>OY728138.1:915588131-916213131 GCA_963277665.1 Viscum album | reverse complement strand
TCTTTCTTGACACTTCCTTGACACTATCATCATATCATGTACCTTTCCCTTGACCTGTGAAAAAAATTTCAAAAAAACTTGGGATGAGCATAAAAAGCTCAGTAAGGGATATAAAAATATGGAAAGGAATCATGGGTACATATATAAATAAGAATGAAATCATACTTTACCCATAAAACATAAGCACTTTAACATACCTCATCAAATAATGAATAAATCATAGAAATCATAAGACATAAAGGTAACATGAGGCATTCATAACATTATTACGTAGGGAGTAACCCTCTTGGTTACGTTTGGAATACCCATCCCAGTATATTCCCTAAATCTCTTCGGAAAACCTTACGGTTTCACTCCTTCATGTTACCCAATGCATTGGAGAGCTATATCGGGCTCACCCGCCCTTAGTTTATCACGGAACCACCCGTCTTCATAATAATTCCCAAGAACCTCAACATAATTGTATCACATAAAACATGCATAAAGGAAACATAACATTTCCACCTTTCAATCACAAGATATCAATACAACACATTGATATAAAAACATTATGAAAACCATTTTCAATACCAAAATAAAAGGAAAGTAAAACATGGTATTTATTTTTCTTTTAAAAAAAGTTATGGCTTGTAGAGAAAGACGAAACTCAAATAATGGTCACGACGGCGGAGAAGTCGTTGTCGCTGCATACGTACGACAAAAACATTCCCTTTTTTCGTTTAGTAAATGCTTCGCATAAAAATATTTCTTTTGAATAAACGTAAAATTCAAATGGGTTTATACACCATATAAAAGAAGGTTGTGTATATAACAAAATATGCCTCAATGAAAGGAGATTGTGATGAAGTCCCATACCTCGGGTCTGACTTGACTCGATCGTTCTTTAATGTCCTGAATAATAAACTTGAGTTAATTTATACTTTCTTAAGAACCTTTTTCAAGTTCATTATTCCTTTTATATCACTTATTTCCATGTCATGAACACTATGTAATTATTTAAGTTAATAACGGTCGTTTTAACGATCATTGGTACTTGAGTCAAAAATAAACCCTTTATAATTACAAGTTGTTCATGTATCCATTATATCCAGAATTATAATCATGATTTATATATCATATATATCTAGTATATACATGCATTTATAATATTACATAATCATTTAGAGGTATGAAATGAAATGAACCGTTCATGGAGACGGTAAGCCGTACGTACGCATGAACGCTACTTTCATTTATATTTTGTATTTTATAGAATGGAATCATAATGGTATAATGGTATATTATAATTACAGTATAATATCATATATAATATCATAGTACCATCCTTTATACGTCCCACATATGGTATTTAACGAATCAAATCACTTTGAGGGGGCGGTAGTCTACATTTCCTTAAATAAAGATATCGCGTTTACCCATAATGGAAACCATAAAGGTATGACCAAAATGAAAAATACAGAAGCATAAGGAAAACATAAACATATTATATATCATATATAAATATAGTGACATCTTAATGGCCTCCTTTGAAGGTGTTAAAATAATTTTGAACAATCATCGTTTCGGGAGGCCTAAATTCACCATCCACGGAAACATTATGTCCATTAACCATTAGATGTAGGTGTGTGTAAGTGTACCTAGAATCCTTCTTATAAAAACATCCTAGTATATTAAATATACTGGATTTGTTACAAAATAAATGAATAAAATAAGTTATGGGGTTGGAGAAGCAAAATAAAACAAAAGGACTCAAGTGAATACATTACCTTAAAATCGGGTAACTCCCTTTGGTTTGAGCTCAAAGGCTTCTTTGGGAATACTTCTTCAAAAAGTGAGGATTCAAGGAGTAAGAGAGGGATGTGTAGAGACAAAATGGACAGGGGTTGTCTGAGACAAAGGCTTTGGGAGGGTGTGTAAGGAGGTAGAGGCGGGGGCCCTTTATAAGAGGAGAGGAGGGGCACTCTTGGATTGTAATGAAATGTTACATTATTTGAAAATGATTTTCGGATTCAAAAGGTCCCAAATTGATATAATTCAAGGGTAAGGTGATAAGGGTTCGCAATCCACCCATCCAATAGGTTTTGTACATGTGTAGGTCATAGAGTTTACATTATCATTTCATTTTATTTAAATCCTTTATTAATGAGGTAATCGCTACATCATCATGATGTCATAAATAATTTAATTTATCTAAAGTATAAAAATTATGAAAAAACTACTATGATGTAGGAAATATTTTTAGCTTTCTAATTAATATTTATAGTCTAAAATATCATCTATGTAGACAAAATTAAAAATGTTTTAATCAGGAGATACATTTTTGCTATATTTACTTTCATTAAAAAAATAAAAAGATTACAAGTCACATTCCAAAAAAGTGATTCCATGGGGTCCCCAAGTTTGGAACAAGTCATATCATGGTCTTACATTAGACAACCAGTAGAATTAGGACACATGTTGGTGTCATTTTTTTTATTATAATATTATTTTATTATCCTTAACTACCTGATTACTCATTAATCAAGATAATTAAAGATAATTACCGTTGTTACTATTCATAATGTCCAAAAAAAGAGTCTTTATTACATAATTTGGACTTTCTGATTACAAATATGTAATCCATTTTACCAAATTACAGACACAGAAATTGCAATAATTGATTTAAAAATAATTCCCGTTGTCAAAACAAATAGCGGGTTTTTTGAAACAATATCTATGAAATGTTTGGCATTAGTTTATGCCAAATTCCAAAGTGAAATTAATCCTAATGACCACCATTGGATTAAATTGTGAAAATATATTCTAATTTAACTTTAAAACCAATTAAAAAGATAATCTAATCATATAAATAAATTAGATTAAAAAGCATTTTTGATATAAAATGCAGTATTTTTCACTATTCATTAAAAAATGAACATTGTTAGAAAAATACCAAAAATTAACACTAATTAAATTTTGATGTCCCAATCATAAATAATAAGTTTTTTTACAAACATAGATTATAAAATTGTCAAAAGATAGATTTAAAAATGGATTTCCATCAAAAGGCAGTGAAACAATCTTTTAAGAATATTAGTGTATTCCATGCATAAGATTGTATTTATTTTCATTTTAAGCCTCTAAAACACTATCTTAATCATTAATAGACATAGATACAAATATCAATTATTCATTACTTAGTTGGGATGTTACATCCTTCCCCCCTTTAGAAAATTTTGTCCCCGCAATTTATTTACTTATCGAATAAATGGGGGTACTTATCCCTCATTGCATTTTCATATTCCCATGTTGCCTCTTCCATCATGTGGGTTTTCCACAAAACCTTTACCTAATTAATCACCTTATTTCGTAACACTTGCTCCCAGTGGTCAAGAATCTGGACCAGTTTTTCCTCATAAGATAGTTTCTCTTCCAGCTGAACTACCTCTGGACTCAAAACATGAGATGGATCTAGCATATACTTTCTCAACATCGAAACGTGAAAAACATTTTGTACCTGAGATAAACTCGAAAGTAAAGCCACCCGGTATGCAACTGATCCAACTCTCTCCAGAATTTCATATGGTCTAATGAACATTGGACTTATCTTTCCTTTCATACCAAATCGCATCACACTTTTCCATGGTGAGACTTTGAGAAAAACATGATCACCTACCTCGAAAGTTAGATCCTTCCTCCTATTGTCTACATAACTCTTCTACCTACTCTGAGCTGTTCTCATGTGTTTCTGAATCAGCTAAACTTTTTCTACCATCTCTTCTACCAATTCTAGTTCCATCAATTTCCTTTCACCAACTTTATCCCAGAAAGCTGGAGTTTGACACCGCTTCCCATATAACGCCTCAAATGGTGCCATCTGTATACTGGAATGAAAACTGTTATTATATGAAAATTCAACCAAAGAAAGATGTTGGTCCCAACATACCTGATAATCCATCGAACAAGCTCGTAGCATATCCTCCAAGGTCTGAATTGTTCGCTCTGACTGCCCATCTGATTAAGGATGAAATGTTGTACTAAAATTTAATTCAGTACCCAACGATTTCTGAAGGAATTTCCAAAAGTTAGAAGTGAACCTGGGATCACGATCAGATACAATGGAGAGAGGAACTCCATGTAACCTGACTATCTCTTTAAGATACAAATGAGAAAGATGATCTAGGGAAAAAGTGTCTCGTATATCAAGGAAATGAGCAGATTTAGTCAAGAGATCAACAATAACCCAGATTGCATTATTACCTCGAGATGTCTTCGGTAATCCCACAACAAAGTCCATGGATATATTCTCCCATTTTCACTCTAGCACTGGTAAAGGCTGAAGAATCCATTTCGGTAACTGTCGCTCTGCTTTAACCTGTTGGAATGTCAAACACTTCACAGTAAAATCAGCAATATCTCTTTTCATTCCATCCCACCAGTAATACTCCCGTAGATCTCTGTACATCTTAGTACTGCCAGGATTAACTGAAAACGGAGAACTATGAGCTTCACATAACAACTATCTCTTCAACTGTGAATCACAAGGCACACACAATCTCTTCACAAATATCAAAACTCAATCATTATCAATGTTGAATTCAGGCAACTTACCTTTCTGAACCAGCTCTCCCTTTTTCTGCAAGTCACTTTCTTGCTTCTGTGCTTGCTTGATTCTATCTGATAGAGATGATCTCACTGATACCGGAAACAAAACAGAAGAACTTCCTCCAACAACAACTTCTATTCCAAAGTTCATCAAATCCTTAACCAAAGGATCATGTTCCAAACGCAACATTACTAATGAAGCATTACTTTTTCGACTTAAAGCGTCAGCCACTTTATTTGCTTTTGCTGGATGGTAATGAATTGTAAAATCATAATCCTTGATTAGTTCTAGCCATCACCTCTATCTCATGTTTAACTCTTTCTGAGTGAATATATACTTTAATCATTTGCGATCAGTATATATTTCACACTTTACTCCATACAAATGATGCCTCGAAATTTTTAAAGCGAAAACAACAGCAGCTAATTCCAAATCATGTGTAGGGTAATTTACCTCATGAGTTTTCAACTGTCGTGAAGCATAAGCAATTACCTGTTCATTCTGCATTAGGACGCAACCAAGTCCTTTCAATGAAGAATCACTGTATATAACAAACTCACCATTCCTGGAAGGTAGTGCCAAAACTGGAGCATTCACCAATCTTCTTTTCAATTCCTGAAACCAATCATCACATTATTTTGTCCAGATAAACTTAACACCATTCCGAATTAGCTTAGTCATTGGACTAGATAACCGTGAAAAATTTCTAACAAACCTTCGATAATAGCCTGCCAAACCAAGGAAGCTACGAATCTCAGTTACATTTGTGGGTCTTGTCCAGTCTTCAACAACTTTTGTTTTTTCCTGATCTACAGTTATCCCATCTTTAGAAATAATGTGACCAAGGAAAGAAATTTGTTGCAACCAAAACCCACACTTGCTGAATTTTCCAACCAGTTTCTTTTATTTTAAGGTATGCAAGATAACCCTTAAATGTCTTTCATTCTCCTCTTTACTTTTAGAAAACACCAAAATATCATTAATGAAAACCACCACAAACTTATCCAAGAACTCATGGAAAATTATATTCATTAAGTCCATGAATACAGCAGGTGCATTGGTTATCCCATAAGGCATTACTATAAATTTATAATGGCCATATCTTATACGGAACGCGGTCTTTGGAACATCTACATCTTTTACCCTCAGCTAATGGTACCCCGATCTCAAGTCAATCTTTGAAAAATACTGAGCTCCCTAGAGCTGATCAAACAAATCATCGATATGAGACAAATGACATTTGTTCTTAACAGTGCTGTTATTCAAGGCTCTATAATCAATGCAATGTCTCATAGAACTATATTCCTTTTTAACAAATAAAATAGGAGCACCCCATGGTGATGTGCTAGGTCGAATGAAACCTTCCTCTAATAAATATTGCAATTGCTCCTTCAACTCTAAAAGTTCAATTTGAGACATTCGATAAGGGGGTTTTGAAATTGGCTTAGCATCAGGAACTAAGTCAACAGTAAACTCAACTTCCCGATCTGGTATTATTCCAGACAACTCATCAGGAAAAACATCAGGATAATCATTTAACACTGGCACATCATTAATCTGAACAGTTCCTTTATTTTCAACGTTGTGTGCAAGGTAACATTCATTTACATCTTTTACAAGTTTCTTGGCCTCTTGATAAGTTATCAACAGTAAGGGGTCATTCTTGCACACAAACTGAAATTCTTTCTGAAAAGAAACTTGTTTAGATCTACATTCAATCTTAGCATGGTAAATAGAGAGCCAATCCATACCCAGGATAACATCAAACTCTACTAGAGGTAGAAAATAAGGTTTGCAAGTAGGTTCTTTCCACAGATAAGGATAGGAAGATTCTTATAAACTCTTCTTACCTCAACATTTCCCCTAGGTGTTTTTACCAAAAGTTCTGGAGTCATTTCTTGAGATGGTATTCCCATTTTACTAGAAACGTTTTCAGAGATGAAAGAATGTGTAGACCCCGAATCAAACAGCACACTGGCATAATCTAAAAAAACAAAGTACCTGATACAACTTCATTTGATGGCCCGACATCTACTGAAGTAGTTGCAAAGGATTTCACCACCCCTTTCTGCTTGTATTCTAACTGCTTCCCATCACTCAAGATCTTTGTCGGACACTTGTTCTCATATTGACCCATCTCATTGCACTTAAAACATTTCACTAACTGTAAATCAAATTTGGTCTTACGTTCACCTTGATCATTTTCAGTGCAATAACGAGCCTTATATCCCATCTTATCACATCGGTAGCACTTTCCAGAATTCAGAAGACATTCCCTAGCATTCCTTTTTCCACATTTATCACAAAATGGAAACTTAGATTTCTTACCATCAAACTTTTTAGAAGAATTCTTCCCTTTCTCCTGCCACCTTGGTCTCTTCTTCTGTTGGTTGTTATAGAACACTTGATCATCGGAAAACTCCATTTCCACCTTCTCAGCACATCGAACAAGCTTTTCATAACTTTTAAACTCATGATAAGCTAATTCCCTTCACTATTTTTCCTTTAATCCTAAGTAAAAATGATTGATTTTACTATCAATGTCTCGGATAAAATTTGGAGCATACCTTCCCAATCGAGTGAACCATTCTTCATAGGTAGCCACTGATTCTTCCTCTTTCCTCAATTCCAAGAATTGTTTTTCCATCCTAAGTCGAACAGCCTTAGGAAAATACTTTTCAAGAAACATACCTTTGAATTCATCCCAGTCGAGAGCATCAATGTCATCAGCGTCCTTGATATTTTTAACCATCGACCACCACTGATCTGCTTCACCCTCCAAATGGTAAATAACAAGACTAACCTTTTGATTATCTGAACAAACCATGACATTGAAAATCTTATCCAGTTCTTTAATCCACCCTTCAGCTAGCACATGGTCAGATGATCCTCTGAATGATGGGGGATGTCGCCTCATGAAATGTTCCACCACTGACATGTTCCTATGAAGTTGATCTGGATGATCTCATGTATGGATACCACCGCCATTTATCGCTTGAGTCAACTACACCTTTACTGCAACAAACTATTCAGTTCCAATTCCGACCATCTCAGGATGCTGATTCGTAAGGTTATTTCCATCTACATGCCTTCCTAGCACTACTTCCATGTTTCCTCTGCGGAAAACCATTCTGAACAAACATGTCTTAGATGAAGAAACATGGTAATCTTCAAATACTATATCACTTCAATTTGACCATAAAAAAATATTTTTGGATAATCATTTAATAGAATTATAACTCCTAAAGTTATCTAAACCGGCCTTTGATACCAACTTTAAGGCCCCAGCCTTAAACCTTACTTAATCTTGAGTTATTACAAGATTATAATTGAGGATCTTTTCGGGTTTAGAGTTTTAGAGAATTATATCATAAAACTTGCATTACATTCCACATATAAACAAAGTGGTTACATAAAGATAGTATTCTTCTTTCCTATCAATGGAAACATATTTAAAATAAAACATGGATTCTTTCATGACACTTCCTTGACACTATCATCATATCATGTACATTTCCCTTGACCTGTGAAAAACATTTCAAAAAAACTTGGGATGAGTATAAAAAGCTCAGTAAGGGATATAAAAATATGGAAAGGAAACATGGGTACATATATACATAAGAATTAAATCATACATTACCCACAAAACATAAGCACTTTAACATACCTCATCAAATCATGAATAAATCATAGAAATCATAAGACATAAAGGTAACTTGAGGCATTCATAACATTCTTACGTAGGGAGTAACCCCCATGGTTATGTTTGCAATACCCATCACAGTATATTACCTAGATCTCTTCAGAAAAACCTTAACATTTCACTCCTTCACGTTACCCAATGCATTGGAGAGCTATATCGGGCTCACCATCCCTTATATTATCACGGAACCACCCGTCTTCATAATAATGCCCAAGAACCTCAACATAATCGTATCACATAAAACATGCATAAAGGAAACATAACATTTACACCTTTCAATCACAAGATATCAATACAACACATTGATATAAAAACATTATGAAAACCATTTTCAATACCAAAATAAAAGGAAAGTAAAACATGGTATTTATTTTTCTTTAAAAAAAGGTATGGCTTGTAGAGGAAGCCGAAACTCAAATAATGGTCACGGCGGTGGAGATGTCGTTGTCGCCGCATACGTACGAAAAAAACATTCCCTTTTGACGTTTAGTAAATGCTTCATATAAAAAAGATTCCTTTTGAATAAACATAAAAGTAAAAGGGGTTTATACACCATATAAAAGAAGGTTGTGTATAAAACAAAATATGCCTCAATGAAAGAAGATTGAGACGAAGTCCCATACCTCGGGTCCGACTTGACTCGATCGTTCTTTAATGTTCTGAATAATAAACTTGAGTTAATTTCTACATTATTAAGAACCTTTTTCAAGTTCATTGTTCCTTTTATATCTCTTATTTCCATTTCATGAACACTATGTAATTATTTAAGTTAATAACGGTCGTTTTAACGATCATTGGTACTTGAGTCAAAAATAAACCCTTTATAATTACAAGTTCTTCATGTATCCATTATATCCAGAATTATAATCATGATGTATATATCCTATATATCCAGTATATACATGCATTTATAATATTAAATAATCATTTAGAGGTAAGAAATTAAATGCACCGTTCATGGGGACGGTAAGCCGTACGTACGCATGAACGCTACTTTCATTTCTATTTCGTATTTTATAGAATGGAATCATAATGATATAAAGGTATATTATAATTCCAGTATAATATCATATATAATATCATAGTTCCATCCTTTATATGTCCCACATATGGTATTTAACGAATCAAATCACTCTGAGGGGGCGGTAGTCCGCACTTCCTTAAATGAAGATATCGCGTTTACCCATAATGAAAACCATAAAGGTATGCCCAAAATGAAAAATACAGAATCTTAAGGAAAACATAAACTTATTATATATCATATATAAATATAGTGACATCTTAATGTCCACCTTTGAAGGTGTTAAAATAATGTTGAACAATCATCGTTTCGGGAGGCATAAATTCACCATCCACAGAAAGAGTATGTCCTTTAACAATTAGATGTAGGTGTGTGTAAGTGTAGCTAGAATACTTGTTATAACAACATCCTAGTATATTGAAGATACTGGATTTGTTACAAAATAAATGAATAAAAATATTTTAGTGGGCTGGAGAAGCAAAATAAAACAAAAGGACTCAAGTGAAGACATTACCTTAAAATCGGGTAACTCCCTTTGGTTTGAGCTCAAAGGCTTCTTTGGGAAGACTTCTACCAAAAGTTAGGCTTCAAGGATTAATAGAGGGATGTGTAGAGACAAAATGGGTAGGGGTAGGTCGATCCAAAGGCTTTGGGAGTGTGGGTAAGGAGGTAGAGGTGGGGGCCTTTTATAAGAGGAGAGGAGGGGCACTCTTGGAAAGTAAAGAAATGTTACTTTATTTGAAAATTATTTTCGAATTCAAAAGGTCCCACATTGAAATAATTCGAGGGTAAGGTGATAAGGGTTCGAAATACACCAATACAATAGGTTTTTGACATGTTTAGGTCATAGATTTTACATTATCATTTTATTTTATTTAAATCCTTTATTAATGAGGTAATCGCTGCATCATCATGATGTCATAAATAATTTAATTTATTCAAAGTCTAAAAATTATGAAAAAAATACTATGATGTAGGAAATATTTTTATATTTCCAATGAATATTTATAGTCTAAAATATCATCTATCTAGACAAAATTAAAAATGTTTTAATCAGGTGATACATTCTTGTTATATTTACATTCTTTAAAAAAAATAAAAAGATAACAAGTAACTTTCCACAAAAGTTATTCCATGGGGTCCCCACGTTTGGAAGAAGGAATCCCATGGTAGGAAATGAGACAACCAGTAGAATTAGGACACATGTTGGTGTCATTTTTTTATTATTATGATATTATTTTATTATCCTTAACTACCTGATTACTCATTAATCAAGATAATTAAAGATAATTATCATCGTTACTATTCATAATGTCCAAAAACAAAATAGTCTTGATTACATAATTTGGACCTTATGATTCCAAATATTTAATCCATTTTTTCAAATTCCAAACACAAAAATTGCAATAATTGATTTGAAAATAATTCCCGTTGTCAAAACAAATAGTGGGTTTTTTGAAACAATATCTATGAAAAGATTGGCATTAGTTTATGCCCAATTCCAAAGTGAAATTAATCCTAATGACCACCATTAGATTAAATGGTAAAAATATATTCTAGTTTAACTTTAAAACAAATTCAAAAGATAATCTAATCATATAAATAAATTAGATTAAAAATCTGTTTTGATGTAAAATGCAGTATTTTTCACTATTCATTAAAAAATGAACATTGTCAGAAAAATACCAAAAAATCACACAAAGTAAATTTCGATATCCCAATCATAAAGAATAAGTTTATTTTGACAAACATAGCTTATAAAATTGTCAAAATATATATTTAAAAATGGTTTTCCATCAAAAGGTAGTAAAACAATCTTTTAAGAATATTAGTGTATTCCATGCATAAGATTGTATTTATTTTCATTTTAAGCCTCTAAAACACTATCTTAATCATTAATAGACATAGATAAAAATATCTATTATTCATTACATACTTGGGATGTTACATTTAACTAATGTTCCTACAATTACTCATATTTTACCTTCATTGACTATTACTTCTTCCTTAAACAAGGATAATGGAACATCAGCTTTGGACCCCTCAACTATGCCCAAATACTATTGATTAGACATTGTTTCATTGATGTTATTTTTTATATAAATTTTTTTTGAACACTTTTGGGGTCCTATTTTAAATTGACTTTATCCATGAGAATTATAGTTTTATTATTATTCTATTTGTAATTTAGTTAATTTTTTACTTCACTTTTATTCTATTACTTTTCCTATACTATTTTACACTTTTTTACAATCCCAAAATGGAGTGAAGATCTGTTGAGTTTATATTTAATTGATATTTCATTACTGCAATATATTTATCTACCTTCATTTGATATTTTATGATATCATTATTTTTCATTTATATATTACTTCTTTGTGTAATCATTTTTCATTGATACTATGTGTTTCAATTTATTTATTGGATTATATCTATATATTTTATCCATATACCAACTATCATTGATACCTTTTGTTTGATTTCATTATTTATTCATCATACCACACATATAATCTACCCGGTTTTACATTTGATATCATATATGTAAAATTCCATGATTTATGATCATCAAAAAGGGTGAAATTTTTGACATCCTTGTTTTAATGATCACCAAAACAAAATTATTTTCATAGAAATTATGTTCATGTTTTCTGGTATCATTTTATCATATATGGTAGATTGGGAACAATATAGTTATTTTGAGAGTGAATCACCACCAAGAGGACTCATAATTAAAGATAATTCACAATCATATAAGTCTCACCATCTGTAATAAGTCACCTATGAGATACAAATTTGACATTGTATGAGACACCGCCAGTCTACCTCTCATCATCAGATAATGAATCACCACATAAAAAGTCTCAACGTCACCGTGACACATATTCAAAGGATTCATACCTCTAGAATGAAAAATTGACAAACTATCAGGATGAATCACCATCAAAATATTCATTTCTAGAATTTTATCTTTTCCCAAATAATCACTTCCAAAAAGTGTCACAATTTTTATAAGACACTACTAGATCCAATGACTCTATTCAAATATCTCACTAATGGACTTAGACACTGCCAGTGTCACCATTAAAAAGGGTCATTGTTGTTTTTTCTTTTACTTATCTTTTTTATTTAAATGTATATGACAAATAATTTATTTAATTCAATGATCAAGATTATTTAAATGATTTTTTCTTCATTACATGAAATAGATTCTTTAAAATATGTCTCATAAATATAGTACGATGATGAAGAGTATTCAGATGATTCTCAATGAAGTTGTTGCTGATAAAAAATGAAGCATATTCCATCTTTTGAACAATGTGTAGATAAACATAGGGAGCTACACTGGTGAAGTGAGATAGAAATTATTACTAGAACCAAAAGAGATTACATGTAATAACATTATTATGCCCAATGGTGGTAGCTGAAGAAAAGCATTTATCTAGTGTTTTCCTGTTGTCAAGAACATGGAATTTACAACACTTTGTTTTTTCACAACTTCTAAAACCTTACTCAACCCTCAATTAAAATCACATTCAAGGATTCATAAGATTAAAAGAATATTAGGATGAGAAATATTGATTCAATAAGGATTATTTATTACTTTTCTATTCCTCTTTGTTATTAAAATCACAAAAACTTTTTCTTAAGAAAATTATCTTTCTCTAAGAATTATTTTCTTAAGGATAATTTTATTTCTCTAAGAAAAGTGTAATGGCCCGGACCTCTCCGGCCCATTCCTTTGTCAAAAAGAAGGCCACAAAGTGTTCTGGAGGGTAAAATGGACTTTTCCCACACTTTCCAGAATTTTGAAACTACACGCCGTGTAGATTGAGTACACACTGTGTACCACCTTTCCGGGTATACCCCGTGTTGGAGTCGTATCCTTGCCGTGTGCAATAAATGGGTGGACGTCGTGTGACCAGTTCTACATGCCATGTAGTCTTTCCCTACGTACGCGTTACAAGTCAACAGTTGTGTACCGTGTTGAAACTGTTTCCTTGCTCTGTGCAACAAATGAGTGCACGCCATGTGTCCAGTACTACACGTCGTGTAGTCCCTCCCCGCGTATGTCTTACCGTGTGTTGACCAGTCGTCGGCCGTGTGCCGCGTTAGAGCCGTGTCCCTGCCGAGTTCCATAAATGGGTACATGTCGTGTGTCCAATCTACACGTCATGTAGTCCTTCCCCGCGTATGCGTTACCTTCAAACCATGTGTTGACCAGTCAACGGCTGCAGAACAGTGTTGCAGGGTGCGTGGAGACCGTGTGAAAACGGCCTAGTACACGCCGTGTACCATAAGTACACGCCGTGTACTTTTTCTTTTCACGCCTATAAAAGGATGCGCCCCCTCCTCCTTTCAACTCACACCTCTCCTACCCTCTCCTCTAAGCAGAGATTTCTCAAGAGACTCGAAGGCTCTTTCTTCCATAACTTTTTCGTCCGAGCTCCGATTTACAATCCCTCAGCAGACACGAGATCGTAACTACGAGGCGGAACTTATGAGATTGGATCCATTTCCTTTCTTTCAGCTTTTCCTCTCCGACTTCCACCCAAGGAGGTTTTGTCAGGACGCTGACTAATGTCTTCTAAAAGTAGATCCGGGGGAGCGTTGTGTCTAGAACCTGTTGAGGTAGGGATATTACCTTTGTCTTTCTAATTTTGTGCATCATGCGGGGTGGGTGTCTTCTTGTTTACGTGAAACACTTTTGAATCTGTTTAAATGTAGATAATAACTGGCTTATATAACGGGGTTGGGAAGTTGTGTTGCTGTTACTTTACTTTTTATATCCTGTGATTTTATGTTGTGAAATGAATAGGCTTATGCCTACTGAAAATAATGGTCTTTGGGGGCCTTTTCTTGCGCAATTAAATGTTTCCCTATCTTTCTAGACCGTTTATGTGAATGGAACTTTGTGGAATGTGGAAATTGGTTAATCACGTAAAATTGGCTGATTAAATGAAAATCTGGAACTCTTGTGTGATCACCCTGGTTGAACCAAAATGGAATAATGAACATGTGGGTGTTGGATTGGTTACGTGGCATGTGATGGGGGTGTTTTGTGGGCTGTTGTGGTAAGGGTGAGCAGTGGGGCTGCGGTTGGCGTGGTTGTGGGAAGGTTTGAATGTTTAATGGTGATGGGCAGCGGGGCTGCAATAAATGGTATTAAAGGGATGATGATGTACGGGATACGGTGTGGTTGTGGTTATGGTGGTTGGCAGGGGGCTGTAGGGATGGGTTTAAATGTGAATGTACTATGGGATGTGATTAATAAATAATAAATGGAAGAGTTGATGAATGATGGGTCTTGGTAATGAATCATAAATAATAATTAATGGGTTGGTTGGTTGTTAAAAAGGGTTTTGTTGTGCTGCTTGTGTTTCCCTAACTTGTTTTGTGGATGGCAGGGATATGTTTTACGAACGAATGAAGTGGTTGGTTGTGGATAATTTCCCAGTAGGTAAGGAACTAATAAGATAATTCTGCTGAAATGTGAAAACCTAAATGGGGTTTCGGGATTGTTGTTGTATGCATGCTTAGTGGTAGCAGTGCCGAGGCACGTGCTCAGTTTCTCTATTTAGAATCCCTAGGTTGGGCCGAGTGGTTTCTATATATATATATATATATATATTTGTATCTATTGTGTTTTATCACACCGCACCCATGTTGAGAACTTAGTGCCGAACACTCCCATATCATGGGAGAGGGTGTTTTCCCATAGTTACTAGCTCCTTCATGCTCCTTCTCCCCTAGGTTGTGATGGCTTGAGGAGACCATACACCCAAGACTCTTCAGGTAGGTTTCGATTGGGGTGGTTAGGCCCAAGACTCTTAGGGCAGACTTATAGTCTGTGATGGCTTCAGGCGACCTTACACCTAAGACTCTTCAGGTAGTTTTCGATTTCAGGCCCAGGTGTCTTTGGGCAAGAGTTATGTTACTATTACTGTTCCGAAGAATCTTCGGGATGAGGCCCAGGTGTCTTCGGGTGGGGATGTGTTTGTGGTTGTGAGGCCCAAGTGTGTGTGGGCGGGATGTGTGGTTGTGAGGCCCTGGTGTGTGCAGGCGGGATACGTGGTTGTGAGGCCTAGGTGTGTCGGGGCGGGGAGAGTGTGGAAGCGTCAGGACGTTCGCTGTTAGGAAGAGCAGCTAACTAATGGGAAATGGTGCGGGGTACCCAATACTCTTGTTCTTATACTACTACTACCTGTCTTGATTGTGTTTTGGTGAGTGTGGCTGGTGATATTGGGTGGATAGATTTCCCTGTTAGGTTTCTTCTGTTGTTCTCACGGGACATTAGGATGTCTCCCCACTTGTGCACGAGAGCTTTAGGTTTCCCTACAGATTATACTTGTATGCTCACCCTACGTTTACTTTCAGGTTTCCAGGAGGACTACCAGGGTCGTGCAGGACCCTACTAGTAAGACAGTTGGAGTTGTTGTTGTTGTTGTACCTTTGTTTTCTTTTGGTATTTTACTTTTGAGCTTTCTTGTACTTGTACCTTGTTACAAAATTGTTTAAACATGCATGCGGTCTTGTTTTGGGTTTATTTATATACATTTTTCCTTTTTCCTTGTTGGTGGTTGACTTGTCCTATTTCCCGATCCTAAAAATAAAAAAAAGGTTAATGCCTCCCATATTTGTGAAAACTCGTACTCTTGGTTCTAGTCGCCAACCCGGGGCCTACTAGAGGTGGGACTCAGGGGTCATTAACTCCCTTTCCCCATAGCCAGCTCAAGAGGGGCATCTTTGGTGGGAGGGGGTCATGACAGAATGGTATCAGAGGTGATGTTTTAGAGATAGGATGGTGTCTGGAGTTAGGCACAGTGAGGAATGCATGGGATGATAAGGTGGAAATGTTAGTCAATCATGGTACGTGACATAGGCTAGGGAAGACCGGCTAGTAAACAGGATTTTAGGGCCCCCCGTGATCTGATGCAAGGACTCTGTGCCTACTGAATGACCAAGTGAGACTACATTGATTTCAAGGTAGATACCCTAGGAATGGTACATGCATCATCATGATTTTGTTTTACTTGATTTGGGTTTTCTGGGAATGAAATTGGAATAAAATGATAAAATAAAACCTTGAGATTTTCCTTACTACTTCGGTTTAGGCTATCCTTGTTTACCGTTTATCTATGGCACCTGGACGTCATCCCCGGGTGGCTCAGACGGACGAGGCCCAGCAGATTCAGGTGGTCGACCAGTTGAGGATTGACCGAGAGGAAGAATATAGCCAGTGGCAGAAGACTCTCTATTCTTTCCAGTGGCATACCCTCAAGAAATATGACGGTAGTACTTCAGATATGGGGATGGAGGGGTGGCTTGAAGAGCTAGGGATCGGTTTTACTTGATCTTTGCTCTGAGGGAGTACTGGGTTCCCCTAGCAGTCAGTCAGGAGAGAGGTGCGGCGCGACAGTTGTGGATGATCTACCTCGGAGAGAGGATAGAGGCAGAGGTTCCATGGGCTGACTTTGAGAAGGAATTCCGAGAGGAATTCCTTTCTTACATGATCAAGGAGAAGAAGCGGAAGTAGTAACTCTCCCTTCAGCAGGAGAGTATGTCAGTATGAGAGCTAGGGATCAAATTCATGAATCTCTTGTGCTTTGATCTGGATCTCTTTCCGGATGAAGAGTCTCGGGTAAGACGTTTGGAGGAGGTTCTTCGTCCTTCACTCCAGTATGCTGTCACCCCCTTCACCCTTCCGACATACATGGAGGTGCATAAGAAGGAATAGGTTGTAGAGAGGATGCACTCGCTGGGAGGTGCACCCCAAGAGGGGATCCAGCCGAGTTCGTCAAAGGGGAAGGCAGTCAGCAGCATGTCTCCTACGACGGGACCTTCTAGTTTCAGACCAGTAGGGAGAAGGCCCCTGCAGTTCCAGTTCAGATCTTCAGGTCCTCTCCCCTTTTTCACGAGCCCAGGACCGAAGTGTCTTTCATGTGGAGGTTTCAGGCACGTTCGGAGTCGGTGCCCGACCAAAGCTCAGTAGAGTGGAGATGGGCAGGTTCAGCGCCCGCCTCAGTAGAAACAGGCTCCAGTACCTCTTAGGGGAGATGGATTAGGTGGTGTCCAGCCACAAGGAGTTCCTCAAGGATCCCAACCAGGACGTGGTCGATGAGGCAGACATCAATAGAGAGGCAGAGGAGATGGGCGCGGATAGTTGCATGCATCAGAGGCAGCATCTCTAGAAGGTCCATGGTTCGATAGACATGTGTTTTGGTTTTCTTGAATGATCTCCTTTATGTTTTGTTAGAACTCTTCTTCTCATTCATGAGACCTGGACCTTGTTTTTGTGAGTTTTTTATGCTATGTTGTTTCCCGCTTTTCTTTAAATGTACGTGAAGAGCCCTATCATGTGGGGAGGGGAAAAACCTGATCCTTAATCAAGACGCATTAATGCGGATGCGATTGAACCCATGCAGGCGAGTCAGTGCCGCCTAAAGCAGATAATATCTTGACATAGGAAAAGGAATTTTCGTTAAACCACGTGTTCGGGCAGTGTGTGGGATGTGCAGTGTTGGGGGAAGTGTCAATTGAAAACTCCTAATGAATGGAAGTGGGGAAACCTGATTTTTAATCGAGACGCATTAATGAGGATGCGATTAAACCTGTGCAGGAAAGTCAGTGCCGCCTAAAGCGGATGATATCTTGATATAGGAGAAGGAATTCCTAACACCAGTAATTAGGGTTGTTGGTTGGGTTCCTTTTATAACGAGAACCCTAAGAGGTATCTTGTTGGGTTTCCTCTGGGTTGGTTTTTGAATTCTCGGGGACGAGAATGTTTTAAGAGGTATCTGATGTAATGGCCCGGACCTCTCCGGCCCATTCCTTTGTCAAAAAGAAGGCCACGAAGTGTTCTGGGTGGTAAAATGGACTTTTCCCACACTTTCCAGAATTTTGAAACTACACGCCGTGTATTTTGAGTACATGCCGTGTAC
Organism: Viscum album; assembly: GCA_963277665.1. NCBI lineage: Eukaryota > Viridiplantae > Streptophyta > Magnoliopsida > Santalales > Viscaceae > Viscum > Viscum album. The sequence continues at coordinate 916,194,880 of OY728138.1, read as the reverse complement.
CCCCGTTCCGGGTATACCCCGTGTTGGAGACATATCCTTGATGTGTGCAATAAATGGGTGCATGTCGTGTGACGGGTTCTACACACCGTGTAGTCCTTCCCCACGTACGCCTTAGCAGTCAACGGTCGCGTACCGTGTTGAAGTCGTTTCCTTGCCGTGTGCAATAAATGAGTGCACGTCGTGTAGTCCCTCCCCGCAAACGTGTTACCGTGTGTTGACCAGTCGTCGACCGTGTGCCGCGTTGGAGCAGTGTCCCTTCCAAGTTCCATAAATGGGTACACGCCGTGTGTCCAATCTACATGTCGTGTAGTCCTTCACCGTGTATGCGTTACCTTCAAACCATGTGTTGACCAGTCAACAGCCGCGAAACCGAGTTGGAGGCCGCATGGAGACCGTGTGAAAATGGCCGAGTACACGTCGTGTACCATAACTACACTCCGTGTATGTTTTCTTTTCATGCCTATAAATGGAGGGGTCCCCTCCTCCTTTCAACTCACACATCTCCTCCCCTCTCCTCTGAGCAGATCTCTCTCAAGAGACTCGAAGGCTCTTTCTTCCATAACTTTTTCATCCGAGCTCCGATTTACGATCCGTCAGTGGCCACGGGATCGTAAAGACGAGGTGGAACTTCCGAGCTTGTATCTGTTTCCTTTCCTTCATATTTTCCTCTTCTACTTCCACCTGGTGAGGTTTTTCCGAGATGCTGATGAACGTCTTCTAAAAGTCAATCTGGGGGAGCGTTGTGACCAGAACCTATTGAGGTAGGGATCATACTATCATCTTTCTAATTTTGTGCATCATGTGGGGTGGGTGGCTTCATGTTTACGTGAAATTCTTTTGACTATGTTTAAATAAAGATAATAAATGTCTTATATAATGGGGTTGGGATGTTGTGTTGCTGTTACTTTACTTTTTATATCCTGTGATTTTATGTTGTGAAATGAATAGGCTTATTCCTACTGAAAATAATGGTCATTGGGGGCCTTTGATTGAGAAATTAAATTTTTCCCTAACTTTCTAGACATTTTATGTGAATGGAACATTGTGGAATGTGGAAATTGGTTAATCATGTAAAGTTGGCTGATTAAATGAAAATCTGTCACCCTTGTGTGATCACCCCAGTTGAACCAAAATGGAATAATGAACATGTGGGAGTTGGAATGGTTATGTGTCATATGATGGGGGTGTTTTGTGGGTTTTTGTGGTATGGGTGAGCAGTGGGGATGTGGTTGTCTTGGTTTTGGGAAGGTGTGAATGTTTAATGGTGATGGGCAGCGGGGCTTCAATAAATGGTATTAAAGGGATGATGATGTATGGGATACGGTATGGTTGTGGTTATGGTGGTTGGCAGCGGGGCTGCAGGGATGGGTTTAAATGTGAATGGACTATGGGTTTTGTTTAATAAATAATAAATGTAAGAGTTGATGAATGATGGGGCTTGGTAATGAAACGGAACAAATAATCAGTGGGTTGGTTGTTTGTTAAGAAGGGTTTTGTGGTGCTGCTTGTGTTTCCCTAACTTGTTTTGTGGATGGCAGGGATATGTTTTATGAATGATTGAAGAGGTTGGTTATGGATAGTTTCCCGGTAGTTAAGGAACTAATAATCTAATTCTGCTGAAATGTGAAAACCTAAATGGGGTTTCAGGATTGTTGTTGTATGCATGCTTCGTGGTAGCAGTGCTGAGGCACATGCTCAGTTTCTCTGTCTAGAATCCATAGGTTGGGACGAGTGGTTTCTATATATATATATATATATATATATATATATATATCTTTTGTGTTTTATCGCACCGCACCCATGTTGAGCACTTAGGGTCGAACACTCCCATTTCATGGGAGAGGGTGTTTTCCCATAGTTACTAGCGCCTTCCTACTGCTTCTCACCTAGGCAGTGATGGCTTGAGGCGACCTTACACCCAAGACTCTTCGGGTAGGTTTCGATTCGGGTGCTTAGGCCCAAGACTCTTCGGGCATACTTATAGGCTGCGATGGCTTGAGGCGACCTTACAACTAAGACTCTTCATGTAGGTTTCGATTTCAGGCCCAAGTGTCTTCAGGCGAGAGTTGTGTTACTATTAATGTTCCCAAGAATCTTCGGGATGAGGCCCAGGTTTCTTCGGGCGGGGATGTGGTTGTGGTTGTGAGGCCTAGGTGTGTGCGGGCGGGGAGAGTGTGGCAGCGTCAGGACGTTCGCCGTTAGGAAGAGCAGCTAACTAATGGGAAATGGTGCGGGGTACCCAATACTCTTGTTCTCAAACTACTACTACCTGTCTTGATTGTGTTTTGGTGAGTGTGGCTGGTGAGATTGGGTGGATAGATTTTCATGTTAGGTGTCTTCTGTTGTTCTCACAGGAAATTAGGATGTCTCCCCACTTGTGAACGAGAGCTTTAGGTTTCCCTACTGAGTATACTCCTATGCTCACCCTACATTTACTTTCAGGTTTCTAGGAGGACTACCAGGGCCGTGCGGGACCCTACTAGTTGGACAGTTGGAGTTGTTGTTGTTTTTGTACCTTTCTTTTCTTTTGGTATTGTACTTTTGAGATTTCTTGTACTTGTACCTTGTTATAAAATTGTTTAAACATGTATGTGGGCTTGGTTTGGGTTTAATTATATACACTTGTCCTTTTTTCTTCTTGGTGGTTGACATGTCCTATTTTCCGATCCTAAAAAAAGGTTAATGCCTCCAATATTTGTGAAAACTCATACCCTTGGTGCTAGTCACCAACCCGGGGCCTACTGGAGGTGGGACTTGGGGGTCATTATCTCCCTTTCTCCATAGCCAACTCAGGAGGGGCATCTTTGGTGGGAGGGGGTCGTGACAAAAATCTTTATCCTTAACATGGTTTTTAATGTATTATTTATTATCACCTCAAAATCATGTCTAATAATTTCCTTATTAATAAAAAAATTGGGATCCTTGTATAAAACCTTAGAATATTACAGTTACTTAGATTTCAAGTGTCTCTATTTTTAGACTCTGAATTCTCTGAAATTTAGACTCTGAAATCTCTAAAATTCATACTCTAAATTCTCTGAAATTCAGACTCCAAATTTTATGAAATTATGACTCTTCCTTTGAATTGAGACTCTTAATTCCACCAAATTCAGAATATCAATTCCAAATAAATCAGACTCTGAATTCCATATGATTTAGACTCCAATGTCCTTGGAATTTACACACTGAATTACTCATAATTTAGACAATTAATTCCTCAGAATTCAGATTCTGAATTCCACACAATTTAGACTCTTAATTCTCCATATTTCAATCACCCAATATCCTTGTTTTTCAAATATGAACTTTCAGATAATTATACTCTGAATCCTATATTACCTAGATTCCTATTATTTACATTTGTTTAATCCACTTTACATTCTTAACATATTGTTTCAATTTAATTAGATTTTAGTTTTTTAGACATGATATTATTTTCATTACATATTATTGATTCTTAAGCATCATAATGTTTCCTAGGTTTTTCCTATATAAAATAATATTTTACTATTTGTTACTAAATAATCATTGGTCTAGTGAAACTTCTATAGGTCTATCTAAAATTTATGGAAAAAATTGACTGTTGGCGGAGGGAGTCGATTTTTGAAGATTCTGACTATAAATATGATCTCTTTTAGAGAGCTCAAAATGAACATATGGATTGATGATCCCGGATATTATATGATGTGAAGTGATTTCTAGGGAGATAAACTCTCATGCAATGTATTATTTAGGAACATATTTTTCAACTATGAACATCTTTTTCTGCTTTGTGCAAATCTGATTGTTGTTGAATAAAATAAACGGCTTCTAGGGATAGGAAAAAAGAGGCGTTGAATACATTAAAGTTTTAGGACTTATTGGGATATGAAGATAGAGGTATTTAAAAACATAATGTTCATGGTATTTTGGGGACATAAATATAGACTCTAATATTCTTATCGAGGTTTTACCCTTGTGTTGGTAAGATATAATTTCTTTAAAGTATAAATCAAGGGACCATTATCCAAGGTTTTTGGATACCCTTCTTGTTGGGTTAATAGATTTCCCACATGTTTACATGCTTTATTACATGTTTTATTTATTATGTGTTTTGTTAAATAAATAATCTATAACTCTCTTAAACATTCTAATATTTAATTAACTCTGATATAAATAAGATTCTATATGATTTAAGGTAGAATCTTTCTATATGTAAAACATGCTTATGTTTTCTTACCTTTAACTTGTTTAAGTTATGGTTTCCTATAATTGGACATTGGCCCTTCCAATTATCTTTTATGAAATAACTAAGGAGGGTTTGTGAATTTTAAATTTTTAACATTGTTAAACATGTATTTCATTTTAGGATAAAGGAAAATGTTTTTAAACATACAATTCACCCCCCCCCCCTTTAATTCAGCATATACATATTTTATTTTGATCATACAATTGGTATCAGTGTAGGTACTTGAAATACTTATACATACATATAAGTTTATCATTCTCTAAATTTTATTTATTAACAATTCTTGATCATGTTTTGAATAAATATTTTTAGCTTTTTTTACAAACTATGACTATCAACATGTTTTATGGAACACAATTTTTTTATGAATCAAATGTTTGAATGTTGGTTCCATAGAAAACCTTAATCCTATCAGACTAACAATCGTTGAAAGTAGTGGTTATGAGTACTTGATATATAATATAATAACTTTTATTATAAACACTTGAGTGGTTAACTTTTTTATGTTCATTGGTGATTACAAAAATTCCAAACAAAGAAGTCAGAACCTTTACAAATCAAGAGAAACTAGAATATCAACTGAACTACAATGTATGCGATAAATTGTTATATTCTATGACTAGGAATGTATAAAAGAAAATATCTTCTTGTAAAGCTTCCAACTGTATTTGGATGAAACATAAAGTTACATATTTTGGAAATTCAAAAGTGATAGAATCTAGAAGAGATATACTGAGAGATGAATATCATGGTTTTTTTCTTTCTGGAGAACCTATTTGCTAAGTAAAAAAATATTTATAACCATTTCCAACAGTCTTAAATCTGTGGGAGATAAAAGACATTATGATGATGTTTTGCAGAGAAGATAATTTATATAATTCCCAAAAATTGGGTATCGCAAAGGACAGCTATTGATGGGAATATAAAAGTATCTAATATCACTCTTGATGAGTAATTTGGAACTCTTATTCAACATGAAAATTGAATAAATAGATATGCTAATTTCAACAAAGAGAAGAATGGAAATGGAAGCATTTATTTTACTACTATATCTAACGGCATCACTGAAGAAATAGTAAATAGATAAAAAGATAACAAAGTTGTTGTTATATCTAAATCAAGTGAAAGTGATTACTATGAGATTAAATTTTCCAATGTTGCTAGAATGATGAAAAATATTGTGGGAATAAAATATTTTCAGTATAGATATAAGAAGAATGTTCTAAAGGACAAGAAATATTCTTTAGTAACTAGTTATAAATGCAAAAGGGCTCGATATATCAAACATGATTTTCCTATGCTAAAGACAAATGAAAAAAGAGAAAATAATTATGAAATAAAAGAAAAAAACTATAATTCTAAGGCTAATAAATTCATGAAATTTTATGAAACTTGGAGCATCAACGGTGGGGAATCTTCATCTGAATCTTCAGAATATGAGTCTTTTTTCCAAAAAATTATTTTTCTTTTAGCCAGAGTGCCTATTGAAAATATATGTCTTATGGATAAGGTACACAATGCTGAATCATTAACAAATATTTATTTAAATGTTTATTTTTCTAATAAATAATATTATGAATCATCATATGATGATTCCTCCTCATCATAATATAATCCTTGCCTTCATTTGATGATGTTTCTATATTTTTTAAATTACATCAGAATGAAAATTTAAAAAAAAAATTAAGTTAGAGAAATAAAATTATAGATAGTCTATTTTAACAGAAAATATATCACATATTTCAAAATATCTTGATCAAAAAACTCTGGATTTGGAAAGTGTTTCATAAAACCATAAGGGAGTTAATTCTATGAAGTACAAAAATTCTAATTATCTTGAAATTTTCATTTCTAAGAAAGTTGTTTTAGAGAATTAATCATGTTCTAAAACTAATGACTAGGATGATAAGAATTAGTTATTTGAATAAAATCTGAAATTGATTTATTAAATAAACTTGTATGAAATTTCACTTCTAGAAAGAAATAATTTGATAAAATGAATTCAAAAATTCATCCTATAAGGAATAATTTTTCAATTGGTTATAATCATTTAAAACCTATATTTAGTAATAATTATTTTCCCCCAAAAGTGATCCTTTTTCAATATGTGTCAATGTGGTGGAAATTAGGAGAGAAATTTTTATTTAAATAAAACCTAATCCATTAGATTTCATATGACTTATTTGTCAAAGAAAATGTGGATACCGAATATATTGTTTTCTAAAATTTCTAGATCAAATTATGTTTGGATTCTAAAATTATAAAAATTTTATTTTCACAATAATAAAGAAGGTACCAACAACAATATATAGTAAATAGATAATAGATGTTCCTAGCACATGACCGGTATCAAAAACATCTTTGAAGTTATTATAATGATGAAAGGAGGAAAATTAACTTTCGAAGATAATGATAAGGGAGAAATTTTTAGTATAGGTAACATTGTTATTCTTGAAAAAGTTATAATTTCAATTTTTTATTTGTTAATGGTTTTATTAACTACCTCATAAGAATAGTCCAATTATGCGATGAAGGTTACCTCATTATTTTTAGGAATGATAGATGCCTAATACAAAAATCTATGGAAGAGTTTATTCTCTCTTCCTCAAAGAATGAGAATGTTTATAAAATAAACATAGATGTCCTTAGGTTCTATAATCTACCATGTCGTAGTACAATATAAGATAAATCATGGTTATAGAATAGAAGACTAATACAATGTAACCTTAGTAACATAAGAAAACTTTCAAAGAAAATACTTGTTTAGGGTCTATCGAATTTAATATTTAATTCTTAAAAAATTATTTTATCCTAATCAATATAGAAAGAAGGATAAGTCTATAATTAAATAAATAATTTATGTCTCAACATCTTGAGCATTACAGCTAGGGCATATGGATGTTTTTTATCCAACAAGAACTGGATGTATTGGAGAAAAATATTTTGTATTAGTTTTAGTAGATGATTATGGCTGATTTATGTGGGTCTGTTTTCTAGAAAACAAATATGATGCATTTTCTTATTTTAGATCAATTAGATTCCATGATAAAAATTTTGAAATCCCTTCCATTCATAACTATTCATAGTGATCACGGGAGATGATTTCATGTATCATATTTTAAAAAAAAAATTTAATAAGAAAGAAATTAATCATAACTTCTTATCCCCAAGAACTCTTCAATAGAATGGTGTTATTGAAATAATAAATTGAATTCTTCAAGAGAAAACTAGAATAATGTTGATTTAATATTCTATTACTACACAATTTTGGGCTGAAGCTATTAGTACTACTTGTTATACTATAAATTGAGTTTTAATAAGAACTTTTTATCATAAAACACCTTATGAGTTGTGTACTGGTTGAAAATATAAAGTCTCTTACATCAAATTATTTGGACGCATTGTCTTCATCATGATACTAATGATAACGTACATAAATTTTCACCCAAATCCGATAAAGGAATTTTCATAGGTTATTCCACTACTTCTAAGTCATATATGTTTTTTAACAAAAATTATTTTTTTGTTGAAGCAACAATACTTTTTAAATTTGATGAAAATGATCCCTTTATTTTAAGACAACCCCTACCTACATCCCTAGATGTCTTTTGAAAAACTGATTATCAATATTTGATGGAAAATTCATCAAATAAGGAAAATGATCAAGGAAATTTTTTTTATACACTTAACTTAGAAAATTTTCTACCTAATATTGATGAACAGGTTTTAAAAAAACTGAAATTAGTTGTTTCATAGAAAGTATCACAGTGATAGTATCTTTGGTAATGTCAATAAACCCATAAGTACCAGAAGTTATTTAAGAAATGAAATGGAACATCTAGAATTTTGTTCCCAATTAGAACCTAAAATCAGTGATGAATCTTTAGAAGATGCTGATTGGATTCAAGCTATGCAAGATGAACTAAATTAATTCTAAAGGAAAGAATTCTGAACCATTATTGAAAGAAGTAAGGAAAATTCTTTAATTGGAGTAAAATGAGTCTTCAAAAATAAATGTGATGAAAGTGGAATCATATTAAGGAATTAAGAAACATTAGTAGCTAAATGATATAATGAACAATAAAGAATATACTATGAAGAAACCTACACTACAGTATCTAGACCTTAATATATTCTTATTCTACTTCCCATTGTTGTATTCTTTAATTTCAAACATTTTAAAATGGACATGAAATGACTTTTTCTTAATGGATATGTTCAATAGGATCTTTATTTTAATATCATTCTATTGAAGACAAAAAATATCCTGAACGTGTTTTAATAGTTACAAAAGATTTATATGGACTTAAAGAAGAACCTAGAGCCTGGTACGAGAGACTTACATTATTTTTTATACAAAACAATTATGTTAAGGGAACTACTGATCAAACTCTTTTTATAAATAAAGATAAGAAAAATGTTTTCATTGTTCAAATTTATGTCGATTACATTATATTTAGATCATATAAACAATATTTAAGCAGTTTATTTTTAAATATAATGAAATCTAAGTTTGAAATGAGTGTGATGGTTGAGTTAACATTTATACTTAGTTTTCAAATTTCTCAAAAACCAAAAGAAACTTATATATATCAATATAAGTATATTAAATATCTTCTTAAGAAATATTGATATGATAACACTAAAAGTATAGCTACTCCAATCGATAACTCAATCATTCATGATCTTGAGGAAGCTGGGAAACCAGTAGATCAAACATATTTTAGAGGAATGATAATAAGTTCATTATACTGAACTGTTATTCATCCAGACATAATTTTTTCATTATGCTTATGTGAAAAATATCAATCTAATTCAAATTAATCTCATTTAAAAGCAGTGAAAATAATTTTACCCTATTTAAGAGGAACCAGGGACTTAAGAATTTTTTATTCTTATATAAATGATATTTTTTTAAATGTTGTCTAAAATCTAATTTTGGTGGATGTAGAATGGATACGAAAAGTACATGTGGAACATGTGTAATAATGGTATACAGTAAGAGGTTTCCAACCTCTGATACCAATTGTAGGATCGAAATATAATATAAGATGCTCAATATACAAGAGGGGGTGAATTGTATACTTTAAAAATTCCTTTGGAACCTTTAAAGTTAGTTATGAATAACTAGAGTTTCCTTAAAAAAAAGGAAAGAGCTAAGTTTAACAAAGTTAAACTAAGTAAATTCACAACACCTCTAACACCGAACTGAACTTGGAAAGGGATTCCAAAAGTAGGTTCCGAAAATATGATTCCGGAAATTGAAACTTAACAAAAGTTACAATATAAGATTCTACCTTAAAGCGTATAGAATCTAAACTAATCAGAGTAAGTAAGGAAGTATAATAAAGTTATACTTTCCTTAAGATACAAATTTCAGCGGAATAAAAACAAGTAGTAAAACTACTAGTAACAAGATAATAGTCTTTTAACCCAAAGAGAAGGGTATCCAACAACCTTGGATAAAGGTCCCTTGATTTATACTTTCAAGCAAGTCTGTCTTACCCACACCAGGGTAAGCCCTCGATACGAAGATCGGTGTCTCTGTCTTGCTATCCCCGCAAGCCCTCAACTTCAAGGTAGTTGGCAACCTCTGTCTTTCTCAGCAAGAAAGCCCTCGATCTTTAAGGTAGTCGGCACCTCTGTCTTCCTATCCCCGGAAGCCCTCGAATTTAATCACCAACATTCGGAGTCGCACAAATCTTTGAGAGTTAATAAGAGACTCTCTCTCTAGAAATCACTTCAACAGCATGTAGGCACAAAACTCAGTTGTTTTTCCAACAACACTGAGCTCTTTCAAATGAGCTCCTATTTATAGGTAAGGTCAGCTCCTTCTCCAACGGTCATATTTTCCTTAAAGTTCGGAGGGACCTGTACACGTGTCACTTAGACAACGGTTAGTTTATAACAAAATGGACGACATCGTTTTATAACAAAACAAGTGTAACAGAATATACGACATCGTTTTAAACTCTAACATAAAGGTTCGGAATAGAAACTTCGGAGTGAAGGTTCGGAGTGAATAAATTCAGAGTGTATAAAACAATGATAATCAGATTCTGTTTAATAGGAGAATTCGGAATGAGAATTCGGAGTAGGAATTCGGAATAGGAATTCGTCATCAGAATTCGTAATGAGAATTCGTCATCAGAATTCGTAATGAGAATTCGGAATGATATTTCTTCATTAGAATTCTTAATGAGAATTCTTCATTGGAATTCATAATGAGAATTCTTCATTGGAATTCGTAATGAGAATTCTTCTTCAGAATTCGTAATCCTGAATCTGGAATAGAACTTAGTCAGAGTTCATATCCGAAATTCGTAATGAAACTTCCTTATAGTTCTTGTCCAGAATCAGAACCCTAAAACAGAATGCTTTTATATCAAAGTTTTAATGACTCCGAGAAAATGAATCCGAAACTTATACTTAAGAAAAATATTGATGAAAATATGATAAGGATAATTTTTCTTATAAAAGCGAGTTTCCTTAAGAAAGCAATTTTCCTTATAAAAGCAATTTTCCTTATGAAAGCATTTTTCCTTATAAAAGCGATTTTCCTTAAGAAAGCATTTTTCCTTATAAAAGCAATTTTCCTTAAAGAAAGCATTTTTCCTTATAAAAGCAAATTTCCTTAAAGATAAGGTGTTTGTGATTTTCAAAACAAGAAGGAATGGAAATGTCATAAGGAAAACCTTATTGACTCAACAATCTCCCCCTTTTTGGAAAGCACAAACATCCTTACGAAAAAGCTATTCTAAGAAGAAAGAAACACATTAAAGCTTATCTCCCTTGGTTTAAGGATATAGATGAATACGACTAACTCCCCCTTAGGCTTTGAAACTCTAAGGATCGTATTCATATTTCCGGAGTGATGTTTCTTTAAGAAAAACTCTCCCTTAAACAAACTCTTATTAGAGTTCTTTTTCCTTGGGTATTTTTTCTTTCTCCCCCTTTGATAAGCACTTATTAGATTTCCTCTTTTTCTTAAGGATCTTTTCCTTCTCCCCCTTTGTGATTTTCAAAAAGAATTGGAGGGAATGGAAAAACTTAACAAAGTACCTGAAAAATTAGTACAAACGAAACAACAAACACAATTCTCATTATATTTGAAATGTCAGCAATAAAAACAGATTAAAACAAAAAGATCAGATTGGTCATTTCGGATCTTTCTCCTTCGACATGAGCCCCTTAAGAATTGTCTTGATCTTCTTTAAGTCATTGTGATCTTCCTCTGCTTGCTTCTCTAAGACGACTATTCTTGCTGACTGAGCTTCAATGATTTCTTCCTGAGCCTTCAACTTTTCTTCCTGAACTTTCATCTTCTCTTCCTGAGCCTTCATCCTTTCTAGAAAATCAATCCGATGATCCCTTTCAAATTTCCAACTCTGATTAACGGAGTTGAGCTTTCCATTCAGATCTATCACTTCCTGAATCTGAATGTTCTTTTCCTCTGTCAATTTCTCTTCGAATGATGCAGTCAGCTTATGAAACTTCTTGTCCTCGGTTTCAAATGCATCCTTAACATTATCCTGAAACTCATCCAGCAACCTCATCTCTTCCACGGTTTTCTTAGACCAGCTTTTCATCCTCTTGCAAGATCTTTTATGTGCTTCGTAACCAACGAAGAAAGTTTTGAACTGAGCTTCAATCTCAACACACTTATCCATTACCATGGATACAGAGTCGGTTTTCTGATTCAGCGCATGTTGAAGCATCTGGCATCTAGAGTCAATACTGGAGAAGGTTGGAATGGTTCCCACCAACTTCTTCAAGGACTGAACAACAAAATCGTGCCCCAACGATGATGACTCCGAATCTGAAATCTTGCTAGGAGAATTTTCTTCCTCAATAAGCTCCAACTTCCTCTTAGAAGAACTACCAGCTTCCTTCCTCATACACTTTTCTGAACTTGGGGTATCAGCAAGAATTTGTTTCCCCTTATCTTTTTCCGGAATAGAAACCTGTTCCAGAGATTTCTTCTCGCTATCAGACACTTGAACAACCAAATATTCCTCATCAGCAACTTCTACATTTTCCTTCTGAGCAGCATCAAGTAAAAGATGTTCTTCTTCTCTCAGACAAGAAACTTCTTCTTCGCCTTTCTCTTCTTCCATAGTCGGAGTAACAAGCTTCGAAGATTGAGCTTCAGATGTTCGGAGCGACAGGTGTTCCGAAGGAGTTCCCTTGTATTCATCTACTTGTTTGAGCACATCTCCTGTCTCACCACTTCCTTCAGCAGCTTCTTCAACTTCTTCCACTTGCTCTACTTCCTCAGTAGCAACAGCCTCTTCCGGAGTAACAAGATTTCTTCCTGGAGTCTCAGGTAGAGATTCCAGAGAGAAAGATCTTGGAACGGGAATGGTTGCTGAAACCATTTCGTTGAACTTTAACAAGGCCTGAGCTACCTCAGCCTCGGGCATTTTCTTCTTCAGTTTCTTCTCCTTTGCTTGTTTCTCGAGCTCATCACCAGCCTTCTCTTTCAGAGCTTTAGCCTCTGCAGGATCCAATCCGAACTGCGGATCTTCTTCCTTCCTCTTCTCTTTGTCAGCTCTCCACTTCGCTGTAACCTCATCAGTATAGGTTTTCTTCTTCTTAGACTTAGGAGGTGCGGAGTGGACTTCCTTAGACTTAGGTTCCTCAGCTTCGACTACCACTTCTTTCAGCTTCCTCTTCCTTACTGGCTTGGATGATTCCAGATCAGCCACTTTCGGAGTCACTTCTACTTGTGAAGGTAGATCAATAAACTTCCCTGACTCCTTGTCAAAAGCTATATTCATTCTCTTAAGAGTGGCATCACTAAGCAGCATGATCTTTCACACCCTTGGTTTGGAACTACAAGCTACCTTGAAGGACTCAAGGCACCGAACTATGAGCTTTGACAATATTGCCTGGTACATCACGATCTGAGCTCTCAGATTCCCCTTCTTCAAATTTTCAATGTTAAGAAGAATATGCTTAATCAAGTTGAACTTTCTTAGATTTATCAGGAAATCTAAGATATATATCTCACTCTTCTTCAGGCTATCCTTATCTCCTTTTCTCGATACGATAAGGCCGTGTACCCATAACTCCAGAATCCGGAAGTTTGTAGATAGGCTTTCTATTTTCGGAGCCTTGTCATCATCCAATCCGAGAATTTCTAATGCCTTTTCCTTGTTGAAACTACCCAAAGAGTCTGGCAATACGTGGGAAATAATCTCATCTTCCCCTTCATAACTTAGCCCTACCAAGCTTGCAGCCTTGGTGTAAGAAAGCTTATATGTCTTGCCATACAATTTGAAAGAAAATTTTTCTATATTATCTTCCTCGAAGAAAGCAACTGACTCATAAAACTTGACAAGAAAGTCAGAGTAGACTTCATCTTGGTTGCCGGTTTTTGATACCGCAACACCTTCCCAGCCATTGAGCTTGATATTCTTTGAAATAATAGAATCGTAGTTGCTGAAGAAATTCGGATGAACTAACCTCTCTCTGTAGACTAACCACTGAGAAATAGGCTTGGTTGAAGACATTTCTTGAGAAGCTAACTCTGCAGACATTCGGATTAGAAGTCCTCTGAGATATTCGGAACAGAGAAGACTGAAGTTCGGAACTGAGAAAACTGTGGTTCGGAACGGCCTTAAATCGGAGAGTCAGAGCTTCAGCACGTAAAAGCTTGAAATCGATGTGGGACGAGAAAATAGGGTCCCCTTTATATAGGCAATGGGATGACGGTTCAACTTCCTCGGTTGATCTAACGGTTTAGAATGATCTGAGATCAGATCTAACGGTTGAAAGCTTGAATCCGATCTTTTTGAGGTTTTATTAAAGTAAAGAATTAAGAAATCCAAAAACCAAAAACAAACTATAAGAAATTGCCGGCAAGTAAAATATGATTACGAAAACATCACTAAGGAAATCATACCTTTCGGATTAGCTTAGGAAAGTTATTCGTAATGGGTAATATAAAGACGACTACGAAAAACTCAATAAGAAAAAGTAAATACGAAAAGTCAATACGAAAGACTCAATACGAAAAAGTAAATACGAAAACTTGTTATGGAAGATTCAGTACGAAAGTTCCATTATGAAAATACCAGTACGAAAGTTTTCCATTCCGGAAATTTTCAATACAAATACTTCCATTCCAGAGGTATTCTGTGCGAAAATATCCTTTCTGGAAAATTGTAGTTCCGGAAATTCTATTCCGGAAATTTTCGTTCCGAAAATTTTGAAAACAAATTTTGAAAAACTTTGTTAAATAAACAATCAAATGTACTCCCCCTATGAAAAGGAGTTTATTAATGTAAGGAGATTTTTTTAACAGAAAGTTAATTAAGGAAGATTACCTTAGGGTTATCATTCCTGACTTTTGTTTAATATATTCAAATCTATCAGAAGGCGAGGATTTTGTGAAAATATCAGCAAGTTGATCTTGCGTTCCGATAAACTGAAGAATAATATCTCCTTTGAGTGTGTGATCCCTAATAAAGTGATGCCTAATATCTATGTGTTTTGCACGAGAGTGATGTGCAGGGTTTTTACTTAGGGCAATGGCACTTGTGTTATCACACAAAATTTGAGTTTTAGTAAAACTCAAGCCATAGTCTGTGAGTGTGTGTTGCATCCACAACACTTGTGCACAACAACTTCCAGCTGCTACATATTCAGCTTCAGCAGTGGAGAGTGCAACAGAATGTTGCTTCTTGCATGACCAAGAAACTAATGAATCTCCTAAGAAATGACAAGTTCCGGATGTACTTTTCCTATCCATTCTACATCCACCAAAGTCAGCATTAGAAAAGCTTTTTAGAACAAAATCATTTCCAGAAGTATAAAATAATCCTAGATCCATGGTTCCCTTAAGGTAGCGAAAAATTCTTTTTAATGCCTTTAAGTGAGATTCCATAGGATTGGATTGATATCTTGCACATAAGCATACAGAAAACATTAAGTCTGGTTGACTAGCTGTTAAGTAAAGTAGACTTCCAATCATACCTCTAAAAGATGTTTGATCTACTGGTTTCCCAGCTTCATCAAGATCTAAAGAGTTTGAGGTACCAATAGGAGTACTTATAATCTTAGTGTTTTCATAACCATACTTTTTAAGAAGATCTTTAATATACTTATGTTGAGATATGTAGGTTCCTTCTGGTTTTTGAGAAATTTGAAAACCAAGGAAAAATGTTAACTCACCCATCATACTCATTTCAAACTCAGATTTCATTAGACTAGCAAAAGAGTCAGTCAAAGATTGCTGAGTTGAACGAAATATAATGTCATCAACATAAATTTGAACAATCAAAACATTTTTCTTATCTTTCTTTATAAAAAGGGTTGGATCTGCATTTCCCTTAACATAGTTATTTTGAAGCAAAAATCCAGTAAGTCTATCATACCATGCTCGTGGGGCTTGTTTAAGGCCATACAAAGATTTGGTATGTCTAAAAACGTGATCTGGATATTTTGTATCTTCAAAGCCAGGAGGTTGTTCAACAAAAACTTCCTCTTGAACATAACCGTTAAGAAAAGCACATTTCACATCCATTTGGAAAAGTTTGAAATTAAAGAATGCTGCAAAGGTAAGTAGAATGCGGATAGATTCAAGTCTAGCTACTGGAGCATAGGTTTCTTCATAGTCTATTCCTTCTTGCTGATTATAGCCTTTAGCAACAAGTCTAGCTTTATTTCTAACAATGACTCCATTTTCATCACATTTATTTCTGAAAACCCATTTTACTCCAATAACAGAAGTTTCCTTAGGTCTTTCAACCAAGGTCCATACTTTATTCCTTTCGAATTCATTTAGTTCGTCTTGCATTGCTTTGATCCAATCATCATCACCTAAAGCTTCATCAGTGCTTTTAGGCTCTAATTGGGAAAGAAATGCTAGATGTTCTACTTCATTTCTTAAGGAACTTCTAGTCCTTACAGGTTGATTTACATCACCAATGATACTATCACTGGGATGATTCTTAAGAAACACCTGATTTGGGTTTTGTAAAACCTGTTCATCAACATAAGGTAGAAAGTCTTCTGGGGTAAATGTTTCAGAAGTATCTTCTAGAACAATTTCCTTATCAGAAGGTTCTTCTATCAAAGGTTGACAATCAGTTTTTGAAAACACGTCCGAGGATGTAGGTTGGGAGGTTTTAAAAACAAAAGGATCAGACTCATCAAATTTTACATGTACTGTTTCCTCAACGGTACAAGTATTTTTATTAAAAACTCTATAAGCCTTAGAGGTTGTGGAATAACCTAAGAAAATCCCTTCATCAGACTTTGGTGCGAATTTATGTAAGTTATCTTTAGTATTCAAAATGAATATTTTGCAACCAAAAACCTTGAAGTAGGAAAGTCTTGGTTTTCTACCATTCCATAACTCATAAGGAGTTTTATTAAGAAAAGGTCTAATCAAAACTCGATTTATAGTATAACAAGCAGTACTTACAGCTTCAGCCCAGAAATGTCTAGCAATAGAATATTCACTCAACATGGTTCTAGTTATCTCTTGAAGAATTCTATTTCTTCTTTCAACTACACCATTCTGTTGAGGAGTTCTAGGTGCTGAAAAGTTGTGAGTAATACCTTTCTTACTACAAAAAGTTTCAAAATCAGAATTTTGAAATTCTCCTCCATGATCACTATGAATAGTTTTCAATGGAAGGTTTTTCTCATTTTTCACTTGAGCTCTAAAACTTTTGAAATAAGAAAAGGCTTCAGATTTCCTTGCTAGAAAATAGACCCAAGTAAATCTAGTGTAATCATCAACTAGAACAAACACATAGTATTTGCCTCCAATGCTTCCAGTTTGTGTTGGACCAAAAAGATCCATGTGCACTAATTGTAATGCATCGGTTGTTGAGACTTCACCGATTGACTTAAAACTAGATTTATGTTGCTTGCCATATTGACAAGGATCACAAACTTTAGAAGAATCAAATCTAAGCTCCGGTAGATCCTTAAAAAGTTTCTTCTTACAGAGTTTACATAGGTTTCTAAGATTACAGTGTCCTAATCTTCTATGCCATAACCAAGAATGATCTTCCATTGCACTTAGGCAAGGTAAATCTTGGCTTCTTAGGTCTTCTAAGTTTAAGGTGTAAACATTCTCTTGCCTGTTGGCAGAGAGAATAAATTATTCCTTGGAATTGTGAACTAAGCATTTATCATTCCTAAAATTCACAAGGTAACCTTCATCACATAACTTACTTATGCTAATGAGGTTGTGCTTAAGACCTTTAACAAAAAGAACATTTGAAATCAAAGTTTTACCTAAAAGTACTATATTACCAATACCAACAATCTCTCCCTTAGCATTGTCTCCGAAAGTTACCTTTCCTCCTTTTGTTTTGATAATCTTTTCAAAAAAGCTTTTGTTACCAGTCATGTGCCGGGAACATCCACTATCCATGTACCAAATATTGTTGCTGGAACTTTCTTTATTTTCCTGAAATTAAGAACAAAGTTAGATTTTCGGAATCCAAACTTGTTTGGATCCGAGATTTCCAGACAATAAAATTTTAGGTATCCACATTTTCTTAGAAAAGTAAGCTTTATGAAAACCTAAGGATTGGGTTTTGTTTAAGGAACAATTTTTTGCCCAGTGACCACCACATTGACATTTAGTGCAAAATGGGGCACTTTGAGGAACAAAATAATTGTTACTAAAAACTGGTTTTTCATGGGTATAACCAAATCCGTATTTATTTCTTAAAGGTCGTATTTGAGAATACATCTTATCAAAATTTTCCTTACCATGGGTAAAGTTTGATAAACACTTCTTTAAGGAAAAAATTTCGAACTTGAGTTTTACAACCAAGTTTTTATCCTCAAAATCATTAGTTTTGGAACTAGAGTTAGGCTCGAAAACATTTTTCTTAGAAATTACTTTTTCTAACTCTTTAGAAAGTTTATTCTTCTCAGAACATACTTCCTCAAGATTTTTTGAAATACTTTCAAAATCAGCATTTTTCGTATCAAGATCTTTAGAAAGATCTGATATTTCTTTAGTAAGAATATAATTCCTAGAGTTTGCCTTATCAAGTTTCTTGTTGAGTTTGGAATTCTCAATCTCAAGAAGTTCAGCAAATCTAGAGACTTCTTCATAAGTAGGTAAAGTATTTTCCTCATCAGAAGATGATTCTTCATCAGAAGAGTTATAATACTTACTATCATTAGAATTTAAGGAAACATTGGTCAAAGATTCAGCATTTCGTACCTTAGCCATAAGACAATGATTATCAATAGGTAATCTGGCTATAAGACCAAGATTCTTCTGTCCTGAAGATTCATATTCAGAAGATTCATCTGAAGAGTCACCACCACTGGCACTCCAGGTGTCATTAGCTTTCAGAACTTTCTTAGCTTTAGCTTTGTAATACTTCTTCCTGTTTCTGTCTGAATGCCTTTCCTTTCTTTCTTTCTTTTTGAGCATAGGGAAATCTGGTCTAATATGTCCATCTCTTTTACATTCATAACATGTAACTTCTCCATCTTTCTTATCTTTCATGTCCTTCTTCTTATACTTGGATTGAAAGTTTCTCTGTCCAGCTATCTTGTTCATCCTTCGAGCAAGATTGGCTAATTCATTTTCTGAAACTTCACTTTCACTAGATTCGGATTGGAAAATGACTTTCTTCGATTTGGATCTGGTTACTCTCTCAGGAGTCTTAGCTTTCATCTGATTTGAAGTTTTAGTAAAAGCAACAGTACCATTTCCATTCTTCTTCTTGATGTTGTCAGCATATCTCTTCATTCTTGTTTCATGTTGTAGAAGAGTTCCAAATAATTCATCAAGAGTAATTTGAGTGACCTTCCTGTTCTCATCTATAGCTGTTCTCTTGGATTCCCATTCATTGGGCATAATGTCAATTATCTTGTCCACAAGAGCTTCATCATCTAATCCTTTTTCTCCCATAGATTGTAGACTGTTGACAATTGTCATAAATCTTTGTTGAACATTACAAATAGGTTCTCCATAAGGAAAATTGAAGCCATGATATTCAGCTCTAAGCATAGCTCTCCTAGTCTCAATCACCTTAGAAGTCCCAAAGTGTGTAACCTCTAACTTCTTCCATATACAGTTAGCTGCTTCACAAGAAGAAATTTGGGTATATATATTTCTAGTCATTGAACATAATAAAGTATTGCGTACCTTATAGTTGAGTTGATATTCTTGCTTTTCCTGGTTAGTAAAGGTTCTGACTTCCTTGTCAGGAATTTTATAATCTCCAGTAATCATCACAAAGTTTTCTACTCCAGTATTGATAACAAAAGTCTTCATACGATCTCTCCAGTATTCATAATAATTACCATCGAATATTGGTGGCCTTGTAGGATTCAGATTGTCAATAGATCCAACATTAATTCCTGCCATACTTAAAAAAACTTTGCACACAAGCTTGTTAGTAGCTTAGAATCGTAATAACAAGGTTCGGAATGGGAAAAGTTCGGAATGGATAATCCGGAATGAAAAAGTTCGGAATAGAAAAGTGAGCAAGAAAAACTTGTATGTGAGTACAAGTATTTCAGTAACCTTGGCTCTGATACCAAATGTAAGAATGGTATAGAGTAAGAGGTTTCCAACCTCTGATACCAATTGTAGGATCGAAATATAATATAAGATGCTCAATATACAAGAGGGGGGGTGAATTGTATACTTTAAAAATTCCTTTGGAACCTTTAAAGTTAGTTATGAATAACTAGCGTTTCCTTAAAAAAAAGGAAAGAGCTAAGTTTAACAAAGTTAAACTAAGTAAATTCACAACACCTCTAACACCGAACTGAACTTGGAAAGGGATTCCAAAAGTAGGTTCCGGAAATATGATTCCGGAAATTGAAACTTAACAAAAGTTACAATATAATATTCTACCTTAAAGCGTATAGAATCTAAACTAATCAGAGTAAGTAAGGAAGTATAAGAAAGTTATACTTTCCTTAAGATACAAATTTCAGCCGAATAAAAACAAGTAGTAAAACTACTAGTAACAAGATAATAGTCTTTTAACCCAAAGAGAAGGGTATCCAACAACCTTGGATAAAGGTCCCTTGATTTATACTTTCAAGCAAGTCTGTCTTACCCACACCAGGGTAAGCCCTCGATACGAAGATCAGTGTCTCTGTCTTGCTATCCCCGTAAGCCCTCAACTTCAAGGTAGTTGGCAACCTCTGTCTTTCTCAGCAAGAAAGCCCTCGATCTTTAAGGTAGTCGGCACCTCTGTCTTCCTATCCCCGGAAGCCCTCGAATGTAATCACCAACATTCGGAGTCGCACGAAGCTTTGAGAGTTAATAAGAGACTCTCTCTCTAGACATCACTTCAACAGCATGTAGGCACAAAACTCAGTTGTTTTTCCAACAGCACCGAGCTCTTTCAAATGAGCTCCTATTTATAGGTAAGGTCGGCTCCTTCTCCAACGGTCATATTTTCCTTAAAGTTCGGAGGGACCTGTACACATGTCACTTAGACAACGGTTAGTTTATAACAAAATGGACGACATTGTTTTATAACAAAACAAGTGTAACAGAATGTACGACATCGTTTTAAACTCTAACATAAAGGTTCGGAATAGAAACTTCGGAGTGAAGGTTCGGAGTGAATAAATTCAGAGTGTATAAAACAATGATAATTAGATTCTGTTTAATAGGAGAATTCGGAATGAGAATTTGGAGTAGGAATTCGGAATAGGAATTCGTCATCAGAATTCGTAATGAGAATTCGTCATCAGAATTCGTAATGAGAATTCGGAATGAGATTTATTCATTAGAATTCGTAATGAGAATTCTTCATTGGAATTCGTAATGAGAATTCTTCATTGGAATTCGTAGTGAGAATTCTTCTTCAGAATTCGTAATCCTGAATCTGGAATAGAACTTAGTCAGAGTTCATATCCGGAATTCGGAATGAAACTTCCTTATAGTTCTTGTCCAGAATCTGAACCCTAAAACAGAATGCTTTTATATCAAAGTTTTAATGACTCCGAGAAAATGAATCCGAAACTTATACTTAAGAAAAATATTGATGAAAATATGATAAGGATAATTTTTCTTATAAAAGAGAGTTTCCTTAAGAAAGTAATTTTCCTTATAAAAGAAATTTTCCTTAAGAAAGCATTTTTCCTTATAAAAGTGATTTTCCTTAAGAAAGCATTTTTCCTTATAAAAGCAATTTTCCTTAAAGAAAGCATTTTTCCTTATAAAAGCAATTTTCCTTAAAGATAAGGTGTTTGTGATTTTCAAAACAAGAAGGAATGGAAAAGTCATAAGGAAAACCTTATTGACTCAACAACATGTATTTTCTTAAGAGATTCATTATCTTCTTAGCCATTAAATAAGTAAAACATAGTAGAACATTCCACTACTGAAGCTGTATATGTAGCAGATGGATGTTTTTGTGATCAAGTGCTGTGTATTACACACACACCCATAGACTATAACATTATTTTTACCAACACACTTATTTTGTATGATAATAAAAGTGACATTTACCTATGAAAAAAACCATACACATCACTCCAATGAAAAGTAAATAGATATTATGAATCACTTTTTAGATATCACACATAGAAAAGAGATATCATTCTTCAGTTTAATAGAATGCAAGATCAACATGTAGATATTTTTACAAAATCATTACTCTTTGATACATCTGAATACATTAAAAAAATGTTATGAATGATAACCATAAGCTAATCTTTCATAAATAAATTTTTTGATGAAATATATCTCCTAATATTAAATTAATCTTTTTCATAGGGGGAGTACATTTTCTTCCTTTCATAACCTAATCTAAATTTTTTAATTCCTTGGAGAAAAATATTTGATTTCTCAGAACATGAATTTTTGAATTATCAGATCATAAATTTTTTGAATTCTCAGATCATGAATTTTTTGACTTCTCAGAAAAACATTTAATTACTAGAACCTAAAATTTTCTTTCCTTAATAGAATTTTCTCGAATCTATGTTTTTCAAGAAAAATCTAATCAATATTGACAATTCATTCCATGAAATATGGAATGTATGTTTCCTTGCATAAATATTCATAATAGAATTTTTTTACTTTTTGGTATTTCTATAATGATATAAGATAAATCTTTCAGATTCACTTTCCTTAATTTTTGTTATCCTCAAAACCCCAAAAGATCAGAAACTGCCAAATCCTTCATCAGTATTTATTTCAACCATCTGATCAGATCATTCCAATATCAACCATTGGATTGATTTAGGAATTCGAACTGTCATCTTGAAGCCTATATTAAGGTCCCCCTAATCCGTGTCCAATAACATTTTTTCAAGAGACTTTGTGTCGAAGCAATGTACCTATACATATAGTTTTTTTGTTTTTTGTTTCATTACATTTTGAATGTTGCTAAAAATTTCCTCGCATAATCAGATGGCTTTAAACAAAGAAATCAAGGATTGTAAAATCTATAGAGAAAGGTTGGTTGAACAAAATTAATTTTCTGAGTATAATTATTTTATTATGAAGAATATCAAGATAAAATTATGGGAAAGTATATTTGTAGCCTAGACAAAGAGTCATCATCTGGTTTATCCATACCTTATCATAAAATATTATGATTCAATAAGATTTTACTAAGATAGAGGAAGGGAAATGTTTTCATTTATGAGATATGGGAAAACCTATTCATTATCCTTCAAAAAGGATCCAAACACTCTAGGTATTTTTTATCAATGTGGAATAATATTTTTCATTCACAAGATCCCATAAAATGAAGGATGTTTTGAGAAGGAAAAGTCAATTGACTTCATTGGAATCAAGGGAGTAAACTCTCCATATATCAACCATCTCACAAAAATCCTTATGTTCTCAGCTTTGTGGTAGTAGGGATTTTTTATTATGATAAAGGGAGATATAGAATCTCTTAAAAAGAGTGATATTTTTATAATGGATATATTTGTTAATATTAGAAAGGTGAACCTGATCAATTATATCCTTCTAACCATTAGTAACATATAGAATGGAACCCTCAAGTCTCATATAATCATGTATCTATCGATCTTTTCGAATTTCATCGTTATCTTTTTAGAAACCTTTAAAATTCCCTATAGTTCAAAACCTAGAAGCTTGGAGATAAATTTATCGAGTGATGACACTCTCAAAAGGATGAATGTTGGTTTCAGTATCAATTTAAGAGAGATTTATGATCATTCTGAAAGTGTGTTTCAACCTTTTATGAAAAAATTGGAAGTGGGAGTAACATCCAAGAAAACCCAGAAGAAAAAAAATCCGAAATAACTGGATGCACAAGAAAAGGAACCAATTTTAAAAAATCAATAATCTCCACCAAAGTAAAAAATGGAAAAAAAAATTTCTAATGAAGTAGTAGAAAAGTGGATAGATTAGAAGAAGAGGAAGAAGAAGAAAAAGTTGGTAGATTCAATCTTTGGTTTAGACCCTATTGAGGAAATAGATATAAAGATTTGTGTAGGAAATGATCTTGAGAGACAAGCTAAATAAAATAAAATGAAGAAGTTGTTAGAAGCTGAACTTGTCTAATCTTGACTCAAATATACAGAGAAAACATCTGAACAAATTCAAGTATCAAATTCCTTTATTCAAGAGTTAGTTCAAGTAGATACCCTAGGAAATAAAATTTCAAATTCGGAACCAATTGTGTAATAGGATATAGTTCAACATGAAGAAGATAACAAGAAGAATAATAACAGGAAAATGATTAAGAGAGTGAAGATGTTATCAAACAAGTGGAATAATATAATGGTAATGAAATTACTTCAAACAAGTTATAGATCCGAACATCCCATGTTGAATCAACAAAAATATTCTCTCAATTGAAAGATGATTATGGACAGGATGAGTTTGGGGAAACTGCTGATGATTAGAGGAGCAACTGTGATTTCATTTATCTTGAAGATATTAAGAAATATATTTAAGAAAAAAGATGTCGATAAAGATAATATTATACATGTTATAGACAGTGAACATGAGACATTGAATATTGGGAAGGAAATCTCTAGGTATAAAAAATGAAAAAACATGGTTAATGATTCTCCTAGAAAGGTTGTGGTTGTGAACACTAAGAAATATGTTGGTGGAACAAACAAGAGTAAAGTTGAAGAGTTAGATAATTTTTTCTCACCAATAATGGAATCGACTTTTGAATCTTCACATTCCTTGGGGAAAGATTTCTTTCACCAATATTTGAAGAAGTTAGTGAACACAATAACTTTATTTGCAAGTATAGATTTGAGATGTCAGTTTCTCCAGCATTTCATCAATCAAAAGTAAGATTCGATAAATATGTTCACGGAATACTTTATCAAACATGTAGTAGATTTCAATACATTTTATTTGTGTTATGATACTCATATAATCTCATTCAAGTAAATAACGAAATATTTGAAGTTAGTAGTTTCGGATATAAAAATTATAAATGATTTCTGTGACTTAGTAAAAGATGCCTTTGATCAGTGAGATGACATGGTGAAAGAACCTTTTTTCAAATATTTCAGAAAAGTTGAATCAAGAAAAATTATCTCATATTGAGGAGGATAAATACATGAATTGAAATATCAATTCAATTGATTTAAATTTAAATATACAAAGAAAACTCAGGGAAGAGTTTGAAGAAAAGTTCAAATAATAAGAAAAGGTAGTAATGTCCCCAGAATAAATTCTAATGTTTAAGGAAAAATGTAACAAGGAACTTGAAAAAAAGAATTTGGATTAGGATCAGTTACTCGAGAGGATTAAGGGTGATCCCAAAGAGTTGAAAAAATTAAACAAAACCTTGATACAGCTCATGCTGAAGGAAAATAATGATGAATGATTTTCATACAACTCTGATTATTTGTAGTATTAGTCATGTAAAAAAAATTTATCATAAATAAATTTTATTATCATTCCGTTTTACATGTATATTTCTAACCTTTTGGGTAATTATTTTGTCATTCCCTCTATTCTATTTAGAAAATCACAAAGTGGGAGATAATAATAATCAAAATAATATTAAGAAAAAAGAAGATAATTCCCTAAGAAAGGGGGAAATTAAGTAAGGGGGAATCTATTTAAAGATAATTTTCTTAAAAAAGATAAAGTAACATCACTAATAAATAAAATAATGTGAAACTTATATATTTCAAAACCTAAGGTTGTTGTTAATAACAATCATAAGTCATTTGTAAAGGGAGATAATATTTTCTTCTATGTTTCTAAAAGAAAATATTTATTCCTTATATTATTTTTTGAAAGGTTTCATGTGGTCTCCAAAATGAAGTTCCAATAAGGTTTCTTTATGAATTTTCTCTTCCTAAATGTTTTTAAAATCACAAACATATTTTCTTGTGTAAATTTATCTTCCTATAAGAATTATTTTCTTAAGGAAAATTTTATTTCTCCAGGAAAAGTTTTATTCATACCTTGGTTTTCAATGTATAATTTATTTTATTATCAATACCAAGTCTAACCATTTTCTATTAAGACAAAAATTAAGATCCTTATCCAAGCCCTCAAAATCAAATACTTCCATAGATAATGGTTTTTTCTGTTTTTAGACTCCAAATTATTTGAAATTAAGACTATAAATTCTTTGAAATTCATTCTCTGAATTTTCTAAAATTCAGACACAAAATTCTTTAAAATTTAGTCTCTGAATTCCTCAGAATTTAAAATTTGAATTCCATAGAATTCAGACTCTGAATCCCTCAGAAATATGACTCCTAATTCCTCTGAATTCAGACTCTGAATTCCACAGAATTCCTACATTGATTTTCCTAGAATTTATCTCTGAATTCCCTAGAATTCATACTCAAGTTTCTTCATAATTTAAAATCTAAATTCCTAAAAATTCATACTCAAAATATCTATTTTTATAGAGTCTGATTGTTCATCTATTTAGACTACAAATTCTATATTTCCTAGTCTCCAATTTTTCAAATTTGATTAAGACACTTTACATTCCTAAAATATTGTTTCAATTGTATTAGATCCTAGTTTCCTAAACATGATATTAGTTTCCTTATATATTATTGAATCATAGGAATGATAATGTATCTAAAGTTTTTCCTATATAATGTATAGTCCTAAAATTGGTTTCTACATTTTGGTTGAGTGACATGTGTACATGTCCTTTTGAAATTCAATGAAAAATTTGTCTGTTAGAGGAGGGCGCTATCTGTCGATGATTTTTCCTATAAATAGGATCTCATTTGAACAAGATCCAAATGAATATAAAGATTGATGATCCTAGAGATTACATGCTATGATGTGTTTTCAATAGAGATAAACTCTCATACCATGTGTGATCTATGAACATATTGTCTGACCATGAACATCTTTTTCAGCTTCGTGAGAATCTGATTTTTGTTGAGTTCAATCGAGGGATTCCATGTATAAGAAGATAGAGGTATCGACTAACCTAAAGTAAGAGGAATTCTAGGGATATGAATACATAGTTTATGACTACCTTAATGTTTTATGTATTGTGGGGATAGAAAAATGGACTCCAATATTCTTATCGAGGGCTTACCCTGGTGTCGGGAAGACAAACATTCAGGAATGTATAAATCAAGGGACCTTTATCAAATGTTTTTGGATACCCTTCTCTGTAGTTTAAAAATTTTCTGACTTTTTTACTTCCTTTATTACATGTTTTATTTCCTCTTTATTTTGTTAAATTAATAATGTATAAATTTCATATACATTCTTATACTTATTTAAATCTGATATAAATAAGATGTTATATGCATTAATGTAGAATCTTTCTCCAGGTAAAACCTGGTTATGTTTTCTAATGTTTAAATGTTTAAGTTTAGGTTTCCTATAATTTGACATTGGACCTTCTTATTAGCCCTTTAGGTAAGAACCAAAGAGGGTTTGTGAATTAACCTTGTTTAATTTTTTAAACATAGATTTCCTTTTAGGTAAAAAGTGATAGTTTTTAATCCTTTAGTTAACCTCCCCCCCCCCCTACCCCTTGTAATTGAGCTTCTATATATTCTATTTTCATCCTATAAGAAATACTATTTATTATCATCTTCATTTACTCAATATTGGTATTTTCATTTCAATTACTTTATGGGCGTGTATAATCTATTTTATAGCACATACAATATCTCATTATTTTAACTCAATGACACATAGATATCTTCACAACAACTGTTATTCTTGTTTCCCATGTGTTGTGTAAGAGGTATGGTTGTGAAATTTTGTTTATTTATTCTCAAAAAATATTGTGGAATAGTTATTTTTCTTTCAGGAGAGTTGGTATACTATTTTAACACCCAATCTCAGATGTGGATCAAAAGATTATTTTATATAAACTACATGGCAGCATATGATTCCCAAATAGAGAGGACTATGTCTCAACATGATATTAAAACTATTGTATTCAATTACGCTGTGGTTTTTGTTTTACTTTGTTTCTTTTTATTAAAAGTAATTATGTTTTAAATTGAAAATCAAAACCAATAATTTGATATTTTATATTAATTAGTGTTTATATTAGATTTTGTAAAATTAAATGGATTTCAAAGGATAAAATAATATTGTATTATTTTTTACCCATGACTGAATCAGTCTTTTGAAAAATCTTCTAAAATATTAAAATATATGTACAACAATTATTTTGTTAAAATGGGAAAATTTCATGTTGTTGGGGGATTTTATTTAAATCCATTATTAATGTAATTTTTATTGGGTACTAAATTCAACTCAATCTTTAGATACTCACTCTGATAGGCAATATTAATAGAATAAGTTATTGAAGCGAGGTAGATAAATATTTTTTGTTATCATAATAGAATTTATTTCTTTATAATAACCACATATCCCCATAGATCTATATTTCTTATTATTAAATTGAATTATGTATCCCCTGGGTAACCACTTGAGCATATAAATCCCTTATCAAAAACTCCTCTGGTTGTTTCTTCAACTCCACAGATTCTACAATGGACTTTATATAATGAGTCTATAATATTAGTCTTTCATCTGGGATTAAATTAATAAAAAAACATAACTTCGGGATCTAATGGATGTCCAGGTAATTACTTAGGAAATACATCAATGTAATTCTTCATAAAAGGTTCATTCTCCATTTTAGGATTAAATTATTTATCTATAGATTGTATCGGTTCATCTTCTCTAATAATATCATTTAGAGGATCTTTTATGGGTGGATCTAGACATGACTTAGATGGTTAACTGTCCCCTCTAAAGATAAGTAATTCTATATATTCATCTATAATTTTAATTTCCTTATATTTGAAAAAAATTGTGTACCATATTTTAAAATCTATTCTATAATCAGAATTATATCAAATTCAACCATGTGTATAATAATGATGTCAAAAAATAGAGAATGATTATTTTTTATATTGGGAATTAACCAACACATCCCTTTTTTTGACACTTCCACTAGGAGTCTTAAAATATAACTCCAATTTAAAGGTTTTATGAAAATATATAATATTATCAAGAAACTTTGATTTTATCGAGGAGTACAAATATCCAAAATCAAATAATGGATGTTATTGATTTTTAGATTTGAGTTAAGTACCTTCCACCATATCAAATAAAAACATCAACCATATCTATTATGATTGCTTAAACTTGGTCATTCATTCTTGAACTTTATTAGAAAATTCACTTAATATATAGGGAAATAATCTTTATAGCATCTCATTTCCTTACAGTTAAATAAGTTCACATTTGCATCCATTGTCTTTCCCTAGAAATAAAAATCATGGTTCATTTTCTCCACTATAAATGTAGAAAACTCACATTCCCAGCAATCATGGTTCATAGTGTTTCATTCCAAATTTATTTCAAGCTAGAAATTCCACTTTTCTATTGTTCCTATTTTATATATTTTCTTTTCTGGAGTTTTAAACTAAAATTTTGTAATGTTTTTTTTACATCAAAACCATAATACATGGATATTTATCTCCCTATCATGATTGAAAATAATACTATATCCTCATAAAATGAGAATGATTTGGAGACAGGTTCTCTTCGATGGAATGGAATAATCCCTTTGAAAAAATTGTTAATATTTTTATTTAAATTACGTATTTAGTCCACATTTTTCCTTAAAGAACATATTAATTTATCATTATAATTAGAATCACTTTCCTATTCCTTTTTTCAAAGTTCAATAATTGTCTCTTCATATATTCTCATTGTTCACATGAAAAAATCGTAGGAAAAGTTCCATAAAATTCGAAAATTCCATGTTTTTTATTTCTTCTTTTTCCATAGTGTTTTGAAACAATGAAGACCATTGGTTGGAATCCCTTAAGTGATGAAGAACTAATTTGACAACCATAGCCCTTTCATTTTTCACCAAATCCATAAATACCTTCACTAATGAACTTGTCCATTTTTCAGATACAAATGAGGTTATAATCCTATAGAGAATGGAGGTTTCTGACGTATGAAATTGTATAACAATTTTAATCCATTTTTTAGATCATATGTTCTATTTATATGGTAGTGGTTATTATACCTAAACTGAGTTATCTTCCCCAATATTGTTATTAATTGATAACCTCTAACTCTATCTCCATCACAAACTTCATTATCTTTTCCATGAGGGAAATCACAATATAAATTACACACATTGCATAGTTTTAATTCCATCCACTTGGAACTATCTCTAAAAAATGTAATATATCATATTTGAGCATAATATATTGAATTGTACTGAATAAAACTAGTGAAAACATAATATAAATTAAAAAAATTATGCGTAACATATCTCATTATCATGAAAAAAGTATATTTGGGAATATTCTCATATCATAAATATATTTTAGAATCCTTCTCCATGGTTCATAAATAAAATATAAATTAGCTAATGGATATTTCCAAAAACTGTAAAAAAAAAGGTCTGAAATAAGGCATGTTTTTGTGCACTAGGTGATGATCGAGAAAAATCCCAATGTTTCCGATCCAGAACAATTACCCCTTAGTATATCTATTCCACATCCATGTCCACTTGTAGTATTTAGAGAGGGATTTATTTATCGAAGATAAACATAATATTTACCTTAAAACACTACGATATTATTCAATACTAATACATACCATCTATGTTATTCATGGGGTAAATTTCTCCAATAAATGTTTTACAAAATCTAGTTTCCATGGTTTTAAGTAAACTTACTAGGATAACAAATGTAAATACCCCAAACCAAATAACCTAGAGTCATTGGTTTCTTTTTTATATTGGTGCTTATTATAAGTGTTTTCATCCCAGTTGAATAAATTGTTTTTTTTCTTTGAAAACTATATACATACTTAAATTACATATTAAATTTTTAAATGGAAAATATGACATCAAATGTTCTTTGAGAACACCATTATTTGATTTTTCATATCCTGACACATCAATCATAATAAACATCCTATAATCATAGGGAAAGGAAACATAAGAAATGGGTTGTCTTTAATGCTTAGTAAGAATATTAATATAGTGGAGGTGATCGAAAACAATAATGTACAATCAAAATGGAATAGTAGATAAATGAAACAAATACTAAATAATAAATTAGCTAATCAATAATAATAAAATGATAGGAATAAATGAGGATCATATAAATCCATATAAATAATCAAAAGATCTTTAAATTTGTTCATATATATTATAACTAATAGAATAATCACATATTCATAAATTAATAATATCATAATGATGTAAATCATAATATTAGATATCATAACCACGCATTTAAAGTCTTGTGTCAATGGATCTTTCATAAATGGGTAAAGAGTCAACTAAAAACCCAAGATATCGTATCTCATGAGGCCTATCAATTCATCAATGGGCTATAATAGACAATTCTTATCTCTTAAAAAGTATAATTAATTCCTCATATAATAGTGGTGAAACATAATCAATATAAAAATTCTTATTGAAAATATATCACAAAAAATTTAAATACTTTCCCCCATCAATAAACACAATCATAAACTATTTCGGATATTATGGTGAATGGTATCAAAGTTGTACATACCCATTAAAATGGATCATAAAACATCGATTTAAACAATAAGGAAGGTATCATTACAATATATTTTCAATACGGAATAATTGAAATATGGGCTCTTCAATTTTGTATTAAATTACCACAAAAATTCCATTAAAAACTTCTTTGGGAAAATATCTCTTCACCTTGAAAATAACATTCAAAATCAAAAAATATCAAGATTAATCAGAAATATATTTTCTTTAAAAATATACCTATAAAAATGTAAAGGAAGCTTCAAATTTATGTGTGATAATAATGAGGAGTAATTATATACATGCCATATAAGTTAAAAAAAGTACATTCATACTATTGTAAAAAAGTCAACAAGAGCATCTTTTGGAAAATAAAAATATGATTAACTTCAAAAAAAAATCTAAAAATTAAAAAATGGTTAATATTTTATATAATAAATAATTTTTTTAATGGTAAAATACTATTTGTATTATTTTTATTAAACATGGATATAGATGATCAAGGTATTTGACGGAAGGGTGAAATGAAGTCGGTTTTCTTTAAAAGCATTCATTTTACCTCATTTATTCATAGATTGAGTAAAATCAGTGTAAAAAATGTTTTCAATACGAATAACTATAGTAAAAACAAATTCATGAGTTTCTTGAATTATATTTATTAATAAATTATCATCGGAAACTTAATCTTGAACAATCCTGCTAAATAATGATATCGTAACATAAACCATTACAACTTTCATAACTTCTGAATCAGGAGCCCCCTAAAAATATTAAATTTAATTGAATATTTAAATAAAACTAATATAATTTTATTAATGATATAACCTATCAACTGGTATTTATATACACCAAATATTATAATTATGTAGTTAATGTTGTATACGTCTAATAAATGTAAAAGTTATATGAGATACCCTTACCTCTAGTATGATTTCCTTCATAACCGTTAAAACACTTTCTATAATAAATATATGTATAAAATAAATATCTTAAAAAACTATAATCATATATTTTTACAATATTTTATTTACTTATATTCTCTTATGACCCATTTCTTAGAAATTCTTTGTTAAAATCAATATTTTGGGTGATAATTGAATCTTTTTTCATGTTTTCTAGGGTCAATAAATTCTTATCTTTTTTTTGATCATTTGTCCATAATTTAAATAATGATAATGATGATATATAATATTAAATAATTATTATATAATTATTTGTAATATTCCATAAAATTTAGTGATGGGAAAATGAGTTACATCGTTCATAGAGACGGTAAGCCATAGATACGCATGGATTGTTTTTTCTATTTATCCATTTAATGAAATGTAAGAATAGTAAATAATATTTCACCTTGTTAGAACCATTATTATATTAAAAATTAATTTATATTCTCTAAATATATCCTGATTATCATCCATAAAAAAATAAAATTAAAATCATTTCACATCTCTATGTGGAGGTGGTTGTCCACACGTACGCATGAGCAATGTAATTATTTTTCAAAATATTGGAAGGTAAAAAGGTATATGTGATATCATAATTCCAGTAGTATATTAGTTTCATAAAAATAATAAAAATATGTTAAATATATCATTATATTTAGTTGTTAGATGTGGTAATATAAAATAAATTACATTGGTTCGTGACATTGTAGTATGTCATGCGTATGGTTGACAGTTTTATTTTCCATTTGATGGATAAATAAATAGGTATATGATGTTACATTAACATAATAACGTAATATTATATAGGAGAAACCTTTTTTAATGTTTTAGAATATTTGTATTTGATTTAAATGATTTATATTAAAATGTAAAATGAACATTCATGTTTAATAACATTACCCCTTCTTCGAAAAACCTCTTTAGGTTTATACCTAAAGAATTATTAGATTAGATTTATGATTAAAAAGAAATCGATTATGGGTGAGGGATTTAAGTAATACATTTTTGATGGACTTGTTTAAATCCTATGTAGTTGGTAGGGTGAAGTGTATATGATAGGGGTGTATTTTTATATGTTGGAGGATAGAATACACATGCAATAATTAAAAAGAAAATGAAATAGCACTATTTCTTCATATTCCAAAAGGATATAACATGGATCATTCTAAAATTAATGAAGGGATATGGTTGAAATACATCTTCATAATAAAACTTATAAATTTTGTTATGTTATTTTAACCCTTTTCTCTTATTTTACCCACCGGTAAACCCATTTAACCTTATCAATAGTAATAATTTTTTAATTCTTTTACTATCCATTATGATGGAAATTTAATTTTAACTTATCATATAATATTTTATATTCTAATTCAAAATATTTAATTTATTTTTTCTAAATTCCATTCATATACGTGGTAAAATTTAATTTAAATAAAACCCAATGACGTGAAGAAAAGACATTTTTTCAAAGAGAAATTTATAATAAGTATAAAAAATTTTAAAATAAAAACATGAATTAAATTAAAATGAATTAAATATATTTTATTATAAAATAATATAATTAATTTTAATTTTAGAATAATTTTACATAAAAATGGAACCATAATATTACTTTAAAAAAATGAAGTAATCAATAAAGAGAATTATTTTTAACTATTCATCAATAAATGATTATTTTATTAAAATTACAAACAATTAAATTTAAGTTACTTTTTAAATGATAATTTCAAAAAATAATTTCTTACTTAAATGTAAATTTATTTATGTTTGAAAAAATTAATTTTAAAATATGTGTGGAAAAAGCGACCAAACTTCATTGAGAAAAAATAAAGATTTTAACAAACAATTTCGTTCAAATAATTTATTTTATTTCAAATCAATTGATAACCCTTGAATTTATTTATATAATTAAAAACAATATAATTTTCATAATTTATTTATTCATTTTTATACTAACTACTTTATAATATTGTTTAAAATGGAACACTAATTTAAAGTTCTTTTAGACTCAGGGGTGTGTGTATTTCAATCTATAAAATAGAATAAATTTATAGAAAATTAAGTATATATAATAAATTTTGGTGGTCATAACCCTCCCATTGGTGTATATTCTTTATCCACTCTATCATTTGTTTAATCGTGAGGGGATCTTAGATTGTTTACCTAAGATAGGACCCTTCTTCCAGGGTTTCTTCTTTCATTCCCATATTCATGTTTTTTATAATTTTAATTAATGTGTTGAATCCTAAGAGAATTATTTCGGAATATAGGGGTTTTATGAGGTATTATGGTTTTTTTATAATGTATTTGGTGTGTTTATCCTTTTTCTTTTCATTCTAGGTCTTTATCGTCGAATGAAAAGAGGTTTCAAGCGATTCCAAGGTAGGTATATTTTTTTAAAAGTGTTCTACATGTATTACTTTTAAATTTATACTCTATATTGGTTTGTGTTGAAATAAATTACCATTGAATTGATTTATGGTTGATTGTTGTGAAATTTTTATTGTTCTTTATTTCTGGGTCATAGAAAATTGTGTGTTTAAATTATATTTTCCTAATAAATGTGGCTTTTGTGCACTCCATGTATTTCTTAAAAAGGCTAAAAAAAATTTGATTTCAAAATATTTATAAAGTAGTTTTAAAAACTGAATTGCATTGTTTATGGTGTTTATTTAAAATGGGAATGTTTTTTTAATTGGCCTATGAAATGAAATAATATTTATTGGCACATGATTGTGATTATATTTTTATGGAATAGAACATGGGTTAAATAAGGTGATAGAAAAGGGCATTGTAATAAACTATGAGATTATTCAAGGAGGATGAATATTATAGAATCCATTTTTCTTATAATATAACATGAGAGTATTTGGAAGGGTGGTTGTTGGAGCTCCCACTAGTTTTTTAAGAGACCATGAGAGCTCTTGGATTTAGGCCAGGGTAATAATGTGAGTACTTCAAATTTTTTAGTTAACTAAAATATTATTTCTAGAATCACAAACATTAGAACCATGTGGATAGTTCCATTGGTTCACATACCCATATAGTTGTTTTTATATGTTATGTTCATTTTATTAGTTCCTTTTTTATATGATAAGATATGTTATTCCATTGTTTATTTGTTTAGTAATATTATGAGAACAATGATATAATTTTTAATTTTATTGTTAATTATGTATAATTAAAATGGTTTTATAAGGGCCTCTATTTTTTTATTTGATTTTTTAAGAGTTTTTTTTTGAAATGTTTGATTTCCAATGGAAAACCAACGTTATTTCAAAAGCCTTGTTTGGGAGTGAGATGTTTTTTCAAGTGGTTTTCATTTAAAGTGTGATTTTAAAGATTTTTTTTATTTGAATGGGAAAAACAATTAGTAGAGTCATGGCGTAATCGCACTAGAATCCTTCCCTCATACACTACATATTATTATGAAAATTTGTAAAAATGTTTAAATGGCAGATGTAAATATATTGGAACCATGTATCTGGTTATCTATTCTTGATTAAAAACCTCTTGTGTTTTGTGGAGGATGTGTCGCCTCATGGAGTGGGATCATGTGTAGTCATTTTCGGATAGTGTATATAATGGGTTGTTCGTATCTAAATTTTTTGATCTTGTTCCCATTTGTTTTATTTATTAACTCTTTAGGTGAGATACCATGTACATGATCTGTTATATAATTCATTGTATACAATTATTTATATGATATATTTTTAGGAATTGTTGTGTTACTCTAGTTGTTTCATTTTATTCTTATTACTATGATGATATTTGTGGGCCTATTCTATTTCATTAATAGTTCATTAAAACTTGGGTTTTTTCTTACATTACCCTAGAAAAAAAATTCCAACAAAAAATGTAGTATAATTGTGATCAAGGTGTTGACTCATGAAGAGGTTTTAGACTAAAATATCAAAATGTCTCTTTGTTAATTTTTTTAATGTTAAATTCAGAAAAAAAAAATGTGGATTTCAAATGATTTATTCTATATTAAATTGTACATAATTATATTACAACGGTAATACTTCATTAGTGATTAGAAATCATAATATAACCAAAATGAAAAAAACTAAAGAAGTATGTGGTAGAAAACATCAATCTCATGAGATTCTCTTTATCATTTTTCACTATTTTATTCTAATCATATTATGAAATTTTTACCAAAATGCCTCAAATAATACACCTATTTTTCCTATAAACCACATTGATACCTCATATATGGGTTTTTATCTTCTTACCCAAGTGATCTAATTACCCAAGAACCTCTATGAAATCTAAACTAGTTGAACTTATTTTTCTCAATAGGGAAACCTCAACCAAAGAAGTTTGAACAAAAATAAAAGTATTTTACATTCATAGGTTTTTAAAAATCCAAAAATAATATTATAAATTTAAAATAAAAAATAAAGATACCTTTTTCACTCAAGAAAACAATTTCAAGGATAATTCCACCAAAAAGTGTTTATAATGAAAAGCACAAACTCCAAAGGTAAAATATCATCAAATATTTACGTTCCACCACCACATAGATATTAGTACTTCATGGATTTATTTAATAATTTAATACTCCTCTCATAAATAATATCTTCTCTTCCATATCCCACTGCCAAAATATATCATTTCTTTGAAGAAAATTAACGATTATAATATGAATGAAAAGGGGGGTGGACATATTTCTATCCAGAATCTATTCCCCCAAATTTTTACTCCATTTTATCCCTATTCATGGATTAATCATGCATATGTGTCTTCATAAATGGGTTTTTAATGTTATTTATTTTCAGAATACAAAATTTGATCTTCTGTTGACACATGGAGAACAATTTATTTTTGGATTAATAGAGAGAATGTTTTCTGTTCGAAGTGTATCTTCAACCTATTCTATTTAAACATACTACTTTAACATGTTAATGAACGAATTTAATCTTGTTATTAAATTTGGAGATGAGCCCCCAAATTTTATTTCTTTTAAAAAAGTTCATTAGATTAATTTTATACCTTTAGTCTGAGTTATGTGTCATTTAACAAAGTAGTGAAAATTATGTCTGAAAAATATTTTTCATATTTAAATGATTTTGTGGGACACAAAATTATAGATTCCACACTTTTACCAGTTGGAATATATGAAGCTAATGAAAAAATGGGTCCAAAATATAGTTTTCAAAATTAGATCATTATTATAAATGTTACTCCCATAATACGGAATTGATGAAAAATTATTAAAATACCAAAATTATAGAATATTCATAATTTAGCTGAAAACACATGAAAATTAAGAAAATGATGAAATTTCACATATAATTACACATTAGAAGGGAATATTCATTAAAATATAAAAAATAATTATTGAAATTTTCATCTCTATCAATTCATCCAAACATAGCACTTGGACTCTTGGAAAAGTGAGCATTCAAAATAAATTTCCAATAAAAAATAAAAACATATGTCAATGAAAATAACAAGCTCAAAATCACAAAACCCAATTTAGCATACCTCTTCAATAGATTAAATTCTATATTATACAATATTTGAAATCATTACATTCCAATTTATATCATTGCTCCAGGTACAGGTATTCCCACCTCAGAAGTATTCCATCTCAACAAAAGTGTTTTATTTGGAACATTGTTTTTCCCATCAAACTAAATAAAAGTTTTACCATAGGTTTAAAAAATATACTTAATCTCCAACTAATTGAGTCAATGAATTGTATCCATCATAAATACATAAAATGGTTTTTCTAATGTTTTAATACTATTGGATTCCCAATTTGATATATTCTATGGTAGAGAGAGATGGTTCACTAGATTGTTGAAGAAAAATTACTTGATTCTAGTTTTCACTGAAGCATGAACTTCTCCTAATTCCTCATGGTATAAAATAAGATCCAAAATAACATAAAAATTTCCTTCATAGGTGTGAAACAAATTTGTAAATTCATCAAAAATGTCATAATAAATTCTTCTCAAAATTTCAATTATTTTTAAAGCTACAGAAAGAAAAATCTTCATTTCTTTGGGAGCTCTAAAAAGTCATTTCTCTCACTTCCTCAAATTCTCTTTATAGGAAAACATTTTTAATTTAATATTAGCATAAAAATATCAATTAAAAATTTTAATTTCCACCCAACAAAACACCAAATATTATATCACACAATAATTCGACTATCCCCACACATAAGTTCAACTAGATCATTAATTTATACATCCACAGTGGGGTTGAAGGGGAAAATTGGACTCTCATGTGCCCAAAAAAATAGGAATTACAAGGATAAAAAGGGTTCTTAAAGATAAAATTTGATGGATACAGCTGAATAAAAATATCTTTTATGAAAAAAATGTGTCCTTCCATAAAAAATTAATTTACTCAATCGTTTTGAACAAATGTTACTTATAGCTCCAAATTTTTTAATGAAAAACAGAAGGTTTTTATTAGTATAACATTTCTTTAGATCACTCAAGTAGGGGGTGAATGTAAAAAAGATGCAAAAATTATCCAAAATATCCATGATAATGTTATTTTAAAATTTTTTATTTCATCCATGTCATGAAATTAATAATTTAATAGCATTTTCCCTAATTTCCATAGTGAAATCTAGAAAACAACACATTTAAGCAGTAAATTGGGTTCATTTCCTAGAATCATTTTTCTTCCATTCATTGAATTTTTTTTTAAATAAATAGAGGATATTTCATTAAATATTCAAAGTTCCAATAACCTGAATTTTTAATAATAAAATATATTTTTTTTGAAATGAATAAACCTAAAAATATATATTATGAATAAAAACACAAAAAATAAAAAAAATAAAAAATAATAACCTAACAAGAATTTTTCTCCCCCACAATTTTTTTTTATAGTTTCCTCACTATTTATAGTATTTATAATAAGTGAAAATTAAAATTAAAATACATTACAAAAAAATTATGAAGGAACTATACATCTCGGTTTTTTTCAGTAGCAGCAGCTTTATGAAATCCTCCTAAAAACTAAAAAATAGAAAACTACACAAGAAGAAAACAAAGAATAAAAATTTTATTAAATTTAAAGAATACCAAATAAATACAAATATAATGGAATATATCCTTGTTTGATCCCCTAAGTAGGTGATATTATTATATAGTCCTTATTTAGGAAGTTATAGTAGATCATACACAATCCATTGTTGGGTGAAGTTTCTTCCTCATTAACCAAAAATATTATTTTCCCCTAGTCCTATTCGGATCATACATCTTGTAGATGATTCCAAAATAATATATGTTTATGTCCCCTTATATTATTTTTGTTATCTAATGATGTAGTTTAAGGGTAATAAATATATAAGTGCAACTTCTCAATACCTTATAACCACAAAAAAAATATAGTGGTTATTGAAATTTAATTGTAGGATTTGAATCATCTTTGGGTTTAGATTTAAAAAATTTATTTAAAAAATATTGGTAGCACCATACTCATGTTTATCAATGTACTATTCAAATGGACACATCATTATTTACATGGTTTCATCCATGATATCCTCTTCATCTATAAAATCAATCCACTTAGAATTAATGGGAACTAAATCTTTAGAAGAGAAATAGTT
Organism: Viscum album; assembly: GCA_963277665.1. Lineage (NCBI taxonomy): Eukaryota > Viridiplantae > Streptophyta > Magnoliopsida > Santalales > Viscaceae > Viscum > Viscum album. Next base: position 916,155,157 of record OY728138.1, on the reverse strand, counting down.
ATGAATTTATTATCAAAATATTTAGGGAAAATTAAATCACAATTTTAGACATCTGCCTATGGAATATCATCTCTATCTTTATATTTTAATCGATAATAGTTGTATCAAAAGTTGTCAGCTTCATATATTCCTATATATTTTCTTTTAAATTGAATGGATCATGTTTCTATTCTACATTGGACAATGATTTATATAAGGTTTCTAAATATTCAATTTCAAAAATAGGGATTTCACCTGATATTTGTTTCTCAAGAAATTCATCCCAATTGTTTTCTCATTAATTTTTATTTTCAAAAGAAACATCAATTGATGAAAAATTAGTAATTTCTGTCCTTAAATTTTAAAATGTGGAATCCAATTCATTTTTTAATGAACTCAAAAAAATGTTATTAAATTTAAAAAGTTGTTGGAATAATATTTTCCTCTTCATATGATTCCTTTTGAGTTTTTATTCATTCAATTATTTTAAATAATTGGAATGAATATCAGCATATTTTCAAAAATAATGAATCATGGATTCTCGGTGTTAAAGAACAAAATAATTTTCTATTGATTTAAATTTCAACATCTTCAAGACAAGACTCTTCATATTGTTCATATATACGACAATTATATGTGTAATCACTGTGAAAATCCATTTTTTTGTTTTTTTTGTGAAAATTATTAATTAGTGGTTAAAATCCCATAAAATAAGAAAAATATTAAAAAAACATAGGAAATGTCTCCAAATTTACAATAGGGTTTCTAGTATTATCACCCAAGTAAGTAATTTACCCTTAAAATATGTTATAATAGTGAACATGGTGTTATCTTATAAGTTGTTTGCAAACTATGTAATCAAACTATCACTTTCTTAATTGGTTTTTATTAAAGATAGAATTATAATTTAGGGGGGTTGAAAGAATTTAATCTATTTTAAATGTAAAAAAATAAATTTACAACTAAAAATATATTTTAGTGATTAGAAACAAAAATTAAACTGACATGAAAGAAACTAAATATAGAAGGCTGTAGTGGACAGACATTGATCTTTGGGTATTCCTTTTATCAATTTATACTAATATCTTCCAATTAAATTATCCAATTTATACATTAAGATCTCAAATTAAATAAATTTATTTCCTAAAAACAAAATTGATACCTCAAATATTTATTTTTATCCACTTATTAATGTTATTCGATTTTCCAAAGTCCACCGAGCAATCAAAACTAGTTGAACTTATTATACTCAATGGGGACACCTCACCCAAAAACGATCAACCGAAAAAGGAACTTTATTTACATTAAAAAGTTTGGAAAATGTCCATAACAGTATAGAAAATTTTGAAAATTATAAACAAAGATACATCATTCACTCGACATAATAATTTCAATAATAATTTATAAGAAAAAATTTTGCAATGAAAGGAATAAACTCAAAAGGGAAAATTCCATCGGATATGCACTGCCCACCACCACATATATATTAATACTTAATGACTTGATTACATAATGAAATAATCCTATCATCCATCATATATTCTCTATAATATCCCAATACATCAGTTTGTTCATCCATTTAAATAATGTAAAGATGATAATATAAAAGAAAAAGGCGGTGGAAAATGTTCTTCCAGAATCAGTCCTCCCCATTTTTTACTCAAGTTTAGGAAACATCCCAACCAAAGCATGCTAAGGTTTAATCATAAATGATTCTCAAATTAAAGGAATTTATTTCCTTAAAAATCTGAGATTCTACTAACACATGCAAAAAAGTTTATATATAGATTAATGAGAAGAACATCTTTCTCCAATTTATACCTTCAAATTCTTCCATTGGAACACAGATATTGACTATATTAATGAATGAATTTAATCTTGTATTTAAATTAGGATATGAGGATTAAAATTATGTTTAATTTTTTTGTGGAATAACCTCAATTGGACATCTTTGGGCTCATTCATTCCTCATTTTATAATGAATTATATATTAAATCCAAAACTTATTTTCGATATTGAATAATTTTTTTAGGCCTCAACCACGTTGATTTGCCTCATTTCATAATTATAAAATATGAAGACCATTATAAAATTGTTCCTAAAAAAATTATGAAAATATTAAATGTATCATAACAATTAATCCCATAATACCAAACTAATTAAAACAAATTGAAAATCTGTAATTGTGGATTTTCCATAATTTAGCTCAAAACACATCAAATTTATAAAAAAAATAATGAAATTACACATATAATGAAACATTGGTGGTCATATAATAATTGAAATAAAAATTTGAGAATTTTAGCACTATCAATTCACCCACACCAAGAACAAGGACTCTCAGACAAGTGAGCATCAAACAAAATTTCCATAGAAAATTCAAAACAAATGTTAAGGAAAAACACAAGCTCAAAATCAAATAACCCATCATACCTTTCCTATTAAATGTATTATATATAAAAATATTAAATATTTCAATCCATTAAAATAAAATTTCAATCATTCCTCTATTCAAAATCACACCTAGATCATAAATTTCGCCTCTAGCCACATGATTCTGATTTTGAATAATGTTTTTATAATCCAAATGAATACATGGGTCACCATAAGACCAAAAAATTATAAATATCCACTAAAATTATTCAATGAATTTTATCTATACTGAATACATGTAATTGGTTTTTTGGGGTTTTAGGTTTAGTGGGAGTCAATTGTGAAACATATTGAGGTATAAAGAGATGGTTTATCTATTTGATTAATAAAAATTGCATGATTCCATTTTTCACTTAAGCATGGTTTTGTTTTCAATATTCATTATATAAAATCAGATAAAAATAATATAAAATTTTATTTCATAGACATAAAAAAATATCCAATTCAGCTGTAATGTGACATAAATTTCATCTCAAAATTTTAGATATTTTTTAGAGCTATAGAATCACACATATTTATTTCTTTTGGATCTCTAGAAAAGAACCACTCCTTTTTTTGAAATCTCTGGATGTGAAAAAATATTAGTAAATTATATTTAGCAATAAAAACATCAATTATGAATTTGAATTTCCCCCAAAATCTGAACCTAATGAATTATAACACCACATGTCATCTCACCCCTCTCATATATTCAACTAGATCATGCATTCATACTTCTAGAGTAGATTTGAAAGAAAAAATTATCTTTTAATGTGGATAAATTAAAAATATGTACATGGATTCTAAGGGATCAAAATTTCAAATTTAAAGGTACTTCAAAAAAATGGTATTCTTCTGAAAAAGTGAGATTTCAATCCTAAACAAATTATATCATTCAATTTGAACACAATTTCATTAAATCTCACAGGTTTTGAAATAAAACATTCATGTTCTAGTTAATATATGCATTATTTGGTTACTCAAGAAGGGTTTGACTGTGGAGAAGATGAAAACATTGATAATAATCCTCATAGGAAAGTGATTTTCAAATTTTAAAAGCATTAATTTCATGATATTATGAATTCAATGGTCTTTTCATTAATTTTCACAATTAAATCCATAACACTACACATTTCATCAATCATTTACATTTAGTTACATGAATAATGTTTTCTGTTTTCATAGATAAATTTTTTCAATGCACAAATAATATTACATTGATGGTAAAATGTTTTAATAACAAATGTTTATAAAATCACAACATTTTAACGAATAGAAAAAAAATAAAAACCTGATTTTTTGAAAAAAAAACACAAAAAATCCAAAACACATGATATCCTAGAATTACAATAATGTTCATCCCCCCATTCATATTTTTTACAATGTAATCATTGAGAATAGTTTAGATAATAACTGTAAATAAAGAAGACAATACAAGAAAAAAAACAAGTGGGAAATAATGATACAACCTAATTGTTATTGGTCTGTAATAGCCTTGAGCTAGCCCCTAAAAAATTGCAACTTATGAGAATACCTAAGAAAAAAATAGAACACAAATTTTATTAAAATAATGGACAGAAAAATAAAAAACACGTGAAGGGAAAATAGACTAAGTATGAACCCCATGTATGTTCTAGGATTTCACAAACCCTAGTCAAGCAATTATAGCTGATCATCCCTTAAATGATAGTGGGTAATGTTTTTTCATTATGAACCAACAAAATGATCTTTCACCAATATTATTCATCTCACACATCTTATATAATCTCCCAGAATTGTGTTTATTCAGGTCACATTCCATGAGTGTGATATTCCAATGACATAGTGGAAGAGTAAACAAATTATAATACCATCCTCCTAAGAACTTATCATCTCAAAAAAATTATTGGTGGTTATAATTTAATTCTAGGTTGTGGTTTATCTTCAGGTTTATATTTAAAAATTATTTTTTCTTTAAAAACAACTTTCTACAACCATCATCACATTTACCAATACTATCTTCAACTAGAAATTCCAATATTTCTTTAGTGTTAGCCTTAAACTACTCTTGATCTGAAAATTCAATCCACACAGAAGTATTTGAATCTAAATCCGCATATGGATAAATAGTTAACAAATTATTAAAAAAATAATCAGTAGTAAGTGCATCATTATTTGAGAATCTCTCTGTGGAATCTCTGGTTTTCAGTCTATTTGGGAATGGATAATAGTTTTAATAATAATGTTATTAGCTTATATTTCTCCATAATCTCATCAAAAATGAATGACTCAAGTTTCTCTTCGTATTTAGAGAAATATTAATACAAGGGTTTTTCATTTTCAATTTCAAAAACTTGGATTTCACATGAAATTTCATTTTCAATAAATTTATCCCAATAATTTTATAAAGGAATTTGGGTTTCAAAAGATACATCAATTGGTGAGTCAGTGATTTTTTATTCTAATAAATTTGAAAAATGATATTAAAATTAATTATTAAACTCACCCACAAAAAATTCTTTAATATAAAAAGTAGTTGGAATAATAATGTCTACTTCTATAGCTTCTTTTTATGCTTTTAATTCATTCAATTCATTTAAAGTAGTTGGAAGAATATCCAATTGTATTTGTAATTATCCAATCACTAAAGCTCAGATTTGAATCATAATATATTTTTTTTAATTGAAATTTAAAAAAAATTATTCATGACTACAATCCCCATATTATTGATATCTAGGACAAGCATACGATTACGCACACTAAAAATAGTTTTTAAAAAAACTCTAAATTTTTTGTTAAAATCATAAAAATTCGTAAACAAAAATTAAAAACAACATAGGGAACCTCCCTGTAAATAGTGCTAAATTGACATTGTTGATTTTAGTCCCATTACCCCAATCAATAATTTCCCCCAAAAATGTAGTTCATTGGTGACCATGACGTTTTCTTATGAGGATTTTGCAGACTATGTTTTCAAACTTCAACTTTGTTAATTTGTTTTTATTAAATTCAGAACTAAAAATAAGTATTCAAATTTACACAAAATAATATTAAAAATAGAAATATAAAATACTGTAATGAAATCAAAAGCAAACCACAATAAAAAATAAACTAAAGAAGGTAGTAGTAGACAAACATTGATCTTCTAACATTCCATTTATAATTTTCTACCAATTAATGCATGTTAAATTATATAAGGTATACCTAAATACCTTGATGTATACACCTATTTTCCCTAAAAACCAAATTTATACCTCAAATATAGGTTTTTATCTACTTATTTTTGTGATATGATTTCCCAAATACGTGTAAGAAATAAAAACTAGTGGAACTTATTATTGTCAATGGGGGGACCTTTCCAATATATGTTTTTACAACAAGAAAAATATTTTAAATTCATTATTTGATAAAAAATAAAAAATAAAATATATGAAATTGAAAACCATAAAGCAATAGAACTCCCTCAATCTTGAAAAAAATCTCCATGAAAATTCAAAAGAAAATAGTTTTCAATGAAAAGATAAAACTCAAAAGGATAAATTCCATCATATCTTCATTTCCCACAACTAAATTGATTTTATCCATTGATATATTTATTTCATCATGGAATATTATTATCCTTCATCATATCTTTACTGACAATTACCACTCCCTCAATCTAACCATCCTTTTAAATAAATTTAAGATGATAATATAATAGAAAAGGGGGGTCTATCCAGAATCTGTTATTCGTAATGTGTTCCCTATTTTGGGGCACTTACCGATCGAATACTACATAGGTGTATTCCTAATTTTTTTTAACATGAGATATATTTCCTCCTATAAAATTTGTGATTCATTTCAAATATGGTGACAAAATTACATCCAATGTAGTGAAGAGAACGCAAAATGGCATATGTTTTTATTCAACATACTCTATTTGAATGCAGAACATGAACATATTAATGAATGCCTTTAATCATGGTATTCAATTTGAAGAAGATCCCTCAAATGATATTTCATTTAGAGGTGGAATAATCTCAATTGGATATCTTGTAGGGTGAGTTATGATTTATTCAATTAATAAGTATCAATTATATCCAAAAAATGATTTTCCAATTGGAATTGTTTTTTTGGGATTCAAACTAGTTGACTGATCACATGTCCTAGTTGAGGATATGAATAAAATTTGGTAATTTTTCATAAAAAATTACAATTAGATCATTATTATAAATGATACACACATAATACCAATGTAATGAAAAACTATTAAAAATACAAAATGATGGCATTTTAAAAATTTAGCACAAAACAATTCACAATTCCAAAAAATAATGAAATATCACATATAATAACACGTTTGTGGTGAAATATTTATTGAAATTAAAATAAAAAAATATTGAAAATTTTAGCTCTATTAACTACCCCACACATACCACATTAAATCTAGGGAAGCTGAGTATTCAAAATAAATTTCAAATAAAAATTCAAAACAAATGAAAAAGTAATTCACAAACTCAGAATCACGGAATGCAATATATCTTGACTCTTAAAAAATTAAATTTCAAATTATTCATTTTGATAATTAATTACAATACAATTTCATTCTTTCCTCTATAAAAAAAGAATGACAACATAATGAATTTTCCCTCTCAACACATGATTTTTATTTTATGAAATGTTTTTATCATCCAAATAAATGTAAATGTCATCATCATCTTGAACAATTTATAAATCCTCAACTAATTTATTCAATGAATTGTATCCATAAATAGTACATACAAATGGTTTTTCTAATATTTAATTGTTGTTTGGCTTCAAATGAAAAAATTTATCTAGTAAAAATACGTGTTTTGGATTTTTGCTGAAGAAAAATTTCATGATTCAAATTTTCACATAAGTATGGTCTTCTCCTCAATATGCAAGGCATAAAATCATCTCCAAAATAAATTCAATATTTATTTCATATACATAAAACATCATCATTAATTTAGTAGAAATTTAATGATAGTTATTTCTCAATATTTTCTATTTTTCTAATACTCTATAAATGAACAACTTTGTTTTTTTGGAGCTCTCGAAAGGAATAACTCCCATTTCTTTGAAATATCTTGATGTAAATAAAATTTAGTAAAGTATTTTGAATAGAAAAAAATTGATTAGGAATTTTAATTTCCTCCCAATAAAGCACTAAATGATATAGCACACCACAATTTATCTCCCCCAACACATAAGACCAACTATGTTAGGAATTTACACTTCCAAATTAGGTTGTAAAGGGATGAATAGACTATAATATTTCTAACATAATAGGAATTACATTGATATTCTCACGACACGTCCTCAGGGCCCGTGCTGTAAATACCCCATGCCCGCCTTCCATAGGCCAGGGGCTGGCGACTAACACCAAGGTGTAAATCCCGGTAAAAAGGGAATGCATTGCCTTTGTAAAGTAAAAAAACACCACAGAGCAAGCAAGCATATGAAGTAAACAATAAGTAAAATTGGGTACAACAGTAAGTGCGGAAAAGTAAATGGGCCAGAATACAAACCCAAACTGAATGTAAAGTGTAACTAGAAAATGAAAAACAGCAACTGAAAGTAAAGCCGCAACGTCGAGCCGCCCACTGGAAATCCCACCTGAAGGGTGAGTACAGATAGCCTCCACAGCTCCTCGGGTCCAGCCGTCCGCTCCTAGTACGTCTCTCCCAGTGATCCACCTCCAGGTACTGTCCTGCTCCACAAGCCTCAACCACGATCAGCGCTGTCCGTCGTCTATAACCAACACAACGTAGTGCGGGCATAGCCCGTGCAGGGGTGAGTATAAGCTACTCAGTAGGGACCCCGAGACCCCCGAAGGTCTCCTAGAATCCACAAAGGATAATCCACAAAGGAAAGATACAATCACGAAGTAACATCTAACTTTTCTTAGGCATATTCCCATACATATACATAAGTCATCAATACTAGTTCAGTTCCAACATCCGAGCCCAAGTACATCCCAGTCCGCACAGGAAAACGTAACCCGTTCCACATAGGAAATCACAACCCAATCCACACAGGAAATCATAACGTAATCCACACAGGATATCAAGTCAAGGTTTAGCTCACTCAGGTATACTTCTTCGTAAGACTACAGAGATGGTCATATATTTCCACTAATTCATCTAAGCCGTCGGACCCACACAGGATCGAAAGGTACTAACCCCCTCAATGACCCACAAAGGATCTGACCCAGACAGGATCGATAGGTTACTAACCCCCGCAATGACCCACACAGGATCAGACTCACACAGGATCTATAGGCCCTGGACCACACAGGACCACTGAGCGCTGACCCACATAGGATTGGGACCACACAGGATCTGTAGCACTGATCCACATAGGATCGCTGTGTGCTGTAGTTATCACCGTCGAATCCACTGAGGATCTCTGTACAATCATCGTCATTGTCGTAGTTGCAGCCAGCTCTAGGTTTCTCACAGACAGCAAGCTCGTTCAGGAGGGTCCGCTCCACGAGCCGAGGTCTGATACATCAACATACATGTAGTCTAGTGCTGATTTATCCAAAAGTTCGGTATCGTCAACAGGAACTCAACGTCACAGACGGCACGTCAATCAGACGCTCGGTCTGTGATTTATTGGCTTTTTCATCTCAGGGGCCCGGTTGGTTTTTAAGTAAAAACCTACCCGAACATACTCCAACTGCGTACAACCCTCAAGCGGAGTAAGCCAAAAGGTCCGTCTCATTTATAGGAAACCGTCAAAGTCGACGGCACGTCAATCGGATGCCCGGAGTTCAAGTTATAAGTGTATCTGCTCCGAGGGTCGGGTTGGTTTCGTGTATGAACGAACCCGGCCAAAATCAAGGTACACCGAAACATTGAGTACAATATACCGAAACGACTGTCTCGATCTAAGGATCACATCACAACAGACGATGCGTCGATCGGAGACCCGTAGCTCATGTTATGGGAAACCGACCGGAAGAGGTTCAAAATTAAGGGGTTCGGGCCTGGTCCGACTCGGCCCGATACCCCCAGGGTTGGCCCGAACAGGGTCGACCCGAATCGTGTCCGGGTCCGGCTCACTTGGGCGCGGCCCGGCCCGGCACGCGGCGCGTTGGGAAGGGGCTCGGCCAAACGGCCGAGCTGTTTCAGAGGCGGGGGGCGCTGCCCCCGCGTGACAGAAACCGCGACCCCTTTATGGTGCCGCTCAGCTGGCCGGCCGAGGGTTTGTAACCCCCGACTTTTCCTTTGTTCGGCCGGCCCACCTCGGTCGGCCGGCTGTTTCCACCACAAGACTGGCAAGGCCGGTCCCCCTGCTCCGACGCCGGTGGCCCGGTTCCGGCTGCCGGTTCTGCTGCTCCGCCACGGCTTATGCCGCAGTCTTGGTTCGTCCGGCGCGGCACGACGGCACCACGCCCCTCCGCCATGGCCCCTCTCCGACCGCGGTGCTTTTGTGGTTTACCGGCGCATCACGACAACGTCGCGTCTCTGGTTCTTCTTCAACGGCGTGGCACGACGGCGCGGCGTTTTTTGTTCGTCTTCAACAGCACGGCGTGACGGCGCCGCGTTTTTGGTTCGTCTTCAATGGCACGGCGCGACGGCACCGCGTATCTCCTTTACTTATCAAACCCCGCGTGGTGCTTCGGCATCTCATTACCTTGCTCATGCCGCAACAAACAAACCAACAAGGGGGAGGAGGGTCGGCCATGTTCGCGCGGTCCGACCTCTCCCGTTATTTCAATAGCAAGTGGCTCAAAAGAAATGGAGAAAGCAACACAAGTATTCACGAACTAAAAAAATAAAATAATATAAATCCCTACCTCAACGTTGATGTCAAACGAGCGTTCGTCGCGGAATTAACCGTCGCGGAAGAAAAGGATCGTCGCGGAAGAAGAGGATCACCGCGGAATGTCATTGGCGTTAGGTGGTCTCCGAGGAAGGTGTCTCTCGCCGTCGTCCGCTGTCGGAGGTTGGCGTTCTTCATTGGCGGTGGTGCGTTCAACGCGTTCTTCGTCAAAGAACGAAGAATCCTCTCTTTTTATCCCAAATCTTCCACAACCAGAATTAAAAAAAAATAAAATAAGAGTAGTCTTATTTTCTTAACGCACATTCCAATGTTTAAATTTCAAAAGAAACAAACGAACAATTAATTCAAAGAATTAATTGTAACGATTAATCCGCCCAAATTAATGAGGCGTTTCTTAACCAGAAAAAAATGCATGAATGACTTCATTTAAAAAGGGGGCTGCGAGTGTGTTACTTAGGAGGAAAGAAACGGTGGGGATCGTGGGGGCCGCACCTCAAAAATGTCATACCATGTGGGTAGGATATTTTTGGTCCCACCTTATCCGCTTAAGGTTAATCCACTTTAAGTGAAATAAAATTAAAACCGGTTGCCCACTTTTATTTTATTCTTAACTTAACCCCAAAATTTAAAAACCACTGCCGAGCAAATGCAACTCCGGAAAAGGTGTTTCTAAGCAATTTCCAGCACTGTGATTCCATCGGTGCCCTCAGAATTCTATTCCGAGCACCGGTTCAGAAGTTAGAAAAACCCACTCATTCGTTCATTGAACGTACCCGATCTAATCTTCAAAAAATGATTCCAGGAACACCGGGCCTCAGAATCAGTTGCTGTCAGAAACTGTGTTCTTGTAAAATTCCAATGAAAAATTAAGAAAAAAATTTCATTGAAATTTACAGGTCTTTACATCACTCCCACCTCAGGGCTTTATGTCCCCATAAAGATACATCAAAAACTAGGGAAACAAATGTGGGTACTGAGCACGCATCTGAGCCTCCCGCTCCTAAGTGCTCTCCTGGAGGTTCCCATGCTGCCATCTGATGCATACTAGAGGAATCGACTGTCCACGTAGGACCCGCTCATGTCAATCCTTAATCTCCACCGGGACCTCCACAAAAGTTTCCACATCTTCAACGTCCAGCACCCCATGGTCAATGATATGTGTCGGGTCGTGCATGTATCTCCTTAGCGGAGAAACATGGAAGACGTCGTGCACCCGGTGCAACTGAGGTGGTAGAGCCAGGCGATAAGACACCTCGCCAATCCTACTGAGGACCTGGAATGGTCTGATGAAGCGTGAAGACAACTTGTCGCCTCATCCAAATCTCCATAATCCACGTCGAGCTGAGACCCGCAAGAAGACGTGATCGCCATCCTCGAACTCCAGTGGCCTCCGCCTCCTGTCAGCATAAGACTTTTTCCAGCTCTGAGCTGTCTTCATCTGCTCCTGGATGATCCGGACCTTCCCGATCATGGCCTGGAACATCTCCAGTCCGACAAGTGCTGACTTCCCTGGGTCTGTCTAGCACAACGGTGATCTGCAAGGTCGGTCGTACAACGCCTCGTATGGTGCCATCCCGATGGTGGAGTGGTAGCTGTTGTTGTACGCGAACACCACCAAGGGTATGTGGTCCTCCCAGCTACGACCTAAGTCAAGGACACATGTGTGGAGCATGTCCTCGAGAGTCTGTATGGTCCTCTCCGTCTGACTATCTGTCTGAGGGTGAAAGGCGGTGCTCAGATGTAGCTGCGTCCCGAACGCCTCCTGTAACCCCTTCCAAAGCCGGGAAGTAAAGCGAGCATCTCGATCGGAGACGATAGATAATGGCACACCGTGAAGTTGTACAATATCCTGAACGTAGAGACATCCCAAGCTCTCCACTGAGCCCTACACTCTGATGGGTAAGAAGTGAGACGACTTGGTGAGTCGGTCGACAATCACCCAAATGGAGTCGTGACCTCTGAGTGTACATGGAAGTCCAGTCACAAAGTCCATAGATATGTCGTCCCACTTCCACTCCGGGACCTCCAAGGGCTATACCAAGCCTGCTGGTACCTGGTGCTATTCCTTCACCTGCTGGTAGGTGAGGCATCGAGAAACGAACTCTTCCACAGCCTTCTTCATGCCTGGCCACTAGTGTTGTCGTCTGAGATCCTGGTACATCTTCTCCCCTCCAAGATGTACCGCCAAGGGGAAGTGTGAAACTCCCTCATCACCTCTTCCCGTAAAGCAACTGGTACCAAGGTACATCCTCTTAAAAGGACTTCGTGCTCTCCTCAAAAGGATAAACCATCAGGTGCCTATCCTGAGGATATCTGCGCACGCCACATCTCATAGTCAGCGTCCCCACGTTGTGCCTCTCTGACCCGCAGCAGTAGTGGAGGAGTGACTATAAGTGACTGAAGGAAGGCTAATCCATCTCTATCCACGAAGGATATCTACAAAGCGGCTAGCTGCTCTGTCGCCTCCTCAAGTAGCTGAATGCCCGTCCTCCTGCTGAGAGCATCAGCTACTACGTTCCCCTTCCCAGGAGTATAGACTATCTCAAAGTCATATAACTGGAGGAACTCGAGCCATCGTTGTTGCCTCAGGTTCAGGTCCTTCTGCGATAAGATTTACCTGAGACTCTGGTGGTCAGAAAAGACTGTAAAGTGCTCGCCCATCAGATAGTGTCACCATGTCTTCAGAGCGAAGACCACTGCAGCTAACTCCAGGTCATGTGTAGCATAGTTCTGCTCATGCGACCTCAACTGACGTGATCCATAGGCGATGACTACCCGCTCTTGCATCAGGACACACCCGAGTCCGGTTCCTGATGCATCGCAGTAGACTACGTACCCTACTCCCTCCTCTAGCAACCTCAAGATAGGTGTGTTGTTCAATCTCTGTCTTAGCTCCTGGAAGCTCTGCTGACATCTTTCTGACCACACAAAGTGTTTCCCCTTCTTCGTTAAAGCTGAGATTGGTGTCTCAACTCTGGAGAAGTCTTTCACAAGCCTCCAGTAGTATCCAGCAAGTACCAAGAAACTCCGCACCTCCGTCAGGCTCCTGGGTGGCTCCCAAGATAGCACTGTCTCGATCTTCGCAGGATCCACCGCAACTCCCACCTCAGAGATGACGTGTCCCAAGAAGTGGACCTCCCGTATCCATAACTGACACTTCGATATCTTTCCATAAAGCTGGTGCTCTCAAAGTGTGTCTAGTACAACCCGCAAGTGGTAGGCATGCTCCTCCTCAACCGTCGAGTAAATCCAAATGTCGTCGATGAAGACCATGACAAATCCATTGAGGTATGGCTGAAAGATCCTATTCATGAGGCCCATGAACACTATGAGAGCATTGGTTACGACGAATGGAATAACCAAGAACTCATAGTGGCCATACCGACATCTGAAGGTCGTCTTCTGCACATCCTCGTCCTGAACTCTGAGCTGATGATAGCCTTACCTGAGGTCTATCTTTGAGAACCACTGTGCTCCCTTGAGCTGATCAAAAAGGTCATAAATCCTTAGTAGCGGATACTTGTTCCTCACTATCACCTGGTTCAGGTGATGATAGTCGACATAAAGTTGCAAGCTCCCATCCGCCTTCTTGTCAAACAATATCAGGGAAGCCCAGGGTGAAACACTCGGTCAGATGAATCCCATGCCATGCAAGTCGTCCAACAATACCCATAGCTCTCGAAGCTCAGCGGGGGCCATCTGATACGCTGGAGTGGATATCGGGGTTGTCCTGGAGAATAGGTCGATATAAAATTCTACCTCCTTGTGAGGAGATAGTCCTAGAATGTCGTCGGGGAAAATGTCCGCAAACTGATCCACCACTGTAGAAAAACTAGGACTCCGCACGTCAACTGCTCCTAAGATGAGGCTAGCCAAATGATGAGTGATGGGATGTCCTCTCCTCTTCGGGAGTCCATCCTGTGCAGTGAAGGCTCCCTTCTCGCCGGTGAAGGTGAACCTGCTCCCGTCGGTACGTACACATCACACCTTGTGCCTAATACTGTCAATATAGGCATGGAATGAAGATAACCAATCCATGCCCAAGATGACGTCGTAAGGCCTCGACGCCGCTACAAGAAGATAACAGCTGAAGCTCTCACCTCCTATAGTAAGCTCACACTACCAGCACCAGTGCATAATTGTCACGTCTGCTCTCGTAGGAGTCTCTAGCTGTAAGGATCGAGCCAACGGCTCTGTCGGAATCTCCGAGCTCCGAACAAGGGAAGCGGATATGAAAGAATGGCTCGCTCCTGTGTCTATAAGAACTGCAGAAAGGGTGGAATAGAAACAAATAGTACCTTGAATAATCTCAGGCACGCTGTGGTCGTAGGCCTCCGCTACCTGGAGCTGTGCCTATCTCTGCCCTCCAGATCCCTGTGGTCGGGGTGGACCTCCTGGTGCTGGTGGTGGTAGAGCCTCAAAGTGTCTCCCGCCACCTGCTACTCGGCCATCTCCTCTGCCTCGTCCTCCTACTCCCTGTGGACCACCATGGTCGACCCTCTGCCTCTGCCTGGGTGGCCCCTCAACCGTCTACTGCTCCTCGGGACGGCGGGTCAGGAAGTCACGAGCCATGTGGCCCTGCCCGCCGCATGCGTAACACTGCCTGCCTCAAGAAAGACTGACTCTGCGCTGAGTGCCCCGCACTGTTGAGCCAGTGTCCTGAGGTCGTCTGCCTGAGGGTCTATTCTGCCTGAACCCCCATGCCATCCGTCGACTGCCTGCTGCAGAAGACTCTGCTATGTGCCGCCCCGAAGTAGATCTCGCTGTTTGATGAAGGCTTAGCAAGGAAGCTCTCAATCAAAAGGGCTTGCTCCAGTACTCCTGCCTGAGTCGGAATGCTGAGGGAGATCATCAACGCCCTGATCTCATGACTCAATCCCTGCTCAAAGGCCTGAGCCCGGAAGAATGGGTCTCGTACCATGTATGTCGAGTAGCACGAGATATCGGTAAATCTCACTGAGTACTGGGAAACTGTCAAGCTGCCCTGCCATAGCTGTAGAAGCTCCTGGATGCGCACTGTACGGAGGGTGGCCGGGACGAACTCTAAGAGAAAGAGGCTCACAAAGTCCATACAGAGAAGAGATGCCTCATCGTGCTCCTGGAGAATCATGCTCCACCATCTTCCTTCTGCCGCGTGCAGTAGGCTCGCTGCGAGGATCACCATGAGGTCTTCTGGTGTCCTCACTAACCTGAAAACTCGTACCACTGCCTCCAGCCAATCCTCGGCTGCTTGGGGGTCTGTCTCCCCATGGAACCTGGGTGGTCGCTGGCACTGAAACTCGTGCAGTGCACTAAGGCGACGTGCATCGTCAGCGGCTAGGGTTGGAAGCATTGGTGGATCGGCGGGTAGAGGTACTGCCGGTGCCTCTGCTGTCAAAGGGCCCTGTACCGAGGCCTCATCGCTCGATGTGCTGTCGTCACGCACAACACTCAGAACCCTACCTGTCTTCCGTCGTGGGTCCATCCTGAAAAGAAACAGGTGTTCCAGGGTCAGAACAATATACCTGGTGAGCAGACACAATGTAATCACAAAGAAAACTTGAAACCCACACGCAATCAATGTTTTCATTCATTAAGTCGGAAATCATAAGTCAGGGTCCTGTTGTATGGATACGTCAGCCGCCGCACCAACACTGGACTCCCTGGACTGATAACCACACCCAATACGCATAACATTATTTCTTCACATTGAAAAGGATCAGAGTCCAAAGTTCTACGGTAGAACCGAACTCCTCTGATACCAATTTGTCACGACCCGCCCTCAGGGACCGTGTCGTGACTACCCCAACCCCCCTTCCATAGACCAGGGTCTGGCGACTAGCACCAAGGCGTAAATCCTGGTAACAAGGGAAGGCATTGCCTTTGTAAAGTAAACAGACACCACAAAGCAAGCAAGCAGAAGAAGTAAACTCTAAGTAAAACTGGGTACAATAGTAAGTGCGGAAAAGTAAGTGGGACAGAATACAAACCAAAACTGAAAGTAAAGTACAACTAGAAAATGAAAAACAGTAACTGGATTTAAAGCCACAACGTCAAGCCACCCACTGGAAATACCACCTGAAGGGTTAGTATAGATAGCCTCCACAGCTCCTCGGGTCCAGCCGTCTTCTCCGAGTATGTCTCGCCCAGTGATCCACCTCCAAGTACCGTCCTGCTCCGCAAGCCTCAACCACGATCAGCACTGTCTGTCGACTGCAACCAATATAGCGTAGTTCAGGAATAGCCCATGCAGGGGTGATTATAAGCTACTCAGTAGGGACCCCGAGACCCCCGAAGGTCTCCCAGAATCCGCAAAGGATAATCGACAAAGAAAAATACAATCACGAAGTAACATCTGACTCTTGTTAGATATATGCCCATACATATACCTCAGTCATCAATACCAGTTCAGTTCTAACATCCGAGCCCATGTACAACCCAGTCCACACAGGAAAACATAACCCATACCACATAGGAAATCACAACCCAATCGACACATGAAAGCATAACGTAATCCACACGGGATATCAAGTCAAGGTTCTGCTCACACAGGTATACTTCTTCGTAAGACGATAGAGATGATCAGATATTTCCACTGATTCATCTAAGTCGTTGGACCCACAAAGGATCAAAATTTACTAACCCCCGCAATGACCCATAAAGGATCTGACCCACATAGGATCGATAGGTAACTAACCCCCGCAAAGACCCACACAGGATCGGACCCACATAGGATCTGTAGGCACTGGCCCACACAAGACTACTGAGCGATGACCCACACAGCATCGGACCCACATAGGATCTGTAGCACTAATCCACGTAGGATCACTGAGTGTTGTAGTCGTCACCATCGAATCCACTGAGGATCTCTGTACAGTCGTCGTCGTCGTCGTAGTCGCAGCCAGCTCTAGGGTTCCTGCACAGAGCAAGCTTGTTCAGGAGGGTCCGCTCCACGAGCCGAGGGATGAAACATCAACTGACACATAGTCCGGTGTTGATGTATCCAAAAGTTTTGTATCATCAACAGGAACTCAACGTCACAGACGGCGTGTCAATCGAACGCCTGGTCTGCGGGTTATTGGCTTTTTCGTCCTAGAGGCCCGGATGGTTTTTAAGTCAAAACCTACCCGAACGTACTCCAACTGCATCCAATCCCCGATCGGAGTAAGCCAAAAGGTCCGTCTCATTTAGAGAAAACCATCAATGTTGACAGCACGTCAATCAGACGCCCGCAGATCAAGTTATAAGTATATCCACTCCGAGGGCCCGGTTGGTTTCGTGTACGAACCAACCCGCCCGAACTCAAGGTACTCCGAAACTTTGAGTGCGGTATATCGAAATGACCGACTCGATCCAAGGATCACATCGCAACAGATGTTGCATCGATCAGAGGCTCGTAGCTCCTGTTATGGGCAACCGACCTGAAGAGGTTCGGTATTAAGGGGTTCGGGCCCAGTCCGACCCTGCATGATACCCCTAGGGTCAGCCCGAACCGGGTAGACCCAAACCAGGTCTGGGTCCAGCCCACTTGGGAATGACCCCGCCCGGCTGGCGTGGCTTTTCCCGGCCTAGGCGCGGCTCGGCCCGGCCTGGGAAAGGCCCGGCCTGCTGGTCCGGTCTGGCGGACCGGCCAGGGCAGCCGGCCCGGTGCGCGGCGCACTGGCCAGGGGCTCGGCCGAACGGGCGAGCCGTTTTGGAGGCGGGGGGTGCTGCCCCCCGCGTGAATGAAAACGTTTCCCCTTTATGGGGACGCTCAGCTCGTCGGCCGGGGGTTTGTAACCCCCGGCTTTTCCTTTGTCCGGCCAGCCCGCCACGGCCGGCCGGCTATTGCCGCCACGGGACCGGCAAGGCCTGTCCCCCTGCTCCGATGCTGGTCGCCCGGTTCCGACCGCCAGTTCCGCTGCTCCGCCCCGGCTTAAGCCATGGCCTTGGTTCGTCCAGCGTGGAGTGACGGCACCGCGCCCCTCCGCTGTAACAACCCAAAATTTTGAATAAATCTTGTTTCCTAATTTTATGTGTTATTTTATTTTTATACTCAACAAAAATGTTTCATTTGATAACATGAGTATAATTAAAATGATACTGTTGGTTTTTGACTGTTATATGACCATTGGTCAATATGACCACTGGAAACTAAACGTTTTGATTATTGTCTCTAAATACAAGTAATCTTGGTTAATTAATATAGAAAGAAGATTCGATGGCCTCACCCAGTAGTCTTGGACCAATCGAAGCCCATCTAACAGAACTTGGGAAGGAGGTAGCACAACTGGGCTTTGCTCTGGACCAAACCCAAGCTGAACTTCATCGTATAAAGATAGAACGGGATCTCCTTCACGAGTAGTTCAAACTGATAGAAATTACTACTCGTGCAATGTTGGTCAAGCCTCCCTCGGATTCTCTCACCTTAGCACACCTTACACTTAGGTCCTATGTTGGTGTGATAAGGGGATATGTAAGGAGATCGTAACTGCCTTGTGTAATCCTTTGTTTTAAATAAAAATTGGTATTTCTTCTTATGATGATGTTTAGGAATTTTCAAATGACCGGATAAATATTGTATGCATATTTTTGATGAATTTTAAAAAAAGGATATTTTAAAAATGGTTGTGTAAACCTTAAATAATTAAAAATGTGTAATGATTTTCGAAAAATGGTCTTCTACAATTATGTTCAGTACGAAATTTAGAGTCTAATAAGATCAACTTAATTTTTGATGAATAGTACATTATGAATAGTGATTTTATGATTAGGATTAGTAATGTGTCCAAATGGATTAGTAATCTCACTTAAAAAAAGTATTAATATAATCTAGGCACCTTGATTAAGTAATGTGATTCAATAAAATGGTTAAATAACTGTTTCGAAAATTATTATTCAAGTATTAGTTTTTTCAGGTAAATAGTGTTTTTTTAATTAAAACTTTAAGTAAAAATATTTATATAATTATTTTTATAAAACGGATTTCATTTTTGAACTCAGAGCACCAATATTATGCTATGGTAATTTTTGGGGTTTTTTCTGAAAAAAATGAATTTTCGGTGAATAGTGTTTTTATTTAAAAATTAAATTAAAAATATTTAGAAAAATATTTTTATAAAATGGAGTTCATATTTTTAATCATAGCGTTGATATTTGGTTAAGGTGAAATTTTAGGATAATTCTGAGAAAGTTGAATTTTCGATGAATAGTGAAAATACAGTTTTTAAGTTACGGTTGTTTAATGACATCATTAAATGATGTATTAAGTTTGTAATCAATATGTTCGAATTATGAATAGTTAGATAAGGTATTAGGTGTCCCAAGTGGCCAATGCCATGGGAAAATACCATGGGCAAGCCCATGGTTTTTCCAAAACCACTAATGAGGTGTCCCTTTTCCATTAATGCCTTGTCCCCTCACTTTCCCTATAAATACCAAGCCATCCTCTCATCCATTAGACTCCCAACTCTCCCCCAACTAAGTTCTGGTCTCATTACCTCCCAAGGAGTCCTCCCATGGTTCCCCCAAGACCTCAAGGTCCCAACCATTGAGTTTTAAGAGTTATGTTTTACGGTAAGGGATCTGACCTCTCTCTTTAATTTCAAGTAATCTTTTTTATGTCATTCCTTTTATGATCCATGTTCTTATGTTGGAGGATATTATTCTATACTCCTCTTACTGAACTTTTTATGTTCATATAATGAGAGATCCCCTCTTACTCTCATTATTTCGTTTTATGATTTTTTAATTGGCGCCGTTAAGCTGTCGAAATTTTTGTAACGGATTCCTTCTCCCTTCTCATTTTTCAAGATCTATTTTCATGTAAAGTATTTCAAGTTCCTTTTTATTATGTTGGGGTATGATCTCTAAATTTATCATACTGATTTTTTATGATCATATGATGAGAGACCCCATTTTATCTCTTCAATTCAGTATTTTGAAGTTTTAAGTGGCGTCGTTAGGCTGCCGAATTTTTAAGTGGTTCTTCACCCTTCTCGTTTTGAAGTTCTACTTTCATGTCAATTATTTCAAGTTCCTTTTTGATATGTTGGGGTATTATCTCTATAACTATCATACTGGAATCTTATGTTCATATGATGAGAGACCCCATTTTATCTCTTCAATTCAGTATTTTGAAGTTTTAAGTGGCGCCGTTAGGCTGCGGAATTTTTAAGTGGTTCCTCACCCTTCTCGTTTTGAAGTTCTACTTTCATGTCAATTATTTCAAGTTACTTTTTGTTATGTTGGGGTATTATCTCTATATCTATCTTACTGGAATCTTATGTTCATATGATGAGAGACCCCATTTGATCTCTTCAATTCATTATTATGAAGATTTAAGTGGCGTTGTTAGGCTGCCGAATTGTTTTTAGGGGATTCTTTCACCCTTCTTATTCTTTTCAAAGTTCTACTTTCATGTCAAGTCTTTCAAGTTCCTTTTTAATTATGTTGGGGAATTATCTCTATATCTATCATACTGAACTCTTATTTTCACATGATGAGAGACCCTATTTTATCTTTTCAAATCATGTTTTTTGAAGTTTAAGTAATGCCGTTAGGCTGCCGAACTTTCATAAGAGAAATCTAATTTTTGTCTTCCTTCCATGTCTTTCATTTCAAATGGTATGTCCTTGAAATTTCATTACCATGATCATGTATCCTTCTTATTCTGTCCATATATTGTTTTATGAGTCATTTATGAATGTTTGACCCATTTTCCCTCTCTTTTTAATGTCTTCTAAAACCTCGTAACATAGCCGTTATGCTGCAGAATTTCCGTCTCAAAATGTCTCTCTCTTTTTCTAAAGTTCTTTTATATTATTAAGTGAATACTCAAAGCTCTTTATTCTAAAGAGGTATTCACATATATACCGAAATGTTCTATTTTAAATTCTAGAATTTACATACATGAGACCCACCTTCCTTTTCTGTGGGTTTTAAAGTGACGTAAAGATCATGTCTTTAAAGCAGTTTTTAAAATGTTGTGATTATGAAATGAAACCCATTAATTTTATGCTATATGGGTTATTTATGAAATGTTTGATGATGATATATGTGTCTCACATGAAAATAAAGGAAAATTTAACGGTGTGCCCTGATATCTCTCCAATGCATTGGGTAATGATGTAACTACTAGAGATTACAATTTTCACGATACCTTGGTGAATAACCTTGGTAATTTTCAAATGACACCTTGGGGATGGACCTTGGTGATATGTTCATGATTGTCTATGATAAATGATGTAGCCACATTTTCAAGTTATGAAAAATGTTATTTTTATTATGATATGCCTCTTTATTTCATTCTCATGCCTTAAAGTTCTTTTTCATGACCTTATTGAAGTATCCCAAGTTCACATGTAAAATGTTTCTCTTGTTTTGCTTACTGGGATTTTTGCTCACCCTTTCTTTTGATGTATGCTCCCAGGTTATGTGATGCAGTAATGAACCTAGGATGAACATGAGGAGAATCCTTTCAAGTGTTTTAGAAGAATGTTTTATGTTTTCATGTTTAAAGTTCCTGGTTTCCAAGACACTAAACCTTACAGATCCTCAGTTTTGTAAAATGTAATGAATGTTTATGTGATAAAGATGCGAGATGCTATAGTTGGTATCAAAGGATGGTTTAGTTATTTGTGGAAATTAGGATATGAAAAATCTAGGAAGAAACATATAGAAAAGTTTAAATATAGGAAATCTTCCTGGTATTTTGGTGAGTGTTGAGGAAGGGGTTTCTAAGAAAATACATCCTTGTCTGGATACGAGCAGGTAGAGGTGGCTCTGGCACAGATTTACATAGGGGTAAAACCTGAAAACACCGCTTTGACCTGGACTCGAATGGGAACTGGTACAAGACAAAAGGCCTTGCTGCACTCTTGGTTACGACACTCCCGGGGGATATGCTTTGGTAAATTCATAAGCTTAGTATGAACCATTATTAAAGGAACAAGGATAAAACAAAATAAAGATTCACATAAGAATATATGATCATGGATAACCTAAATTGGAACCTAGGGGATCACAAGTTAGGATATACTTTTATTCTACATGTTTATCCTTTTATTCTTAAAGTTACCTTTTCATGATTATTAGCTAAGTAAATAAGCCCCTAATTATAGTTTATTTTCATAGTTAATGGCGGGAAATGGAAGAACATGTCCCAAAAACCAATGTGATAGGAAATGCGACGATTTTCGTATTAATATGACAGAGGTGATTAGGGGATTAAAAGATGATTATTATTTTGGAATACGTTCACTATTTTAGGGACCCTATATGATCTAGGTAAATAGATTACTATAGTATTTTCATTGAGGAGTAAGGTTGAATTATATTTTGAATAATCGATGAATTTATGGTGGACTTATAGTAATTTAGGTTACTTATGGGAATGATTAACCTATCTTGGGTAAAATATGTTTCGTTTAGATAATTTTGTTATAAGATGTTAGAAGTGGTTAATGTTGTTTGGAGATGAACAGTGAAGTTTATTTTGGAAGACTATGTTATCAAATCCTTCTTGTATTTGGGTTTCAATCTTAGTTTGGTTTATTTTGAAGAATTTTAAGGACCGTTATTTATGGGATGGTCTATGATGAACTTTGGGTATTACCATGGAACATTGAAGATTTAAAATTAGTTTCCATTCCTATGGGATTATTCCTTTTTGAAGAGTTGTTTAACCTTACCCTTTCTTTTTTGGGATAATGTTTAAAGATAGAAGAAATAGATAGTTAATCTTTTGTGGATTATGTGATTCTCTAGAAGATGATTCTTGTGCTTTGATGAGACCAAGTAGTTTTGAATGCTCATCATTTGGGAGAAAAGATTAGTTTTGGTAGAAACTTATTAAAGGGTGAAACTCTACATGAAGGTAGATGTATTTCCTTATGTTTTTGTTCTATGTTGTAAATGAATTCCTCAAAATTATGAAATGGAATGTAAAACAAAAACGTTGTTGGTTTACGTTTCCTACTAGGTAATGAAAGATCATTTACACACATCATAAGTTTGGTATTTTCTTATGGTTAACTTTCTCCTAATCATGTTCTCTGTCACTCTCCCTCAGAACTTGACCCTTTGTTTTCTCCTCCATTTCCATGTTTTCCTACATGGAATCATAGTGTGGGCTAACTCGGGTGACCTTCGTACTTCCCTTTCTTTCTTTTAAAGTAATAGTTTTACTGACTCCTTTTCCGATGTGGGACATTCAATGAAATTTCAAAACCTAATTTTATAAAAATTGCAAGGACGCAATTTCTTAAGGGGGGAAGATTGTAACAACCCGAAATTTTGAATAAATCTTGTTTCCTAATTTTATGTGTTATTTTATTTTTATACTCAACAAAAATGTTTCATTTGATAACATGAGCATAATTAAAATGATACTGTTAGTTTTTTACTATTATATGACCATTGGTCAATATGTCCACTGGAAACTAAACGTTTTGATTATTGTCTCTAAATACAAGCAATCTTGGTTAATTAATATAGAAAGAAGATTTGATGGCCTCACCCAGTAGACTTGGACTAATCGAAGCCCATCTAACAGAACTTGGGAAGGTGGTAGCACCACTGGGCTTTGCTCTGGACCAAACCCAAGATGAACTTCATCGTATAAAGCTAGAACGGGATCGCCTTCACGAGAAGTTCAAACTGACAGAAATTACTACTCGTGCAATGTTGGCCAAGCCTCTCTCGGATTCTCTCACCTTAGCACACCTTACACTTAGGTCCTATGTTGGTGTGATAAGGGGCTATGTAAGGAGACCGTAACTGCCTTGTGTAATCCTTTGTTTTAAATAAAAATTGGGATTTCTTCTTATGATGAAGTTTAGGAATTTTCAAATGACCGGATAAATATAGTATGCATATTTTTGATGAATTTTAGAAAAAGGATATTTTAAAAATGGGTGTGTAAACCTTAAATAATTAAAAATGTGTAATGATTTTCGAAAAATGGTCTTCTACAATTATGTTCAATACGAAATTTAGAGTCTAATAAGATCAACTTAATTTTTGACGAATAGTAAATTATGAATAGTGATTTTATGATTAGGATTAGTAATGTGTCCAAATGGATTAGTAATCTCACTTAAAGAAAGTATTAATATAATCTAGGCACCTTGATTAAGTAATGTGATTCAATAAAATGGTTAAATAATGGTTTCATAAATTATTATTCAACTATTAGTTTTTTCGGGTGAATAGTGTTTTTTTAATTAAAAATTTAATTAAAAATATTTAGATAATTATTTTTATAAAACAGATTTCATTTTTGAACTCAGAGCACCAATATTATGCTATGGTAATTTTTGGGGTTTTTTCTGAAAAAAATGAATTTTCGGTGAATAGTGTTTTTATTTAAAAATTAAATTAAAAATATTTAGAAAATTATTTTTATAAAATTGAGTTCATATTTGTAATCAGAGCGTTGATATTTGGTTAAGGTGAAATTTTGGGATAATTCTGAGAAAGTTGAATTTTCGATGAATAGTGAAAATACAGTTTTTAAGTTACGGGTGTTTAATGCATCATTAAATGATGTATTAAGTTTGTAATCAATATGTTCGAATTATGAATAGTGAGATAAGGTATGAGGTGTCCCAAGTGGCCAATACCATGTGCAAATACCATGGGCAAGCCCATGGTTTTTCCAAAACCACTAATGAGGTGTCCCTTTGCCATTAATGCCTTGTCCCCTCACTTTCCCTATAAATACCAAGACGTCCTCTCATCCATTCGACTCTCCAGTCTCCTCAACGAAGTTCTGGTCTCATTACCTACCAAGGAGTCCTCCCATGGTTCCCCCAATCCCTCAGGGTCCCAACCTTTGAGTTTTAAGAGTTATGTTTTAAGGTAAGGGATCCGACCTCTCTCTTTAATTTCAAGTAATCTCTTTTATGTCATTCCTTTTATGCTCCATGTTCTTATGTTGGAGGATGTTATTTTATACTCATCTTACTGCCCTTTTTATGTTCATATAATGAGAGATCCCCTCTTACTCTCATTATTTCATTTTATGATGTTTTAAGTGGCGCCGTTAGTCTGCCAAACTTTTTGTAACAGATTCTTTCTCCCTTCTCATTTTTCAAGATCTATTTTCATGTAAAGTATTTCAAGTTCCTTTTTATTATGCTGGGGTATGATCTCTAAATTTATCATACTGATATTTTATGATCATATGATGAGAGACCCCATTTTATCTCTTCAATTCAGTATTTTGAAGTTTTAAGTGGCGTTGTTAGGCTGCCAAATTTTTAAGTGGTTCTTCACCCTTCTCATTTTGAAGTTCTACTTTCATGTCAATTATTTCAAGTTACTTTTTGTTATGTTGAGGTATGATCTCTATAACTATCATACTGGACTCTTATGTTCATATGATGAGATACCCCATTTGTTCTCTTCAATTCAGTATTTTGATGTTTTAAGTGGCGCCGTTAGGCTGCCGAATTTTTAAGTGGTTCTTCACCCTTCTCGTTTTGAAGTTCTACTTTCATGTCAATTCATTCAAGTTTTTTTTTGTTATTTTGGGGTATGATCTCTATATCTATCATACTTTACTCTTATGTTCATACGATGTGAGAACCCATTTGATCTCTTCAATTAAGTATTTTGATGTTTTAAGTGGCGCCGTTAGGCTGCCAAATTTTTTTTAGGGGATTCTTTCACCCTTCTCATTCTTTTCAAGGTTCTACTTTCATGTCAAGTCTTTCAAGTTCCTTTTTAATTATGTTGGGGAATTATCTCTATATCTATCATACTGAAATCTTATGTTCACATGATGAGAGACCCTATTTGATCTTTTCAAATCATTTTTTTTTTGAAGTTTAAGTAACGTCGTTAGGCTGCCGAACTTTCATAAGAGAAATCTAATTTTTGTCTTCCTTCCATGTCTTTCATTTCAAATGGGATTTCCTTGAAATTTCATTACCATGATCATGTATCCTTCTTATTCTGTCCATATATTGTTTTATGGGTCATTTATGAATGTTTGACCCATTTTGCCTCTCTTTTTAATGTCTTCTAAAACCTCGTAACATAGCTGTTATGCTGCAGAATTTCCGTCTCAAAATGTCTCTCTCTTTTTCTAAAGTTATTTTATATTATTAAGTGAATACTCAAAGATCTTTTTTCTAAAGGGGTATTCACATATATACCAAAATGTTCTATTTTAAATTCTGGGATTTACATACATGAGACCCACCTTCCTTTTCTGTGGGTTTTAAATTGACGTAAAGATCATGTCTTTAAAGCAGTTTTTAAAACGTTGTGATTATGAAATGAAACCCATTTATTTTATGCTATATGGGTAATTTATGAAATGTTTGATGATGATATATGTGGCTCACATGATAATAAAGGCAAATTTAAGGGTGCGCCCTGATAGCACTCCAATGCATTGGGTAATGATGTAACCACTAGAGATTACAATTTTCACGATACCTTGGTGAATAACCTTGGTAATTTTCAAATGACACCTTGGGGATGGACCTTGGTGATATGTTCATGATTTTCTATGATAAATGATATAGCCACATTTTCAAGTTATGAAAAATGTTATTTTTATTATGATATGCCTCTTTATTTCATTCTCATGCATTAAAGTTCTTTTTCATGACCTTATTGAAGTATCTCAAGTTCACATGTAAAATGATTCTCTTGTTTTCCTTACTGGGCTTTTTGCTCACACTTTATTTTGATGTATTCTCCCAGGTTATGTGATGCAGTAATGAACCTAGGATGAACATGAGGAGAAGCCTTTCAAGTGTTTTAGAAGAATGTTTTATGTTTTCATGTTTAAAGTTCTTGGTTTCCAAGACACTAAACCTTAAAGATCCTCAGTTTTGTAAAATGTAATGAAATTTTATGTGATAAAGAGGCGGGATGCTATATCTGCCACGGCCTCGCTCCGGCCGCAGTGCTTTTCTGGTTCACCGGCGCGGCGCGACGGCGCCGCGTCTCTGGTTCGTCTTCAACGGCGCGGCGTGACGGCGCCGTGTTTTTGGTTCGTCTTCAATGGAGTTGCGCAATGGTTCCAGGTTTTTGGTTCATCTTCAACGGAGCGGCACGACGGCGCCGCGCTTCTCCTTTCCTTATCAAATCCCGCGCGGTGCTTCGGCATTGCGCTACCTTGCTCCTGCCGCAACAAACAAACCAACAAGGGGGAGGAGGGTCGGCCGTGTTCGCGCGGTCCGACCTCTCCCGTTATTTCGATAGCAAGCGGCTCAAAAGAAAAGGAGAAAGCAATGGAAGTATTCACGAACTAACAAAATAAAATAAAATAAATCCCTACCTCAACATTGATGTCGAACGAGCGTTCGTCGCAGAATTAACCGTCGTGGAGAAAAATGATTATCGCGGAAGAAGAGGATCGTCGCGGAATGTCGTTGGCGTTACGTGGTCTCCGAGGAAGGCATCTCTCGCAGTCATCTGCCGTCAGAGGATGGCGTTCATCATTGGTGGTGGTGCGTTCTTCGCGTTCTTCATCAAAGAATTAAGAATCCTCTCTTTTTCTACCAAAGCTTCCACAACCAGAATTCCAACAAAAATAAAATAAGCTTCGTCTTATTTTATTAATGCACATGCCAACATTTAAATTTCAAAAGAAAAGATCGAACAATTAATTAAAATAATTAATTGTAACGATTAAACCACCCAAATTAATGAGGCATTTCTTAACTAGAAAAAAACGCATGGATGACTTCATTTAAAAAGGGGGGTGCGGGTGCGTTACTTAGGAGGAAAGAAACGACGGGGCTCGTGCGGGCCCCACCTCACAAATATCCTACCAAGTGGGTAGGATATTGTGGGTCCCACCTTATCCGCTTAAACTTAGGTTAAGCCGCTTTAAGTGAAATAAAATAAAAACTGGTTTCCCACTTTTATTTTATTCTTAACTTAACCAGAAAATTTAAAAACCACACCCGAGAAAACGCAACTCCAGAAAAGGTGTTTCTAAGAAATTGTCAGAGCTGTGATTCCATCAGTGCCCTTAGAATTCGATTCCGAGCACCGGTTCAAAATATAGAAAAACCCGCTCGTGTGTTCACTGAACGTACCCAAGCTAATCTTCGGAAAATGATTCCGGGCACACCGGGCCTCGGAATCAGGTGCCGTCAGAAACTGAATTCTTGTAAAATTCCAAAGAAAATTTAAGAAAAAAATTTCCTTGAATTTTACGGGTCTTTACAGATAATATTTTCTCATAGAGATCAAGTTTAAATGATAAACTAGAATAAAACGTATTCTCTTGGAAAATGGGTCTTTCAGTCACAAATGAACTACCTAAATCATTTTTAAAAAATGTTCTTTAATGCTTATAGGTGTTGAATGAAAAATAGAATATTGTGATTAAGAAAATTATTCTTTAGTTCAATCAAGAAGGGGGTGAATGCTCACAAGATGAAAAAAAATCTAGAATCCTCACAAGTATGTGATTTTCGAATTTATATAGTATTCGTGGAATAGAATTCAAAATTTAATGGTCTTTTCATAAAGTTCGACAATTGAATCCCAAAATTATCACATTTAGTCAACTATTTAATTTTACTTATACAAATCATGTTGGCTATTTTCCCTGGAAAAAATTCTCAATACACATAGGATATTCATTTAATGCTCACATTTTTTTAAAAAAAATTAAAAAAATAATCAAAAATTTGACATAACGGAAAAAAATTTGAAATATAAAAAAACACACAAAAAATCCATTGCACACAAAATTATAAACTTACCTGAATGTTCCACCATCCACTCTTATTTTTTAAAAAGTAATCATTATTCATAGTTTATAAATTAAGTCAAAAAAATCAATATAAATTTTGAAAAAAAAAACTAATGGGAAGGAAAAAACACCACCCAGTTTTTATTGAGGAGTAGTAGCATTGAGATAACCCCCGAAAAACATAAAATTAGAAACCAAAAAAAGAAAAAACATTGCATCAAAATTTTATGGAATGATGGGAAAAAAATAAAAAATAAACATTAGGGAAAATATCCTTTGAATGAACCCCCAAGTGGGATGTAGGATTTCATATCCCATAGTCATGCAGTTCTATTTGATCATCCCCAATCCGATGGTGGGTGAATTCTCATCCTCTTAAACCCACAAAATTATTTTCATCAGTTCTATTTGGCTCAAAAAAATATTATAATCTCCCAAAATATGATTTTTTTTAGGACCCCTTACATGAGTGTGATTTTCTAATTAAGTAGCTAGGGAGTAAACAAAATTTAAGAGTAACTTTGCCAGAACTTTTCATCACAAACAACCTAGAGTGGTTTTTGATATTTAATCTTAGTATGTGTTCCGTATTAATATTTACATTTAAAAAACAATTTTCTTGAAAAAAATTCTTGGTACCACCATCCTCATGTATAATAATGTAATCTTCAACTAGACAAAAAATTATTTCATCAATTTCATCCATGATCCCATCATCATATGAAGAAATAAATCCAATCATAAGTTATTGAATATAAACCAACATAGGGAGAAACAATTAACAAGTTATTATCAAAATAATAAAAATAGGTGGATCAATGATTTATATATCTCCTTATGGAATTTTGGGTTTCTGTTCTATTTTGGAAATTATAAATGTTGTATTTAAAGTGGACAATAACTTTTCTTTATCTATATGCTCTTCAAAAATGAATAGTTTATTTTGTTCTTCGTATTTGGACGATGAATAATACAAGATTTTTGAATCTTAAATTTCAAAAAAAATTATTTCACCTGAAATTTAATTTCCAACAAGGTCAGGAAAATAATATTCTGCAGACATTGGATTTTCAAAAGATGAAAAAAATTAGTGAATTAGTTATGATTTTTTCTATTAAATTTTAAAATTGAGAATCCAATTCATTTATAAATACACACACAAAAGGTTATTCAATATCAAAAGTGGGTGGAATAAAATTATCCTCTTCTTAAGTTTCTTTTTTAGATTTTATTTCAATCAATTCATTTAAAGATGTAGAAAGAATATCAACTTGATTTTTTATTTCTTGAATCATTTAAGCTCAGTGTTTAAGAACCAACTAATTTTATTTTAATTAAAATTAAAATAATAATTCATGACTAGACTCCTCATATTGTTGATATTCAATCCAAGCATAGGTGTATTCACTATTAAAATCAATTTTTTAAAAAAATATAAATTTATAATTTTATAAATAAATTAAAAAAAAGTTCAGAAACCTCCCTAGAAATAAAGTCAAATTGATTTTATAATCTTAATTTTCATTTCCTCATTCAATAATTTCTCTACAAAAATATAGTGCAGTGGTGGCCGTGGGGAAGTCTCACAACGAAGTTGCAGACTATGCTTTCCAACGGTCATATTGTTAATATGTTTAAGTTAAAGTGAGAATTAGAAATGAGGATTGGAAATTAGTTAAAAAATATTAAATTCCATAAAATCTGAATATATCTAGAAATATATGTTAGTGATTATAAATCAGAAGTAAAATGAAATAAAAATATAGAAAAAAGAAGATTGTGGTGGATAATCATTGATCTTTAAACATTACTTTTATGATTTTAAACTAATTAATTCTAATTAAATTTCCAAATTTATATCTAAGGACCTAAAATTGTACAATTATATTTTATATAAACCACATTGATACATAAAATAAGTTTTTTTTATCACCATTCAAATGTGATATAATATCCCAAATACCTTAAGAAATAAAAAGTAGTAGAACATATTGTGATAAAAGGTGATACCTCACCTAAAAAAGGTTAAATAGACAGATAGCTATTTTACATTCATAAAATGATAAAAATCTAGAACAAAATAAAAAAAATTATAACCATGAAATTGATACCTTTTTCACCAAAGAAAACAATTTCAGGGATAATTCAATTGAATTTATTTTTCAATGAAAAGAACAAATTCAAAATGTAAAATTCCATTGGATCATCACTACCCACACACCCACCCCACCCCCCACATAGATTATATTATTTCATGGATTTATTACTTAATAGACTACTCCTATTATCAATAGTATCATCTCCATCATATATTACTCCTTTAATCTAACCATACTATCTAATAAATAGAAGATGATAATATAAAAGGAGAATTGGTTATAAATTGGTCTGTCAAGAATCTATTCTCCAAACTTTATTCTCTA
Source organism: Viscum album (assembly GCA_963277665.1). NCBI lineage: Eukaryota > Viridiplantae > Streptophyta > Magnoliopsida > Santalales > Viscaceae > Viscum > Viscum album. The sequence continues at coordinate 916,123,882 of OY728138.1, read as the reverse complement.
GATTGTGATTATTACATTCAGAAGCTGTGTTATATGTCTTCAAAATTGTATTTATCACATTACTTATCTTTACCCATACAAAATTTGAGCTTAATTTTACCTCTAGTGTAAAATTTATATCCATATTAATTAAGATAATTTTTTTAGGATGATGTTTTTGTTCAACATCCTCCATTTGATTGTGGCCCAAAACTATCATAATGGATTTAAATAATCTTGTTATTCAATTTTTACATACACTCTAAAATTATATTTCTATTTCTGGTGAAATCACATCAATTGGATATACTTATGATATGTTATGGCCCATTTAATAATGAAGTATCAAATCTACCCAAAAAATTAGTTTCCCCATCGAATGTTTTTTAGGCCTCTAACTTGTTGATTTAACACTATTCCCAATTGGAAGATATCATTCCCATGAGAAAAGGGTTCATAAAAATAATATTTTTAGAATTTTTATTAGTATCATAAAATATACACCCATAAATTCAAAGGGATAAAAAAACAATTAAAATTAAAAAAAAATTATGTCATTTTAACAATTTATTTCAAAAAACTTCAAAATTTTCAAAAATGATGCAATTTCCCATATAATAACACATTAGTAGGTAAATATACATTAAAATACAAATAAAAAATATTTAAAATGTCATCTTTATAAATTCCCTCACACTTATCACATGGACTCATGGACAACTAAGAATTCAAAATAAATTTCTAGTGAAAATTCAAATCATATGTCAAAAATAATAATAATCTGAAAATCATGGAACCCAAAATTTCATTCCTCTTAAACAAGATAAATTAAAAATTAATTATAATTTTTATTTATTAAATTCTCATTTATTTCATTCCCCCATTTAAAAGTATGACTACCTCAAAAAATTTCTCTCCCGACACATTACTTTTATTTATTATAATGTTTTTCCCATCCAAATAAATGAAAGTGTCACCAATGGAATGAGAATTTTTTAAATATAACCTAATTGATTCAGTAAATTTAATCAATCATGAGGATATATAAAGGCTTAATATATGTTTTTATGGTTTGTGGGGTTTAAATATGAGAAATTATGTGGGTGAAAGTAATGATTTGGCTCCTTATTGAAGAAAATTTGCATGATTTCAACTTCACTTGAGCATAAACTTCTCTTCATTTTTTATGGAATAAAATCTCTCTATCACAAAATCAAAATATCTTTCATGGACAAAAAATAACTTATGAAAATCCATTGTAATGTGAAAACTATTTTTTCTCCTAATTTCATGTTTTTTAATATTACATAAGGTAATGGATATACGTCTTTGGGAGCTACAGAAACGAACAAATCCCTTTTCATTGAAATCTCATAATGGGAAGTGATTTTAGTGACGTACTTTCATAAGATAAAAAATTCATAATTTAAATATCCATCCAATGTAGCACCAAATGATGTACCAAAACACAAGTTATCTAATCAATACATAAGATCAGCTAGATCATTCATTTATCTTTACAAAGAAGGTTGTAAAGGGAATATTACCTCATAATATGGCCTACATAACTTGAAGTATATGGATACTAAGGGCTCACAAAGATCAAGTATGAAGCACAGATTAAAATAAAAAAGTATTCTCATGAAAAATGTGGATTTCATTTATAAAAATATTCTCTTATTCATTTTGAACAGTAGTTCTCTAAAGGTCACTAGTTTTGAAAGATAGAAGGAAATTATTGGTAAAATTATCATTATTTGGTTTAACCAAGAAGGAGGGTGAATGTGAAGAATATTAAAAAAACTGTCCATAATCCTTTTGAGAATGTGATTTTTAAATTTTTTCATCATTTATGTCTTAGAATATAGAATTCAATTTTATTTTCATAAATTCCAACAATTGAATCTAAAACACAACACATTTAAACAATGATTTAATTTTAGTTCCATTGATCAAGTTGGTTATTTTCATTAGTTATAATTTTCAATGAAAAAATATATATTAGTTTTAATCTCACAATTTTAAAAAACACAAAATTTTAAAAAAAATATTAAATGAATGAAAAAAAATTGGAAACAAAAATTTTGAAACAAAAATTACTAAAAATACAAAACACACAAAATTCTAAACAAACAAAATTTTCCCCCCCAACACATATTTTTTACAATGTCCTAATATTTCATAGTTTATATGACATGGAAAAAATAATAAGATAATAAATGAAAAAAAAATTGGAAATAAAAGACATAACCTAGTTATTATTAATAAGTAGGGGACTTAATCTAACCTAAAAAGCTAAAAATTTGAAAACTACATACGATTAAACAAATCATTGAAATTTTATTGAAAAATTAGAAAACATAAATAAAAATAAAGAGAAGTGAAAATGAAATTGTTAAGAAACCCTTTGTGGGTGTTAGGATTTCCCAACACCTAGTTAGCTAGTTCTAGTTGATCATCCCTAATATAATGGTGGGTGATGTTTGTTCCTAGTCAACAAAAAAATTTATTTTTTACTAATCATATTTATCACAATTATATTTTAGATGCTCACAAAATCATATTTATTTATGTCCACTTTAATGTGTTTGATTTTTCAAATAAAGTAATGGAAGACTAAAAATATATAAGAGAAACTTCCCAAGACCTTATCTTTAAAAACACCCACTAGTAGTTATTCAAATTTAATACCAGGATGTGTTTTATCTTTAGGTTTTGATTTAAAAATGATTTTTTCTTAAAAAAATTCTTGTCCCCACCATTATTATGTGTACTGATTTAATAATCAATTGGAAACACCATTCTTTCTTAATTTCCCAACATGAAATCCTCTTCATATAAAAATCCAATCTACTCAAACGTAATGGGAACTAAATCTAAACAAGGAGAAACAACTAAAAAGTATTATCAAAATAATCCTAAAAAATTGGATCAATTTATTAAACATCAACCCATGTGATCTCATGCTCAAAATCTATTTTTAATGGATAACTGTTATATAAAAAGTGGGATGAAGATCAGGTTCCTCTTTATTCTCTTCAAAAATTAATTTTATACTTTTCTCTTTCTTTTTGGAAAAATATTAATACTTTATTAGTAATTTTCAATTTAAATAAAATGGATATAACATGAAATTTAATTTTCAACTAATTCGACCAAATAATTTTCCAATGTCCATTGATGTTCAAAACACACATCAATTAGTGAATTAGTGATAAAATTTTCCTTTAAAATTTTAATGTGATTTTAAAATTCAATTTTAAATTTACCAAAAAAATTGTATTCTATATTGAATGTTAGTGGAATTATTTTTTAACCTTCTTGAGCTTCATTTTTAGCTTTTAGTCCTTTAATTATTTTAAATTATAATAATTAATGTTAACATGTTTCCTTAATTCGTGAATCATATAACTCTATGTTGAATATTCAAATAATATTTTTTTATTGGAAGTTTAAACAATTATTACTGATTAATATCCTCATACTATTGATGTTTAGGACAATAATTTGAGTAATCCCTATGAAAATCCATTTTTTGTGAAAACTATAAATTAACGGTTAAAATACTAAAAATTTGAAAATTAATTAAAAGAAACTTTGGAAAACTATCATTAAAGGGTTCAAAATTAATATTGGGTTTTTTAGTCACATTAAATAAGTCAATAATATTTCAATAAAAATATAGTACAGTGGTGACCCTAGGGTTTTCTTATGAGGAGGATGCATAACAAGCTTTCAAACTTTCACAATGTTAATATTTTTTAGTTAAATTTATAATTAGAAATTGGGTTTTTAAATGAGATAAAATATTTTAAATAAAAAAATAATATTACTATAATAAATCTATATTACTGATTATAAATTTGATGTAAAATAAACATAAAATAATAATCTAAATAAGAAAGTAGTTGTAAAACTTCAATCTTCCTACATTCCATTTATCATTATCAACTAATTTATTCCAATTTATTTTCCAAATGTATACCTAAAGACCTCAATTTATTCTCTAATATTTTCTAAAAACAACATTGATAACTCATATATGTATTTTTATCTACTTATGAATGTTATTTGACTACCCAATGATTTTTTAGCAATCAAATCCAGATGAACATATTATGATCAATGTAAAGACCTATACCAAAGATATTTGTACAATAAAAAAACTATTTTACATTCATTAGTTGATAAAAAAACTTCAATAAAATATAATAAGTATAAAACACAACATAATGAGACCTCCATCACTCAAAAAATAATTTCCTGAACAAATCAAAAGAAAAGAGTTTACAATAAAAATCAAATACTCGGAAGGAAAAAAATCTATTGGATATTCATTGGTTACGAATAATTACAGTTTATCCCTTCATGGATTTATTTATTCATAGAATACTCCTATCCCCCATAATATCTTCTCCATAATATCTCACTCCCTCAATCTAACCATCCCTTGAAATAATGTGAAGATGTGAATATAAAGGAAAATGGGATTAAAAATTTTTATATCCAAAATATTATCTCCCTGATTTATTCTACAGTCTAAGCCTATTTTCATCAAAAACACACAAATATATCCAGTAGTTTTAAAAAATGATTTTTTAATTACAAAATTTTATATTCTTTTGAAATGTGGTTAACATTTTATATCTACTTTAAGGAAGATAACTTTTCTTGGATGAAGTGTCTCTTCAACTTCCTCCATTTAAAGGTGTACTTGACCATTATAATGAATTAGTTTGATCATGGTATTCAATTTCTATCTAAAACATCAAATTATATTTCTTTTTATAGAAGAATCGCCTCAATATGACATGTATTGGATGATTTATGATTCATTTAAGGAAGAGGTTTTAACTCTCTTTTAAAAGTGGTTTTACAATTTTAATGAATTTTATGGGCCATGAAATAAGTTATTTAAATATTTTACCATTAGAATATATGAATACTATGAGAAAAGGTTCTTAAAAAAATTTGATAATAAAATCAATATTATAAATGTTACACCCATAAAACCAAAGTCATGTGACACTGTTAAAATTCCAGAATTATTATATTTATAAAATATAGCTCAAAACACTTAAGAATTCAAAAAAAATGTTTCAACATCACATATAATGAAACACTAGGGGGATATATTCAATGAAATAGATATAAAAATTATTTAAAATACTAGATTTTCAGTTATTCTGATTTACCATGGCTGAACTATTATCAAGAGATTTATTGTTTCACTCAGTGCTTATCGCTAACCTGTGGTTATTGGAAACATGCATCGGGTCATGTGATGGGCCTTCTGGGAGGATTAGTTAGGTCAAAAGGATTGGGTTCATTAATGTTTATATTTTAAAAGAGTGATAATTTTAGACTCAATTTACACCTCTTGAGAATGATGGAATTCTCAAACTTAAGTGAGGGAGAGTTGATAAATATTATTTATATGATATTTTATTATATGATAATGTATGTCCCCTATGGGTGTGTGGAGTTATTGGGGTGGGACGGGTTTGGGGTTTTCACTACAGGGTCGAGTCCCCAGTCATGTTTTATGTTCTTATATGTGTTCTAAATCATTCATTGTTATATAATTATAATAATTATGGGGATTTTATATTTCATTTTATATTAATAGCATAATAAATAATGTATATTTTAAAAAATTTCAATAAATTAATTTAAATTTTATTAATTTAATTAATAAATATTATTGATATGTCCAATGTTCTTGACATAAAAGTAAATTATTTTATACGTGTTGTATGTTATCTTAAAATTTTAAAAAATTTAGTGTTAGTTTCATAAAAGTATATAATTTTAAATTTTATTTTATATTATTTTATTGGTTTTAAAAAAATGTACATAAAAGGATTCTTTAAATGTATTTTTAAATAAATAAATAAATATTTTCAATTAGTATTTTATTTTAATATAAAAATGAACAAAAAAATGTAAATAATACTCTTAAATAATTTAATAACATATTTTAATATATGAAACATATCTTATTGATTTTTTATAGAATTTTAATAAGACATATTATATTTTTTATAAAGAATTTATTTTAATAATACACATTTTTATTTTTACTTTAGTGAAATATTTTCTGAATAATAATAATCAATAATGGCATGTATCCATGTATTTTATAATCCAAACCCCGGATTCCATAAAAAATTATGTAAAAAATTCAGTTATAGAGGGGAAATAATATATTTTAATAAAACCATTTCACAATACATCCACCAAAAATAAAGTTATAATCCACAAAGACCCAAAACATCAAAAACCCACGATATTTAATGATAGGAAACCAATTCCCAATGGGTTTTAATAAGAAAAACTGAATTAATAGAAACTTAATATACTCAAGACACTTATTCGAGCAAAGAATATGATTATTTAAATCAAACTTATTTAATTGATCTTCCAAGAAATTAAAATGCATCGCAAAAAATTAAATTAAGAACTCTTAATTGATGTTTCTACGTGATTCTATATGAGCAATGAGCTTTTTAATAACCAATAATAATCTTTACTAAGATGAAATTATGATTAATCTTCATCATAGGGTCCTTATCCAAGAAATAAATAAAATGAAAAATATTCAATGTAGAAAAAAGAGATGGGTTTTATAGAATAAAGATGGGATACCAAGATTAAACTGTTCCCATGAAAATCCATCCAACACAAATTTAGATATAATTTATACTTTAGCACAATAATACCATTAAATGAGCTCTATGTTATGGATAAATAACACATTTCATCTCATACCCCTAACATAGAGGACATGCTCTAAATTCCAAATAATTGATCATGGATTTACGTAATGAATTACTCAATGGAATTATTAATGTATTGGTCTATGTTTTCATCCATTTGATATTAATATTGTTAATAATTATTTTGATATGTTATGTCTAGTTATTCTTGGTGAGATATCCATGATTAAAATGATAAGTGGTGATGATTATGATAAAACAATCCATTTCCTATTTCTTTTTTAGGTGATAATTTTTACAAAGGTGATATTAAAATTGATATTTCATCGTTGGTTTTATTTTTCATGGAACTTAATGGGGACATATACCATGGAGTCAACACATAATCCACTCTTAATCGAGGTAATAAATTTCTACTCAACCCTATATTGATAGTAAAGAGCGTATACAAAAAGTCATGGTGAGCATAAACCACAGATATTATTCTTGAAGGATAGAAGGAAAGACATATTTCACTATAAAAAATAGGCAAATAGCCATGATTTTTGGATAAAAAGAGGAAAATTTGGCCACGCTTTTATCATTGTTCGAAAATGAGGATAAATTATATTTTAACCACATGTTGGTAAAAACATTTCAAATTTTACTCAATTTTGTGTGTCATTTAATAAAACTCTAAATTATTATTACCCTCTTTTTAAAACATGGATAGATTATATAAGAGATTAAAAGGTATTTATTTACTGTATATATATATATATCCACACATACATATTTAAATACATACATATAGACAGATATATAATATAAAAAATAATTATAATTAATTAATGATTAGTAAATAATTGATCATTATAATACACACATAAAAACACATATATTATTTTTTCTTTTAATCTATATATTATTATATAAATTTATAAATATATTTATGTTAATTTAAACATATTTACATTAATTTATATATTAATATATATATATATATATAATAAAGGTATATTGATAATGTGATATATATAATAGTATAACATGACATTAAATGTAAACATTACAGAGAGAGGGGGAGTGAAACATACATGTATATAAATATAAATATGAAAAATTTAAAACATAATTATAATTAATTAATAATATCTAAATAAATTACCATTAATGTAATGACTCAACCCACCGGGGCCCACCAGACTAGGGAATGGTCGTGCCACCATAACCCCAAACCCACCTCCTGTAGGCTAGGACTGGGAGACATATTCCTTGATTGAATAATGTAATTGGGAAGAATTTAATAATTCTACATACACCAACACACCATATCATCTCAGTGCACTGGTGTAGAGGTTTAATAATAAAGGTTATCAAGATCTAGAGTAAACCATGCATGCAATAACTCTTGGTAATACATTAGAATATGGTAAAATACAACCAGTGTGAATAGGTTAAAAATAAACACCCAACCAGGAATGAAGTCCCTACCAAACAACAAATAGAATAAAAGAAGCTAGGAGATCCCATCTCCTGATCTCAAAACTCAACCATCATGTGTGGTGAATGCAATGAAGTATCCTGAATCTCGAATAATGACATTTTCAATCTATCCATCACTTTCATTGGAGAAATCCTCTCCTAGAAATTCCCATGAAGGGGTGAGTATATGCATACAGAGAAGGTTGGACCAAGGACCGATGGGGATCTATAGATAGATATTATACAATTAGTCCACTCGACCACATGGAAAGAGAGAAACAAACCTCAATATAAATATATTCTCATAAATAAATATTTATTAGAGAAAGATGGGATCTATATCTCACATACTAGAATAGGATGATGAGTCTTCTTGTATCTCTAATAGTTCATCGGCGATGCCAAACATCTCACATGTTTGTCTAAGAGATTAATGTGGAGGACCCACACCTCGTAACTACTCCACATCCCTTGGGTAACAATCTCTAGTATAGAACCCACATACTAGAGATGTTAGGTAGTTTTCACTCATTATATGGATAGATAACTAATACATAATTTCTTTAGGGGATATTACTCAAAGCGTGGAAGACCTACAACCTTTAACAATAGGGGTTCTCTTAGTGTGTATAGGTAACATACCCTATTTCATTAGGGTGTTCCACTCAGTAGGAATCATTAGAGGACATGCGTTATAAAATGACAGGGGTTACACTCAATGGGTAGAGGAACCAAACCCATGTGTATCATGGGGTGCCACTCAGCTAGGGTATGTAGTATGAGGGAACCACACCTTAATAAGAGAGGGGGTTGATAACCCTGACCTCCCTTTTGGGATCCTGCATGATCCCTTCCATCATCATGCATCGTCTGAATAAGTATTAATCATATAAATTTGGATATTATATCTCAAAATCCACTACTAGGGCTTATATCACATTCTATGTTGAAATATTCCCAAGATAGGCTACTCAAGGGATGAAATATAAATCCAAACTAACAGTATACAAAAGGTAGAATTTATTAGGAAATGTACACAGTGTGTACCAGAGGTTACATGGAATGTGACTTCACTTGGCCTCTTTGATACGTCCACCTCATCATATATCTTTTCAAACCATATGAAACTACATGGAATGTAAGGGTATTAAACATCATTTCCCAGCCACTGAGGTCCTACTCATGCTATCCTTTCCATGATCTTGTATTTGGTGGTGTACATAGACATGATTAGGTATTGTTCAATGCCCACATACTCCCATATTACATGACATGTACTCCTACATGGGCTCATGGGAATGTTACATCTCATACAAAACATCGCCACATGGGGAGAGTCACACGTCATTTGGGTCTATAAACATGGTGTGAGGTTCTTATCTTCCCCAAATCCGTAGCACTATAGCAAGGGCATAAAAATAGCATCTTTTCTTACAATACATGCAGTGTAGTCAGGTTTTCCAATGAGACACATTCTCTTTCATGTGTAATCATTATGTGTTCATCAATGTATTTTTTATATGAATCATGTTTGGGTACTCGAATCCAGGGCCATCTACCCTCTATCTATATTTAGTTGTGAAATCCAATCCACACCAACCCCACATGGCCTTTCCCATTACTCTATTCCATGTCCTCTACCACTTCGAAGGTCAAATACATAGAGATAGTACCCTCATACTAGAAGACATAATAATTCATCCACATATCTTAATCATAGTCAACATTTTCCAATAAACCATGAATTAAAAGGTTCAATTGTGCTTAAACCCACCACAATAGTTTTGAACCATGACCCCATGGCCCAATAGTGAAGAATGAAAAGAAAAATATAGATAAATTCATAAGAAGGATGTTAAATCCATCATTTTCCTGGAGTTCCAAGACAAAACATATTCAATGGTTTATCCAATGGTGAAATAAGGAATATTATATAAGATTAATTCTAAAATTTAATTTATCAAAATTTGGCTCATGTGAAGGGAAGATAAATTATATATCAAAAGAATATTAATTAGTCATGATATCTCTTTTAATCCAAATAGTTGAATTTTATAATTGATGGGTCCAACCTAGATTATGGGTCAATCATTGGTGAATAATGTGTTCTCCAATGATGAGTAAGAATTAATGTATTTTATTCAGTCAATTCACCTTGATATGATCATTATTCATTTCTTGATCATAGTATTCCAATTATGAATGCGGTAATATCTTAAAAAATCTCTAATGGTTATGAAAACACACAATATAAATTTTTTAATTTTTTTTTATTTAAATATCAAACTCATTGGGTCGTAGAGTCTCTTACCAGATCTATTAATGTGTCATAAAATATTCCTTAACATATTTCAATGTCTTTTAAGGAAAAAATGGAGTCACTATTTTCTCCCCTCCATGTATTTTTTCTTAAAAATCACAAGCTTCACAAAAAGGTGGGGATACTAAGCGACCATCTTGCTCTCTCTCTCTCAGGACCACTCATACATGCTCCCATACTACCATTGCACAATAACCAAGGGAATAGTCAATACACACATGATCATATCCTTCCAATAATTTATCTAAAATGGGTAATCTATAAAGGAGGCTCTATCCTCGATTTCTATCTCACACCATTAATTAACATGTGTTAGATCATGAATGAATTTCCTCTTTTGTGAAACATGAATGATTTTATGAACCCTGTCCAAAGTAGGTTTAAGGATAGCTAGTGAGAAACCTCACAAACATGACACAATATCTGAAACAAATAAATAAACCTTTGGGATAACTTTCCTCCGGAATAAATATCCACAATACTCATCAAGGGGAGACACTCAAGAAAACACAGTCTCCCTTCTCAAAAAACACGAGTCTCTGAAATTTGTCATCTTAAAATTTCTATAAACTATGGGATAACCTTATATGATTTTGAATCACTTGAACCATACCTATCATCACATTCACCATCTCTGGACCAACAAGAGATTCCCTTAGAATATTAGTCTAGCATAAAGGTGACCAACTAGGTCACCCATATATGACTTAAAAAGGTTCCACATGGATTATAGTGTAATATATATTATTAAAATATGACTCTAACAATGTAACATTATCCTCTTATATCCCTCTAAATTCTAAAATATAACACCTTAATAAATCTTACAATACATGTATAATGTGTTTTGAGTGCCCATCCATTTAGGGATGGAATGTCATACCTGTCCTCATCTGGATCATGATTGCCTCATGTCAGCCTCTCCACAATCATGTTGTGAACCTCACATCATGTTCAGAGATAATAATTAAGGTTACCCCAAGAAGATATAAAATATCTCCCGTAGAGGAATACCCCAAACTCTCCACTGAACTCTACTACCTGATAGTAAAGAAGTGTGTTGACTTCATAAGCTAGTAAACAATCACACATATAGAATCAAATCCCCTCAATATCTATATAATTTATATCATAAATTTTATATATATTTCAACCAATTTACACTTTAGGATCTAAAAGGGATATTTCAAACTCATCGAATCAGGGATCTTAGCCTTCAACTGCAGACTTGTGAGATACCAAGAGATGAACATGACTATGATATGCCTCATTCCAGTCCAGCACAAGTTCCACTAAATATCCTATTACATTATTGAATATTTTATATAAATCATAAGGAGTATTAAACTCCATAATTACCTCCTCTCACATAGAGATTATAACATCGTTCGACCCTATAAAAAGGAATATGTGCTCCCCTCCTTTGGAAAAAACCATTTGTTGAATCTCCTAAGGATAAATAGTCAAGAAGAACCACACAATATATTTCTCTAAACTATATCACTATCAGAACCAAAATTTGTATTTGAGTCACAACCATTGAGTAAAGAATATTTTTACCCCTCTTCTCCACTAGGGTTAACTATAATGTATCCAACTACTCAGATTCCCCCTACAGCAAGCATGAACGAGACTTCCTACTAATGGAATCTACCACCATGTTACCGTTCCCCGAAGTATAGACTATATTAAATTCATAGTCCTATAGGAACTATTACTATTGTATCTATATCAGGTTAATATTTCTCTATGTGAAGATATACGTAAGACTTAAATGGTCTAACTATTAAATAATAAGCTCTCCCATAAAATAGTTCCTTCAAAAATTCAGACTGAAGACTCCCAATACTAACTTAATGTCATGACTCATTTATTTTTCAGTATGGGTTACCAACTGTGTCGACCCATATATGAGAATTTCCTTTTTCTTCATCAAAACAAAACTAATCATAAATCCAATGGCATAAGAAAACAATAAGTACCCCACCCCCTCCATTGATATTCTCAACAATGAAGCACTGGTCTAACTCAGCCACAACTACTCAAAGTCTCTTTGACACTTCTTGGTCTACATAAAGATCTTCCATTTCACACCAAGGTAGTCAAACGGTATACTAAACCTCAAAATTTATAATGAACCTGGATTAACATACATAGATTTACATCAATCTTTTGGAATCTGCCATACATTTAAAAAACACACCCAAAGACCATATTAGTTATGTGACATTGGAATCCCGGAACAAAATTTTCTAATTTAGTTAAATATCTTCAAAATATCCCATAATGACCTTCCCCTTTAGTGTTTCTACCTAAAACATATATTTATAACCTTGGGAAAAGAAATATATTAAAAGGGTGAGCTAAAATTCTTAGTAAGGCTAAACATAATCATAAAGAATAAGTACATAAAGAAAACATTTAAAAATCATATCCCGTATGTTAAAGGTCAGGATAACATGTAATGGAATAACTCCTAGAAGCCCATTAAATAAAAAACATATTCAATAAGGGCAAAACATAGGACATGAAATTTTGGAATACACATTAGAATATAAGGTCATTTAAAAATTTATCAAGGCACACTTCCAAGACCATCATAATGGAAAAATTACTATACTGAACTGAGTTAACTCCTCATTCCACCCCTGTATTACTGAGCTGATTTTACATCCCCTTCCATCCCAGAATTACTAAACTGAGATCGTTTCCCATTCTATTCTTATATTTCTCATGAGATATAAATCTTTACTAAATACATTGGTGGGATATATAGGTCCAATAATCAAATTATGGAAACCATACATATGTGTTCCACAAGAATATAAATTTTTCATCACATCATAACCCATGTAAATAAATGAGTTTCATAAACACATCATCATAAAATAACTCATGTAAAATAAATAGGTTTCAAAAATATCATTCCACAATAAACATTATGAAAATATAGAATGGACAAGGATAGTATCATTTAATCATATACCCTAATAAATCTTATATAACATAGAATAATTCCATCTTAGATACAAAATAATTCTCTAAATATCACATGAAAATAATTCTTATGGAAATAATCATTTCAACTATGAAAAAAATCGGTTTTATCAATAAGACACACAATTTTAAAATAAAAATTTTTATTTTAATATAAACATGTAAAATTTTATAGTATTCCTCAAGTAATTATTTAATCATGAAATAAAAAAATCAGGTCATTCCATATTTGATAAAAAACATTCCATTCATACGTTTTAAGGAAAATAACAAAGTAACATTTTAGGACAACAACAAAAAGATTACATTATTATTGTTAAGAAAAACTTCCTACATGAGTAAAAATGACATAAGAAATTATGGAAGAATATTAATAATATTTTTGAAAATATTTATTAAATAAATATATATAATGAAGGTAAATATTTCCTAGAAGATACCTACATATAAACAATCATGAATAAAAATGAGATTTTTGAATTAACCCTCAAAAATTTACAGTTAGTAGAATCATATTCTTTATAAAAGAATGGAATTTATATGGATATTAAAATAATATAATATTCAAAATAATACTCATAAAAAAATTCATCAGTATTATATGTATAACACAAAATAAACTGGTACCGTATATGTCATGTGTCTCATAAAAAAGGAGAAAAAATCCTTTACCTTATGTCTTATCTTCCTTCATATATATTAAAACCTACTTTGTAATAAATATAAGATTATTATAAATATACCATTGAATCTTATTCATATATATAACATCATATATGATTTAAATATGACATTATATAGCTATTTTATTGAAAACATAATGTTAAAGTAATATTTTGGGTTATAAGCACTTTGTTTTCGTTAATGTTTTAACATGTTATCTGTGTTCCTATTATATAGATCATGATTTAATCATCTCCTGAATTATATTAATGAAATAAAATAATAAAAATATATATATTATATATTGATTTAAGTTGATTAAATAATATTTCAGATTGAAAATAATATACATTATTAATCGATGTGGTACGTTGTATATACGTATGAATGGTATTTTCATTTTTTTTTATATTAAAAAAAGAGTGTTTTATGATATATTATCATTAAAAATCATTTTTATGTTATATATATCATATATATTCAAAACAAATATATTTATTACCATCCATGTGAAATATAGATGATAACTGAATCACTTCGCATCGTGGAGATGGTAATCCATACCTATACACGAGCAAAGTTATCATTTCCCAAAAGACAAGTTTGTAAAAAGGTTGATATGATATTATCATTAAAAATTATAACTGTTTAGTAAATATATTATATAATCATCACACCCATGAAAATTTCCAATCATAAAATATTGTGATGAAATTTAATTTTATCTCCACGTGTAGATGGTAAGTTTTATATACGCATGAGCGAAGCATTGATTTATTCTTCGATGGGAAAGGGGTTGTATAGTGGTGTGTTTATAATAAAAATATTATTTCAGAATGTTTTGGTTGATGAATTTATTATTTTTTGATATATATCATATATTTATTGAAGGTTTGGAAGGGTATAAAAATTGTGTGATCGGTTAGTATAATTAGCTCTTCTATGAAACAGATCCTTTAGATCTTCTCTAAAGGACTAGGGAGTTGGTCTTTTGGGAATACCAAAACCTCTACAATGTGACTATGGAAGTTTAGATATTCATATTTTATAATTTTTTTGATCATGAACACTCAATGTGGTTTGTAGACATGAGGGAGGAGTTTCCCTTTTATAATTGAGGTGAGGAACACTTTTATAATTTCTAAAAATATTAATTTATAATAAACTAAATCTATATAAAAACACCTCCTACCTTCCATGTATTATATTATAAGATGATATAAGGTTGTAATATTATCAACCAATAATTTTTTTACAGGTTTTGGTATTTTTTTAAACCT
This sequence comes from Viscum album, assembly GCA_963277665.1. Taxonomy (NCBI): domain Eukaryota; kingdom Viridiplantae; phylum Streptophyta; class Magnoliopsida; order Santalales; family Viscaceae; genus Viscum; species Viscum album. Next base: position 916,108,460 of record OY728138.1, on the reverse strand, counting down.
TATCGTTTCTATTAATCCTTAGTTAACCTATTTTAATTTTAACTAATATAAAAAAAATATTAAAAGGTTGTATATTTTACAGAATTTATGAAATTAAATAATCAATGAACCATTTATAAAATTTTAGACCATAGTATATTTTTTTTTATTTTTAATGATTTTGTATGATTTTTAATAATTTATTAAAATAATATTTTGATAAAATATCATTACTGTTAGTTGTGAAAATATACATTACTTAGAATTTAAAAATAAAATGATAAGAAGTTTGTAGTGAATTATTTTAACTATATCATAAATAGGTAATGTTTATCTAGAAAATTATTTAATCAGCTTAAGTATTTCAAATTAAATTTATTTTAATATTTTTTGTAACATTAATTTGATAACTCTATTAGTAAAATAATTTCTACATCAGTTTTTGTAATTATGTAAAATACTTATATGACAACTAAAATATAAAAATATAATACCATGATGAAGATAAATCTCTAATATTTTATTAAAATATTTATAGGTATATAAATATATTTTATAACCATATATAAAAAATGATATACTATTTAACACAATAATTCCACACCTTTATATATTTATTAAAAAAATATTATAAATACATTACTTTAATCTAAGTGAACCAAAAATTCAAAAATAAATATATATAATGAAAATATTATTATTAATTCAAATATGTATAGTTATATTTTTTAATAACATAAATTTTTTCCTATGTAGACACATAAGGGACATTAAATACAAAGAAAGTGACATTTTGTGGCTTTCTTTGATTTAAATAATATATAAGTCATTTTGAAGATAAAGTTTCAATTATACAGATTATTTTTTATCATTATGCGGTAAGGGTCTAATTTTTCTAATATAATAAAACACTTTCTTGTGTTAAATTAATTTTATATTTTTATTATTTTTTAACCTAAATTACTCAATTTACCCTTTATTGTGGTAAAAAAATTTACAAATGTTACTATTCATATTATCAAAAAAGAAAAGGTAACTTTTTAATAAATTTTTATCCTATGAATATACATTTGAAAAACATTTTTCATAATTTAAACCACATATGTATAAAATTTAATTTTAAAATAAAATTGTTAAAACGCCACAAAAAACATTTTTTCAAAAAAATGCCCACTTCAAACATAAATTATTCTTATAATAAATTCAGAAAAAAAAATCCTTCTAAAAACTATAATATAATTATTTTATATAAAATTAAACTAATTTAAAGTTAAAACTAATCTAAAAAATAATTTTACCTTGTAATAGATTTAATAATAAAATATAATTTTCAATAAAAATCAATTTTTTCACTATTCATAAAAGCCTGAAACATATCATAAAAATACCAAAAAATCAACCAAAATAAACTTTTTTATTATTATTTAAATAATAATTTTATTTATTTCAAATCATATTTATAAATGTTTCATAAACTATATTTAAAACAAGTGTGACTTCAGAAGGTGGTAAAAATGCCTTTTAAAAAATATTTATTTTATAGGTAAAATTATATTCGTATTTATATACTATCTAAAAGACAAGAAAAATGAATTTAAAAAAATTATATAATATATTATAAATATTATTTATTAATATAATCCATAATGTGTGATTTTTTTGGTATTATACCCACTAGGGCGTATGTTTATAGAAAAAAACATTTCCTTTTATTTAAAAAAGGGGTTTTACATTATTTTATAATTAATTTGTTAATTAATTATATACATTTTTAAAACATAATTAGATAATATATATAATCTTTTTAATAACCACCATTTTAATGGATAGGTTATAATTATCTTGTTTAAATTTTTATAATAAAATGATATTTTGTAGAAAGTCAATGTTATGTGTAACGCAAGATAAGTGAGTGTTGCATGTAATGAAAGAGATCAAGGAAATAGAATTGTTATAAAAATATATATTCCATAAAAATCTATTTGTGTTACATTTTACCACCTATTATAATTTATTTCTTCCTCTAAATTCATTTAGGTTATTAGAGGTCTAATATCTGAATTTTTCTTTCATAGAAATGCAATCCTAAAAATGAATACTAAAAAATCCATTTATAAATCGATATTTGGATAATTAATGGCCACCTAAAGTAATTCATAACATAGTTTATACATTGAATAACAAAGTTGGATAGTGAAAACATAAACATTAAAGAGAAATTTAACTACCATGATCTTATTGAGAGTGATAGAGAACACGATTATTAGAATGCGAGAAAAAAACCAATCAATCAACGATGATCTAAGGGACCATTTGATTCATTAGAAAATAATGTAATAGGATGACATTTTGGATTTCAAGATCATTTCCCTAGAGTTGAATAATTTTCATAAGAATATATACTTACTTCATTTCAGCACAATCATTCCATTTGTTGTGCCTTGATCAATTTCAACTTCAACACTTATTCCAATAAATAAATGTGGGTTTTTCATTCCTGAGTTACTAGAAAGTCCTAATATCCATGAATAGAATGATAGGAAATTAAATCTATAATTATCAAAAAAATGGATAAAAAAGTTTTCCAATATGAATAAATCTTCTTATGGAGAGATAATACTTTACTCTCTAAAACAGTATCCAAATTTAAATATGAAAAATACCGTAAATGGTTACCTGTTTTATTTTTCCTAGAGAAAAAAATCCAAAAACTTTTTAAATAATGTAACTAAAATTAAAAATAATATTATCATTAATCCCCAAAATACAATGATGTATCTCTTAATTGTCACACGCCAAACATGTGAATACCATTTTCCCATATTCTCTTGAAATATGGTAATAACCTGAATTACCCTAAAACCATAGTGAAAACATGCATGCTTTAAAAAATCATTCCATAAATAAAAAAATTTTATAAACTCAATCCCTGGTATCATAAAATAATTTTTTATCATATTAGTCTTATGTTCAATTATACTATCCCATTTTTTATATCTTTGTAAAACAACTCTTTATTTCATTTTCTCATCACACTAATGATTTTCCTTCCCTAAATATTTCATATCCAAAAATATCACCAAAAAACCTCATTAAATTTTACTGGATACCAGTACCATTCATAATATTCTAAAAAATCCTTATTTAGAAACTATAGTGGACCAATACATAGATATTTCATTATTCCATAATACCATAAAATCACTTCTTCTACAATATTATTTAATTCTGTAACATAAACAATCAGTCATTCCACTATAGTCTTAATCCCTTAACTATGCTTCATTGTTTTCTTCCATTAAACTTCCTTTATCTCATATTTCATTCGTAGTATCTTAGTCATCATAAAGATAACCATTACTCATGCAAACTTGTTGATGAGATTTCCCCCCTAGGGAATTGATTCACATAATGCCCCTAAATTCCACATTTAAAACATTTAACTATCCTTGACGCCTTAGGAATACCATTATCATTGTCCATTGTGTTAACTGAACCCTTTCTACTAAAATTACTTTCTTTGTATCTTTCATTTATAGAACAAAATCATCATTCATTTCCATTGAAATTTTCTCTAGGATTCCTCTTCTCACACGATTTACATGAGTAAAATTGAAAATTATTTACTCTACAGACACAATGAAACTTCATATTTCTCATATTATATGGGTCAGAAAACATACCAATGTTGAGATAATTGATCATATTATATGATTTATAATTATAAATAATATCTTTTTTCATCCAACTATATTTTCATTTGGTTACTCGCGAGGAATATCATTCTATTTTCCCTAAAATTCACCATTAACATGAATCCTCTTGGTTTCATTCATTGTCTAAAACCCAACCAGAATAATGTGATCTAAAATAATCAAAATAATAATCAACATAAATTACTTATAATATTTCAATCTATTGCACCATTGGTTTAATCATATGTTATTCGTGATTATTAAAAAACTTTAGTTTTATAACCTATACTAAGTCTTATCCTTAAAAACATCACTAGATATATACATAGAAATATACCTAGGGATCTCACAAATGATTTATCTTCCAAGTTTCCAAAAGTTGAATAAATTGTTTCCCAAATACTATAATAATAACCCATGCATAACATAAATAGAAATTAAATCATTTTTTGTGAAATATTTCAAAAATTACACAAAAACATGCCCAAAGACTATATTAGTTTAGTTCTCTTATAAACTTGGTATATAATTTTCTAATTTGGTGAAATATATTCAACATATCTGATATATATCTTCCCCTTTAGTATTCATCCACAAATCCTTTATTTATAACCTAGGAAAAAGAAACATATAAAAATGGTGAGATCATATACTGAGTAAGGGTAAAAATAATAATATTTAATAAGTATATAAAAAACATTTGAAGATCATATCCAGTATACAAAATATAAGGATTTTGTTTCATGGAATAAATCATAGAATTACATAAAATAAAACAAAGAATAAATTTTTTAGACCATAAAAAAAGACATGAAATTTTGGCATACCCATAGGCATAGAAAATAATTTCTATACTAGTCAGGGATCATTTCCAAGACAATCATAGTGGAAAAAATAATTAATATAAATGATTTCACTCCTCGTTTCAGCGACATATTATAGAACAGTGATTACATCTCATTCCATTCTCATATTACTAAACTGAGATCTTTTCCAATTACAGTCTTATCTATCTTATGATATATAAATATTTAACCAATTAATTAGAGGGATATATTGGTCATACCCATCAAATAATAAAAACCATTTATATGTTTCAACATAATAATAAAAACCATTCATCACATTAGAACCCATGTAAAGAAATGATTTTCATAAACACTTTATCATACCATAGATCACGAAAAAGAAATGTGTTTCATAAATATAATTTCATCATAAACATAAATAACTATAGAAACTATAAGAATATTGTCCAAGAATTATAACCCAAAATAAATCATAAGTAACAAAAAATAATTTCATCAAATATGAAAAATAATTCACCATGATCACTTGAAAATAATTCATGAGGTAAACATCCTTTCTTCATTGAATTTTTTTTTGTTAAAATTCCATGCAATTTTAAATGAAAAAAATTTCCTTTTAAATAACCTTGAAAATGTGTAAGGTAAAATTCAAGGATATATCTCATCATGAAAACATAAAAATCTTTTCATGTCATATAATATGAAAAAACATTCCTTTCATACTTTTTTCTTGAAATATCCCAAAGTACCTAATAGAATATGAAAAAAAATATTAAAATAATTCCTTTAAATGTCAAACATGGGTAAAAATTAATTAAAATATTCTATAAGAATAGTAAAGATATTTTAGTAAACACTTTTTTAAGAAACATGGACATGGATGACAAATATTTCCAAGAAGGTACATAGGTATAAACAATATTTAATAATAATGAGATTATAAAATTAACCCTTACACCATTATAATTAGTAAAATCGTATGCCATATGAAAGAATAAAAATAGTATACATATTAAAATAAAAAAATGTTAATAACATGAATCATAAGAACATACATGGTAAGTATATAAACTGCATAAAAGAAACAAGTAGCGTATAAGACATGTGTCCCACAGAAATAATCCCTTACCTTAAGTCATAACTTCTTTCGTATACATTAGAGCCTCCTATATAATAAATATATGTTTATTTATAATCTACCATCAAACCATATTCATATATATAATACCATATATGATTTACATATAACTTTATATTACCCTCTAATTAGCAATTTCATGTTAAATTTATATTCTAGGAAATTAGTGCATTGGTTTCATTCATGTTTTGACTTGTTCTCCAAGGTCCCCTCACATAGATCATGATTTCATCATCTCAAAAATGATATTCCGGATATAAATATAATTTATATATTCAGAATATTTTTATTCATGGTTATTCATAAAATTTAGATATAGAATATAAAATACATTGGTCATTGAGATGGTAGGTCATACGTATGCAAGAATATTGTTTCATTTTATTATCTTATTAAAAGAATGAAATTTTTATTATACATTATCATTAAATAATAATTTTTAAATTATATATATCATATATATACATAAAATTAATATTTATTACCATCCATGAAAATTTAGATATCAAATAATTATTCCATTTGTATAATTACTTCATAAATATCATATATAAACTTCAAACCCATCTCGATTCCCAATCATAAAATAAGGTGATGGAAATGGATTGTATCGCCACATAGAGATGGTAATTCATACGTACTCATGATCGATACTTTCATTTCTTGTTTGATAGGGAACTAGTTATATAGAGATGTGTTCATAATAAACAGAAATTTAGGAATATTTTGGATTATGAATTTATAATTTTATTATATAAATTATATATTTATAGTGATTATAGAAGAGTAGGAAAAGAGAGTGGTTGGTTAGAGTGATTACCTATTCTTCGAAATGGTTCCTTTACATCTACTCTAAAGGAATCTAGAGTTAGACTTTTGGGAATACCAAAAACTCTAAAATGTGTCATGGGAAGTGTAGAGGACAATGTTTTAGATTTTATTCTATCATTAGGGCTCAATTTTATGTTCATAAGTGAGGGAGGGTCTTCCCTTTTATAATTGAGGCGAGCGGGCGCTTTTGGTCTTTAAAAAAATATTAATTTATAAAAACAAATAAACAACTATCCAAATACATCCAAAATTGAATATTTATCTAATATGAGATAAATTTGTAATACCCTCAAAAAATATATATTTGACTAGTTTGGGTATTATTATAAACAACATCATTTTGATTAACCCTTAGTTAATATTTTTTAATTTTAGCTAAGGTAAAAAAAATTAAAATTCAATGGCTGTAAATTGTTCTTAAATGATGTGAATTAAATAAAATATGAGCAATAAATATCATTTTAGACCATATTAAAATTATTATGTTTTTACTTATGTTTTATGATTTTTAAATAAATTATGAAAATATTTTTTTTATAAAATACCATTAGTGGCAATTTTGGCACTATTATTTACATGGACTCTTTAAAATATCAATATAACAACTTAACCAAGAAAAAAATACTATTATATCGATAAGAGGTAAATTTCATCTATAAAATAGGCTTATCACATTAATTATCATAAATTATATTTATTTTCATAATTTTTTTAATTTATTTCATATCTCTATTAGTAAAATATTTATTACATCAACATTGTGTAATAATATGAAATAATTATTTGGCCACTAACAATTAAAAATAAACTAACACAATGAAGATAAGTCTTATATATTTTAAAATAATGTTTATAGTTTATATATATTTGTTATAACCCTATATAATAAATGGTATTGTTTCTTAAACATGAGTGTTAACATTTAAGTATTTACAAAAAATATATTATAAACACCATAATTTAATCAAAGTGATGAAAAAAAAGTTAAAGATAAATTTATATCATGAAAATATTTTTACTATATTTTATATTTAAATTTATATTAGTTCCTAACATAGCTATTTCACTAATTTGGACACGTAACAAATATTAAAGACAAACAAAGTGACATTTTGTGACTTTCTATGCTTTGAATATTATATAAGTCATTTTCATTGAAACATATACTTTAAAAAACATAATTATGATATATATATGTCAAGGGTGAAGTTTTTATCATCTAGAAAATTTTCAAATGTGTTAGAGGCATTTTATTTCAGTTATAATTTTATTTTCAACCTAAATTACTCATTTTACCCTCTACCATGGTAACAAAATTTACCAAGATTACTATTCATATAGGAAGAAAATATATAAGATGTATATTTACTAAATATTATCCTTATAAATTTATATTTGGAATATAATTTTCAAAATTCAAAAAATAAATAATTTCGAGTTGTATTAAAAATAAAATTATAAAAACACCATGAAAATTAGTTTTTACCAACAAATGACCTTTTAAACATATAATTTTTTTATAATAAATTCATGTATAGAATCTTTTCCAAAAAAATTATTTAGATAATTTTAAATAATAATTAACTAATTAATATTAAAAACTAATCTAAAATATATTATTACTTTGTAAATACAGTAAATAAAAAAATATAGTTTTCAATAAAAAATTTATTTTTACACTTACTATTTCAAATAAAAAGTTTAATTTGTCAAATATAATTTATGAAATTTTAAAAAACATGCTTTTAAATAAGTGGGTAATTAAATAGAGGAAAACCTACATTTTTAGAAAAATACTTCTTTTATTTGTAAAATTGGATTTGTTCTTATATCCTATATAGAATATATTTAAGATGAATTTTTACATTTATGTTGAATATATGTTAAATATATTTAGTTAATATAATATAAAATTAATGACTATTTTTTTATTTCTTGGTATAAAACATACTTGTTCATAGTTTTTCCTAGAAACATTTCCTTTTATTTCAAAAAAATGGTTTTAAAATCATTTATAAATAATTGGTAAATGACTTATATATATGTTTGTAAACAATAATTTCATAATATATTTAATATTATACATAGCCACAATTTTAATAGTTAGGTTTAAATTTTCTAATTTTACTAATTATAATAAAATAATGTTTCATAGAAACTCAGTGTCACATGTAACACAAGGTAAAACAATGTTCTGTGCAATTCAAGACATCAATGAGATAAAAATAATCATAAAAAATATATATCATAACAAAAATGGGGTATTACAAAAGTCATGTACTAACCTCATGTAGTACTTTTCAAAGACAATAAATATACACACCTATGCCATGCTCTTCAATGACTTCCTAGAAAGAACTGCATCAATCTTCACTAATTCAACAATTTTTCGATGCTGAGATATAATATTCCCCATAAAGTGAAGCTTGGAGATCCCAAAATAGAAGATTGAAATATTACCACAATGATTGTTCTCTTTAAGTAATTCTTGTACAATCCAAACACTCGTATTCTTTTTTCACATAAAAAAACCAGAGCAACCATAAGGGACACATTGGGTTTGATGAAACCCTTATCTCGAATGTCCTCCAAATTCAACCTTATCTCTCGAAGCTCGGTAGGGTAAATATGATTTTCTATAGAATTATTAGTCTTGTTTTGAGGTCCAACTCATTGTAGAAGCCTATATCGCACCTTGGATGTAGTCCTAGAACATCTTCTGGGAAGACAAACATAAATTCATCCATATCCAAAGGAATATATATTCTTGAAGAGAATTTTATGGTAATGCATAAAATCACCAACTACTGGCTGATGGGATTCAGTAGCCTTCCCATAAGGCCCTCCCACTCAACCATGATATCACTCTCACCTATAAAGGATAATCACATTCCATCAATCAGTAGGAATCTAACCCATCATATATGAATTTCAATTTGGAACTAAACTATGGGATACATTATCATTCCCAATATGATGTCATAAGGTCTCATCAAGATGACTAAGAGGTCCTATGTAAAATCTCTCTCGTATGTTTTTTCCCTCACTTTTAAAAAATAAGTGATACAAAATAATCACGCCTACTCAAAACCTATAGAGATAGATATTGGGATATAGTATCATTAGGTAGTTTTAGATCTCCCAAAAGTAATTTAGAAATGAAGGATTGGATATCACTTGAGTATACATGTACTAGAGTAAGAGTAAAAATGACACTGATCATACCTTCCATAATTTTGTGAGATTTTGTTTCATAAGCCCCCATATAATGCACCTGCCAATGGCGTAGACTTCAAAATCCTTGAGCCTGATGTGGTATTCTTAGTGGTGGTGGTGTAAGTAGATCATAACATCACCCTAAACTAGAGTAACCTTCCCATGGATCCCAAACTGCTCATATACAATCAATGTCTCATTGGGGGATGAATTGGACATGCCTAGATGACCCATAATCATGGAACCATATCATCTATGATGTTCCATCAGTTTTATTGTTTCCCTCCTCAGCACACTGACTCAAAAAATCATGTTTTATATAGCCTCACATTTCCCATGCATAACATCCCCCCTCTCCAGAAATACGAGTCCCACTAAAAAACCCTATGATGCATGTCCATTAGATTGAGATTGACCAAGATTAGGTCTCCTACACTGGGATCCTTTCAACATGTGGAAAATATCCACTGCAGATGAATCTTCCCTATGACGCCAACTACCAACACTAACTACATTGTGTTACTCAGATAAGAAGCACTCCATCACCAGCGCCCACTATAGTAGAACAACATAGGAGGGAATACATAAGGGATCCACACTGGTATATATTTATCTATAGTAAACCTACATGATCTTTATTTCTTGCATGTTTCCATCCCTCACCATGTTGATGGAGTATCATCTATGTTCATTGAACATCATGAAATACTCCGCAACTGACATACTAATCTTTTATAGCACCAGAAGCTAAAAAATGAAGATCGAGTATAAGAATGAGGGTTCATACTCATCACAAAGCTGATGCTTCAAGTAGGACCATGCGAAAATCATCTAATCAAAATTCGATGTGACCAGGATCCAAAAACATCCAAATTTGCTAATGAACAGACAAGCTACCAGCACAGCCATCTAATTAGTTAGTGTCCACACTAACCTGAAGACCCGAATCACAAACTCAAGAAAATCCTCTATTGCCTAGGTTTATACATCTCCATGGAACCTAAGAGGCCTCTAGAGATAGAAATAACGGAGAAAAGTAATACTACACACATCCAAATCCATTCCTACAAGTAATATCTACTACTGAACATGTATGGGTTTTGTAATGTTCCCACAATAAGGATGACCCTTATATTACAGACACTAAATTGAGGCCTAATCACGCATCATGTCATCGCCATGATAATGAATCAATAACCTAGTTGGATAACTTCATGGTGGAATCCTAAATGTGTTTAGGATATACCAAAGTTATATCATCATATATATATGTGGATCTGACAATAGAAGGATATTCAAATTACTCAATAATATATGATTCATATACCATTATCCCTTACCAAAACATTGCTGACACACCGAGTCAAGATGTGGGTAGATAAATTCCAAATATATAGATAAATAATCTACTACAACAACACATAGTTTATTGGAAAAAATACACACTTGAGATACATTGACACTATTTCCCTAAATGACAACCCATCATTCGAAATGGGGAACTCCAAACATCATACTAAGGAATGAACGGCTCTTATACCATTCTATAACAACCAGACACATCAAGTCCTACCTAGCCGGTGGAAGGTGAAGTCACCACAAACCCAGGCCTACGTACAATAGGATAGGGGATACCAAAAAGTTCTAAGAATGAATATTGTAAATTTGAGGCCTTTTACGAGTGTACCGATACACACACACACCCAACCATTTTCCTGTAACAATCCAACTAAAAAAATAATAAAGTACATAAACTACTAGATTAAACCACGAATGAAGAACTCTTGGAAATACATCAGAATGAAATATAATATAACCAAATTATAAAGTGGAAAAATACATACCCAATCAAAAATGATGACCCAATGTGGAAAAAACTATAATAAAGGATGCAGATTGAGTCCAAATCCTGGTCTCCAAATCGGACACCATATGAATTCAATGTAGTTGAGTATCCCTAAGCTATAGGAAAGTGACAACTAATATATCTCTCATCTTCATGAGACATGACACATGTAAGAAAAGAAAATATAGGGTTGAATAAATAAATAACCATTAGGAATCCCAAAAAAACTAAATTTGGGAAATAAATAGATACGATTGATGTAGTTATCTCAACCCCAAAGTGTGAGGAAAAAATAAAATAATATATATATTATCAAAAATAAATCCATTTAAGAAAGAATGGGGATATCAATATCACTTTTCATTATAATATTATGAGTCTTCATACAGCTCTAATGGTCTATCATTGATGGCCAGCATCTCACGCGCCATTCTGAGAATGTTATGTGGGTGAAATACACCTCTCCACTACGCTAAACCCTAAGGGGGGATAACATCTAGTAGTGGACATGCACCCTTGTAATATAAGGGTATTCTACTAAGTATATGGATATAGTACTCACACCCTAGTGTTACAGGGTGATGACACTCAAAGAAGTTGTGATCCTCACCCTATCAGAATAGTGGTCTTTCGCTCATTGAGTGGGGGAACCTCACACTAGTGTGTCAGATAGGTATCACTTGATAGGTATTGATAGGGGACCATCTCCCAAGAATGATAGGGATTAGACTTAGTGGGTATAGGAATCATACCATAGTGTGTTATGGGCTGTCACTCGACTAGTTGAATGAGTATGGGGTCCTGAACCTTAATAAGATAAGGGATTTACAAACCACATCATCTCTCTAATGATCCTATTGATCACCACCATCATCTAGAATGACTATATTAAGAATAAATCTTAAAAAATTACACATAATATATCTAAATCCACATCATGTTCTACCATCTCTTCCTATGTAGAAACTAATTAGGATAGCATATTCATGGGAAAATATGAGTCTGGATGAAAGAGATGGGTATAGTGGATACTAATAGGAAAAATTATGTTGTGTGTATGAAGGGTCCCATAGTGTGTGACCTCAACTATCCCCCCAGATGTTTCCATATCAATTCATGGATTTACTAACTATGTATCACTACACTACGTGTAAGGTTACCATGAAACATGTCTTGGCCACTTGATACTTACATGTGAGGTCCTAGTCATGTTTGTGTACCAGGAAATATAAATGGTCATTTCTAGGTACCATCCCATGACCATGTACTTTCATAGAATAAGGAATGATCTCCCACATGGGTTTTTAGGCGTGTTCCATCTAGCACATGGCCTGACCACTCGAGGAGGGTCACACAATCTATGGGTTTGACCATATGGTGTGTTATCCTTATCTACCATAAAACCCTGGTTCCATAGCCATGGGTTATATGGTGTGTGTTCCTAAACAATACATTGTGTAGTCAGGTGTTCTGTAGAAACCCATGTTCCATTATGTTTCATCATCATGTGGTTGTCTTCATCATTTCAACTACAAATAAGTCAAGGGTCTCAGATCCAAGGTCCTCTGCACCTGATCCATCATAGGTGGTTGGATCATGGCCACTCAAACCCTGCACGGCCTTTCCAATCTCTTCATGTCATGGCCACAACTAATTGATTTTTCAAATCCCTAAAGTTATTACCTATGTCCTAAAATAAATCTAGATTCATCTTGTTCATCATTCACCAATCCACCATAAATATAAGGGTTTGTTCACGCATGAACTGTAACACCCGAGACTTTTATGTTATATAAATCATCAAAGGAATCTTTTTCTACACAACACTTGCTTGGCTTGCTTTACACAAAATCACGACCTTCCTCGATAGCTTGCGTCGTACGCAGTACCGAGTTTCACTAAACAACGATATGCTATTAAAATATTATTAAAACTAGCCGTTATGAATAGTAATAACCACTTTTTGAAATTTTATAAATTTTATTTTTCAAAATGGAATTCATTTTTGGATCGGAATATCGAAATTAGCCTAGGGTGAAATTTTGGTATTTTTCTGAAAACTTTCAATTTTTGATGAATAGTGAAACCACTAAGTGGTAGTTAAAAACTGAATTTTTCGTAAAACTTAATTTTACCGCTTCTGTGAGTGGAATTTAAAAAATCCGAGAGACACGGTTGATGTCAGTAAGTAAAATGTTGTTCAATGATATGAAAATTGTAACACCCCAAGCTTCTACGGTACGCTTCTCTTTGAATAATGTGATAGCGTGTGTTGTACGCAACACCGAGTTCTAACAACCAATCAAACTAGCCGTTATGAATAGTAATACCTACTTTTTAAAATTATATATATTTAATATTTCAAAATGGACATCATTTTTGGATTCGGAATATCGAATTTATCCTAAGGTGAAATTTTGGTACATTTCAGATAACTTTCATATTTTGATGAATAGTGAAAATTACTAAATTTTAATTAAAAACAACATTTTTAATCAACATAATTAACAGTGATAAATTATGAATTTTAGTAGTTTTAAATTATATTTAGAATATATTTTTACCATTTAATATAATTTTGTTCATTGGACATAATTTTACAATTAAACCGAACATAAACAAGTGTCAATCTTTTGATAGTTATTATCTCTTAAAAACACGCTTTTTGTTTTGACAGCGGGAATTAATTTTAAATTAATTTCCGACACTTCTTTGTTTTTAATTTAGGAAAATGGATTCCATATTTGGAATCAGGATGTTCAAATTGTGTAAATAGTTAACTTTTATTTTTAGACATTTTGAATAATTACTGCGGTAAATATTTTATTTACCATGGTTAAGGGTAAATCCGGTAATTAAGGGTTAACAAATAATATTATAATAATACTAAATTACCCTAAAACGTGTCTTAACCCTATTGTTTGATACATGGTCGACCAGGGTCATCTTTGGGTCTATTTTGGGACCCCATGGATCCACTTGTAAGTGATAATGACACTTTATTTTAATTAAGTTAAAAAGAATACAAAAATGACACAAGCATATATCTTTTAGAAAAACAATTGTTACATAGGGTTATATATGTTGGATTTTAGATTATAAATATTAATTAGAAAGATAAAAAAGATTTCCTACATAATGATATTTTATTTATAATTTTTAGACATTAAATAATTTATTTTATTTGTGACACAATGATGATGCAGTAATTACTATAATAGTGAAAAATTAAAATAATTGATATTATAAATACCCAAATAAATATAATATGACACTTTTAATGAATTAAACTAATTTTCTAGGATACTATGATATATTAGGATTGATTTAATTGACATTTTTAGAAGTAATCAATCTGTTATGAGTTTCAAAAAAATCAACTATTGAATAGTGTCAAAATTGACATAAGAGAGTTCTTAAAACAAATATTATATTATTAATTGATATTAAATTCCTAAAAATCTAAGGTTCGACCAAGAGACTTATATCATGATAGGTTAATCATTAATGGACCACTTGGGGGTCTCTTGGATGTATGTAGTAAGTTTATTAACCATATTATATAAAAATACAAAGAGACATTGTAAAAGTGAAACTAATTAACTTAGAGTTAATACTTAAGGATAAGGTTAATATAAGTACCCAAACCTATATAAATTCTATTGGTTGAGTTGTTTTAGACCCATACCCACCTTAAACTTTGAATAATCAACTTTGGATCCATTAGAAACCTAATATGAATTTATAATAAATTAATATTTCTAGCTTTTCCAAAGGTGCCCCTCACCCCTCTTATAAAAGGGCACTCCTCCTTCCCATTTCTTGACACCTTCAAAGCCTTTTGGTTCGGCCAAAATCTGCCCCAATACTCTCCCAACATCCCTCACTACAACCTAGAGGCCTTAGTGTGATCAGAAAGCCAACCTAAGGAGCCCTTTTGATCAAATCAAAAGGAGGAACCTGAAGAAGAGGTAATGTTTTCACCACCCCTTTTCAAGTTCCTTTCTTCTTCCACTTCTTCTTTATTTGTTATTACCATTCTAAAATAATAACTCCAGTATATTATATATAATGTGATGTTATTATAAATATGGTACTACCATATTTAGTATTCTATCCACCCTTTGAATAACATGTCACCATACGTGCGTACGTACGGCATACCATCTCCACGTCGTGGTGTAATTGTTATTCAACATATTATTATTTGGATGGGTATAATAATGATGTGTAACTAATGTAAATAAAAAATATAACATTTTAATGATTCTGTATATATTATATAACATCCATTTATATATTATTTTAATATCAAAAGAATGATATTGTCGCTCGTGCGTACGTACGGACTACCGTCTCCACGAACGCGATGAGATTCATTCTCCATCGTATCCATTCAAGTATAATTATCATTTTATGATTTAAAAATAATGTTTAAGGACTTGATATCATTATGGATATGAATAAGATACAACAAACATGGCTTACGTAACAAAACATATAAAAGAAAACAAGTAAGTTAACACCCGAAACAACGATAATACTAAGATATTATTATCAAATCAATATTAAAAGATCATATATGATATCATATTAATGTATATGATTCTTGTATAATTTAATAACAATTATTTCACCATTATACAGGAGGTTAACCTACCCCAACCAAGGAAAAGTACAAGGTAAGGGATTTTCTTATCTCACTTTCAATTCCGTGAGATTTCCATTGTTCGCCACTAAATTATTGAAAGTGGTGTATTGTGTACTGCCATTTGATATATATTATCATGATTCTCTTTATATTCATGTTATTATATAAATTATTTGCGGGTTATTAACTTTTGGCCATACGACTTAGTTGATTAACGTGGTAAGGGATTTTCTTATCTCACTTTCAATTCCGTGAGATTTCCATTGTTCGCCACTAAATTATTGAAAGTGTTGTATTGTGTACTGCCATTTGATATATATTATCATGATTCTCTTTAAATTCATGTTATTATATAAATCATTTGGATGTTATTAACTTTTTTCCATACGACTCAGATGATTAACGTGGTAAGGGATTTTCATATCTCACTTTCAATTCCGTGATATTT
This sequence comes from Viscum album, assembly GCA_963277665.1. Taxonomy (NCBI): domain Eukaryota; kingdom Viridiplantae; phylum Streptophyta; class Magnoliopsida; order Santalales; family Viscaceae; genus Viscum; species Viscum album. Next base: position 916,091,847 of record OY728138.1, on the reverse strand, counting down.
CCATTGTTCACCACTAAATTATTGAAAGTGGTGTATTGTGTACTACCATTTGATATATATTATCATGATTCTCTTTATATTCATGTTATTCTGTAAATTCTTTGGTGGTTATTAACTTTTGGCCATACGACTCAGTTGATTAACGTGGTAAGGGGTTTTCATCTCACTATTTATTTCCATGAGATTCATGCCATATTTCCACTATTATCTTTTGTGTGGTGTATGTACTGCCCATAATTGTATTCTTTGTGTAATAAACATTACCTTATGTGTATTTACATTTTCATTGTATGATACCTCTTTCATGGGTTGTATGTTTCATAAGTTACCAAATTGATAAGGGTTTACTTCACAATCTCTTTAATATCTGAGGTTGTCTTTACGTAAGTATCTACATGGACATATTTACTATCCATGTCCATATTTCATAAAAGAGTTTTCAAAGGGATTATTTCTAAGGGAACTTTTACTAAAACATCATTTTAAATGTTTTAAATATTTATTCTTCTAAATCATCCTCATTTATGTCCACATTTTTAAAATGGTTTGTAAGGATTTATTTATATGAAAATGAATTTTTTAAAAGTGTTAATTCCATTCAAAAGTTTCAAAGTGGTATGGGACACTTTGATTCAAAAATGTATTTAAATTCCTTACTTTCTAAATTGTGTAACATTAAAATGTTTTCATGAAAAAGGGATATTTCTCTCAATAATTTTTAAAAAAACTTTTTCATCTATGTCAACATCCTTTGATGGATTTTAAGATTATTTGAAGTTGATTTATTATGATTTAAAACTTCCATATTGTAATGAAGTTTTGTGATATGTTTGACTGTAGATGTGTCATTTATATAGCATTCATGGTTTATGAGTAAAGTATTGACATTTCGTATGCTAGTTCCAATAAGAATGTTTATGTTATATTTAAACCTTTACTTCATATGAATTTGTTGGACAAGTATGTTCCAGGTTGGGGACTGGTTAAAGTAATCCCTCCAGGTTGGGGACTGGTAAAAGTAAGCCCTCCAGGTTAGGGACTGGTAAAAGTAAGCCCTCCGGTTTGGTCTCCGGTTATTAGAGGCACTCCGGGTTGGTGTCCGGTTATTAGAGGCACTCCGGGTTGGTGTCCGGTTATTAGAGGCACTCCAGGTTGGTGTCCGGTTATTAGAGGCACTCCGGGTTGGGTTCCGGTTACAGTTAGCCCCAAGGTCTTGGGACGAGGCCTTGAAAAGAAATTAAAGTTTAGCATTATGCATTCCAACAGTATGAAAGTGGTTATTGATTTTTTCATGTGATTATTCGATTAGTAGAATATCTATGTGAATAAGTAAATGGCATTATTTAATTTTATTTATTCCATACCATGTTGAAAGTTCATGTTTGAAAGGCTTTTGTTTTAGTTATACATTGCCTTAAATGTTTATTCTTATTTATGAAAGTTTCCGCTATATTGTTATCCTTACTGGGAATTTGAGCTCACCACTTTTCTATGTTTTATTTTTCCCAAGAAGTGAAGAAGTAAATTATGAATGACCTTCAGGGATATTATGTGGGGATATGAGTGTGGATTATGGAGAAATTATGTTGTTGTAGTAGTTTTTCATTTTATGATGTAATGTAAAACTTATGAATATATCTAGTGTTTCCAAGGATACTAAACCAATCGGTCTTTCGAGATTTGATATTTCTTGTGATCATGCCAATGTTATGTAATTAATGCACGGACTCTGGGTAACTGGGGTCGGGGCGTTACAAAAATAATTTTTTGGTGAATAGTAACTTTTTACTTTTTTACCATGGTTAAAAGTAAATAGGGTAATTAAGGGTAAAGATGATATTATTATTACCCTAACACATGTCCTAATTCTACTGGATAACTGTAATTCGACCAAAGACAAACTTAGGAATAACATATGACCATTTAGGCCCACTTGGATTAGATTAGGACATTTATTATTAATTTATTTAAAGAAGGGTTAAAATAGTTAAAATCAAAGTTTAATAAGTAAATAATTTTTAATATGGGGTGATACATAAGACAAATTCTACTATAAATATTCATTAGAAAGCTAAAACGATTTCCTACATAATGGAATTTTATTTGTAATTTTTAGACATTAAATAATTTAATTTATTTATGACACAATGATGATGCAGTAATTTTCTTATTAATGAAATATTGACATAATTGATGTTATAAACAACAAAATAAATGTAATTTGAGACTTTTTATGAATCCCACTAATTTTATAGGTTAATATGCCATGTTAGTATGGATTTAATTAACTTGTTTCGAACTAATAATTCTGTTATGATTTTCAAAAAAATCAATTACTAAATAGTGTCAAAATTGACATAAAATAGTTTTTAAAACCAATATTATATTGGTAATTGTTATTTTATTCCTAAAAATCTAATTCTCGTCCAAATGACTTAGATAAGTTTATATATATTAATAATAAACAACTTGGGGTTCGTTTGGCTGCTTATAGTAAGTTTATTAACCTTATAGTATAAGAACACAAGAGGACATGGTAAAAGAAAAATTATTTAACTTAATGTTAAATCTAAATGATAAGGTTAATATAGGAACCTAGACTTGTCTAAATTCTATTTGATGAGAGTATTTCTACCCATCCCCACCTTAGATTCGAAATATATCAATTTGGATCTATTTAAAACCGAACTTGACTTTATAATAAAATAATATTTTTAGTTATTCCAAAGGTGCCCCTCTCCTCCCTTATAAAAGGACACCTCCTCCCCCTCTTCCTCACACCACTTTGAGCCTTCAAGCTCGGCCAAACCCTGCCACTTTCTCCTTTCCACTTCTCTAGAGACATCCTAGAGGTCCTTTTCTTCTTCAAAGACCAATTTTAGTTCCCTAAAAGAAGGTCTCAAAGAAGCACTTCAAAGAAGAGGTAATGTCTGTTACCAATTCTTTCATCTTTATTTCTTCTTCCACTTCTTCTTCTTCAATTGTTTCATTATGAAATAATAACATCAGTATCACTCATATACTGATATTTTATTATACGTATGAAACAACCCTATTTCACCATCTATCCATCCTACAGAAAAAGAAATCACCGCGCGTGCGTACGTACGGAATACCGTCTCCACGCCGTGGTGTGATCTATTTTCCACCACCACCTTACTTGGATGGGTATAATGGTGTAAATAATGACTATATATGACTATTATAAAGTGATATTGATTCTGAAATAGTATACATATACTCCAATACAATTCCATGATCATTAGAACGATATCATCACTCGTGCGTATGTACGGAATACTGTCTCCACGATGTGATGCGACTCATTCTACATGATCTTCATTTCATAATGATTATATAAATGAATTGAATGAATTAATATGATATATATTACACTAATACCATTATGGAAATGAGGTATCTATAACCTAAAGTGAAGAATAAGAATTTATTCGACAAAACACGCATAAAAACAAAAAGTTATAAACACCCGAATAACAAGTCGAAATGAAATATTACTACTAAGAAGCTAAGAATATGACCATATATGATATCATAATAATAAGTATGATTCTGGAATAAGTCAATAACATTATTTAAATCATTATACAGGAGGTTCGGATACTTACAAAGCAAGTCGGACCTTAGGTAAGGGAAAATATCACAATCTCATTTTTATCCGAGATTGTTTATACTTTGGTATTTACTGGGGTGTATTTTATCATCCACATCCATGTTCCCTCAATATTTAATATTGTTTCCATACACTTAAAATAGTTTAAATTAAATTTTACCCTTCGGTGAGTTTTTAGTAAAGGACATGAAAGGAATCTTTTGTTGTTTTTCGTACGAGGTACTTTTTGACTTTTCTGACAAAAGTACGAGAAAAATGTTTTTTTAATTTATACAGCTTGAATGGATTTTTAAAACATTATTTCCAAGAAGCCTACTTTACATGTTTTCAAGTTTATTTTTAATCAACTTCTTTTACATTAAAATTGTATGACATGTTAAGAAAGGAAAAGTGTTTTTAAAGTAGAAAGGATATTTTCCTCAAGAAAGGAGTTCAAGTGTTTTATCAAAATTATTTTCCATCTAAGATAATAAAGTGTTCTGTTTCTATCCCTATTATTACATGGATTTTATTATATTTTGATGGAAATATTTTTATGAATTCCTTTACCTTATATGAATTGTTTTATGATGTCATGATGTGTAAGATTCCCATTTTTATTACATGGGTTATGCTATGATGTATGGTTTATGATTTTGTGGCACACATAAGAATGGTCTCATTATGAGATGGGTGGGACCTATATCTCCCTCCAATGCATTGGGTAAAGATTTTATATCTCATGAGATATACATGGCTGGAACGGTAGGTTATACCGGTTCAGTGAAACAGGACTGAAACGAGGGTGACTCGGTTCAGAAAGGGACTTTGTCCACTAAGATAGTCTTGGCAATGAGTCTTGACTAACAAGAAATGATTCTCTATGATTATGTGTGTATGCCACAAAGTTTCATGTTTTAAGTTATGATTATTGTGATTACATTTCACTGCCATGATTTATCCCATGTTATGAAATTATGATCTCTTTTGTAGGTTATGATTTCCAAAAGTTATGTGCTTGTGTATACGATGTGATTGATATTTCTTTTGTTTACCCTTACTGAGCATTTGAGCTCACCCTTTTGTATGTTTTCTTTCCCCAGGTCAGGAAGAAGGTTATTAAGTAGGATATGCCAAAAAGGGACTCTAGATATGATGAAATAAGTGGGAGGAAAAGTTGATGCTTTATGAACCAGTTGTTTATGATTCCCAGTTTCTAAAGACACTATACCTATACGGTCCTTTCGTGGTTTTGTTATATGTTGTAATAAGTATGCTTCAATTTTGAAGTATTAACAATGTATGTAAAGTATGGGTCGTTATAGTTGGTATCAGAGGAAAGGTATAGTCAACCTTTGGAAACTAGGATGTGAAAGCCTTAGTAAGAACACTAAGGATAAGTCTAAGTATAGAACACAATATTAGTGTTTTAGAAATGGACATGAATAACCTAGGATAAGACCTTAAGTGTGAAATTTTATTCTTGATTATGTGGTTTTCCTATTATAATTAGTGTTTCTCACACTATTATTCTTGGTTTTAGTCAATGGCTGGTACCCGAAGGAACCGTGTTAATGCGGAATGCGACGGGAAATGCAATGATTGTCCCCTTGAGCAACCAAATGTTATGGGAGCTGGAATGAAAAATCTTTTAGCCATGCTCACACAACATTCTCAAGCTATGAATCATGCAGGACTTCCAAACGAGCAAAGGAAGGAGCAACATTCTGTTGAATCCTTCATGAGGCAGCGTCCACCTTCATTCAGCAAGTCTACTGATCCATTAGTTGCTGAACAATGGATTAGTACTACTGAAAAGATATTTTCAGTTCTTCAATGTTCTGAACATGATAAGGTCATCCTAGCAGTGTATCGTTTGGAAGGAGATGATGATCAATGGTGGAATCTTATTAAGAATACGAGGCAAAGGGATGAAATTGATTCCATAGAATGGGACGAGTTCAAGAACTTATTTTTCAATAATTACTTCTCTCGTATTCTCCGAACAAAGATGGAGAAATAGTTTTTTGAACTAAAGAAAAAGGATGATGAATCTGTTGGTACCTATGAAGAAAATTTTACAAGATTTTCAAGGTACGCTTCTGGTATTATTATCCAACCAGAGAGTAAGATCGATCGATTCTTTAGTGGCTTAAAACCAAGTCTTCGAAGGGCATTAGCCATAAGGGACTTCAATAGCTACGAGGAAATCGTTCGATGTGCTCTCAAAGTCGAGATGGAGATTGGAGTAACCCATCAGTCATATGGGTTTGATAAGAAGAGGAAAATGGAATTCAAAGGAAAATCTAAAGAGCACACTAAAAAGAAGATGAGCTTTCCCTTATGCTCAAAGTGTGCAAAGATACATGGAGGGAGTTGTCTTAAAGGGACAAGTAAATGTTTCAAATGTGGAAAGTAAGGTCATCGGGCATTTGAATGCCGCGATGATGGGAAGAAGATGTCTAATGATGCAAACAAAGGAAGGGATACACAGAATGAACCTACTACACTTCAATGTTTCAAGTGCAAGGAGATGGGTCATTATGCCAATAAATTCCCTAATTCAAGGGTTGATGATGATGGTCGATGTCAACAAACTCTTAAGGTTAAAGACAAAGGAAATTCACATGCAATTTCTATCAATGATGTGGAGTACGATAACGATGTGGTGAAAGGTACACTTACCATCCACTCTAAAGTAGAAAATCTTTTATTTGATTTTGGATCCACCCACTCTTTTATTTTTGAAGAATTTTCTAAGGGTATCACCGTATTACCTCAACAATTAGATGTTGAGTTAGCTGTGACAACACCTAATGGCACAACAGTCGCATCAAAAGTTTATAATTCTTCTCCGATCGAAGTTTGTGGGAAAGTGCTTCCTGCAAATCTTGTGATCCTTCCTATAGTGGAATTTGATGTGATTCTTGGCATGGATTGGATTTCTTTATATGGAGCTCATATCAATTTCCAAAGAAGGGAAGTCACATTTCATATTCCAGATCAATCTATGATCGTCTATCAATGCATGGATGAACATAACCTTCTAGTGGAAATTTCATCCATTTTATGGGTATTGATTCCACTAAATGAAGGTTATTTATCTCAAATGGTTGGTGAGAAACTCACGATTAAGAATATGCCCATCGTACGGGAGTTTGATGATGTCTTTCCGGAGGAATTACCGGGTCTTCCACCAAATCGTGAAGTTGAGTTTTCAATAGAACTCGTACCTGGTGCTTTGCCTATTTCAAAGACATTTTATAGAATGGCCCCAATTGAGTTGCAGGAATTGAAGAAGAAACTCCAAGAGAATCTTGATAAGGGATTCCTACGCCCAAGTGTGTCACCTTGGGGAGCACCTGTTCTGTTTGTTAAGAATAAAGATGGATCAGTGAGACTCTACATTGATTATCGAGAACTTAACAAGATCACTATCAAGAACAAATATCCTCTCCCGCGCATTGATGACCTATTTGACCAACTACGCAGAGCTCAATAATTTTCCAAGATTGATCTTCGTTCAGGGTATCATCAATTAAGGGTCAAAAGGGAGGATATACCAAATACGACTTTCCGTACAAGGTATGGACACTATGAATTTATAGTGATGCCATTTGGTCTTACTAATGCCCCTACTATCTTCATGGATCTGATTAATAGAGTCTTTAGAGACTATCTTGATCAATTTGTGGTAGTATTTATAGACGATATTCTTGTCTATTCAAAGAGCAAGGAAGAACATGAAGATCACTTGAGAATTATATTGAAGATCCTAAGAAAGGAGAATCCTTATTCCAAATTTACCAAGTGTGAATTTTGGCTTCAAAAAAGTTTCATTTTTGGGTCACATAATCTCAAAAGAGGGGATATCTGTGGATCCAGCAAAAACAGAGGTTATCAAAAGATGGTCGAGACCTACAACAGTAACTGAGATCCGAAGTTTTCTTGGTTTGTCTGGATATTATCGATGTTTTGTGAAATATTTTTCACGATTATCTAATCCACTCACCAAGTTGAATCGGAAAAGAGTTAAGTTTGTCTGGACGGAAGAATGTGAAGAGAATATCAAGGAGATGAAAAGAAGGTTATCCAGTGCACCGTGCTCACACTGCCTTGTAGTGGAGAAAGGTTTGTGATCTATAGTGATGCATCCAAGAAGGTATTAGGGTGTGTTCTTATGAAAATGATATTGTGATAGCTTATGCCTCACGACAGTTGAAAATCCATGAGCAAAATTACCCAACACATGATTTGGAGTTAGCTGCGGTAATCTTTGCATTAAAGATTTGGAGGCATTACCTTTATGGTGAAAGGTGTGATATTTATACTGATCATAAAAGTTTAAAGTATAGTTTCACACAAAAGGAGCTGAATATGCGTCAAGGAAGATGGTTGGAGCTGATTAAGGATTACGACTGCTCAATCCATTACCACCCTGGGAAAGCAAACAAGGTGGCAGATGCATTAAGTCGACAAGACCATTCTAGTTTATCCATGATGAGGATCACAAAAGATCCAATATTTATGGATTTACAAAGGATGGATCTTGGAATTATAATGGAAGGGGAAAATCTTCTCTTTCTCAAATGATTGTTGAACCATCTATACATGTGATGATTAAAGAGGCATAGAAAGAAGATGTCGAGTTACAAAAGAAGGTGAGAAATGTTCTTAAGTTCAACCTTGATTGTGATGAGATAATAAGGTTCAGGAATCGGGTTTGTGTTCCTCCCATCCCCGAATTAAAGAAGGAGCTGCTGGATGAGGCTCATAGTTCTTCATTATCTATTCATCCTAGAAGCACGAAGATGTATAAGGACATGAAAGAGTACTTCTGGTGGGATGGAATGAAAAGAGATGTTGTTGAATATGTCTCTCGATGCTTGGTTTGTCAACAAGTTAAAGCTAAGAGACAGAAGTCTAAGGGGATGTTACAACCATTACCCATACCCGAATGGAAGTGGGAAAAAATCACTATGGACTTTGTCACAGGACTTCCTAAAACATCCAAAGGCAATAATGCTATCTGGGTCATAGATGATCATCTTACAAAGTCTGCACACTTCATTGCTATTAGATAGGATTTCTCTCTGGATCAGCTTTCCAGGATATATGTAAAGGAAGTGGTAAGATTCCATGGAGTACCACTTTCTATTATATCTGATCGGGATACGAGATTTACCTCGAAGTTCTGGTGAAGTCTTCAGCATACTCTGGGTACATAGTTGAGTTTAAGCACTGCTTATCATCCTCAGACTGACAGTCAGTCTGAGAGAACAATTCAAACCCTAGAAGATATGTTGAGAGCTTGCTCTATGGATTTCAAAGGAGGTTGGGATCAACACCTACCTTTGGTGGAATTTTCTTATAATAATAGATTTCACTCCAGTATTCAGATGGCTCTTATGAAGCTCTCTATGGAAAGAAATGCAGGACTCCAACTTGCTGGGATGAATTTGGGGAAAGAAAGCTATTAGGACCTGATCTCATTGATGAAATGGAAGAAAAGGTCAGATCTATTCAACAACACATAAGAGCAGCTCAAAGTCGACAGAAAAGTTATGCCGACAACCGAAGAAAAGACCTAGAGTTTGAAGTGGGTGATAAAGTGTTCTTACGAATATCTCCCTGGAAGAGGGTTATGAGAATTGGAAAGAAGGGGAAGTTGGGCACTAGATATATCGGTCCTTTCGAAATACTGGATCATGTTGGGAAGGTGGCTTACCGATTGGCGCTTCCACCAAATCTCTCTCAAGTTCACGATGTGTTCCATGTATCTCTCCTGAGAAAGTACATACCCGATCCTTCACATGTACTCAGCTCAGAAGTTTTACCACTGGAGCAAGATCTTTCTTATGAAGAAAAACCAATAGAGATTCTGGATCGTAGCAAAAAATTCCTACAAAACAAGACCACTCGATTGGTGAAAGTTTTATGGAGGAACCACCAATTAGAAGAAGCTACATGGGAGCTTGAGGATATGATGAGGGAGAGGTATCCTCATCTGTTTGTTACAAAGTGACGAATTTCGAGGGAGAAATTCATTTTAAGGGGGGAATAATGTAACACCCGAGACTTTTATGTTATATAAATCATAAAAGGAATCTTTTTCTACACAACACTTTCTTGGATTGCTTTACACGAAATCACGACCTTCCTCGATAGCCTGTGTCGTACGCAATACCGAGTTTCACTAAACAACGATATGCTATTAAAATATTATTAAAACTAGCCATTATGAATAGTAATAACCACTTTTTGAAATTTTATAAATTTTATTTTTCAAAATGGACTTCATTTTTGGATTCAGAATATCGAAATTAGCCTAGGGTGAAATTTTGGTATTTTTCTGAAAACTTTCAATTTTTGATGAATAGTGAAACCACTAAGTGGTAGTTAAAAAACTGAATTTTTCATAAAACATAATTTTACCGCTTCTGTGAGTGGAATTTCAAAAATCCGAGAGACATGGTTGATTTCAGTAAGTAAAATGTGGTTCAATGAGATGAAAATAGTTTTTTGGTGAATAGTAACTTTATACTTTTTTTACCACGGTTAAAAGTAAATAGGGTAATTAAGGGTAAAGATGATATTATTATTACCCTAACACATGTACTAATTATATTTTATAAGTGTAATTCGACCAAAAACAAACTTAGGAATAAAATATGACCATTTAGGCCCACTTGGATTAGATTAGAACATTTTTTATTAATTTATTTGAAGAAGGGTTAAAATAGTTAAAATCAAAGTTTAATAAGTAAATAATTTTTAATATGGGGTGATACATAAGATAAATTCGAATATAAATATTCATTAGAAGGATAAAAAGATTTAGTACATAATGGTATTTTATTTGTAATTTTTAGACATTAAATAATTTAATTTATTTATGACACAATGATGATGCAGTAATTATCTTATTAATGAAATATTGACATAATTGATGTTATAAACACCAAAATAAATGTAATTTGAGACTTTTTATGAATACCACTAATTTTATAGGTTAATATGACATGTTAGTATGAATTTAAATAACTTGTTTTGAACTAATAATTCTGTTATGATTTTCACAAAAATCAATTACTAAATAGTGTCAATATTGACATAAAATAGTTTTTAAAACAAATATTATATTGGTAACTGTTATTTTATTTCTAAAAATCTATGGTTCGGCCAAATGACTTATATAAGGTTATATATATTAATAATAAACAAATTGGGGTTCGTTTGGCTGATTATAGTAAGTTTATTAACCTTATAGTATAAGAACACAAGAAGACATGGTAAAAGTAAAATTATTTAACTTAATGTTAAATCTAAATGATAAGGTTCAAATAGGAACCTAAACTTGTCTAAATTCTATTGGATGAAAGTATTTCGACCCATCCCCACCTTATCTTCGAAATATATCAATTTGGATCTATTTTAAACCGAACTTGACTTTATAATAAAATAATAGTTTTAGTTATTCCAAAGGTGCCCCTCTCCTCCCTTATAAAAGGACACCTCCTCCCCCTCTTCCTCACACTACTTTGAGCCTTCAAGCTCGGCCAACCCCTGCCACTTTCTCCTCTCCACATCCCTAGAGACATCCTAGAGGTCCTGGTCTTCTTCAAAGACCAATTTTAGTGCCCTAAAAGAAGGTCTCAAAGAAGCACTTCAAAGAAGAGGTAATGTCCGTTACCGATTCTTTCATCTTTATTTCTTCTTCAACTTCTTCTTCTTTAGTTGTTTCGTTATGAAATAATAACATCAGTATCACTCATATACTGATATGTTATTATAAGTATGAAACAACCCTATTTCACCATCTATCCATCCTACGGAAAAAGAAATCACCGCGCGTGCGTACGTACGGAATACCGTCTCCACGCCGTGGTGTGATCTATTTTCCACCACCACCTTACTTGGATGGGTATAATGGTGTAAATAATGACTATATATGACTATTATAAAGTTATATTGATTCTGAAATAGTATAAATATACTCCAATACAATTCCACGATCATAGGAACGATATCATCACTCGTGCGTACGTACAGAATACCGTCTCCACGATGTGATGCGACTCGTTCTACATGATCTTCATTTAATAATGATTATATAAATGAATTTAATGAATTAATATGATATATATTACACTAATACCATTCTGGAAATGAGGTATCTAAAACCTAAAGAAAATAATAATAATTTATTCGACAAAACACGCATAAAAACAAAAAGTTATAAACACCCGAATAACAAGTAGCAATGAAATATTACTACTAAGAAGCTAAGAATATGACCATATATGATATCATAAAAATAAGTATGATTCTGTAATAAGTCAATAACATTATTTAAATCATTATACAGGAGGTTTGGACACTTACAAAGCAAGTCAGACCTAAGGTAAGGGAAAATATCACAATCTCATTTTTATCCGAGATTGTTTATACATTGGTATTTACTGGGGTGTATTTTATCATCCACATCCATGTTCCCTCAATATGTAATATTGTTTCCATCCACTTAAAATAGGTTAAATTCAATTTTACCCTTCGGTGAGTTTTTAGTAAAGGATATTAAAGGAATCTTTTGTCGTTTTTCGTACGCGGTACTTTTTGACTTTTCCGACAAAAGTACGAGAAAAATGTTTTTTTTAACTTATACGGCATGAATGGATTTTTAAAACATTATTTCCAAGAAGCCTACTTTACAAGTTTTCAAGTTTATTTTTAATCAACTTCTTTTAGTTTAAAATTGTATGACATGTTAAGAACGGAAAAGTGTTTTTAAAGTAGAAATGATATTTTCCTCAAGAATGGAGTTCAAGTGTTTTATCAAAATTATTTTCCATCTAAGATAATAATGTGTTCTGTTTCTATCCCTATTATTACATGGATTTTATTATGTTGTGATGGAAATATTTTTATGAATTCCTTTACCTTATATGAATTGTTTTATGATGTCACGATGTGTAAGATTCCCATTTTTATTACATGGGTTATGCTATGTTGTATGGTTTATGATTTTGTGGCACACATAAGAATGGTATCATTATGAGATGGGTGGGACCTATATATCCCTCCAATGCATTGGGTAAATATCTTATATCTCATGAGATAGACATGGCTGGAACGGTAGGTTATACCGGTTCAGTGAAACAGGACTGAAATGAGGGTGACTCGGTTCAGAAAGGGACTTTGTCCACTAAGATAGTCTTGGCAATGAGTCTTGAGTAATAAGAAATGATTCTTTATGATTATGTGTGTATGCCACAAAGTTTCATGTTTTTTGTTATGATTATTGTGATTACATTTCACTACCATGATTTATCCCATGTTATGAAATTATGATCTCTTTTGCAGGTTAAGATTTCCAAAAGTTATGTGCTTGTGTATACGATGTGATTGATATTTCTTTTGTTTACCCTTACTGAGCATTTGAGCTCACCCTTTTGTATGTTTTCTTTCCCCAGGCCAGGAAGAAGGTTATTAAGTAGGATATGCCAAAAAGGGACTCTAGATATGATGAAATAAGTGGGAGGAAAAGTTGATGCTTTATGAACCAGTTGTTTATGTTTCCCAGTTTCTAAAGACACTATACCTATACGGTCCTTTCGTGGTTTTGTTATATGTTGTAATAAGTATGCTTCAATTTTGAATTATTAACAATGTATGTAAAGTATGGGTTGTTATATGAACCCTCCTGGAAAATGATGAACTGCGACCCTGTCAGCCAATGTTGTGGAACATAAATAAATCTAGCGATAAATTCACAAAAAATATGTAAAATCAATCATTGGCCAAGATTTTTCAGCCAAAAACAATACAATGGGATATCTAGGTGTGAAACATGAATCAATAGATAAAATTAAACTATAATATAATTTATCATAAATGGAATCATTTGAAGGTAAGATAAATCCAATATCAAAAGAATACTAATTATCAATGATCAATATTTTAATGAAATGTTGGAAATCTAAAATTTATGATTCCCACCACAATTAGGGATGGATCCGTGGTGAATAATGTGATCGATAATGATGAGAAAGACTCGCTGCTTTTGTTGCCACCAGATACACCTCGATCCAATCATTTTTCATCATCTGATCTCGATCCACCAATGAAGAACATCAGAAGATGCTCTCAAATCTCTTAAAGATATGTGGATAACCCTAAAGAATTTTTTAATAAGGATATTTAAATAGAAAATTATGTTTTCAAGTATTAAATGAAAGAATGAATTAACTAAAAAATTAATTAATTAATCGTTTTAACATACTCTTCAATGGTTACGGTATCCAAACGTCTGGTGTCGACCAACTTTAGGACATGGTTATGGTAAACCCCATGTTTTAGATTCAGCCATGGTCTTAGATTTTCATTCTCAGACCCCGAAAAAATGGGAAATAATAAATATATGTACATGATATATGATATTTAATATTTTTATAATATCATTTTTGTGCTCATTGGGCCTCGGAATGTTTTTCCATCTTAGCCCCTAGCTTTAAAAACATTCTTTAATATATGTCATAGTCTCACATGGAAAAAACTGAGTCACTAAAATAAATATAAAAATTAATATATATACATATATAATTATATTTATATTAATTCTCACAGACATATATATTTATATACTTATATATATATAAATAGATATATTTATAATAATATATTTATTTATTTATAAATATAAATGTATATATAAAAGTCAATAAAAATATATTAATTAATTTATAAATATGTGTATATTAACATATTAATTTAAATATACATATTTGTATTGATATATTAGTTATTATGTATGTTTATAAGTATAATTGATGTGACATGCATATGTATATAAATATATTAAATCCAAATTAGTATATATATATATATATACAGATAATAATAATAAACATCATACATTTGTAAGTGTGCGTGTTTGAATATTCCTATAAGTAAATTAAAATTTAGAATTTTGGTATATATATTTACACAAAAATATATATGAAAATATAAATGTACTAGTTTATATATATATAGATATATTAAGTATTATATATGTGTGTGTGTGTACTATTATATCAAATCAATATTGTTAAAAAAATTATATATAAATTTATAAGTCCATATATATTAGTATATAATTAAATATATAAGAGATGGATTATATATCTGTAGAACATCCCATACAAGTAGTATGGGATGCTCCCTCTTTTCTATTTCACAGCATGTTCAAATCCCAAATGGCTATGTATTTATGGTTTTTCAAATCGAAGGATGAGAGTGTGTATATCAAGATGTGGGGGCATGTTTGGAGGGGATGTGGTGTCTTTCTGAGGGTGGGGTTCCTAGGGTGGTCAAGGGGGAAGTTATATTATCCATGAAAATGTAAAAATAAAAAATTATGTATGAAAAATAAAAATATATATATTCCATGTAAATTAAAATTTATATATTCAAAAACCATGTAGATTAATTACCCATGATTAGAGAAACCTCGGTAATTGATGACCAACTTATCAGTGTTTCTAGAAAATTATAATAAATGTTGTTTGGTGAAATTAGTCACATTTCTAAAAAGTATGTCTAATTAAATATGTTTTGAAAACTATGATAATTTATACATATATTGATTGAAAAAATTTTATAAAACATGGGTAAATTTATTTTCCATATTCATAAACATAGCTAAAGGAAAAAAAATCCTAAATTTAATTTTTCTAGTGTAGATGATCAATAGAATGGCTAACAAGAATCTCAATTTTTCACTAAAATCATAGAAATATCATCAGTCACATGATTCCATTTCATATAAACATGTATGATAGAGACATTAATTTCATTAATGTAGTCAAGGAACTCAAACAATTATTTTAATAATTTTGAAGGAATAAAGAAAGATAAATTTTTAGGAAGATTCAAATCCAACATGGAGTCACAATCAATCCAAATATATTTCAATCCATATCTCTTTACAAATGTTATAGAATAAATTTAATCCTAGATCTATTATTTAAATTAATACCACTTCCATGTGACTGATAAAAATATCTAATGGTAATTCATATATAGGTTTGAAAACCCCACCATAGCCTACAATTCCCTGAGATCCTAATGATTCAGCATAAACATTTACCTTTATCATTAGTTGGAGTGGTGAAATCTATCTAAGTGTTTTTTAACCATAGGTATTTTAAAGACATCAATTACTATTACTAACCAAATAAAAAAATCAAAGACATCATTGTTAATTCTCTTATTTGTTAAATTAGATACTATAAATATATATTTATGTATAAAAATGGCAATAGATTTACTAGTGATTTATCTTCAATCAAACACCATAGAGTTTCTTTATACATATATAAGAGGCTAGAAACTACTGCTCAAATTAATTTTTCTATTTTTTTTCATTTCACTGATCATTCAAGGCTATGTTAGACCTTTGGGAAATGTTTCATGATGGCTTCTAATCCTCTGTCTGGTATGGGTTCCTTCTTTGCCTAGTTTTCAAAAGTGGCTTCTAATTTTATTTTCAATAGAGGGGATTGTCTCTCTACCCTTTAAAAATATAAACTACCACTATGATTATCAATTTGAGAACCTTTTTACCTCATTCCATGTATAAACATAGTCCATATCACTTACCATAAATTCATGGAATAATAGAATAACATGATTTTAATAATCTATGCATCTCTGTATTTTATTAAAAAAATAAATTCAAGGCATGGGTGATGTGGGTTTACAGACTATGTAGACATTTTCTGTAACTAAAGATAATGTTGTGGATAATATATTTAATTTTATCATCTATAGGTAGTCAATTATTCTATAATTTTAAGTGAAAGGGTATATAATTAGAATTATAATGGCCCCTTTACATATTTGTAAATAACTTGTTACATTCTCTTGTTACCCATATGGGAAACTATAAATGTTTTTGTCTGATAAAGTATCCATTATATCATAGACCAAGATTATAATATCCTAATCCTCAAATTAGGAATAATTTTTTGGTGTGATATTAATAATAAAAAGTGTTTAGAGACCATATAATGTTTATAAATTGAATAATAAATGGATATGTTCCTTAAATAATATATAAGTTGAAATAATTCATGCAATAGAAAATATGTCCACATAATAAATGAAAATTTAATCTTGAATTCCCTATAAGGATCCCAATTATTATAAAAAAATTAATTTAATATTTAAAATATATAGAAATCATGATACAAGCATTTATGTAGAATTAGTTTCTCTATTGTATTCATCAGAAAACCCTTGACCTTCAGAAAAAAGCATCTTCATTAAAAACATATTAGATACTCCAAGTGAATTTATTAATTAATCCACTATTATATTGAGATAAATTTTTAACACCCATTCAACCCATGTATAATGGTTTTACACATTTTTTGCATACAATGGATATAAATTTAGATTCATATTTATATCTTATATTTCAATTAAAAAATTAATGATTCATTATCAATGTAATCAAACATTTGAAAATAGTGAAATCATGTTCAAATAGTGGGTTATTCATAGAATTTACATGGAAAAATCTTCCTAGAGAGGAAATTTTTTCCTTTTACAACATGAGAGATTTAATAGTGTTTGATATGATATCCAATCATATTTGTTAACCCTAACTATCACCAAAAGAAGTTAAAATACATGATAGTTAAAGGGTAGGATCATTTTTTAAATATATTGTTTATTTAAAATGTTTCTTTTATTCCTAAGAGATAGTTTTTACTAAAAATAAAAAAGGACTTGTACTAGTTAATTGATATCACTAGGATTATTTCAAAATTGTCATATATTTTATAAAAATACTTTATGGATTATATATTACATTAACTAAACAATTCTAGCTCATCATCGTATGGAAGACAAGATATATAAAAAATTTCTTCTCTAATTTAATCACAGTATAAATTTCACCACTATATTCCTTAAATTGTTATATAATAATGTAATTTGTAGTTATCTAAAAACTAGAAGAATAATGGGGTCACTAATCCTAACATCTATGCTAATGTTAAAATACCTCTTAGGGTCCCATTGATAAGAATTAATATCCTAACACCTGACAGTATTTTATCCATTAAAGAGATGAATTAATGGTAAAATCCATACCTCCTAATAACCATGGATGTGATCTCTATTTTATAGTTTCAATATAATTTGAAATATATATATTGATCAGAAAGAGAACCACTATTGATTATCTATGCAAACACTTTCTACATTCCGGTGTTGAATAAATGAACTCTTGTATAATCCAACCAGGTTGAAATATATACTAGTTAAATGTAATAATTTTAGAGAAAGTTTTCCCTAGTATGATCTCTATAATCATACTAATGATTATTGGGAAGGTGTTACCGATTAAAATTATCATGTTGTATTTAATAACAAATATATTATTAGTTTTATGAAATAATGTAATGATGTGTAAGTATCTAAAAATAGAGAAAAAACATAATTATAAAACTCTTTGTTTGATTAAAAAACAGCATAATGGATGACATCCCAATAAAAATAATAATTTTAGTTTTAAAATAAATCTACAATAAAAAAATCAATATCTTGAGATAAATTATTAACATTAAATTATTTTTTAGATGGTATAGTAGTTATAAAATAATTTTGAGTGTTAAAAACACAATCTAGTATCAAATAAATAAATGTCAATTCAGTAAATTCATCTTTATTCTCATTAAATAAATTTTTATAATATCCTATTATGTATTCAAATATTTAATCCCCATTGTTATAGGTATTCCCATTAATACATAAGAAGGAGATTGAATTTATAGTTTTTCAATGTTTATGTAATATGTGAAATAACGTTTCTTTCCTATAAGATTCTTTAATCCATAATATATTATATTTCTCTACAAAAAATTGCATTTCTTTTTTATTAGATCATCAATGTTCCATTTCATAATAATTTAATTCCTTAAAGAAATTTCAATGTTATTTTCCATGTTTTTAATTTTAATAATATTAGATTTAGCATTTATATTATCATAGTTGGTGTCACATATTTTATCCATGTTCCATAATTTAAAGGATAAATCGATCCTCTTATGTTTTTGGGATTTTTATTGGTCATTATTCCCACAATCAGTTATACCCCATTCATAAAGAATGGTATCTCTATAAATCATAGTTGTATGACAAAAATTATTAAACATAAATTTAATTTAAACATTTAAAAATTAAAATTTCAAAGAATATATTAGAGGGGCGTGATCAATGTAGATCATAAAATTTATTTCATGTGGTTTGTTTAAATTATATTCCATCCGATAAAATAATAAGAATATTTTATCAATCTTATTAGATTTTTTACTATTTATCAATTTTTTAACCCATGTAAACTCAGTTCCATTCAAACAATTATAACATGGAAGAAAATATAAATAAATCTTCATATTTCATAAAGGAATTTTTTATAGATATTACCATTTCTTCTTATGGGGAATGTATTGATTTAAAATCACATAAAATAATATAATTCTATTTTTGACTAAATTATAATAATAATAATAATAATCACAATAAATATATATAGGATTCAAAACACCATTATCACTTTATTTAAATAAAAATTTACACAAACATAGGATTGGGTGGGTTTTTTCATGACAAATTACCATCAATGCATTAGAACCAAAAACAATACAATTTTCAAAGGATCATTAAAATTTAAAATATAATAACTAATTTCCATAATAAATTTCATCATATGTATCCAAATTATAAAAGGAATTCCTTCGATAATTTTTTACCATGGTTAGTTTAACTAAGAATAATCTCTCTATCTATTGAGATTACTAATAGCCACATTTTGAAATCCCTACTCATCAACTAAATTCATGGTACAATTTTAAAAGGAATGCTTATACAGTGTTCTCATTTGTGATGAGTATTCATCATTAAGACTTCCATACTTCCCTTAAATGTGTTATACTTTATTTATTAGTTGGTATCGTAAAAAAATTTAGAGTGAAAGGGGGAATAGCCCATCCCCAACCCATGTTCATGGAAACAATGACCTTTCAGACCATTAGATTTGTCTCCCAATAAAGTCTCAAACCACCCTATAATAACTCGATCTAATAATACAAACCGAACCACGCCTACGAAGTAATACACCTACACATACATGCTACTTTGACATTTTTGATGAAGAATAGGTCCATCCATGGAATTTCCCCCTTGCACTTCAGTCGAGGTAGTTCCATTTGAGTTTTTATAGGACCCCAATTTATAAAGAGTGTATGGTTCAATTTTTTCCTTATTATAACCTTCCCTTATGATCCCATTGATTCCCATAGAAAAAATAGTTATGTTTTCCTAATTTTAGATTTAAAAAACTACATTAGATCATTATTGAAAATTATCCATGGGTTAACTTTTTTATTTTTCTATTCTGTTGAAGCAACTAGCTTTATAATATTGAATGTCTAAATATTAATAAATATCATATCACATGATATTTTTTATTCATTGTAAAATTAATTTTATAAGGTAATTGTATTATATATCACATAAAAAGGTTCTAGTAGTTCCAAAATATAATTATAACCTTCAAATAATATAAAAACATTCTTAAATGTTTGTCTTATGGCCTAGATAACATCTATCTAAAGGGACTCATATGATATATTACCTCAAAAAGTTGGATTCTCATAAGAACATGTTAGGTGTAATTGGATATTCATTTATAAAGAGTTGTGTACTAGTTCATAAACATGATATTATTATTAGTGTAAATCATGAATCAAGAACTATGACATATTTATGAAAATTGAAATGACTTATTTTATGGAGATGTAGGATATGTTGCACAAATCACTAGTGATATGTAATTAATTGAATAAATCAAGAATGGATTTTTTCCCTTACAAGATAGTTGAAGATGTTATTTTTTTGGTTTATTGAAAAAG
Source organism: Viscum album (assembly GCA_963277665.1). Lineage (NCBI taxonomy): Eukaryota > Viridiplantae > Streptophyta > Magnoliopsida > Santalales > Viscaceae > Viscum > Viscum album. Next base: position 916,071,270 of record OY728138.1, on the reverse strand, counting down.
AACAGTATGATTAAATCATTGGACATTGATGTTAATTGATGAGCTTATTTCAAAGATTAAGAGAATGTTATATCAAACATATATATTGATGCCACAAGTATGAAATATTCTTAATAGGAAATTGAAAAAAAGTTATTATATTTTATAGTATGTGTTCCTAAAATGTTTTTCTCATTTTTATGTTAATAAATATTTCAATGGGTTCTTTTATATATCATTAGACAGTGATCTTGATCATTAAGAAAATTTTCTTAATTCTGTTAATTAAAGTCACCAGAAAATCACACACTATGTTTAAGCATAATCATAGTAAAAAAAATTTGGAATATAATATTAAGGAATAATTTTATTCTCAAATTTTTTAAAAATAATTATTCAGGTTAATTTGATCACTTAAATTCAATAATTGGTTATTTGGGTTTAATATATATGTTTATCGACTATTAAATAAATATTTATTTACATTATATCGATTGTAATATTTAATTGTCTTTTTATTATTATTAAAAATATAAAAAAATATATTAAATATAAATATTCAGTTAAATACAACAATATTAATGGTAAACAATTATTCATAGGTTTCATGAATATAGTATATATTTATTTTTTGAAGGAATGATATAACGATTTTTACATATTTAAATATTTATTATTCAAATATTGATAAATACTGAGAATGATTTATGTATGATTTAAAATAGAATAATGGAGATGATATATTAATATGTGAGTTTATTTCATGATAATATAATATACTATTATTGTTATAGTTAATTTATATGGGGTTTACTTTGAATTACTAATTAAATAAAATTTAATTGTGCATGTAAGATCATTTAATTTTATGGAGTTTTCGTGGGCTCATATACCAGTACTCTATTTATTTGTGTTGAGTAATTTTATTGGGTTAAAACTTGAATTGTTTTGGGTAGAAATTTGAGAAAAATTTAAGGAAATAGAATTGTGCATGGTGGGTGCACGGTTAGAGAAAACCATGAACTCAAGCCAAGAAAACTATGAAACATTATATAGTTGGGAGTTTCATGTTTATTGCACCGTTTACTAAACCATTCACCCTAAATTTTGAAACTATGCACCCCTAAAATAATAGGCACACAATTAAGGTGCATGTTTAGGGAAAACTGTGTGCCTCTACCCAGGAAACTCCGTGTGATTTTTATTGTGGCATGAAATATAGTTTTTAATTTTATTAAACCCCCAAAACTCAACCATTTTAACCCAAACATAAACCAACATGGTTTTTGACAATCATAGATATTTTAATAGGTATCATATTTCCATATGACCACATTTAATCACAATTCAAAGCCCGAATAAAATAACATTACCCCTCTGAGTAACTGAATCCCATCATGTGTCTTCTCTCATTCTTCTCATTTTATTTCAAATATGTAATGATATATTATGGATATATCTAAATATATTTTTTGAGATAAAGGTCTTTTATCCTATATCTTCATCTAGATTTATTAGGTCATTATTTTATTTAATATTGATTTAGGGTTCTGATTTTCAGATCTCGATCTATGTTTTTGTGCCCCTCAATTTTTTGGGATCTTATTTGGGTGATTATTCTTCAAAATTTTTAGATACACGGTCTAATATTCAATTCCCATAGTCTGTATTTTGATATGTTTATGAAAATTTATATTTTATAGTGTTATTTATCAATTAGAATTCATAAATTGGGTTAGTTAATGTGGTCAATTTATTAACTAAATTATTCTTGAAATAGATAATTAATTTTGGAATTAATTATGAGATATTAAATTTTCTTAATTGAGATAACTAATTGTGGAATCAATTATGTTGAATTGAGATTGTGAAGGAGGGAATAGATTATGAAAATTTATTATTGTTTTTTGAGTTGTGAGTGTTGATTATTTAAAGGTTAAATTAATTAATTGGATTAACATACTTAATTTATTGGGGAATTAATTAAGTAAAATTAAGGGAAAAATAGTCGATTAATTATAAATTAAATTAGATATATTATTTTATTTTTCAATTATTTAATATTTGTGATATAATTAGTTAATGGTTATATTAACTAATAAAATTATTGAGATTAACTAATTTTTGAATTATGAATGGAATTTATATTGATAAATAATTTTTGAATTAATTACTTGTTGGTGAATGTTAATATGCTCATTCGTGTGTGAATTATAGAATGGGAACATGGTCCTTCTAATGTGTAATGTTCGATTGGTAATGTGGTCCTTCAAGGGTGAATTAATGAATGGGAACATGGTCATTATAATGTGAGATCATTGAATGGTAACATGGTCATTTAAGTATGAACTAAATAATGGTAAGAAATTCACTCTAATATATGACCTCACTTGGTAATACATTAGGATTTGATATAAGATTAATAAGGTATTGAGATACGATATAACCTTGCATTAAATCGGGCTTTGGTATGAGCCGATGTAAGTATTAATATATGATATTTATAGGGAACACTTCGGGCTCTGGCATGAGCTGAAGCAGGTATCGAGGTAGGGGTGTCCTCAGGAACCCAAGAGTTAATGTGGTTAAGTAATGAATAAATGATAATGTGATAACTATTTACATATTCATTGTACATATTTTATTATTCAACTGCATACATTGTTTGGATGAATATTGTTTTAAACACCATTGGTTGTGGCCTATAGAGTTTTAATAACACCCTAATCAGGATTCCTCATTAGTACCTAAAGAGAAATTATTTTTATAAGAACGTTTATGGGAAAAGTATATATGTTAGATGGTAGAGTTGCGATGGAGCTTGGATGAGGGAATCATATGTCGTTCAAGACTTTCTTGGGAGTATTTTGTGTCATTATTTTCAGTTCCCATTTTAGAAACATAACACGTAAATTATCATGATATGTTTATGATTTAGTTTGGTATTGTATATTCCTATACTAATTTTCTTGAGATATTGATATTGTTTATGGTTATATATTCCTCTGCAATTATTTATTATTTCCACTAGTGTACTAATCTGATAAATGAGGGTATAGTCTCCCCATGATCATCTTATTGGACCCTAACTTCTAGTCTATAGCCTCTAGTGTATGGGGAGGCATAGTGGAGGTTAGGTGACCGACCATCTTGGGGAATAAGTGTGTAGAATCTGGGTCATGACATTACAAAGCGGTATCATAGGAGTTTTTTTCGAATACTATTTTGGAATGGTAGAGAGTATACTAGAAAGAGTTGAGCATTAGTATTGAGCTCATCCATGGGTGTTGTGAACCCATGTATGGAGGAATACCCAATTACCCAGCATGGGATTCTTGTAATTGATGTTTGTTCTTACAGTTGAATATTATTTCACCTTGGGTGGCACATTGTTTGTGTGATGCTAAAATTGTTTTTTAAAATTTTTAAGAATTGATTCATGTCCCAGAATGGAATAATATTTGAGTCTACATGCATCATTCTATAAAATCATGATAATTTTGTGCAAATAATCATTTTAGTCTTGCACAGAAAAATAGGTTTGGGTAATTTTTGAACATGAACTATTTTTATTTTCTTCTGAAAAAATAAATGAAAAATGCTCTTGATATGAATTTTGAAGTGGTAAAATGAGTAAATAGTTTGAATTACTAGGATTCAAAATGAGAAAACTTGGTCAATGAGAATAATTTTACACTTTTCAACCATCGCCTATGAGTAGGATGGTTAAGGGTAGTTATAGTGCCTCTATTTTTACCACGTGGAGCGTTTTTGGGGAAATGAATGGTTCTAACTTGTTATGTTTTTTCTTATAGAGATGACATATTGTTCAGTTATGTTTCCTAAGGTGACTTTTTTCAATTGTAGACATATTCCTCCTTGATAATGCCTGTTGGGAGGTTGAAAGTGGGATATGTATGGAGATGGTTTACATACAGTGGAGCCTGAGGCAGAAATAGTGCCAGTTGATGAAGAGAGGAAGTAGTTCAGAGTGAAATTTTCACTCTTAATGTTACATAGGGGAAGATACAAATGGTGGTTTTAGTAGAGCATTTATTACTGTAATATAGGGTTTCATTTGAAAAAACATCCAACTTTTACAGGAGAGGGTGGACCTGAGGGAGATGAGTTATGGGTTGAGTCCATCGAGGTTATACTCAACCATCTTGAGAATTCTACATAAAGGAGGGTCAGTATAGCATCTTATATGCTATTAGGATTAGAAAAGTTATATTGGGAAGTTTTTTCCTACAATAGAAAAACTGGGGGTATGTTATGGAAGGACTTCTTGGGGAGGTTCCCAGATCACTTCTATATAGAAACACTAGGTCATGAGAGAGTAGCGGGGTATATGTGGCTGAAATAGGGGATAATATCTATGTTGGATTATGATGGATACATTACAGACCTACAGCATTTTCTTCAGTGTTGGTGTGAGATGAAACAAATAATATGAGACATTTTCAGGACAGTCTAAAGTGTGAGATTAAGTCCCAAGTTAACCCTTTTAATTAAAGATGATTGCTAAGGTGGTGGATTGGGATCTCATAGTTGACGGGAACTTGAAGGGGGATTCCATTGCTGGATAGATATTTACTACTAGATTATTAGGAGGTGTTACTTATGAGAGAAGGAATCACCATTATTATAACTTTATCTAGGGAAGTGGGAAATGGGGTGCATAGATAGAGGGATTATTTTCACAGGACCATACTCGAGTGATCTTCCATGGGTGTGGTAGGGCATTCCACTATCATTAACAAGGTCCCCAACCACTTGTGGAATGATGATCTTATATAAATGTGGGACATATATAGAAGTTATGTAGGACATAATTATACACATTTAGTGATGGAGGATCCATACAGAAACAGGGGGCCAAAAGAAGATCTTACGCTCCATATTAGGCTGGAAATTACATTTCTATGGGATGAGGTGGTAGAGGTGGTGGAAATAGTTTTTATAGGAATGATCACACATATCATTAAAGTGGTACTACTCAGGGGAGTTATATTACATCCAAATATAGATGGGTGAGGCAATTACATGTAATACAGCCTGCACATATGGATTTCAAGCCTAGACCTTTGACAATGACAGGTACTATTCTTGTATCTTCTATATTAGCTAGTTCATTATTTAATACTAGTGCCTCTCATTCCTTTGTATCATAAAATCATTTTATCGGTTTGAACCTGGTGATTGATTTTCTAAGTGGAAAAATGATGATAGATACACAGTTAGGAGGACAGTCTGGTGACATCTGTTTTTGTAGAGGATGTTCTCCCAAGAATATTTAGTATTGTCTTCTATCATATCCCTTAATCCTTGACATGTTAGGATTCAAAATAATTATGTTTATGGATGTTCTAGTCATATATAGATCCCATATTAGTTATTACCATAAAATATCTACTTTTACATCTCCAAAGGGTGACAACAACATTCACTATAGAGAGTGGGATATCCAAGAAAGATGTGCGGGGCCAATTACTTAGCATCTAGTAGAGCTCACAACCCTAGTATCTAGATAATTACAAGATGATGGAATAGGAAAAATGATATCTTTCTACCTTTGGTGGAATAGATTTAGGATTTTTTTCAGAAGACTTATTATGTCTTCTATCATAGTACATCTCCTTGGGGTTCTCTAGTGTTTTTTTTCAAATAAGGCTGACGAGACCCTATGTTTGTGTGTAGATTTCTTGAGGTTGAACCCGATGAATGTGAATAACTGGTATCCTCGCCCATGTGTCGATTATATATTTTACCGCTTGAGATAACCTTGTATGTTTCGAATATCAACTTGAGATAGGGGTAAGACCAACATGGATTTCATACTTTTTATATATTGAGGAAATGTTTCAGATGTAGTTATGGGCTATATTAGTTTGTCATAACTACAAATGGATTGATAAAAACACTAGAAGTGTTTATAGACTTCATGAATAGAATATTAAACCCATTCTTGGATCTGTTTTGTTTTGTATTTTTTGTGGATGAAATCATGGTGTACTCCAAGACACGTGAGGATCATACCCAACATCTTGACATCATCTTGAGTACACCGAGAGAGAATCAGCTCTACTCCAAGATATCTAACTATTTATTTTCAATTGATCTGGTACACTCCTTGGGTCACATGTGTCTATAGACCTAGAGAATGTTTAGGAAGTGGTTTTTTTGGGGAATACCAAAAATTTATTCTATATCTGTGTCATTTTAGGGTTATATGGATATTATCAATGATTTATAAAGGACAGTTCTCTATTGGTAGCACTTATTTTAGGCTGGCCAGAAGGGGGGATAATATTTTAATGGTTTGAATCATGTGAGAAGGCCCTCCTGTATTTGAATAAGAGTTTGACATTGACAATGATTTTGATCCTTCCCAAGCAAGGTGTATATTTCATGGTGTATTGTGACACTTCTAGGATCATACATCGAGTTGTGTTATGTAGGTAGATCGATTTATGGTGTAAATATCTCAGTAGATGAGGAAACAAGAATGGATCTACCCCATGCATGACCTAAAGTTAGTAGTGGTGGTTTATGATATAAATTGTTGGTGACATTATCCATTGGATTATAGGTTTATGGTGTTTATCGATTACAATACCTTCAGGTTTGTCTTCTCGCAATAACATTTAAATCTACGGTAGTGGAGATGGGTTGATTATATGCAGTCATTTGATTTTGAGATATCATATAAACCAGGGAAAGGAACTCGTGTGGCTGAATCATTAAGAAGGAGAACTCATACTCATATTCTTTATGAGTCGAGTGATAAGTGTAAGATGATGACCATGCAGGATAAATATCATTTGGTGGTTCAAGAGAGTCAGTATTTGATGACTCTCATATCGAGTTTAGTGGAGTCTAAAATTTTGAGTTGGATTAGAGATAGGTTGTATGAGGATCTAGAATGTTTAACATTGAGGTAATTCCTTGAAGGTGGGGAGTCACCTTCAGATTATATAATAGATAAGGATTAGGAATCGGTTTTTTGTTCTTATGAGTATGTGGTAGGAGTTGAACTAGGAATTTCAGGCCTTGAAGGGGGAAGTACATCCAGGTGTAACTAAAATTTACCATGACCTATGATGATTGTTTTGGTGTCCGACCATGGAAAAGTAGATATAAGGGTTCATGATAGGATGTTTCACCTATCAACAAGTGAAGGAAGATCATTAATGATCTCTAGGTCTGTTGTTGTCATTCCCCATTCTAGAATTGATGTGGGAAGATGTGAAAATGTATTTTTTTGGTGGTTCATTCAATGTCACTAGGGAATAATGATGCTATCTAGGTTATTTTGGATGACTAATAAAATAAGAACATTTTCGTCCCTATTCAAGAGAATTTTTAGTGGAGTAGTTGGGAGACTTTTTTGTTTGGAAGCTAGTCTATCTTCATAGGGTATCACATACTATGGATTCTGATCATCTCCTTTTTCACATCATACTTCTTGAAATAAATGAACATGGTTCTTCGTAAACATGTGTTATTGAGTACATCCTTCCACCAAAAGACATATGGGAAGTTGGAGCATACTATAATGGTTCATGATGATATTTTTAGAGCATGTTTTCTTGACTTTATTGGGTCTTGGGAGAAGACCATACATTTAGTGGTGTCATCCTATAATAATAGTTATCAAGAAACAATACAAATGGAACCATACGATGCTCTATATGGTAGAATATGAAGGTCACCACTATGCTGGAATGAGGCAGGTGAGTCAGAGTTGTTTGAACAAAGTCTCATGTAGGAGACATCAGAGCAGGTGCATCAAATTTGAAAACATATGGCTACAGCTCAGAGTAGAAAAAATTGGTATGCTAATAGAGGTCAAAGACACATTGAGTGTACATAGGGTGATCTTTTATTCCATCAGTTATCGACTATGTTGGGTCACCATAGGATATGATGGTAGGGTATGTTGGATCCCAGGATTGTCATACCATTTGAGGTTATGGAGAGAATCAGGCTGGTGATGTACTTATTGGCTCTTCGACATATATATAGTGTTATGCATGATGTATTCCATGTATCAAAACATCCGAAGTATCACCCTAACCCTTCTCAAGTGATATATGTGTATGATGTTGATCTCGGGGTAGATGCATCCTTTAAGGATCCTTTGATATGTGTGATGGACTATATTAATAAGGTGTTACGGGGAAACATTGTGCTGATAGTTCATGTATTACGACAACATGGATGTGTGAAGGATGTGAAACCAGAAAGGGTGACAGAAATGTGTTCTCAGTGGCTCGATCTATTTGGATTATAATCTTTGAGAATCTTGTGAGGTAAAATTGGGGATGTGCTATTCTAAGGTGTAGATATTGTAAGATCATGAACATTTCTGGGGTTGTCTCATGATCATTTATAGGAACCCGATCACTCTGGGTTGAGTAATTGTTTTGGTTTTAACATAAATTTTTCAAGGTGGAAATTTGGAAAAAATTGAAGTAAATATGTTTGTTCATGGTCGGCACACCATTAGGGATAAACATGTGCTCCAATCTAGAAAACCATGCATCCTAAGATAGTGGCAGGTTGCATGGATGGTTCATGGTTTACCAAACTGTGCACCCTAAAATTAGATACCATGCACCCCTAAAATAATAGGATCATTGTTAAGGTATATTTTTAGGCAAAACCATGCACATGTACCCAAAAATCATGCTTGATATTTAATGTGGCCTAAAATTTAGTTTTAAATTCCCCCAAACTATCAAAACTCACCCATTTCTACAAAAACTCTGAACAACTTGGTTTTTTAATGATTATATAGATTTCCAGAGGGTTTCAGGTCCTTATAACCGACGTTCTTCATGATTCAAGCATGGATTGAAGATCTTCACCCATCCCAGTAAGTGAATCCTTTCTCGATTCTTCCCTCATTATCCTCCAATTCATCTTGCATTCATTAAGTAACATAATATTCTTTTATGGATAGATCTAAATATATCTGGTGATATTTTGATCTATGATTCTAGATCAGGATCTAGATTTATGTGATCATGATTATATTTAATCTTCATTTAGGGTTTTTAGATTCTGATATAGATATACATCGTTGTGAAGCTTAATTTTTGAATATATCTGTTGGGTGATTATTCTCCAATGTTTCGTGGTAGGAGGTCTAATAATTAATTCCCATAGTCATTATCTTCATACATGTATTAAAATATTAGAATTTATAGAAATATTTATCAATATGAATTCCTAAATTGGGATAATTAATTTGTCCAATTGATTAATTGATGTATTATTAAAATATAAAATTAATTTGGGAATTAATAATGAGATTTAGGGGCAGTTGGATTTGATAATTAATTGGGGGATTAATTAATAGATTTAGGGATTTTGATTTGGATAATTAAATGGGTAATTGATTATGAGATATTGAATTTTTTTAATTTAGATAATTAATTGTGGAATTAATTATGAAAAATTGAGATCATGAATGAGATAATAGTTTCTGAAAAATAAATTATGGGATTATGAGTTGTGGGCATTGATTAATTAATAGTTAAATTATTTAATAGGATTGACATAAAAAATTATTTTGAAAATTAATTAAGGTAAATTAAGTGATACAATAATTGTTGAATTAGTAATGAAATTGAGGATATTAAATAATTTCTAAATTAATTGATATTATTGATTTTATTAGGTAATTATTAGATTTACTAATGGAATTGTTGTGTTTAACCAATTGTTGAATTAGTAATGGAATTTATGTTGATAATTATTTTTTGAATTAATTTTTTTTCTTATTGGTAATATGTTCTTTCAAGTGTGATTTAAATAAGGGAACATGGTCATTCTAAAAACCCAAATGAGGTATTGATATTTGATATAACCTTGTAAAACATTAGGCTCCAGCATGAGCCGATACTCGTATTAAGATATGTGATTACGTGGGAACACTTCGAGATCTGGCATGAGACAAAGAAAGCATTATGCTATGGGTTTTCTCAAGAACCCAGTAGTAAATGTGGTTAAGTAAAGAATAAGTTATAATGTGATAACTGTTTACTTATGAGTTGAACTAATTTCCTTATAAAGTTGTATACACTGATTACTGGATATTGTTTTAGACACCACCATTGGTGTCCTGCTGATTTGTACTCACACCCTACCTGGGATTCCTGATCGGTGCCTAAATAGATGTTATTTTTGAAGAATGGTTTAAGGGGAAATGGCCTATGTTAGATGGATGAGTTGGGAAAGATCTTGGGGGAGGGAACCGAATGCATTTTTAGGACCCACTTAAGAGTAGTTTGTTTCTTTATTTTTTGTTTTCCTTTTATACACTTAACATGTACATTATTATTACATGTTTTATTCTTTAGTTATATATTTTATTTTTCTGCACTGATTATGTTGAGATATTGGTATATTTAATGGAAATATATTATTTCATTATTGTTTATTATTTCCACATGTTTATTACTCTAATAAATGAGGGTTTCATTTCCCTAGGATTTACTTATTCAACCCTCACTACTAGTCGGAAAATTCTAGCCTAAGGGGAAGCATTCCTGAGGTCATGTGACCAACCAACTTGGGGAACTTATTTTTGGAACCCAAGTCCGGACATTACAATGCAATTTATAATTGTTCTTCCCATTATTTATATTCGTATTTATGTCGTTTCCTATCCTTTTGGAATTTTTTAATGCAATTGGTTCTCCCAATATTATTCTATCAAATATCTAGATAGAATATCCAAGAAAATATTTCATGAAAATGTTTTACCCCTCCCCCTAAATAATAAGATAATAGAATAGAATTCTCTTTATCCCAATATAATTCTATGGAAATCAATGGAAAAATATGTAAGGATATTAGTTCATGTACTCTAGAACTTAGAATACTAACGATGATGTTCTATGATTCATGGATCACATATGGATGTAGTTATATGGATCCTACTTAGTATACACTATTTAAATGGAATGAATATTGGAGTGGACACTTAATTGATCAATGAATATAAAAATTATTGTAACAATGTAATAATTTCTCTAAATTAATTATACATTAAATGCGAAGATATCATATCTATGAAGAATATAGGGTTTTTTATCATGTTATTTTAATAAAATCCATTGATAAAAAAATTGGGAACCACCTCTACTACTTATACATCACCCTGAAAATTTAAATGGTATCCACATTTTCACATTATATTTTTTAATTATTTAATATATCATTGATCAAAAACTGGGTTTTCAGTAAAATTTCATTCCTAGTTTTTGGTTTGATAATTTGTATAGTTAGGATAATGGATTACATTCAATTCTATAACCAAGAATAGACCCGTAGTATATAAAGAATGCTCAAGGATCACATATAGAGGTACTAAGAATTTTTGATAAAGGCCACACTTACATGCCATGTAACAAAAATTACATGTCCTACACCATTATTAATATAAACAATGTCTAGTAATTCCAGTCACATCATGCTATGTCTACTTAGAAGATGATTTTATTAGACACCATATATTTCCCTAAATATGTCACATGGCTAGACCGGGATTACACATTATGCAGCTAGTTTACACATTGTTTAACCCAATAGGGATTTAAATTCATGGGAATCAAAAAATCAATGGGATCAAAGAAAATAAAATATATTTATTACACACTATATATTAAATTCTACGTGAAATAAACATCATCATATTATGTATATGGATGTTCCATGTGGTAAACACTAATTTTAACACACTATCCTCTATAGGATACATACTATTTCCCAAGGAGTGTTGTGTGGGAGGCTAGAAACAAATTACATGATGTGTAGTTGGTTCTATATGTTCTGTATCTGGATCTAAAACGTGAAAGGAATGAATTGAGATATACATGTTTTGTGAGTCAAAAAATTGAAACATTTATTTCTAAAAAACTGCATAGTGAAGACCTACTTTTAAATGTTATGGGATAGGGTTACTATCACAAAATACATGTCAACATATTTTTATTGGGTCATGTGTAATTAAATAACATAATAAATATTTTACACTTAAATTTATAAATACTTGACATGTATAGTCCTCATATATAAAGTGTTCTTATAAAAAAATTAGGGACACATGCCATGTATATTAAAAAAAATTCATGTCTTCATACACACCACACAGAATAAATTTATATATTGGACCCTCCTTGTAGAGTATGTTTGACACTCTTATTTTAATTATAACAACCCATGATTCCTTTCATACTAATGATTCACATGTTTGTTTATATTATTTTATATTGTAATCCTATTTATATGATATTTTTTATATGTTTTCTCACAAGTCATCGTTGCATGGGAGTCACCGTGACTGCCAACCCAGAGGTACCTCTAGAAGAGATTTAGTGCCCAGATTAGATACTACAATACATAATCCATTGTTAATACCAATATAAGCGACCTTCAGAATCTGAGTCACTCTCACCATCAGCTTGAGTCACCAAAAACATCCTTCTACCAGTTCTATCTGAGGAATTTGGCATTAATGGATCAATGACTATTTATATTCTTGGGTAATTTAACCAAATCTACAAGACATAGTATTATCTTATCCAAGGATTTTCGATCTCCTCTAACTAATGTAGTTATATATACGTGAATGAAATAAATTTTTTTGTACTCAGTACATATGAGACATATAGTGTTTACTGACTTATGAAAAGTTTTTTTGATTGAATTTGTGAATCGTCACACGCTTATTGCTTCATGTTCTGTTAAAATATATGACAGAAAAGCAAAAAAAACACTATAGAGATCGATTGATACATATACAGAGATTAAATGTAACATTCATACATACTCATATGATCCTTTTTTCCACTACAATTTTCTATAATGAAGCGGAAACTTCTCACCCATACTAATCTATGGACTAGGAATATTTAAAAAAATATTAGAATAAGCTTTTCTATGTTCGTTATTGTTCTTCCTATTTAATTTCTTATAGTTTCTTATTACTATGCTATCAAACACACACTATCTCCCGTACCTACCTATAGAATACTTTTTTCTCTTCTTTATATACATATATTTTCCCACATGTTTTGTGTAAGTGGTCCTCGTGTGACTTGTGCTTTTCATACTTCCCACTAATAACAATAGAGAGGGATTTTCAGCCTAGATAAAAGTTTTTTATTGATTTTTTACCTGATCGAAATTGTGGATTCATTTTATTATAATTACTATCTAATTGAAGATTGTTTATTTCCTAGTGGATGGGACTAAGCCTCACATTGAGATAAAACATATCGTTTATAAGAATAGATCTTATTTCGATATTTTTTTTGATTAATTGTCCAATTTGATTTATTTAGGGGTGTTTTATTTAGTCTAGTTATTAATAGAAATTCTTAATGGGAACACAAATAACCACCTTTTGATTTAATAAAACCAATTCAACCAACTAAAGTATTTTCTATTCACTAAGTCGGGTAATTGGAGATGGTTGAGAGTTCAAGACTTTTGGAAAATCTAAAACCAAATTCCTTCTTAAGGACTCCAAGTCAAGAATAAAAATTACTTTGAAAATAATTCTATTTATCCTAGGTTACTACATTATGAGGTAGATATGTTGAATAGGAGGATGATTTATTTTCTCATGAGGCACTTCAACCTCAGTTGGTCGATCTATTTCCATGAGTGTAAAATGATGTAACTCCCTAGATTGATATATTTGATCCACTTTGAATCCTTCTCCTATGAAAATATTTTACTTCTAATCATCTAAATCACTATAATCTAATTCAAGTCTAACATAACTTATATACTTCTCCCATTATTCAAAATAACTAATTGAAAGACGTAAATAAAGAAGGATGGGAGAGTCTCTTGGTACTTGAGAGATTTGAAAAACATTATTTACAAAAGGGGTAGGTTTTATCTAATTGTTCTACATGATTGTTGATGCTCCCTTCCATCACAGAGTCCAAATATTGAATAAAGAGGGTACTTCAAGCAAAGAAGAATGAAGAATCATCAAAAAAAGTGCAAAGTCATTAAAGCGCACAAGTGTACCTGTGTGCCAGCCTTTGGTGTGCAAGTCACTTAGGCACCAAACATGAGGTGCACAAGTAACTTGTGCACCCTACATTGAACTTCTCCCAGGCCTTCAGTAGCCTATAAATACCCCTTGTGGGCCCCCCATTTCGGTGATGGAAAAAAATCCAAAGGTCATATTTAAGCTCTCGGTGCCCTAGTCTCTACTTGAAGTCTTCCAAACACATCTAAGGTAATTTAATACCTAGAATGGAATATCTAAAGAGGAGGAACAAGGCCTAAGTGTTGGAATTCATCAACACTTGTGCGCCTAAGTGTCTAACCCTTAAGGGAAAATCACCACACTTGCGTGCCACCTCATCCCCTCAATAGAACATGCATGCCACTCTTTTGGAAGCCTTTAGGGATAATACTAAGGGCTTGATCCAAGCTTCACCCAAGTATTACCATATGGGTTGACCATCGCGTAAGTATACATGTGTCGCGCAAGTATACTTTCACCACCAGGACTTGCACGCCTACAACTTTTTTAGGAGCCTCTCTTGTCTATTCAACCCTTTTCTTCAAATCCACCACTCCACATCACGATTTAGCCTTCAAAACCCTCTTCAAAGCCACTTTTGGCATGGTTCCTTTGTTGGATTCTTTATCTGAAATGAATTTTGTGGAACATCTCTCAAAACCTAGTGATTTAAATATCTTTATGTCACTAAGGTTAGAGATTTCTTTCATTCAACCTCATCATCTAAGATGAGAAGATCTTTTGTCTGGGTATCCTTTTGAAAAGTAAGCCCCATATCACAAGTCCCCCAACCTGGGCCTCCTTTTCAAGAGTAAGCCTCAAGATTAATTTCTTTTGACTTGGGCATCCTTCTCATGAGTAAGCCCCAATCATAGGTTAAAGTTCCCCTTTAATCTGGGCATCCTCTTTAAGTGTAAGCCCCAAATTAAGAATCTAAATTTCCATATACCTTTATAGACCTTGTCAATGGGAATCCTCCCTTGGATTAAGCCCCAATCCCCCTTTAAATCTAGGCCTCTTTCTCAGGATTAATTCCCATGTTATATGTCCCTTCAATTTTTGGGCCTCCTTCTCAGGAAAAAGCCCCAATCATAAGTCCTCTCTAATTCAGGTATCCTCCTCATGAGTAAACCCTAAGTTAGAGTACCTAAATCTCCATAAAACGCAAATACCTTTATGGACATTGTTCCTAGGATTCCTTCCAGAAGTAAATCCTATTCTCTGTATACTTGGGCAGTCACACATACATAAGCCCCGTATAATTCTTTGTGACCATATCTTTCATGGCACAAATTTTTAGTTTTACAGATACCTCTTGTTTCTTACACCGACCATGACTCACATGATCTTAGAGTGTAAAAGTAACCGTGAAACATCTCTTTGATCTGTTAATCATAGGTAAGCCTCACAATTCTTTACCAAACTACCTGGACTTTGATCTCTACCTTACAAGTAGAGTATGTAGGAAGCCTTTCTATGGTTCAATCCCATCACCCATTAATTCTTATCTGTCCCATATGATGTTAAACTATATCTAAATTCTCGAACTACGTGGGTTCTGATTCCTTTT
Source organism: Viscum album (assembly GCA_963277665.1). NCBI lineage: Eukaryota > Viridiplantae > Streptophyta > Magnoliopsida > Santalales > Viscaceae > Viscum > Viscum album. Next base: position 916,055,659 of record OY728138.1, on the reverse strand, counting down.
CTAACAAGGATATGTAGGTAGCCCATCTGCGAGTACAATCCCAACTTTAAAATAATCCATTTACTTCTGAATGACAATAAACATCAAGTGCCCTGCTGAGTGGCTTTAAAACCAGTATTGTTATCATAATGGCCAAGAGATTTCTATATAATGTGTTGAAGGATATCATTGACTATGAATTTCTAATAAATATAGATGGATATCTATTGATGAAGAACCTCAAATACATATAAAAGATTTTATAAATTCTCATACATATCAATAATTGATTGTCGAATCTAAAGAAAATCTCATTTTAATACTTGGTAATTTAATAAGGATTCAAGAACATAACTTAAATCTATAAAGAGGGTCCTGGAGTAGACAATAATTTCCCCCAAAAAGGTGTGATGAGTCCGACCTCCCATCATCTCCCCCAAAGAAAATTCTTAAGCCTCATAGGTCTACAACTAATGAGCACCTACCTTTGGAAAGTAGGTTCAAATGGATATAGAATCATTGGATGTTTCTGGTTCGACGAATAAACCTGTTAGAAACTGATTGGACTGTTTGAACCCTAAACAAACAAGGTCATCCCCATTTCCAGGAAGAAAAAAAAATGGTGAAATTGACGTGAATCCTTAACTATGATAAATGATGTTTAACTTATGTTTTAGGCCCCTATTTAACTTAATGTGAGGGCCAACAAAGAAATCAATAACATATGTGCTCATCCAAAAGATGTAGTGGATGAACTTATCTTGATTGTGTCTGTTATATCAAACAAGCAATCATTTTCAAGATCTATCTGGTTTAAAGAAATGGAATCGCTAAAGTTCACACCTGTGAATGCATCTGCTGCTACTCCTGTTGGATCCTCGTCTTCTCTGAGGACTACATCACCCACTAAGTGTCTATAATGTTGGGTCTCAAATGCACTAGTTATGTAATACCATCAACATGGTACCATTCCGACTCTGGAGGCTGCTCGAAAAGCCCTCCAAATCAATAATTCACCCTGGTTGTCTAGACAGCGATGACCAGTGATCAAGAAATAGGAGGTGCCAACCACTGTCTCCAACCGTTTCAGGTCGTTATCCCCGGAACGCAATCACCAGTATCTCCTATATTATGAGGAGGTGAATGAGAATGTATCTCAATGCATTAATTCAAGGAGATGTGAGTCCTTCCCGAGGGATCCCATCTACAATCGCCGCCAGACTCATACAGTAGTGTGCCCTCAACGTGATGAGGGTATTGCCTTTACGGGTTAGGCTCAAGTTCCTCAAACTTGAGCATGCAATACCAACTACCAGAGGTGAAATTTGGTCAATAGGGAGTAGGTTCTGACTTCTTCCCCCTCCTGAGAAGTCCATCAAGCCAAATTTATGAAAAGCAACGAGCATGCACATACACTCGTCCGTTCTAATTCCGCTGTCCAGTACACTCGTTTGTAAGCAACCCCCCAATCCCACCAGGAAATTCTGGTGGAGTATTATAGGTAGGCATATACACCTATTTCTAACTCATCAGATAGTCAGTAGGCTCGTCTGACTAGAACCCATGAAGCTCACCAATCTAATATAGAGGAAACTGATAAGCAGGAACATACACCTGTTTACAATCAACAATTCTATCAGCAATCTCATCTACCAGTATTGAAAGAAATTTATCAACCATACTTAACGAAGAATACGCAGAAAGTATATACACCTACCAATGTTAATCAAGACTGCCAACATTATCGTTTGGTAGCATCCGGAGAAGTTAGTCGGAAAGCCCTGATGACAAAATTGGAGCAAAATCAACTTTATACCCCCACACTTGAGTACTGTCAGAATTCACTGGCAGGAAAAGAAGGATAGGAGCAAGAACACACACCTACTCCAAGCACGGAATGGACGTATATTCCCATTATGGCAGCTGAAGTCACCAAACACATTCTAATGATGGTTAAATAGCAGAAGAAAATCCCTGTTCATATTTTTGATGCCTTCCAGAATACTATAACAGCTTCAGCAGCATCACAGGGAAATAAATAAAACAAATTCACTACCAGTGGAGTGATAAATCAATATATCACTCCGGAACAGATACAGACCTCTGTTCTAGTCTAAGTGGGTTGTGGGGAATACTCCCCCATATCATACGGACAATCAAGATAGGCACATACACTAGATTTGAATGGATATAATCATCTTAACCTGACTATTTCTCCTCGGTAGGCACATACACCTGCCCATAATAATCACTTTTGTCAACAAGTGGTTTTTAAATTGAGTAAGAAGGAATCTAAGAAAAAGACCCATTCAGCACAGTCATGAAATCAAGAGCCAAACTGTAATAAGGCCTTGCTCGATGTTGGAGTTCTTGAAGCCCTTAGACAATTATCTATTGGAAATCAAGATTTTACTCTCTCATTTCCCAAATAGTGGGAACATTAATTCTGAAGGTCTGCATCAGACACTTCCTCATGAAGACTTTCTTCATGACAGTTCGGTCGATCTCGAAGTATCATCTTCAGATGAGAGTCATGATAACCATCTGCGTGGCCAGAAGATCAAAGAGAAAAAAATTTCAACTTTTGCTGTAACCCACCATGGTGGTCCTCCACATGATGATTAATTTAGTTGTGAAAGTCCTCTCTATAGTAGTAATCCGCATTGCTTGGAAAATTCTTCCATGGAAAATGCAGTAATGAGAAAGCCCTCTTATCATGAGGAACTTGAAAATGGGAAGATAGTCATGTCTGATGCTTTACCTCTAGCAGGTGAAATACTTTATCAATCAGAAGACAGCCTGGGATGTAGGTCGTTCTCCAAACCACCCATGTGTCATTCATATTCTAGTTTGATAAATGAATTCTCTACCAATCTTGTTGAATCTGATAAAGCAACATGGAAGCACCAACTCTGGTCTAATCAGGTAGAATAATCTTCATCGAATGATAAAGAGGAAATACCGAATATGAGAAAACAACTAACAAAAGGTGTAGTACCAGTCATGTTTTGGCCTTTGGATGACTCTCAATATGACATTACAGAAATGTTGATGAAAGATTTTATTCATGATATTTGTCTCAACATGTGGAAAAATATTTGTCAACTGAAAAAGAAAATATTATCTTTTTATGGATATGAAAATCATGTCAAGATAATATAAGGGTTGCAATGCCAAATTCATTTGTCATCTCTCTCAGTTTCCCGATATCTAAAGGTTGAAAAGCATCAGAGATCCCTTTAGCGTTCATGCCTTGGCGCACTAAAAATATTGCGCTAATTATTTTCCAATGCCCCATCTGGTATTCATATCAGGGGATGGGGTTTTCATGGAGCACTGCATTTCACTGTACTCTCCAGTCAACAAAGCCCCCCAAAGGTGGTCTCATACAATGTTATTTCTCAGAATTGGCCACATCTAGCTGATTATGTGCATAATCAAAGTCTTGCATAGGAATAGGCCTCAACAAGTTCTTCTCAAAGTCATGCATATAGAGAACAAGTTTTTTGAATTACTCTTTCATCAAGAAAATGAGAAAATATAACAAGATTCTCATTTATAGCGTGCACATTAGCAAGTGATAGAAGTGTCAAAAATCCTCCAATGGTCATCTAAGCTAGGTGATTTGAGTGGATGTCGGTTGATGCATCCGGCCAATTTCCGGACTAAAGTCTACAAAATCAGAAGAGCCATTGAGAAATTCTCAGATGTAGTAGCTCAAGAACCACCCCACCTTGCCAGACTAGGGACTCTTTTATCCCAACCCCCATAATCAACAAATAGGATTCGAGGAGTTGATCAGGAACAGTAAGAACAGCCCCAGTCCACCAGACTGGGGACTTTTTCAAATCTTCAATCTCTCCCTCAGTGAAATTCGGTATTCTCTCATTTAGGGAAGAATCCCCAAGAGGAATTAAGATCTGAATTATCAAGAGATTCCCTCTAAATTAAATTTCATCAAGAAATTCATGAGGGATCAACTCAACAAAAGGCAGTGTCTCAAAAGGACGTGGAAGAAGACAATATCACATAATTTTTGATAGAAGAGATGCAATGCGTTATGCATCAATAAATGTCATGAATGCCATTGTTTCTAATCCTCCAGAACATGAGTCTCACTTAGAGTAATTAGATGAGGAAGTTCCTAGTCAAAGGTTGTACACAGAGAGGCAAATGAAGAAGGTGTGCGTACAAGAAATCAAGGGCTTACCCAGAATCTAGGTATTCCTTCAAATAACCAACTCCCCCCTCTCCGAAAGGCATCCAACAAGGAAAAATGGAAGCATCAGGTTACATTATACCATTCCTCTCAATAAATCCAATCACTCTCACTATAGAAAAGATTCTCACAAAAAGAGTAATAAATTATGGAATTAAGGAGGTTGAATGCAGAACTACTTCATGGTAGTCTTCCTTCTAAGCGTGCTGGAGTCAGTCGGCCAAGGTATTTTGTTGCAGATACTGAGATGGATCAAGACTATCCTCCTTTTTCAGTATACCCTCATAGGTCTAATCCTATGGGTCATGTGCAACAACAATCGGTGGTGCTACCACTAGTTGCAGTACCAGCCACCACATCTGTCCAAGCTCCAGTTATTTCACCTACTCAGGTCCAAGATCAACCCGATGTTTCTCAAAAATTAATGACTACCATTGAGTCATTAATAGCTCTGTCGGAAGCTATGGAGGGAAAGAGTGTACCAGTTCAACCAGAGAAGAGTTCTTACCTTGAATGGGTAGATGCAATTCATCCCCCAAAATTTTTTCAAGTACCACATTCCCAATCTCTAATGGTTTGGGAGACCCATAACTACAATTAACACATTTTGTTTCTCGTTTCAATCCTATGATGGGAACTCCTTAGAAACAAGAATCAAATAAGCTCAGCTATTTTGTACAATCATTACAAGGGCCTTCTTTAGTCTGGTATATAAGCTTGCAATCCTAGTCAATTACCATGTGGGAGGATCTCTGTCAACGATTCCTTCTCCAATTCAGCTCAACTTTTCCAAAGACAATAGTTTTTTATCTTACAAATTGTATGCAATGGGAGAATGAAAGGGTTTTAGATTTCATTGCTTGCTAGAAGGGATTACCATATTCCCAATGCTCAGCACTCCCCCAAGAAGAGTTGTTGCCAATTTGTGTAGAAAATTTGCGTGATGAATTACGCACACCATTGATCCATGTGAAATACACAAGAGGGTTTCGAGACCTTACTTCAATCGCTCAGCAAATTGAAGACTCTCTTATAAAGACTAATTATAAAACTCATGTAATTCCCTCTTCTTTAGGAAGGAGAATGGGTAATGCAGAGACTGCTATAATTACACTTAAACAATCACATTTACCTGCTTCTACTTCAAAACCTTCATCTTATCTCCGGGTTTCACCTCCTTAGCGTCAACAACAGAGGCTGTTTCATAAAGTTGATCAAAGAGATCAAAGGCAGAAACAATTTGAGCCGTTAAAGAGAAAAAAAATTTCTTTCTTAAATGAACAAGTTCATGGCTACTTCATTTTAACTCTGGAAAATAATTTGGTTCAGTTACCATGGCCCAAAAGGCCGAAAAAGGAAGGAGATGAGCATCATCCCAACTATTTACCATTTCATCAGATTATGGGGCATCCCATTCAGGAGTGTTTTGTCTTCAAAGACCTCCTACAAAAGATGGTAGACTCGGGATAGGTGAAACTAAAAGGTTCTTCAGCTCAGGTAGCATCTATTACTGCTACAAGTCCAGAAGAAGAAGGCGAGTGGAAAGAAGTCAAAAGCAAAAATGTGTAGAAATATGATGATTGGTCGGTTAGAAAAATGATCAACCAATCTCATGCCATTTTTTGAATGCAATTGAAGATGAAAATTGTGTCTTCTTCTATGAATACCACTGAAAACCCCTCTTCATTAGAGGGAAAATCCTCAAAGAAATGACATAATTCAAAGAAAGATGAACAGTCAGAAGAAGATGAGATCGCGCCAAAGCCCATGTTGTCTTTGACCTTGGCAGATTTTTTTCCATCTACATCATGATCACATGAACTGCCCCACAAAACGGCATAGCCTAAATTGTCTAGTCAAGCATAATATTCATCCGATGAAGAGTTGATCTTTGGTTCTGTTAATATGATTCATTTAACAGAACCTTATGCCAGTCGCAGTTTTGATCTCGATGAGCTTGATTTCCCTGTGTCAAGAAGAGGAATTAGAGGGAGTTCAAGAGGTCTTGGATGAAAAGGAATAGGTGGATATCCAAGAAACCACTATTTCAATCCAACCCCTTCTTGAACGTTCTATGTAGCAGAAACATGTCGCAAATCCCTTCAGCGGGCTCAATAAGAAAAAACAAGTTCTTCCACGCAAGACAGATTTAGTCCTGGTACAGTTATTTTGGAAGATCGGTTGGAGGTTACACCTTCTTCCAATCATAAAATATATAGACCTAGTTAGTCTAATCTTCCAAATATAGGATTATTTCCAACTCCTACCCCGATACAAGATGCATCTACCTCTAAAGCATCACCTTTTAAGGAACCTGAGAAACCACATGTTCCTATTGGGAAACGTAGAACTTTGGATCAAAATTATGATGTCTTGAAACATTTGGCCCAAATACCAGAAAAGTTATCAATTCTAGATGCCTTGAACAAATCAAAGGATCTTCAGGAGGCACTCATTGAGGCTTTTTCAAGTCCTCCTGAATTTGAAACTGAAATTGTTGCAGCTGAAGTCTACCATGTAGATAATAGTCCTACAAAATTCCATGCAATGATATATTTTACAGATGACGATGAAGAAGATGTTGTGCATGGACATATTAGACCATTTTATTTATCAGGAAAGGTCAACGATGTAGATATCTGAAGAGCTTTCATTGATAATGGATCAGAAGTCTATCTTATCCCTATTTGTACACTTCGTCGATTGGGCCTCACCGAATCTGATTTATCTCTTTCTACTTTGATTTTGTAGGGATATGATAAGAATGAACATAAAACTATGAGTGAGATTACCCTCAGAACTCAGTTTGGAGACCTTGTATCCAATTCATATTTCATGGTTCTTCGTCATGACATAGCCTTCAATATTTTTCTTGGAAGACTTTGACTGCATCAACATGCGGATATCCCTTCATCATACAATCAATATCTCCAATATTTTTTCAATGGTAAAATTGGGAAATTTTATGTTGATAAATCCCCATTCAAAACATGTGAATATCAATACATTTAGGTAGAAGTATATCACATGTAAGAGAAGGATAAATCCACGACGAAGGAGGTCACCAAAATTAATGCTCCATATTGATTGGAAAAGATTCCAGTAAAACCATTCATACATGTGAGTGAAAATTATGTGTTGCCTATCAGTCAAATTGATAGGATGGAAACAAATCTAAATACTCTTATGGAGACTTCCATAATGTCAATTACGACAATCAATCCAGACAGCATATGAGAAGCAATGAAGAAAGCTCAAAGGGAGATGTCTTCATTTAATCTGCTGAAATCCATAAATTCTATACCTTATCATCCATGCCATAAGAAGTTATATAAATGTCAGAGATGAATGATGATGGTGATTCTAAGTCCATCATCTCCTCTTTATTACCCAAGGAAGACCCTTCATTATCAATAGGGTTAGAAATGGTGGCCTCTTCTTCATTATGTTCAAATTTTAACGTCACTTTTGATCATGGAAATTCAGATTCATCATCTACTATGAAAGTAGAAAAATAAGATATAACACATGTTGAAGAATAAGGGAAAGATATCAAGGATGCTCCTCCATCTTTTGAAGAGAGTATCTCTAACACTATGGATGAACTCAGAGAAATAAATCTGGGTACAAAGGAAGATCCATGCCCAACATTAATTAGTGCGGCCATGACTCGTGAAGAGAAAGAAATGTATACTTCCTTTCTAATTCCAAATCGAGTTGTATTTTCTTAGAACTATATAAAAATTCCATTTATTGATCTCGATGTTTCCACTCATCATTTGGGTTTTCCAGAAGAGCATCGCGGATTCAAGCAAGCCGCAAGTAGAACACACCCAACTTATGCTTCCAAAATTGAAGTAGAAGTGGATAAGATTATAAAAGATAACATAATCAGAGAAGTTAAATATCCAAAATGGTTGGATAATATTGTCCCTGTGAAAAGGAAGAATGGAAAAATTAGGGTTTTCATTGATTTTAGAGATCTTAATCGGCATTGTCCCAAGGATAATTTTCCAGTTCTGATAACAAAACTCTTAATTAATGCAATAGCTAGCTATGAATCACTTTCCTTCATGGATGGACACTCTGGGTATAATCAAATCTGAATGGCTCTAGAAGATGAAAAATATACAGCTTTCAGAGCCCCTCAGAGTGTGTTTTTCTATCAGGTAATTCCCTTTGGCTTGAAGAATGCAGGTGCAACGTATCAACGTGCCATGCACCGTATCTTCAACCCCTTTTTATAAAAATTTATTGAATGTTATGTGAACGATTTGGTGGATAAATCCAAACAAAGTTCTAATAACTTGGATGATTTGTAAGTCATATTCTACAGACTTCGACAACAAATTTTGAAGGTGAACCCCTTGAAATGTGCTTTTGGGGTAACCTCAGGAAAATTTCTCGGCTTTGTTGTGAGCCATCTTGGTAATGAAGTAGATCCTGAAAAGATAAAATCAATACTTGGTATGTCACCTCCTTGAAATTTGAAATAATTGAGAGGACTTCAAGGACACTTGGCCTATATTCAGCGTTTCATTGCCAATCTGGTAGGAAAATTTTTACCCTTAACCAAATTGATGAGGAAAGGAGTCACTTACTAGTGCACTGAAGAATGTCAGTAATCATTCAATATCCTCAAAACATATCTCTTGAGTACACTGGTATAAATTCCACCTGTTGAAGGAATACCACTTATCCTCTATGTGATATCTTTATAGTGGTCATTGTGTGCCTTCCTTGCCCAAAGGAATGATGCTGGGAATGAAAACAACCATTACTATCTCAATAGGACTATGATTGAAGTAGAAAACCAATATTCAAGTATTGAAAAGTGCTGCCTAGGATTAGTCTCTGTAGTTCTGATGTTGAGACACTACCAGAAACATCATGAGGTCCAATTGGTATCTCGCAATAACCCTCAAAATTCATCCTTAGCTGTCCAATTCTTACAGGACTCCTGGCAAAGTGGGAAGTTATTTGGCAGCAATTTGATATCCAGTACATGTCTCAAAATGAAATAAAAGGCCAAGACTTGGCTAATTTCCTTGCTGAAAATCCTTTAATAGAAGATACATCTTTAGATACTGAACTTCCTGATGGGGAAGTCTTCTCTATTCAAGATAATATTCAAACATGGGAAATGTACTTTGATGGTGCTTCCATAAGTCCAACCGGGAATAAAATGGAAGATCATAAATTCAAAAAAGTTGGGTTAGGAATTGTGCTCATTTCCTTAGAAAAGGAAATGATACCGTATTTAGTCTTATTGTGGGAAGGTGGTACAAATAATTAAGAAGAATATCAATCTCTCATCACAGGCATGGAATTGGTGCTTTAGGCATAAGTGAATAACGTACAGGTGAAAGGTGATTCAGACCTGGTAATCAAACAAGTCAATGGGGATTATGCCATCAGAAAAGAAGAGTTAATCCCTTTGTATGATTACATCAGAGATTTAATGGAGGAATTTCCTTCTGAACAAACATTTTCTTATGTCCCGTGATCACAAAATGCCCAAGCTGATGCACTGTCTAATATTTCCATAGCTATGGTTGATCCAAATCGGGACATGACAATCATTAGTATTTCCCACCGTCATACAATTTCACCTTATGATCAAATCAGAATAGAGGAAATCAATGAAATTAGTCTCATTCCTGAACTATATGGTCATACTACTGGATGGATGACACCTATCAGAAAATACCTTCAAAATGGAACACTTCCACCTGATAGAGCCGGGAAAGAACAAGTCCGTTGACGTGTGGTCAATTTTACTCGTTATGATATCCCAGATCACCTAAAAAAATTCTCCACAAAAGAGGTTATGATGGAATTCTCTTCAGATGCATTGATGGAGAAGAGAAAATGTCTATCATGAATGAAGTACATGCAAGAGTTTGTGGTGCCCACCAGTCTGGACATAGACTATCTGATCAAATTCGAAGTCTTGGATACGTTTGGCCTTCAACGATACAAGATTGTGTTGATTTCAGGAAGTTTCATTCTTGCCAAGTAAATTCCAACTTAATTCATCAACCCCCATAGTTGGTTCATACAGCTAAATACTCATCGCCATTTTCCACATGGGGAATGGATGTAGTAGTACATTATCCTTCGACTACATCCAAGAAGTTTAAGTATATTCTTACTGGTACTAACTTCTATTCAAAATTGGTAGAGGCAATACCTCTCAAATAATATAGTTTTAAAATCATTATTAGATTCATCAAGTCTAACATCATTACAAGATTTGGTGTCCCCCATACCATATTGACGGACAATGGCACCAACTTCTGTTCATCTGAGGTAAGGAAGTTTTATCAAGAGTACAACATCAAATCCAACCATTCATCTCGGTATCATGCAGTGGCCAATGGCTAAATAGAAGCCTTCAACAAGACTCTATAAAACATACTGCAAAAGTTGGTGGATAAAGATAATAATTCATGGCCTAATAAACCTTTTCATGCTTTATGGGCTTATCAAACCACTACCAACACTCCAACGCGGTTAACTCCATATTCATTGTTGTATAGAACAGATGCAGTCTTTCCCATTGAGGTTCAATTACCCTCTCTCATAATAGCTATTTGTGATCAGTCATCTACAGATGAATAATCTCAAAAGCTATTGGATGAATTGGAATGATTAGATGAAAAAATATTGTGCACCTTGCTCCATTTGGAAGTATACCAAAATAGAATAGCATGGGATTTAAACAAAAAGGTTTTTCTTCATTCATTCATTCAGGGAGAATTGATATTGGTTCTCAAAACTCCAATGATACCAGGAAAGAAACCTCCCAAGCCTGAACTATAGTGGGAAGGACCTTATTCAACACATAAGGTCTACTCCAACGGAGCTTATTCTTTAATCTCAATGGATGGAGAACTCATCACGACTCCAACCAATGCCAGATTCTTGAAAAAGTATTTTGTGTAACACAAATACTTATGTCCAGTAAGAGGTTAAATTGCAGCATATGTCCTAGCTACATAACGATAAACTATACAACACCCTTTCATCCAACATGACGTTAAACTGTGAAAAGTCCATAATTCGTCCAACATGACGTTAAACTGTGTTCCCCTTGTCCTCACTTCAAGACATTAAACTGCATAGCCAAATTTCCTAGCTAGATGACGCTAAACTCTATATCACCTTTTTTTCCAACATTACATTAAACTGTAATGTCCTACATGACATTAAACTGTTCGCATATTCATCCTAAATGATGTGAAAATGAAAAAATTCCCTCAATACGTCCTACATGACATTAAACTATATTTTTTCCATGCTACAGGACATTAATCTGTGAAAAACCAATAGTTCTCACTATAAGACTTTGAACTGCATAGTCCCTTCTAGTTTCCAATATGACGTTAAACTATTCATCCAAGCTGCAAGATGTTAAACTTCCAAGCACCCTATGTCTGTGACACATGTAATTAAAACTGTGAAACAGTCCCTTATACATCCTACATGATGTTAAACTGTGAATCGTTAGGGTTTTTATTACCTCTTATTTCTCACACCGAGCAGGAATCACGTGAGCTTAGAGTAAACTTCAACCATAACACTCTCTCTAGGCTACAAACCATGTGTAAGTCCCAACACCATTCTTTGGGTTGTCCTCAAATAAAACTCGATCACTAATTCATTCTTAATTGAACTATGAAGACTTTGATCCTTTCCTTCTAGGTCATGTATGTAGGCAACCTTCTGAGGTTAAAGCCCAAAACCAATCTCTTCACATCGGTTCACCTTTGTCCCACATGATGTTAAACTGTCTACTTCCCTTTGATCCCTGCTACATGAAACTAAACTGTCCAGCACCATCGTCCTCACTATATGATGTTAAACTATACAGTCCCCCATTGTCCCTTACCTGAAAGGGAATCATCATTGACATTGATCTCCAATCATGTTATATTCCAAAGTCTATGTGCATACATGGAAATGTCTGAACTTTTAATTGTGGGTCAAACCATAATTGCACTAAAGTCCCCTTTCACCCTTCAGTTGTACGAACCAAATCTGTGCATATGTTATTTCAAGAACTATGTGTGACTTTATTCCCATCCTTATGGGATACGTAGAAACGTTTGAGCATCCCTCGAATCCAGCCCCAAGTCATTGTGCCTAACCCCAAATTCCAAATTCAATCCATTAGATGAAACATCCCCCTGTGAAAACATGAATGTGGTATGAAAACCTTGGTCTTCATTCACATCAGGTTTATAAAACACACAACGTGTATTCCTCATTATGGTCCGAGATCTATGACCCTAAACTAAGATCTCCTACACTCTCATCACACATGACGCTAAATTGTATTTCAAGAACTATGTGTGCCTTGATTCCCATCCTTATGGGATACGTAGTGAAGTCTAGAACCTCAATTCAGGACCTAGCCACAACATGATTATGGTTATCATTTGTCTGTGTATCTTTTATATAAATTGTAAAATGCCCATTTTTATGTGTCATACTCCTAACCTTAAATAATTCTAGATCACCATACCCTTTTCTTGACTTCTGGTTACAAAATGTCTGATATCCGAGATTTCTTTTGACTGACTATGCAGCACGTGCCCTTAGGCGGCCTTTCATAAACAGTCTATATAATAGACCTATCATCCAAAAGATATTATTTTTTGACTATGTAGCCAATGCCCTTTTGCGGCCCTGCATAATTCAACCCCCTCACGGGTTTGTCAAATAGTGGTAACTTCCTTCTTGGGAAAAATACCTCTTTTGTCATTATTGGTCTTAACAAAAATATGTAGGGATCTGAAAAAATAGCCATCCTTAACATATTTGTCTGATACACTCTTTTATAATCTTAAAATATTCAAGTCTATGGTTTATATTTCTCGTCCCTATGTTTGGGTCAGACCTTCACAGGAATGACATTCATCCAATTCTTTGATAATCATGATTGGAAATATCTTCTCTATATTCAGGTACCTCTCTCCATAGAAAACTATATGCTTTGGAAAATTTGAATCTCCATAAAATTTCATTGGTTTTTTAGAAATAGAAAAGGTAAATTTCTAAGAGTTCTTTTTCCTGACTATGCAGCACGTGCCCTTAGGCGGCCTTGAAAAATTAGTCTACCTAACGGACATGTCAGCCAAAAGATGCTATTATATGATTAGTCAGCCAATGCCCTTAAGTGGCCCTGCATAATTCAACCCCCTAACAAGTTTTATAAATATTGGTAACTTCATTCTTGGGAAATACTTATTCTAATTCCTTTTAGCCCTTTTTTTATATCATTCCTCATATTCAAAATTTCATAAGACATAGTTTACATATTTTCCCCCATACTTGACTATGGTAATATGTTTTCAGATAAATTATCACAGAATTTGGTCAATTTTAATCCATTCTGTCAAAGCTATTTCAACCCTAAAAATTAGCCTTTTTATGTCCGACATGCATGACATTAAACTGCCCACAAAAGACAAGGGAACTCTGAACAAAAGTCAAGTACCAGCTCACTAAACATACATTTCGTATGATTAGGTAATATTGAGAAATTAAAAGATTTAATGTTTGTAGGGTTATTTTTATAATCCTAGAAACAATAAAACTATACTTACTAAGCCCATTGGCTTAAGTGAAAATATTAAGCAGGAAGAAAAAGAATACAAGCATAAATGATTGAAAATGAAAGTGTCTTTCATCGATGCAAAAGAGTTAGAAGAAGATCCACAGACTGAAGTTTCTTATCTTTTCCAAGAACTACAAGAGGCTATCAACATAGCTCCTCATTTGATTTACGGCATCCCGAGCTTCATCAGCAGCCACTTGAAGCTCATGCACTCGACCAACTTCACTCTGTTCAGCTTGATGGAGTGATTTCTTAATATCTGCAATGAATTTCATACCATTCGTTTGAACTCCTTCTAGTGAATTGTTAAGATGTTCAGGTTCCCTAGAAACATCATCTATCTATTTTTGAAGGTGCATCTACTGGACAACTTTCTCCTTGATGTTATACTTCAACTCCTTCAACTTGGCATCATGATCAGCCTCATCTCAGGACACTACAGCCTCAAATTCGCTGAAATTCACCAATAGCCTCACTCTGGTCAAGTCTTGACAGTACCTCTGCTCTTGTTCTCTCTATAAAATTACTTGTTTCATCGTGTCATGGATATCTTGATATCCAAAACAGCCAAGTATCAACATGATGAACATGGATGACAGTCACGAGATCTTCTAAGACAGCTCTTCTATAGGCACTTCATATACGATCTTCCATATGTTTTTCCATGCCTTGTGTCGTGAAAATTGGTTCACCTTTTGTACTTTCGGGTCTGACACAGCATCACTATCACATGGGGGAATATAATGTGGGATTAATGCACTTAGAGAAGTTCCATGTTATACCCCTTCCCTCCTAACCCTTTTTATTTCAATTTCTATTCCCGTTGGGGCAGAGGCTGAGGCATCACCTTCAGATCTAACCACTAAAATTGATGGCCCTACATAGTCAGTTGAATGTTTTGGTTAGTATTAAAGGATAAAAAAAATTCTTAAGTAATCTTTCAAATTAAGTGCAGCCAAAAATATTATTATCTGTTACCCAACGGTAAATCATCAATATAAAAAGGCTCCTCCCCATATTTCCTAGCTTCAACAGGATTTTCAAGATGGGTTTCGGGAATCTCTATCAGGTATAGCTCCACATGAGCTAGTGTATCTGCAATAGTAGGGTTATTTATACCCCCTTAGAGTATTGGCATTCCACCAGCTTTCTCATATGGAACTGCACATTTTAACCAATCATGGTCAGAGATGTAATAAGAAGTTATTTTCATAGGAGGAAGGATAACACTCACATCTAAAATCTTCTAAATTACATGGTAATTTAACTTTATTTAAAAGGTCTTTAAAAGATGCCCCAAGTTTGATCATTTCATCCAAAGATATCTCATATTCTTGTTTAGTCTCACAAGTGGGAGAATTCAATGTATATTCTTGGAGACCCTCATCCTACAACCTCTGACCCCTGACAGTTTCTTCAGATAAAATTATGGCATTAGTTGTAGTAGCCACCAAATGTTCTAGTACATGTGTTGAACCTAAGGTATCAAAAAATGGAAGTCATTTGATGTTTTCATTTAACATATTATGAAGTACTGTTAAATTACCAGAAGCAGTATCTTCTCTACATGCAGCAGCAACATGAGCAGTAATGGGAACAGATGTTGTCTCTAATTCAAGAGTAGCCAAGTCAGCATGAACTTGTGATTGTTCACCAGCACCCTCTGTTGTTCTCATAGGAGGGTTAGTTATCTCCCTCAAAGGATAAATTGAAGAAGCCCCTACAAGCCCAAGAAGTATGAGCAATATTTTCATGGGTAAAGACTCATGACTATCTGAAGGACTTACCACTACTGATGAAGCATTTAGTTGTGGACTTCTTCCTTCGATGCTTTTGCTTCTTTGGATTTTTGGGAGTTATGACATCATCATCTCCAAATATAGGAATTGGAGAATGAAGATCTATGAGTAACTCCTCATCCATGGCTTGCTGGCCTGGAGATTTTTCACTCGGCTCACGAGGAGATTCAGCAGCCCCGACAACAGTACCACCAGGGATATATTGTGGTGAAGGAACCTCAGCAGTTCCTTTCTTTCCATGCTTTAGGATGAAGAAAGTAATTTCCTTGTGTAACAAAGATTTAACTAGAATCAAGTTATAAAGAATGAAAAGAAAGAGACTTACATCTCTAGGAGCCACGTAATCATGTCACTCCTCATCTCCGGAAGAACCAGTCCCCTCAGTGGTGCCAATGATCTATCATTTCCTTCACCCGCTTAATGACAGGAATGGAATCATCAGTGGATTATATTAGCATGTCCAGCTCTCTGATGTAATACCTCACTTCATCAGGGTTATCCTTGAAACGTATATCAGTAGAATCCTGAAGATTCCCTACTCTAAGGAGGTGTATCCCTTCACATAAGTCCAGCTAGGCGGTTTCAGAATCGCAATATAAAATCTTCCATGTCTGGACAGCCTCTGGTCATAGATACTCAGTATGCATACTAGAAGGCTGCGAGGAGGGTCCTATAATCTTGGACTTCATCTTCTTACCATATCTTGCAACTACAGATAAAGGATAAGAAAATAAATCTTTTTTCTCTATAAGGTAATGGAAAATAAATTTCCTCATTGAAGAAACTTACCTGGATTCTATGGAGTGGGTCTCTTGATTCTGACAGAAGGATTATATCTGGCACGAGGTCTCTAGGACACATGTCATGATTCGTTATCCCCATCCTGAGAATTCGATGAGTCAGCCCTGGGTGAGGAACCTGGTGAATCAGCTGCAGGTGTGGAAGAGTCACCTTCTAGATGAAGGCTTTCTTTCTCAACAGTTCTCTTCTTCTTCCCCACCCGATGAACCAGATGATTCAATACCCCTTTAGGGTATGATGCTACCTAGTTCACGGCATACCATGTAGTCAAGTTACTCACCTCTTTAGCAACTGGTAGATCAAACACTGCCCCGATCTTCTCCATAGATGTCAGCAATCATAGTTGTTGGGAAACCATTGGATGCATCTCTAACCTGACATGCATAGGAGGGGATACAACATTCTTCTGCAGACATTTGAATTGGCGTGCAAATTTTTATGGAGAATAGGCCTCGTATATAATCTCTCCATCAATCCTGGTGGCTAATACACCATCTCTGCAAGCCATCATGTATGACCTCAGTTCCAGGCCAGCCGTTCCATCATTAACAAACCTCCCAGTTGGTGGGTTTATATAAGGAAAGAAATTGAATTCCTTGAACATGCTCAGCCTCACCTTCATATCATAGATATTGAGAGCTAACGGAGAAACTCCAGAAAATGCCTGCACTGATGGCTCAAAAGAACATCCAAGAACATGTTCTCCATTCTGTATAGAATAGGTCCTGAAATGAGTGGAGATCCGTCCCCACAAAACATGGAATGGTCCCACTATTCTCAAAGTATACATAACCATAAATATATGGAGTAAGATCCTGTGAATATTCGCTAATATGGGGGTGTCCAACCCAACCATTTTCTTCTCATCCAACGTGGCTGCCACAACGAAGGTCCCTGGCCTGATGGCTCCCTTCGAATCCATGACTGGAAAAAGATAAACACTGACCGACAAGGCTAATAAGCCTACCAGATGGGTCTTTTTTTGGATTCTCTGATCCACTTATTACCCCCACTTCTCAAATTCTCCTACTTCTAGAGTTGGACAAAATGTGCCAGAAGCACCCCTCTTCTCTGTTCTAGAGCAGGTAGTTGGACGAGTATAGGTGGTCCCCTTCTCCTCCTTCATGGTAAGAAACATATCCATCCACTCCTCCAGATGAATATCCTTTCTAGAATGTGTTTTGGATGTCTTTGAGTTCTTGAGCTTGTAGAAAATTTTCAATAACTCCTGATCCAAAGCTAGAGTCTTCTCCGAATCATTCCAAGTCTCCTTGGGAGTGATGAATTCATCATACATATCGCCTAAAATTTGAGCCCCCTAGATCTTGTAGATATCCCACTGACTGATGCCTACTTCTCCATGAGTCAGATGGAAAGAATTGGTTTTTTCGGCTCCAGCGACTGATTAGCTATGGCACAAAGTCATCATTCTTGTAGACATATGTCTGCCCAGCCTAGACGACTTCATATATTGCAGATCCTTTCAAATCCTCGACAAAATCTGCACAGGTTTTTTGCAACCAATATTCCCACATCCAAGTTAGATTCACACCTCCTCTATGATGGATGTCCCAACTCTTCTTCCAGCCATTGGATTGGTCCATCTGATAATTTTGGAAGATTCAAGGATAACAATGTGGTTGCAGCTCAGGCTTGTGAGGTTTCAGATCTGGGGCACGAGGGTTATGATGCATTATATGGCCCTTCTCCACTATTCCTGTATTTAAAAATGATCCTCCCATTGAGACATTTGCTGATGAAAAATTGGTGTATTTATAAAACCCAGAATGCGGAAGATAATTTGTTGCCTCTTGAATGTTGACTTCTTGCAGATGACTATAGCCATACAGAGGCAGGTTGATACTCTGTGGAAAACTAACATGATAATTCTTTAAGTACTTGGCCAAATCTAGGAGAGTGTTTTCATATATAGTGTAGTAATCATGGCAAAAAAATTTCATCATATCAACAATTCTCTTGCTAGCCAGTTCATCAGTCGTTCCAATTCTTCTAGGACCCATTTAACCTACACAAAAGTCAAATAATTAAATCAAAGGTCAAATAACTAACTCATAAGTAATTTGGTTTTTCATAAAATTTGTGAAGAAAAATGGAAAAAAATGGCTAAGTCATTATGGAATGCAAGTCCAATGTTGGTGCACAAGTGTAACGATGTCGTGCAGGTTTTGGTGCGTAGGTATCACCACACAAGTCAGACTACCTCTGCAGAAGCGCAACACGAACAAAAGCATTGAAACCGCAGAAAATCAGTATATTTACATGACGAGAGCAAAATGCGTAGTGACAGCTCAGAAGAGGTCAAAGCCGTCTTCTTTACATGAGAATGATTGCGAATTTATATGCAAGGCCGCACCTATTCACGCCAAAGCCTGCGCGTCTCGCACCTGTGTGCTGCCACCTGCCCGCTCAAACTTGCGCGCCCAAATTTCAATGGTCTTCTCCTTTATCTCAGAGTCAGATCCTCTTTCCTTTTTTTGAATCCAACACTGAGGGGGGAGGGACTTTTGTTGACGCTCCCTTCCATCACAGAGTCCAAAGATGGACTAAGGAGAGTACATCAAGAAAAGAAGAAGAAAGAATCATCAAAAAAGGGAAAAGGAATTAAGGCGGGCAAGTGTACCTGCGCACCAGCCTTGGGCACACAAGTCACTTGTACGCCATAAATGAGGCATGCACGTCACTTGCGTACCCTACATCGAATTTCTCCCAGGACTTCAGTAGCCTATAAATACCCCTTGTGGGCCCCCCATTTCAAGGACGGAAAAATCCAAAAGTTAGATTTAAGCTCTCAGCGCCCTAGTCTCTACTTGAAGTCTTATGAACACTTCTAAGGTAATTTCATACCTAAAATGGAATATCTAAAGAGGATGAACAAGGCCTAAGTGTTGGAATTCATCAATACATTCATGCCCAAGTGTCTAACCCTTAAGGAAAAATGGCCACACTTGCGCACCACTTTATCCCTTCAACAGAACTTGCACGCCACTCTTTTCGAATACTTTAGGGATAATACTAAGGGATTGAGCCAAGATTTTCCCACGTATTACTATATTGGTTGACCATCGCGCAAGTATTCATGTGTCGCGCAAGTATACTTGTGCGACCAGGACTTGCACACCAAAATAGGACTTGCACGCCTACATATTTTTTGGATGCCTCTCTTGTTTATTCAACTCGGTTCTTCAAATCCACCTCTCCTATTCATGATTTAGCCTTCAAAACCCTCTTTAAAGCCACTTTTGGAATGGTTCCTTTGTTGGATTCTTTATTTGAAAGGAATTTTGTGGAACATCTCTCAAAACCTAGTGATTTACATATCTTTATGTCACTAAGGTTAGAGATTTCCTCCATTCAATCTCATCCTCTAGGAAGAGAAGATCTTTTTCATGGGCCTCCTTTTTAGGAGTAAGCCCCAGATCCCAGGTCCCCTAACCTAGGCCTCCTTTTCAAGAGTAAGCCCTAGGCTTATTTTCTTTTGAATTGGGCATCCTTCTCCAGAGTAATCCCCAATCATAAGATAAAGTTTCCCATTAATTTGGGCATCCTCCTTAGGAGTATGCCCCAAATTAAGAATCTAAATCTCTATATATCTTTATAGACCTTGTTAATGGGCTTCCTCCTTATAAGTAAGCCCCAATCCCCCTTTAACTCTGGGCCTCGTTCTCATGAGTAAGTCCCAAGTTATAAGTCCCTTTAATTTTTGGGCCTCCTCAGGAATAAGCCCCAATAATAAGTCCCCCTAATTCAGGCATCCTCCTCTGGAGTAAACCCTAAGTTAGAGTACTCAAATCTCCCTAAAACGCAAATACCTTTATGGACATTGTTCCTAGATTTATTTCCAAAAGTAAATCATAGTCTCCATCGACTTGGGAAGTAACACATACATAAGCCCCATATCATTCCTTATGACCATATCATTCCTGGCATAAATTTTCAGGTTTACTGATACCTCTTCTTTCTCACACCGATCATGACTCACATGAGCTTAGAGTGTAAAAGAAACCATGACACATCTCTTTGAGCCATTAATCATACATAAGCCTCACAATTCTTAACTAAACTATGTAGAATTTGATCTCTACCTTTAAAGTATAGTACGTTGGAATCCTTTCTAGGGTTCAAGCCCATCACCCATTAATTCGTATCCGTCCCATATGACATTAAACTTTATCTTAATTCCCGAACTATGTGGGTTCTGATTCCTTTTCTAACAAGGATACGTAGGTAGCCCATCTGTCGGTACGATCCAAACATTAAAATAATCCATGTCCTTCTGAATGACAATAAAATTCAAGTGCCCAACTGAGTTTCTTTAAAACTAGTAAGGTTTTCATTATGACCAAGGGATTTCTATATAATGTGTTTAAGGATACCATTGACTAAGAATATCTAATAAATACAGATGATTATCTATCAACGAAGAACCTCAAATACATATAAAATATTAACTAAATTCTCATACATATCAATCATTTATTGTCAAATATAAAGGAAATCTCATTTTCATACTTGGTAATTTAATAAGGACTCACGAACATAACTTAAATCTATAAAGAGAGTCCTAAGTAGACAATAATTCCCCCCAAAAAGGTATGATGAGTCCGAACTCCCATCTTCTTGACCAATGAAAATTCTTAAGCCTCATAAGTCTATAACTAATGAGAACCTACTTTTGGAATGTAGGTCCAAATGCATATAGAATAATTGGATGTTTCCGGTTCAAAGAATAAACCCGTTAGAAACTGATTCGAATGTTTAAACCTTAAAAAAAACAAGTTCGTCCCCATTTCTAGGAAGAAAAAATGATATCTTCATCTTGTACTTTAATAACAAGAACTAACTACTCAACAGTATTGGTTGACATCTCTCATTCACTTATATATTTCATAGCTTCTACCAGAATAGTTGGGACATCAGGCATTTGAATGTCATTAGGCTGATTTTCATCTATATTGGAACTAGATACCACGGGTGAAGAATGTTGTTGTTCAACTATATCCTGATAATGATCAATAGGAATATCTCTATTCTTATCACTTCCCTAGTCATGATTAGTACCACCTTCTTTGTTTTTATTACCTTTATAATCAAGTCCACCATCATTCTCTCCCTCATTTGGATCCTCATCCTAATCCTCATCCTCGTGATCCTCATTATATTAACTTGAACCTATATCTGATTTCTGAAGATCCATAGTGTCAATATTTTCTTCTTTAGAATAATTTTCAGTACTACAATTTCTATTACCATTCTAATCATCTGATGTTCTAGATAAAGATATCTTAAATTGATCATATCCTGAAACATTAGTATCTTTATCATCATTTTTATATAAAAGGGATTCTTGGGTAGGAAGAGAACCTAGTTTATTGATATATTTATTAGAAACATTCAGAGAAGATTTAGGAATCTTCAGGTGACTCCCCACTTTCAATGAACAAACTTCTTCTTATTCTTCCAATGTATGTTCAACACTTTCAATATCTGTATCAGAGTACTCTTCAATCTCATATATCTTGAGACTAAGATACATAGGGTCCACAGGTCTTGTTATATGATTGAAATGTCCCAAAACATTCGTATAATTGTTTTTAATTATATAGTATTATTTCAGCACTAGGAACTGAGAATTCGTGTGATTCCAAGGCCTGGAGTTCCCAGAATGATTCGTCAAAAAATGTTAATCTTTAAATAGCACCTGTGAGTGGTTTTCTAAAAAAAGTGGAATAACTCTTAAATGGGTGTCCAGTTCACAAATCTGGGGGCTCATTTATGTTTAGGATGGTGGGTTTACTCTAGGCGCGACTTACGTTTAGTCAGTGCAGGTCTCTAGGGAGAATACCAGTAAATGGAATAACCATAAATAAAATTATTAAATAAAATTATTTTCTTTTACAAAAGCTTATAACTCATGAACGATGACTCAGATTAAAAATTGGATACCACCACTGAGCTCATGAGTGTATTTTTTCCATAAGAAGATCCTAACATTGGTCGGCGCGGGCCAATAGTGGAAGTTATTTTTTGGTCGTAAATAAAATAATTAACAATTATTTTATTTTCAGTTCCTTATAACTCGTAAATAGTAACATGGATTAGAAATTAGAGATTATTTTTGATCTCATGAGGGTGTGTTCCCCTTAGGCGGAGCCTATCCTTGACTGATTCATTTTGAGGGGGAATATTATTTTTGTGAACTTTTTTAAGGTTTAATTAAGTAAACATGAGAGTGGGTTTCTCTAACTTTTTAACTTATTCTTGGATCAAAAATATGAGGACACCGTTGAACTCAGAATGTCGAGATTCTCCTAGAAAAAAATTAACTTCAGCAAACAAGGGTTGAATGTAAAAGATAATTTTTGAACTTTTCTGAAAATAATAAAATAACATTAGAAAGTTAATTTATTTCCTTTTCACATCCATTTTTTTATAAGGAGATGATGTGGTACAGTGATGAGGCTCATTTATGAGGCTCGTTAATGTCTAGTTAACTCGTAGCATAACGATGTAACGTTGCAGCATAATAGAAATGATGCAACTTGTTTTCCTTTTAATTTTTTTTGAAGCATTGGTGGGTGGAAGAATTAAATTGGGAGTATTGTCTAAAGAACCTCTGAAAAACATCTCCTCCAATGAAGAATGAAAAATTTCGATGAACATCATACATCTTTGACGCACCTTGAAGAATGGAGTCAGAAGAAATGAACGATGTCGACGTCTTCAAACCTCGAGGACAAAACATTTTCATAACGAATGCCAAAAAGGTAGGGGTTTAATTTGAACAAGTTATTCCCCATTCTTATTCCAGAAATGATGAATGTGGATCAACCCATGAATAGGTTGTTCCTAAAATTGTACGTTTATGCATGTGGGTGACTTTCTTTTGATATTTTCATTATCTGGGAATTAAATTATCATTTTTTGATTCAATTGGATTCCACGAACCTCCCCGTTTTATAAAACTCTAATAGAGAGGGCGTAGACTGACATGAACAAGGCTCGACCACCTTTGTCGTGTAAATTATTTGTGGTCGGACCCTCAAAGTGGTGACAGGATGATTTTGGGTCCTTTTGGGTGATGAGGGCCTTCCCCCAAGAGTGCAGGGATATGCGACAAGAAGAACGGACCTTTGAAGCCGGTCTGGTGGTCTGCCGAACATAATTTTGTCTGTCGGTAGTGGCCGTGACTGGAGGCGTTAGCATGCTCATCGACGCACCATAGAGTCAGTGGGAGACACGGCACTCGCCTAGCACCACATGGAGGGATGACCCACATCCGAGTAGTCTGGGTGGTTCAACAAGCCGCGGTCGCTCGACCGTGTGAGGAGGGCCTCATGCATCCACAGGGATATGGGGTCTAGACGTGGTAGTTGAATGTGTCCTAGATAGGTAGTTCACTACCATCCATCACCGCGTGGGCCGGGTATCGGGCGAGCGGGCTATGCCCCCAGCCAATGGGTCGAACCTACAAAGACGGGCCGGTCTTCAAGCCCAGTAGGCCGAACCATCGCCGGTTATCCGGACCCGCACCAGTGGGCCGGACCTACACTGGAAATCCATACCTACACCCAGTAGGTTGGAACCATGCCAACAGGCTATTACCACGCCCCTCTGGTTGGGCCAGAATAGACGGAGTTTCCGAGCAACACGGTGGGCTGGACCCTCAGCCAGACCAGACCAGGACTAGTGAGACCCATTGGGCATGGCCCACTAGACAGGCCTGACCTGACCGAACCAGACCCAAATTTCTTCAGGTAATGTTGTTAAAATTATACCTAGGTATGTGGTTCCCTCAGGCATGTTTGGGTGGATTGGTCTGACCGGGTCGGACTAGGCCAGGACATAATCAGCCCATGTTTACTAAAATGCCCGTATCTTGCAAACTGTACATCTGATTTATGTTCCGTTTGTGGCGTTTGGACCCTCTATTTGAGGGATATCTTATGAATTTCTCTGAGGATTCTTTCATTTATTTTGTGATGTGAATAATGGAATGGGGAGTGGTTCTCCCAAACGCACTATGCACTGAACCCTATGGTGGTCTTTTCCCAGAAGACTGCTAACTTTCGACTCTATGAGATTCGACTATGCACTTGTTGGAAAAACTTATATGTGAATTTCTAGGACCATGGTGGGACACACTTCTTGGTGAATTTGTAGTCACATGGTACGCGGTGAGGAGTACCTTAGTTGTCCAAGAATAGTGGGAATCACTTCTGTGTGACTTTGTAGGCCCACGTTAGGTGATGGGGAGGTGTGCCTATGAAGTCCAAGGTTAGTGGGAATCACTTCTATGTGACATGAGAGGCCCACTATATTTGATAGAGGATGAGTTCTCCAGCAACTGAGGTGTTTTATGATGTGATTGAAAATTCTTCTATCGCTACCCAAAATGAATACCTGGTGTGAGTTGTCTTGTGATTCATGGTTTACTTTTAGGATTGATGTGTGGTCTTATATTTTTGTTTAGGGGTATCTACTAAGTAATTTGTTACTCACCCCTATATAGGTTTTGGCTGCACATGTTGTGTCTGGTGCAGACGAATGGAATTTTGATAGAGACTTTGGTGGACTAGGACAGAGAGGTGCTCAGGGAGATGAGACTAACGGATACTACGATAGTGTACGTGGTTTCCTAGGACCAAGAGGGGCCTAGTAGGATTGATTGGACATGACATTCTACTTTATATTTTAGTAGCTACACTACTTCATGATCATGTGGGGTTTTTCATGGATGTCCATCAGAGTTTCATTTTTTTACTATATTGTTTTTATTTTTTTTGGGATTGTATTCTGACCCACTTATATTAGTTATTATGGTAATCATATTTGTTTTAGTGATACTTGTTTCCATTTCAATGTCTGGGACTTGGTTTTTCATGTATGTGCGTACAGGTACTCAGTCAAATGCCTTCCTCTTACCGGTTGACACCTTCAATGCTAGTCGCCATCCCCGGACCATTGGGAGGTTGGCATGGGGTAGTCATGGAATGGGCCCTAGGGGATGGGTAATGACAAAGTGGTATCAGAGTGTGCTTGTTCCTACCAAAAATTTAGGGATTTTGTTTTTTGTTTTGGGGTAATAGTGTTATGTGTTGTGAGTTTGACATTCATATTCGGGGAGTCCAGTGTCAGTGCGGCGACCGACGTATCCATGCACCAAGACCTTGAATTCCACTTTTCAGCTGAATACATGAAAATATTGGTTGTATTAGTGTCTCCTTATGTTCTTTTAGTAAGAGTCAGATCACCAGGTATAATGTTTTGACCATGGTTCATCATGATTCTCTTTCAAGATGACTCTACACTAGCGGCCAACCAGATTTCTGGTGCATGACCATGAGAATAGTACTTAGAGTGATGAGGCCTCGGCATAAGTATTGCTGCTTGAGATGGTAACTTCGGTAAGTGTCTCAGCAATATCAGAGCCCGTTGGTCTATAGTTACTACCAGTGCTACCAGTAGAGGAAACATATAGGCTCACTTCTTTATAAGAGTTTTAGCGACATATAATCCTCAGGATATGATGTGAGACCAAATAATAGGTAGCTAAGGACTAGTTAGAGGTGGTGACTGAGTTTACCTCTTAATATGGCACCATTAGATCAGATGGTAGTCCTGGTAGTGAGCCTTCTACATTGCTCAGCAAGGTGACGGTAGGTTTTATATTAACCCGATATTACAATGAGGTGACTTTTCTGTGGACAGATCTTGAAAACCTTTCTTGAAGAAGATGTCTCATTCTATAAAAAGCTATGGGGCATGTGTTCGCATGAGGTTCTACCGCTTTAGCAGGATGACATGTCGGTAGCTGAGTATTCATTGAGGTCTACCGACCATTCTAGGTACTCAATGAATACGATACAACCAGTGCTTCTGGGATCGGACCTCTAAGAGAGATGTGTTTAGGTACATCCAATTCATAACTATTCCTCTTTACATTCCTAAATTTTTTTGGGTGCCATAGAGAACCACTGAGATCAAATGTTCTTTGGATGACTATATTCTTACAGTAAATGTCAGTACTGGTAATGAATGAGACTGATGTCAGTTTCAGATACTTGGACGTGTAAAATGTTTTGGAAAGAGGAAATAATAGGGAAAGATGAATCTGCATAGCATAATACCTTAATGTTGATCTAGGAGAGAAGAAGGTGGTGGTATACATTTTGACATGATATAACCACTACCCCAATATAGTCCCCATTAGGTCAGTGTGCTGGATTAAAGGGGAAGGGAGTAACTGCATGTGGTCAAAAATTATGACCCAAGGGCTCTAGGAATGATTTGAGTTATGGTTTGTGTCTAATAATAGTTCTCATATTAATAGAAATTGGTACTAATCATTCCTTCTTCTCATGAGTCTAGTTTAAGACGTAGATTTTTTTGTTAAACCATTGACATGATCCTTACATATAGAGATACCTATGGGAGGAGACTCGATAATCACACTTATGCTGATGGTGTGATCTGACCCTTGAGGGGAGATATTCGGTTGGAAAATCTTATTGACGGTGTTGATGAATTAAAAAGTTAATTTGGGTATGGACTGGTCATCCACAATTCATTCTCATAATAACGGTTCTAGGAAGATGAATGTAGTATATCTAATGTCTTGGAATGGGGTTTTCCCTAGTCATCTAAAAATGAAACATAGGAAGCACAGGATAAACTCATGCATAGAAGGGTGGAGTCAATCACTCATGATTTATCCATCCTTACCCTTATGGAAGCAGGTTTTTTTTAGTTTTCAGTTCCCAAGAGTAGTGGAAGAGTGTTGGAACATCCTTTTAAAAGATGTTTCCATGATTACCTCCCCATATGGAGAGGGAATTATGCATTGACATGTACATAGGGAAAACACTAATATATAAACCTGCATATCAAAAAGATCCTATAGATCTCTAGGAGCTGCGAGTATAGTTGGGGGACTTGTATAGGAAGGTCTTAGTAAGACCTAGTGTTCAGGGTAATGTGTGGATTACTATCACATTAACCAAGTGGTTGTGGAGAATGAGTACCCACTACCAAATGGTCATTGGCCACATCAATTAGTTAAAGGGGGTAGCCTTTCCCATGGATGGAAATGTATGAATAGGTTTTTTAGTAGTATATATTGTGGCGATTTATAAAGTTCCTCTATGACAATGACTTTCAGATTGTCTATACTCTTATGAAGGGGAACATGGTGGCTGATTCGCTCAACAGTAGGTCTTGTTTGTAGTAGCTGAGTGAGGTGATGGAGAAACTAGTTGAAATGAAAGAATACTTCATGTATGATGATGGAGAATCTTACCTATGGTATATGACTGTCACTCCCCCAGTCCTTCAGTGAGTTTGGGAGGCACATCTTGTGGATATTGACTGTGAGGCCCAACATGCTTAGATATCATCAAGATAGGCTCTGGATGGATTTTCGATAGGTGGGTAGCATGTCATCCTTTTTAGAGGGTGAACTATAGTGCCAGTTACGTTGCAGGAGGAGGTGTTGAGGGAGTTCCATACATCCCCTTTGGTAGTAAATCATGTGTTGAAATGATGTACCAGGACCTCTGATTTCAGTACTGGTGTCTAGGGATCAAGAAAGTGGTGGTCGAGCTTGTTTCTTGTTGCCTCACTTGTCCGTAAGTTAAGGTCAAGAATCAAAATCCAATAGGCTTGGCCTAGCCACTCGAAGTACTAGAGTTGAAATGGGAAGGTATCTCTATGGGATTTGTGATGGGGTTACCACTTATATCCAGGGGCCATGACTCTATATGGGTGATTGTTGCCCGACTCACCAAGTTAGCTCACTTTCTACCCATCTAAGAGCAGGAACTGCCAGAGGGCTTTGGACACCTCTATATCCAAAAGATAGTACAAGTTCATGGGGTACCTCCGACTATCATCCCAGATCGTGATGCTCGATATACATCCCAACTATGGAGAGGAATACATGAGGCCTTCGGTATTTAGTCGCGCTTGATCACATCTTCTCATCCCCAAACGGATTGTTAGACAGACCAGACCATACAGACCATGGAGGACATGTTACGTAATTTTGTTTGAAATTTTTTTTCAAGTTGGGAGGACCACCTTCCACTAGTGGATTTTTCATACAACAATAGTTATCACTACACCATTTTCATGACACCATTTGAGGCATTATACAGCCGACCATAGAGATCACCCCTATATTCGACAGACCCTGGGGAGTCAGCACTCATGGATCCAGAGTTGGTATGGGCTACCACTGAGAAGGTGCGGATCATCCAAGAGCAAATGATGACTTCACATAGAAGATAGAAGTCATATGCAGATAAGAGATAGAGACCCTTGGAGTTCAAGGAGGGAGACCATGTTTTCCATTGGATCATATCCCGATAGGTATTGTGGATATTTGGCCTGGGTGGTAAGCTATCACCAAGGTCTATCTGACCTTTAAAAATCCCTAAAAGATTTGGTGAGGTGACGTATGGCTTATCTCTTCCCCCACAGATGCATCGTGTGCACGATGTTTTTCATGTGATGCAACTAAGGAGTTAGATTCCTGATCCATTGCATGGCATCGACTAGGGAAAGATGGAAATTGATGATAGGGTGATGTTTGCGGAGTTCTACGTGCAGATAGAGGATCGGCAGGAGCAGGTCATTCTTGTATGGTTGATTCCTCTTATGCGTGTTTGGTGGTAGCATGGGCATCTCTATGAGAAATCATAGGAGAGGGAGGCTTATATTCCTTTTCAGTGCCCCCACTTGTTTGATTATATTTTGTTTTGACTTTCTAGGATTAAAATCCCTATCGTGGCAAGGATGAAATGTCCCCAAATTTCAATATTTTTTTAATTATATTGAATTATTTTGTAACCATCCATTGAGACGATGTGTGATTCTGAGGCCATGAGTTCCCAGAATAATCTGTCAAAAAATGTTACGCTTTAAATTACGTGCATGAGTGGTTTTCCTAAAAAAGTGGGATAACACATAAAAGGGCACCCAATTTACAAATCTGAAGGTTCTGTTGTGTTCAAGAAGGCGGGTTAACCCTAGGCATGACTTTATTTTAGTTAGCTCAGGCCTTCACTGAGAAAACCTGAAAATGGAATAACCATAAATAAAATTATTAAACAAAATTATTTTATTTTTCAAAATATTCTAAATCATGAACGGTGACTCAAATTAAAATTTTGAGACTACCTCTGAGCCCGTGAGGGTAATCTCTCATTATTAATATACTAACATTTGAAGGGATGGGCCGATAGTGGAAGTTAGTTTTTGTCCATAAATAAAATAATTAAATAACTATTATTTTATTTTTAAATCTTTATAACTCCTAATTGGTATCTCAGATTGGAACTCTGAGTGTATTTTTGAGCTCATGAGGTAATTTTCCCCTTAGGTGGAGCCTAACCTCGACTAAAGTTGTTAGAGGGTGAATATTAATTTTTTCAACTTGTTTTAAGGTCTACCTAAGTAAACATACGAGATGGTTTTTATAACTTTTGAACTGGTGCAGGGATCGAAAATATGAGGGCACCGTTGAACTATGAATGCTGGAATTCACCTAGAAAGTAATTAACATCGGCCGGTAAGGGCCAAATGGAAAATTTAATTTTAAGAATTTTCATAATATAATAAAATAACACTAATAAGGTATTTTCTTTTATTTTATCATATGTTGAGTGGAGGATGGAAATTATGTGGTACATCAATGAGTTTCATTGATTAGGCTCATTAATATCTCGTTAGCTCATGGAGAAACAGTGTGTTAATGATGTGTAACAGCGACAATGCTTCATAAATGAAATAGCATAACAATGTGACTTGTTTTCCTTTTATTTTTGGTTGAAGTGTAGGTGGGGGGAGGAATTGTACGGTGAGGATTCTCTGAAGAATCTCCGACTAACATACTCTCCAATGAAGAATTAAAAATACCAAGGAACATCAGACATCTTTGACGCACCTTGAAGAATGGAGTCGAAGGCAACAAACGAAGTCGACGTATTGAAACCTCGAAGACGTAATGATGCGGAAATGAATGTCAAAGAGTTAGTGGTTTAATTTTTGCAAGTTCATACTTATAATTATACTATAAATTAAAAAAATTCGATTAACCCAAAAATAGGTTAATTCGTGAATCATGCATTTATGCGGGAGGGTGATTTTTTTGGGATTTTTGTCATCCGGTGATTGAAGTTATCATTTGATGATTTAATTGGAAACCGAGGACATCCCTTGTTTATAAACCTCTAATGCATAGGGAGAGGTACAACATGAATGAGTACTGAGAACCTCCTTCATGTGCCTTCTTTGTGGTCACAGCCTCAAAGTGGGGGAAAGATGATTCTGGGATATTTGCGGTAAAGAGGGAATTCCCCCGAGAGTGCAGGCCTGGGTAGTGTGATGAATGGACCACCAGAGCGCATCTGACGGTCTACTAAACATATAATGGTGGGCTGGAATCAGTGCCAGCAACCCACGACTGCATTTTCATGTTGATGGGGAAGCGTTCTCATCAGCGTGCCTCCACCGCAACGAATGATCTGGCGCCCGCCTGGCACCATGTGGAGGGACGACCAGTGTTCAGCCCGTCCGGGTTGTTCGGCGAGCCGCCATCACTTGACCACAACTAGAGGGCCCCCGCACATCAATGTGTCCAGCAGGGGAAGAACGTGGAAGTTTTCCACATACCAGCCAGGTGGCACAACGTTGTCCTTCAACACATGAGTCGGGCAGTAGGCTGGCATGTTGCGCCCCCCAGCAAGCTGGCCAAACCTGCACCGGCGAGCCAGACCCGTGGCCCAGTGGGCCAGTCCCATAGTCCGGAGATCTAATCCCAGTATGGAAGTCCAGACCCACACCCAATGGGATGGACCCATGCCCTTTGGGATGCGATGAACTAGACTGGGTCACTGAGTGACCCAGCAGGCTGGACCCTCAGCCAAACTGGGTCGGGTCCAACAAGGCCCACTATGGCTGGCCCACTAGATAGGCCGAACCAGACTAACCCAGACCTTAAGTGGGTATGTTCGAGTCGGTCGAATTAAAATCGGGTATGTGGCACCCCCGGGCTATGTTGGTTGGGTCAGACCGAAGCCAAACACAACCCATCCATGTTTACTAAAACTCATGTGTCTTACAAACCACACATCCGATTGACAAGGAATTTTTAGAATTGGGATACCCTCGATGAGGAAGATCATTTGACATTACCTGTGGAGAATTTCATGGAATTAGATATGCAATGAATTTATTGAGGAACAGTTATCCCATGCATGCTACGTATGGAACCCTACGGTAAGTTGAGACCTGATGAGTGATAAATTTTGACTCTGTGCGACTCGACTATGGCCCAATTGAAAGCACTTTTTTCTGACTTTCTAGGCCCATTGTTGTAATTACATCTCTGTGAATTTGCAGTCCCACAGTAAGCGATTAGGATGAGTACCTCAGTTGGCCCAGATTTGTGAGTAGTGCTTCTGTATGACTTTGCAAGCCCACGGTATGCGATGAGGAGGTATACCTAAATAGTCCAAGGTTAGTGGGAAGCACTTCTGTGTGACTTGGATGGCCAAATTTACTTAATAGAGGAGGATTTATCCAGCAGCTAAGGTGTTCTATGATGTGACTGCTAATTCTTCTTTTACTACCCTAAATGTATACCTAGTGTGAGTTGTCTTGTGCTTCAGGCTATACTTTGAGTATTGATGTGTAGTCTTCCCTTTTTTGGGGTGTCTCTACTGAGAACTATGTTACTCACCTGTGCATGGGCTTTTCCCACACGTCTTGTGTCTGGTGTAAAGGGTTGACGTTTTGATATAGACTTTGGTGGACCATGACCCAGAGGTGCTCAGGGTGATGGGACCGACGGACGCAACGATGGTGGACTTGGTAGCATGTGACCTAGAAGATATTAGTAGGATCATGTGGACAGGACGTTCTACTTTAGCTACCTATAGATGCACTACTCTCATGATCATGTGGGATATTCAATAGATGGACATCAATGTTTTCTTTTTTCACCTTTCTGTTTTTTGTTAATTTGTTGGATTTGTATTCTGGCCCACTTATATTAGTTTTATCAGTATTGAACATTGTTTTAGTGATACTTTCTTCCTTTTCAGTGTGTGTGACATGGTTGGGCATGTGTATTCATAAAGGTACTCATGAAAATGATTCCCACTTCTAGGTTGACTTCTTCAATGATAATCTCCAGCCCTTGGCCTTCGGGAGGTGGTCTTGGGGTAGTCACGACATAGGCTTTGAGGGACGAGTTGTGACAATGATCGATAAGATATAATTCATCATACAATTTCACATTATCCCTTACCTAATATTTCATCCATGGGTCATAATTCACTTTTACCCTTATAAAAATAATTTTTACACAATAAAACCACCAAATTTATCATTATCTTCTTCTCTTTCATTAACATATCCATTTACATCTAAGATAGAAGATATAATTTTAGGATAAATAATGGAGTTATATCTTCTGATCCTCTTACTCATATCATATATATGATCCATTAATAATATACACAGATTGACTATTTTCCATTTTTTCATCATATACATGAAATATAGATTTTAATACCACATGGTATTTAAATACAACTTTCTAAGACATAAAACATATTGCAAAAACATGAACTACAGCTAAAACTCACCATCATGCTCTGTATCAGTGGGTCTTCTTAGTTTACACTCACTAATAAATTGTATGTGTGCCTTTTAAAATTTAAAAATTTCAATTTCACTTGGTATACTACCATGAAAATATACATATACTCTTTTATAAGATACATTTATGCACTATTCCCATTCCCTTAAAGAGAAATAAATCTCTTCTCTGCTAATGAAACATTGTATCCTATCCACATTCTTTCTGAAAATAAATTTCACTTTTTGATAAAAATCCTGGACTGACCACATATAATAAACTTAGTGATTTGAGTTAAATTGGCTCATTCATTTTATCTTTTGATACCCTAAAATACTAGAGAACTTATAGTTGGGAGACATTGCACATCAATCTCTTTTTCTAGTTTGCCAACATGATTTTCTAGATGTGGGTTCAATAAACCAACATCCTAGATGAATTTAGATAGCTTTTGTTTCTTAGATGGCCTCATCTTATCTAGATTCAATTCTACTACTTGCTTTACATGATGCATTCGGTTCGGTTGTAGGTTCAGTGGATCAAGAGAGAATGTTGATCGATTTGAGTTGTAGGGAAAAGGTTAATGAAATTAATGTTTTTAGGGGAATTGAATTTATTTAGATTTATCACGATATTTATATGTTATAGGGATTCTATATATATAACAATTAATTATAATAATGTAATCAGTAAAATAAAATTTCAATGGTAATAAAGAAATGGTAACATGAAATGAAAAGGTGACTCTTTCATTGGTTACTCATCCATGGTGAATCATCAACAGTGACTCATCAACTGTGTCTTATCAACAGTTACTCATATACAGTGACTCATTAAGGGTGACTCCTCAATGGGGACTCAAAAAGAGTTACTTATCAATAGTGACTCATCAACAGTGACTCATCAACATTGACTTATCAGTAGTGACTTATCAAGGGTGAATCATCAATGGTGACTCATTAATGGTGACTTATCAATTGTGACTCATCAACGGTGAATTAGAAATGGTAACTCATCAATGGTGACTCATCAAAAGTGAATCAACTATGTCTCATCAAGGGAAATTTATCAACCAATCCTAAATTAGTTTTATACTTGAGGTATTTAAAAATTCTTTTGAAAACTAATAAATCTAACCCTTTTAGATTTTAATGGAAGAAATAATGCATACACACACTAAACATAATAAAATTCCAACTAGTAATTATTTTAAAAAAGACTACCAATCATTCCTCTATAACTATTTAGATCTACTAATTTTCTAGTTTCATTAATAACTTGTTTACAGGTGGTACTAATGGGGGTATCAATACTTTTGGTACATTATAGGCCAAAAAAACTAAAATAACATTAAAATATCTACTTTTATTTAAGATAATTCCCTATTCATTTTGAGAATTATTAAATCCAATTATGAATTTGATTTCACCAACTAAACTTAATACAAATTCATTTTTTATTAGTTTTTAAAAATTGATACTTAGGGAATCATTATTAGATCCAAAAATAATATCATCTACATATATTTTTACTATTAAAATATATTTTTAAATTCTATTTATAAAAATAGTTGGATCAAAAATACCTTTTGAAAAATGTTTTGAACTTCAAAATGTGGTAAGCCTATCATTCCCAGGTCTAAGAACTTTTTTTAAACCATATAATGATTTTATTAATTTAAAAATAAATTTTGGAAAATTTTTATCTTGAATTCCTGGAGTTTTTTCCAAAAAAATATTTATTTGTAAATCCACTTAATAATGAGCTATTAAAAACCATTTAATATATTTTGAAATCCAAATGTGTGGCATATAATAGTAGCATAATAATGGATTCAATTCGTTCTATAGGTGAAATGGTTTTTTCAAAATAAATACATTCTTATTGATTATAAACTTTTGAAACTTGTATATCTTTATTTCATACTATAGTTCCAGACTCATCAAACTTGTTTCTAAACACCCACTTAGTTCCAATTGTATATGTATCATTAGGTTTATCAAAAAGTTCCCAAGAATTTTATCATTCAAATTGATTATGTTCATCATGCATGGATATTACCCATAATTCATCATTTAGGTCATGATTAATGTTCTTATGTTCAGGATGTGACAGGAATGCCTGGTGTTCAATTTGATTTCAAAGGTAAGATCTGGTCTATGTACATATGTCTAGGTTGTTTATTACAACATCTATCTGATGGTGTCTACGATTCATAATGGTTCATTGAGAAGATGGACTGGAAGACTCAATATCTTCTTCCAATTCAAGTTATGGTATATTATTTGTTGAATTAACGATGTGTTTAAAAGATTTTTTTTATGTTTTTGAATTGAGATTTAGAGATGAGAGATCGTCCTCAAGGTTTTCTCTGGTATTTTTCATTTCATTGAGACTGGTTTCATCAAATTTCATGTCAATTGTTGTTTTTATTTTTTTGGTTCTATTATTTAAAACTCTATTAGATTTTATGGAGGTTTAATACCAAAGAAAAATTCATTCATCACACTTGGATTAAAATTATTCCATAATATCCTTTTTATTTAGAATAAAAACATTGCTTCCAAAAACACTAATGTAATTAATTATTGGATCTCTATTATTCTATTACATATATGGTGTTCTTTTTAAGAGTGGTTTAATGAATACTCTTTTTATAGTATAACAATATTTATTAATAGATTCATCCTAAATTAAGATAGATAGTACATAATTGTTTAGCATAGTCATGTCTATCTCTTGAAGAGTCATATTTCTCATTTCTAAAACACCATTTTTCTGTGGTGTCCTAGGTGCATAAAATTTATTATTATAACCATTTTTTAACAAATTTTTTCAAAGTATTGATTTTAAAATTCTCAAAAATTATTATTTATTAATGTCTTAAATCTAAGTCCACTGAGTGTTTTTATAGATTTTACATATTTATTAAAGTGATAACAAGGTTCACTTTTTTGAGCTATAAATAACACCCATGTGTATCTAGAGAAGGCTTCTACAAAGACATAGAAAGAATGCCTTCCATTTAGACTAGAGACACTAGAAGGTCCAAAGAGGTCCATGTGAATTAACTCTAGATGTTGAGAGGTTGAAACCACTTTCATTTATTTACAATAAATCATTTGATGTTTTCAATTTTGGAAGGTATCACAAACTCTATCATTAGAGAAATAAAGCTTATGAAGGTCTCTGACTAACCCTTTACAAGTTAAATTTTATGTGAATGAATAATCAAATGGCCTAGTCATTTATGGAAAATCCAAGATTCTTTGTTAAATAAACCTATGAAGGAAATATTTCTAGAATATAATGAATTTAAATTGATAGAATAAATATTATCATTTCTTATATAGGTAAAATTAAAAACGTTTTTATCATTAAAAACATTCCAAGAATTTTTGTACAATTTTAAATAAAATCCATCATCACATAATTAAGATATTATTAGAATATTTTATTTCAAACCATATACATATAAAACCATTCAAATTAATCCTAAATTAGAATTACAGATTTGGCCTAGGTCGAATATTTTTTCATTAGATTTTTTACAAAAATTGGCTTGACAAACACCATATTTGATCAAATTCTTGATTTTTCAATTCTCACTATACATATGATTAGAACATACACTATCTAGATACAATAGGATTTTGCCTGTGGTTTTCATATAGGTTTCATACAATACAATGTTTATGCCAAAAATGATTTTGGTATCCAAATCCTATTGGGTCCATATATGTTTGTAATAATAGATTTTTGAATCCAAATTTTCCTAATTGGTTTCTAATAAACATATTGTATACTTATAAAAATAAGTTCATTATTAGGTCTATTTGATTTGGTATTTGAAATATATGAATTTTCAGAACTTTTATTTGATGTAAATAAACCTTTTTTAATTTATATCTATCATGGTTGGTAACCTATTCCAATTATATACTAAGTAGAAACAACCATTCCCAGTATTTGTGTTAATGTTTTCATACCATTGGTAAACCTTTATAAGTATTTATTTAACTATTTATCTCACAATTTTATTTAATTATTATCTTTCAAGGGTGATCAATTTTTTATTTTTTAATAGTAAGGTTATTTTTTTCATTTACTATTAAATAATTTTGTTTCTTTAGTGACTTATATTTATATTTCATCCCATGAATACTATCTTCTAAAATGTTGCAGTAATCTTAAAAAACATTACTAGTTATTCATTCCTCATTATCATTATTTTATTCATTTTTGTAAATTTTTTGAAATATTAGTACGAGAAATAGGAATAGTAATTCGAACCTTGGATGTGCCTATTTTAAACCACATATTTCCCCTATGAGACTTATCTTCTTGATTAGTGTCTAAATCAATTGAGTCATCATTGGAGGAACTCCATATTGCATTCATGAATCCCTTTTGTCTTATATCATTTTCTTCATACTTCTTTTAATATTTAAATTTTTTGTAGTCACCATTAATGTTTACTTTCCTCTTACATTCATAGCAAGTGATTTTATATTGAGTGTCATCCTTTTTACAATCCTTTTCCCACATTCATTTGTAGTAACAATTTCCTCTAAAAAATATTCTATAATATAACTTGAATATGTGGGCCACAAGTGCCATTTCTTGATCAATGTAATTAGGATATTCTTATTCACTGGTATCTTTAATTTGAACCCTTTCTATTTGTCTAGAGGTAGTTGATTTGAAGTTTACCGGTTTTATTTTTTATTTATCTTCATCAATCAATTTTTCAAATTTAATCTCTTATTCAAACATCATAATATTTCATATCAATTATTTGAGAGGTAGTTTACTCACATCACACAATTCTCTAGCTGACGTAGATGTTCCTCCCCATATGTCTGGTAAGAATCTAAGAAATATCATTACTTGACCTTCATCTGCCACTTTCTTTCTAAGTGAGTGCATGGTATTTACTATTTCATTGAACCTGAGATACATATCAGAAATTGGTTCAACAGATTACCTTTTAAAAGTATCATACTTGATTGTGTATGTATTTAGTCTCATTTCATTGACATTTTATGTTCCATCATGTGAAATAGATAAGGTGTCCCATATTTCAAAAGCAGATTTGCAAGTAGATATTCTACTAAATTCATCATCTCCTAATGAACAAAACAATGCATTTTTATCTTAACAATTTTTATTGAAAGTAGATTTTTTAGTATCATTCAAATTACATATGAGAGTTTGTGGAATTTCATATTGAACTTCTATTACCTTCCATTTTTCAAAAATAATACAATATAAATTCATTTTCATAATGATTATACATTTAGAAAAATTTGAACCATTATAATAAGGTGGTATGTTGGTATGAGATCCATATTTTCTATTATGTATAAAGAACTAAAAATTTAGAAGTGATTGAAATTTGTGATCCTTAGAATATAACTAAAATCGCAGTTGATAAAGTTAATTTAAATTAAAACTTTGATATCAAATGTTGGTAATGGAGAGTAACTCAGGAGGGGTGAATTGAGTTCCCAATAATATTGACCCATGATACAACATTCTATGTCATATTGTGAAATTTCATGTTGACATAAATGTCTTTTATATAAAAATTACATGAAAAGGATCCTAAAATGTTTGAGTCATACTTTATGCCAAGTTATAGTACACACTGGGTAAGATTTAAAATGTACAATTGGTTTTTATCCATATTATAATGATACATGTTCTGTCCCCTCGATTAAATGTTGTATATATTAAATTCTTGATAGAATTTATTCTAATAAGGAATGTACAATCTATGAACTAGATCAGTTGACAATGTGTACATAATATTTCTAAATTCAAATTATTTCATTTATTTAATGAAGAAATTATAGAGGGTGGTAATTTCATGGTTTAATTGGATAGAATGTTAAGAAAAAATTAAAAATTTGATAATAAGATAATAAATTTATTAATTTTATAATTTTATCTTAATAATTAAATAACTAAAAAAAATATAACAAATTATTATTCATAGTCATTGTATATTGTGAGGGATTAAGAGCATGGATGATCTATATATGTGTTTTATTTCTATTTAAATTAATAATTTATTTTATGGGTTTTGTAATAAATTTGTTATTAAATTAAATATTAAGACCTAAAAATTATCCATTATTCCTTGTTATATATGGGTCTATGTTCATAATAATAATTATTTTATGTAACCATCAACACATGGTTTCCCTCACTTACAAGTATGTTGGCAATTGTAAACTATGGAGCTCCAACTGAGAAGAAATGGTTTAATACCTAATATGAGATAAAAATAATCAAGGATATACACATGTTTATATATAAATATTGTAACCCACTCTAGTTATTAATTCATGGTTTTATTTCACCTAGGGTAAATGTTGCTTTATCTTTCGATTGGTAACCAAACAATGGTTAAAATATCATAATCATATCAATTATTTATTTTATTCATCAATTAATAGTCATTTATTTATGGTATTTATGTTTATTTTTTGAAAAATGTGATGATATATGGTAAATACATAAAAATAATGCAATATGATATAAAATAAATCTATTATGTTTAAATTATTTTATCAGTCATGATTAATTAAATATATATAATATATATAATATTAATAATAATGTGAAGAATAAAATGAATAATATTTACACTTACGTTAAAAAATAATGCATTAATGAAAATATTATGCCAGATATCACCTTTAATTTCATGAATTATAATACAACTATATATTAATGTATTAGTTTGGTCCCTTTTTAGGAGATCTCATTTACCAGAGAGTTAATGAAATTTTTAGGTTGAATTAAACAAGTTAGAATTGGGTGTAGTTCACTCGAATGATTTGGTGTAATATGGAGGCAGCTGTTGTGGAAATTTGAGTTTTGGATTTTGGATTGTGTACTCCACTCGTTATATCGAGGAACTATTAGTAAACCTATTTTTCATGAGTTATTACCTATATATCATTAAATAATTTGGTAAATACTTCTCCGAGGTTATTTTAAGGGGAATATGGATCATTGACACTAGAATATCCATGTGATGGGATATATAATATCCCATGGTGATGGAAATTGGTATTTAATAAAACAGTGAGAGACTAAAAAAATTAATTAATTACAGCACACTTAAAAATGATAAATGACTAAAATATAATTTCACTATAGAAAATGGAAAGCATAAGCATGGTAATAATGATATCATTTTTGGAGAAATAAATTGTTCCCAACTATAAATATTTATAATAGTTGTAAAGTCAATTTTATATTACACTAATATAGGAATGTTTTTATTACTCATATGAATCCCCTATTTTCGATCAACTACATCAATGAGTGAGTGAAGGTAAAAATGATTCCTATAAGAGATACATGAAGTATTTATTAAATGTCCATTATATCATGAAATATTCATTTTCTGGAGAGATAAATATGAATTATAAAGACATATATGTTTATGCCATGGTAAATCATACCCTAGATCTTGAAAAGGATAAAGAGAGTATTATAGAAATTATATTATAACTATATTATACTAGTGTGACAAAGAATATGAGTACCTAAACAATGATCTTGATTGAATATTTTTTTATTTCATTAGCTAGTTAGTGAAGTTGGGAATCTATATGGATAATAAATTACCCATTAATCAGATATTATCTTCATTACCCAAAAATTATCATATTTATTAAAAATATTAGGTTGAATCGAATAAATAAATCACACTATAATCATTTTACTAAGTTTTTATATGTAGATAAACATTAGTGGAAACATTTTTCCCTACCCCATATGGTAAATAAATTTGAAAAAAATATTTAATAGAATATGAAATGTTAAAGGTTGATGAACACTTTACATTGTACTTCAATCAAACAAATGATTTTGAGGGACTGTAGTAAAAAAAATCCTTTTTACATGTGGTAATAATATAAAATGGAAAAGAAATCATGATGAATTCATGAAGAATAAATAAATAACATATAGTTCAAATATATTAATCATTGCATGTAATATTTATGTTTCACTTCATTAGTATTAAATACATAATGAAATTAACATATTTGTTTCTAAATATAAGGACTAATGACTTTTAGAAGTATTACAAAAATAATGATGTACTCATTATATATCAGAGAAATAGTGAATATTATATTAGAAAATAGAAGAACTTGACTTCATATTTCCAAGTCTACTGATTCTAGTTAAACTATTTTTTTTACTGGTCATTATTAGTACATTTATCTTAGTAGCTAATCCAAGACACAGTGGTAAATTATTTATTTTTTGAAATGAATGATGTTCTGGTATTCCGTACTCTTATAGTAGTTCATTAATACTTGAATAATAAATATCTATTATTGATAATTAATAGTGGATATAAAATATAACACTCATAGAAATCCATATAAAGGTACTTATTTTTCATGGAAAAAATTAATTTTTAAGGATTTACCTAGATGGGTGTTTAGAATAATAGATTATAAAACTCTTAGGTATTTGGATGTGATTAATTATTATTTTTTAAGATAAATAATATTTTAAAGATAATGTTGTATCCATAAAGAATCTTGAATCAGTTTTGAAAGATACATGTTAACTATTACAAGGATAATAAATTGGAAAATTTATGTAATTTATTAGATTTTGTAAATAGATTTTAGTGTTGAATAGTGGAATTTATGGATATGATTATTAAAAGGTATAAGACCTTATAAGAATTATAGTCATGAAATATATAAATGAATCATTCCTGGCCATTTAAATATTGAATAGATTTATTCCTTGTAAAATATTAGATTCTATAAACCAAAGGAGATATTATAGTACAATGAGGATAAATTAGGGGGCTCATATGTGTTGAATTCTTTCTATAACTGTTTTCAAGAAATGTTTTAAAAAGAGAAGCATAATAGATAAATATATGAAAAATATTTTTACTAATGGATATCATATATTTTTTAATATGATAGTAATACTTTTTTAACTACGTCAAGTGATTCTATGATAGTTTTTTATTATAAAATAATACATCAATAGAAAAATTGAGTGAATCTCAGTTAATTATTCAATATATACTCAAGATATTTCTAATCATATGATTGAATGGTATTAATCAAGGCTCACAATATTTCTATAATTGGAAAGAATTTATATTTTGATAGAGTGAAATAAATCTATATAGTAATTAAATTAAGGCTCTAGATGAACAGGACTTGGCATGGGAACACTAAGCACCACCTAATTTAGTGGTTTGAATTGTTCAACATATAGATACAATGTTATAATGTTGAAATCAAGTTGTTTATTTTATATTCACTAAGTCAGATGATATATTATTCAATTAGTATAATTAATCCTATATGTATGTAGTAAATGAAAACTACTTATGATTAGAATGTTAATAAAAATTTAAAAATGATTTTCTTATACGAATCTACAATTTATTATTTTGGTGGTT
This sequence comes from Viscum album, assembly GCA_963277665.1. Lineage (NCBI taxonomy): Eukaryota > Viridiplantae > Streptophyta > Magnoliopsida > Santalales > Viscaceae > Viscum > Viscum album. The sequence continues at coordinate 916,013,107 of OY728138.1, read as the reverse complement.
TCCCTAGTTGATGTAAAGTATTTGGTGACTATTGAAGATGAAATTAGAAATAGATAGTACCTGTTAGTACCAATAAGGATCAATTTATTTGTAAATGTCTTAATATATGCCTAGAAATAGTCTAGAGAAAAAACATTTTTCTAGTTTTTATGCCAAAATACATTAGAATTATGCATTCCCTAGAACCCTAGTGTAAACATGTAATTTTTGAAATTGAGGTAAAAATTATCATCCACTATAGAAACCATGTGAATGATTTATGTATAATGTAAAAAAATGGTAGAACACACAAAACAACACCAATAAAGCGTGTAAGATAAATAGATTTATATATGTATTGTTTTAAGCAATATTATCATAGATTATTTTTCTTAATTAAGACCTCAAGGATATTGGTAATATAAGAAAAGAAATTATGCCATGTTTTAATAAGTGTTTAGTAAGAGGGATATATTTTTCTAATTCAAAATATGTTGACAAAATGAGGGAAATAATATTCGGTCTTATAGTTATAAAAGAATATCAAAAATATATTACTCAAAAATGGATTAAAGTAATAACATAGTAATTGGGAACAATATATTATAAAATACCTATATAGAATTTAATAAATATATTCAAAGTACAAAAAATTTAAAGATAATGAAATGTACATGCTTCGATAATTAAAGAGAAACTTATTTCTTACAACACTTTGCATAAATCTACCCAAGATGTCTTGTTAAGGCCCAGATGGAGAATATTGTAATGAATAAAATTATATAATCTTTTTTTTTTTGAATTTATCAGACATTTCAAGATAAATTATTTGTTTTTATATTAAATTCTATGTAAATCATTGTATTTAAATATAAAAAAACCATACAAAATATCTTAGGGTATTATATATAACTGTGGATTACTTCCTGGTACTAGTAGAAGTGGTAATACTATTTTTAAAGGGGATATTAAACTAGTCTATATTAGAATAAATTTGATCTAAAATCATAGTATGTCTAATTTTACAAGTATAAAAAAATTATTACATCCATTTGTTTCTATAACTATATATATTGGCTATATTGTAGGTTCTAGTGTAGTATAAGAAGAATTTTAGAAATGACATGTTCTAGAATTTTTTATTTTTACCAAGATAGTAAATTATTATAATATGCAAATCATATAGATTTGGTATTAGAAAATATTTCAGCTTTTTTATATTTGATAAAAGGTTAATACTTGGTGATATCATTTCATGAAGGATTTTTTCAATGGGTTGATGTCATGGTAGGTATAATAACCAATAATGAACATGAAAATTCCTATGACAGTATGCATAACTCAATAGAATCTTGATTATTAAATTACTAATAAACAAATTTGGTTTGAAGTTGGATATAGTGAAAGTGGGGGTTTCTTGTAATTGGATCCCTATATGAAATTGAGATTTTAATTTTAATTAAAATAATATTAATAAATATCATATCACTTGATAATTATTCTTCTATTTAATATTAACGTGATTATATCCTTGAATTATATGCAACATCAAATGGTTATTATAGTTCTCTAGTATAATGATAACTATATGGTGACATAAAAATATTCATAAAAATAAGTCTTATGTTTTTTCTAACATCCATATGATTGGACATAGGTCTTGTTTGACTATCAAATACTCTATTCTAAGAAGATGATGAGGTGTCTTCTCATAAATTTCACCCTTAGTAGGCTCGAAAAGAGGAAGTTATGAGTACATAAATATAAATAAGAATTATATATATTACATTATATTATATATTTCTACTTGTAAATGTGGTTATTAGTCCTTAGTCTTGATATTGTTATTAATGTATATCATGAATCATGTAATTTTATCTATTAATGAAATCCATGAGAACATGTGCTCATAGTGAGGAAGGATATGTTGGGTATGTCGTAAGTGATATAAAATTAATTCAATATATCAAGATAATATTTTCCCCTTCCGTGCTAATTGGAGATGATATATATAGCCTTCGATTGAAATATAAATGTCTGATTAAAACCTTTTCTATGGTTGTTCTTCAAAGATTCAATGAAAAATAAATCAAGCATATAGATTGATGATATAATTATACAACCTTCCTGATGATATATCTAGGAAAAAGGTATTATATTACATAGTAATCATTGATTTGAGGTCATTATTGTTGTGATATTTACTTCATTTCACATGGTTCCGTTGACATTTTATTAGACATTGATCTTATAATTATATAAAGTTCACCAAATTAAATTGGGTACTAGAGGGTCACACACAATGTGTTTATATAATCATAGTTTAATTCATTTAAATAGTATATTAAAAATAAATATTATTTTCAACTTATCGAAAAATTATTATTTATGTTGAGTTTATAACATAAATTCAATAGTAGTCTATTCATGTTTAAAATATATATGAGGTGAATATTCAATAGATATTAATTTGGAAGACAATAAATATTCTATTTATTTATCTCTTGTTTCTTATTAAAAAGTTCAAAAATAATTATTTATTATAAATATCCATTTAATTACATGATTAATAAAATAAATATATATTCACATTTTTGGTTATTATATTATTCATTTATTTCTTGAACGAATAATATATTGATAATTAATTATTTTATCAGGGCTTGTGTGATACTGAGATAAGACCTCCGCATCCAACATTATAAGGCTCAAATCCTTGAAGGTTCTAGGTACTATAGAAATACATTAGTTGTGATATAGTATGCATTGTAGTAATAATTGTTGCATCATTATAGCACTATAGTAGGGTATTGTAGCAGGTATTACTATTACATAGAGATGAGACTTTGGGCCATATTATAGGGACATCCGTGCATATGGACTTAATGATATTAGAATAAATTAGGCCATATAGCCTTTGAGACATTATATTCAATCAGGCCATAGGGACTTCATGACATATAGAATTTGATCCATCTCTTGTGGATAACATGTGATGTGATGGGATCAGTAAAAATGACTCAACATAATAAGAAGGTAGTTAATCATGGTAACATGGAGTTACTGATAGGTGGGAGGACCCAAAAGAGGGATAGGAACATTTTGAACTGTCACCTAGCCACCCCTACCCATGTATTTACAGTGTGGGTTAGATGGGTTCCCCACCATGTGACTATCATGTAGTGGGACTATCCAGATGATGCAATAGGATATGAATGTGATTTAAGTCAGTCACCATGAAATAAATCCCTGGGTAGGAATCTAGAATGAGATATGGGTGTGTTGTATGTTATTATTTTCCCCCTTAGCTACAAGTCTCAATGTAATGGTCATAGGGGTTCCATTCCATGTTGCAACAAAGGGGATAATGATGCATCATTTCTTAGCAAGGAAGACATGTACCTAAATCCAATGAAATTGTTAGATGACTACAATAGGGGGCATAATACATTCAACTGGTGTCATCGTATGATGAAAGATAAATTATTAGTCCTTCGAGCCACATGCTGGGTCTTTAGGAATCTATACCTTTGGACCACATTGTCTACTTACCATGACATGTAATAAAATTTTTCAGGTGGGTTCTCGTCATTTATTTTTGGTGGAATGGGGTTTGAACCATTGGGGTTCATAAGTGTGTGTATTTATTTATTATAATCCCCTCTAACAATTTTTTTTGGTGTATTTATTTAAATATATATTATTCATTATTCAATAAATTATAATGAGGATTGATGGGCCAGGTAAAAGGGACCAAAAAAATTATATATTAATATATGATTTTAGCACATGCCAAGAGAATATAATAACATTATTATTATTTATATTCTGTGTGGGATTTATGTACAATAAATAAATTAGAAAATTTTATTTTATGTTAAAAAATTGTCTCCTGAAATGTATATAATCATATTTATATCATTTTTTAGACTTGTGGAATTGTTATTCACAACATATTTTTTCAAGATAATTCTATTAAAACCGTAGAGTGAACTTCTCTAGAACTCACTCAAGAATTTGAGATATCACTACTACCTCCTATAAATAATGAGAGAAAAATTACAATTTTATCAATACAAATAGAATAATTTATCGATCAATAGTGAAGAACACTAGGTGATCGGTTCCTCTATTATACAACTAAGAATATGGATGATGAAGGATTAAAATTTATGGATACAACAAGAGTGATCCATGTTTAGATCCTATATTTCAAAGAAAATACTATGATATTTTCCATCTAATTGATCAATGACCTGAATAATTATCAATTCAAAATAATAATTTCTTAAAATTAATTAAAAAATTAATTCCAAAGGACCCCCTCTAAACCTATTACAGGGTTGATTTATTAGGTTCTTTAGATATTATATATTGATAATAATGAGAAAAAATTAGAACATCGCAACCCACTTCTTATATGTCATGAAACATAAATTAATAGCCAATAACGTATCAATTCAAGAAGAATCATCCACTTACTCATGTAATTCATCATGAAAAGAAAAATCATTTCCAAGATTACCATTGTAACCTTATATTCCCACATTTTTTCATCTCCTTTTAGATCTTAATATTTCCAACAAGTAATGATAATTTTTTTAAAGATCTACCACCTAAATTATCATTTATAATAGATGCATCTATATATCTTTTATTCGAATTTGCATGGTTAGTAGGAACATACATTTAGTATCCTGAATTCTTAGAAATAATATTACATCATCTCTTCATGTTATATACCTTATGGTTGTGCATTGATTCATGAAGTTTTAATAAATATTTAGAGAAAATATGACCCTTGAGATATCAACATTTTGAAACCTAATACATTGACATTCTACAACAAAATAGGAATCCTTTTATAGACAAAGTGCAAACTGGGTGCATCATTTAGAGTGGAAAGGATTACCTTATCTATTTTCATATAATTATGGTAAACTTTTACTAGAATAATTTCATAATGGGAAAATTTAGACTCTATATTAGCTTTATCCATATTGATTTGAACAGTAAACAAACATCTAATATCATACGTAATTAGAGGATTCTATAGAATCTAAATTAAACCTATTACAGAAAACTAGACATTAAACCTAGTAATTTTATATGGAATTGGATTGAATCTAAAGGAAAAATAATTAAATTATATTATACTAATTTCAAAATGATTCAATATTCTATTCCACTATCATACTACCATTTTAAATTTCTTTTTTATTGTAAATTACCAATATAATAATAAATTTCAATTTTTTTTGATTTATTTAATTATTTTTAAATACAATTGAAAATTTAAATTTTAGTTTTTTAATGTTTAATTTTCATTTGTTGGTAAATTATAAATCATAATATGATGTTGAAGCAATATGGGTAGAAACAGGGCAAGATCCCAAGTATAAATCTAGAATGAAATCCATATCATGAAAGATATGTTACATCAATTTGGATAAAATTTATCCAAAACCCTCTAAATGTGTGGGAAATAATTTTATTGAAGATATCTATTTCCTATTTTTTTTATTTTATCTTTAAACATGTTACTACATTCAAGGGAATCGTAGAAAATAACATTCCCTTTGGAACTTATATAATTTGGATGTATTATATGTTCTATACCAATAATTTCTACCAAATTTTTTCTTGAGTTATTAATGTGGTGGGGAAACTTATTTTTTCCCCATAGAAATAAAGTACTATCATTAAGTATAAATATTGGCTCAATGTTGTTCTTTGAAAATATGTTTCCAATACTACCGTCCACTTTTCCTATAAATTAGCACCTTGGGAACCTCATGTTCAAGGTATGTTATTGAAGCTATATAATTTTGATAATAAAAATTTTATCTTACATCATTCAAGATGTTTAGGTTCTCCCTATATTTATTTGGAGATCATGGATGAAGGTGAAGTTCCAGACAAGATTTAACCTTCCATCAGTGGTGAGAAAAATGAAGGGAAGTCATTATGAGGAAGATATAAGATTAAAAATAGATTATTGGAAAACTAATTAGTCACTAATTTTGAATATTTTAGTTTTTATAACATTTATTTTATTTTTATCTTGACATTTTTTTGATTGATGAAATGTATTTTCAATCTATAATAGAAATTGAATCTCATTCGTAACTAATTGGACTATAAATTTTTTATGGGAATATTTTATTAAATTAATTAAATATTATAACAAAACATCTTCCTTCTCATATATCTAAGATACCAGTGTACCCTGGTATCCCTTTAGCCATACAAAATCTATTGATCTTTCATAAATGATAGTTATACCAAGGTTTGAGTCCAAGTGTTTCAACTATATGAGTTTGAGGATAATAGGGATTCTAATGAAATATATACCAATGAATTTCACTAAACCCAATGAATTTTTTCGGATTAATGAATATAAAAAGATGTGTAGTGATCTTTGAATGACTTCCAACTCACATAATTCTCAAAAAAAAAATTAAACTATCAAACTCTTTAATTATGTTTTCTTATTTTGATATGTAATTGAAAAACATCCTCTTTTTTTGTTCCTTTCATAAAACATATTAATATTATCACATTAAAACACCATATATCTTTGAAAGATAACCTAGGGTATACCCTATGCAATTAATCATCTTTAAATACCTAATAAATTTGAAATTTTATTATAGTGCATCCAAATTTTATCATTTTTTGGGAAGAGCTTCAGTTTCTAGTTTGTGTTTTTTGTAAGAATTATTTTATTAGATATTTAATTTTTTAATTTCATTATCCCTCTAAAATTTTTAATAAATTTATGTTCTAAACACATCTTGTTGTTTTTTTAGATGATGAATTATTTTCCATGTGAAATACCTTATATCAAACCAGATTTCGAGAGGATTCTATGTTATCGACCCCAAAACCCAAAGAACAATCCATTAATAGAGGAAACATAACACATCATGACTCTTCTAAACCCTTATTCATATATAAGTAAAGTTAAAAATGAAATCAACATAAATGAAATTATTTAAAATAAAATAAAATTATAGTAACTAACATCAGCTTATATTCATATTAAACTTGTATATAGTCAAATAAAGGTGTTTAACTAAACAATTAACTAAAATATTTTTTAATTAATTTTTTTCCAAAATTCAATAGTCTTGATAAAGAAGAATAAAAATGATCAAATAGTTATAGTGTTAACAGAAATTGTGTGATTTTTTCTCAAAGGTATTTTCAATAACTTAAATACCTAATTCTAATTTAGTAGTGATCACATCATGTAGATAATAAAGAAATAAATATGTAACATTTTATGTTTGATAATGATGTTCACATACATTAAGGATGGTTATATCAATAGTGTTTCATGGTTATTATCTGACACAAACTTCTCCCTTGTTATTATTAGAAGGGAATCGGGACTGGTATTGTTATTGGAAATTTAATGGTGGACGGATCCAATAAGTTACAAAATTACATCTAAATATTCAAAAAAATGACTACTTCTGAAAATTGTTCACTAGAGAATGATTCAGATTCCACAAAAACTCCACATATGTATATCTTCTTTCTCTTATTTGCACATAAATATTAAATGGCTATTTTTAGTTATATCTCTTAGATCCTAAATCATATCATGACTCCTCCTCACATATATTTTATATTATTCTCAGCATATATATCAACATAATATTTCATGAATATTATTTTAATTTTGATTTTTTTAAATCTTATTTCTTTTGTGATGGAATGAATCACAAATTTAAACTCTTTTTAATCAAGTATAAATATCCAATTAATAGTTTCATATTACTTTATCTTCTTAAAACCCAATATTTATCATGATTTATAGAAATATCTTTATCTAATTTTCTATATATAATCTATAACATAGAATTACTCAATTTATAAAGGGACTCATGAAGTTGGGATGTGGATCCTCTTATTACATTGTGGAACTCATCTCAACACTATCTTCCACCACTTTTAAATTTTATTTTTACCTTAGTTTCAATCTCTATCCATATGAATTGTAATGTTATTTAATCAATGAAAAACTATTCATGATCATCACTTGGTTTCATTAAATTCTTTTAGAATATGTACAATAAAATTATTTCATTCATTTTGAATATATTCATTCATTAAATCTCAATTTTTTAGTGTTATCAAATCCTTTCTAAACTCATAATTTTCTTGAAGTATAACATAATATAGGATTTATGAAAACAATGTACATGAACTTAGAAATTGATTCAAGAATCCCCAATAGTGTATTTCCATACAAAGGTCATACACAACCACATAGTAATTGTGAAGGCCTACTAAAAATGACTTATAACCAAAATAAATTTTATACGCACATATGTAAATGTCCTATAGACCATCAAATATTGTACACACAAAGAAAACATCATAAGTGGAAAATGAATTTTCCATTTTATCTACCCATAAGTTATATATTATCTTATGATCAAAAAAAATATCATACATGACTAAAAAATCATATGCAAATGCCTCTTCAAAAATTGGAAAAGTCATATGTCATATGAATAAAGAGTTTTCCACTCTCAAGTCCCATCTCTAAAATTTTATAATTTTTTAAATAAAACTGTTACTACATCATGTGATCATAAGGATTATGAAACACATCTAAAGCACCACCCAAGTTTTCTTAAACACTGATAATAATATCTTCCAGGAACATCACACCATGGATGGATTCTCCTTGGCATCACCTCTTCAATCTCTCATTTCGATATCTTTTTAACTCCATTAATAACAGATCCATAGGATAAAAAGATATCTATAATGATTATCATCACTATGTGTGATCAAGAATCCACCAACATAAATTACAAAATAATTTTTGATAATAAATGAAACATAATCCTTTTGAGGGTTCAATAACCTCCTTCTTTGGATTTTTTTCAGTACTATTTTTGTTGTCCCCATTATTGATAAACAAATAAAAGTGAACAAAATATATAAATTTTCTCATGTATTATCTAATAATATTATTGATAAAATAATATCTAATTACTAATGATATATCTTTGTGTATAAAACAATATTTATTAAATAAATCATTATTATTATTCTTTGGAAAACTTATCTTATATTAAAAAAGACCTTCACAAGATGGAAGAATAAATTGAAATTGATTAACTTGATTTATTTACTAAACATCTCGATACTTACATTACAATAGTTATTAAAGGGAAATAAATAACATATCTCCCTTTCACATTACATATCCTCAAAGATAAATATTAAAATATAGTTGAGTCTCATAAATTTCATACATTAGTTTTAAATACAGGGACAGACTCCCATTGTAGGATTTAGTTACAAATTTTTTTTTGTGATAATATTTTCTGAAATATTTTTATTCTTTCATTTATGGAATAGATTATATCTTAAATTTACTATCAACAACCTTTTCCTTTAGAAAATTTTATTATATATCAAAATTTCCTAGAATGATGCATTGGATTTTAAATTATATTAATTGGACTTTGATAGTCATGCTTCATAACTAGTGGGTATTAGGTTTTAACATCCATTCCCTCATGATGTATCTTTATCCACCTCATTTGAGAAGTTTTTTAAAATTAAATATCATATACCACCTCATTTGAACATAACATGACTGAAGATTATTTCTTTGAGTGTCGATCAGCATATATGTCACAAAAAAACACTCCACCTAAAGTGGGCCATCAATCACCCATACTTGTAGTCGTACCCATATCTACAAACCCATTTATATTAAAACTTTATTCCTTATTATAAAACTAACCATACTTGGAATTTTTTTAAACATACTATATAATTATATTAGCTATTGGAATATGTAACTCCTTGAGTATCACTAAAATTTGGCACAAAGTGTTGCTAAAATGACTATATCTAGCCTAGAGGTTACCAAATATAGGGAAATTACAATCATTATCCTATATTATATATCATTCATATAATCCTTATAATCATCTATATCTAGTTATTTTACAAAATGTATGCGATTAGATACTCAAATTTCTTCCATCATTTTAGACCTTTTTAGTGACTCTTTAGTAAAGGATTTTTATGAGAACAAAAATGCATGACCAGGTTCTTGGATTATTTTTAAACTCAATAAGAATTGCATTTCACTAAAATATTGACATATCAAATATCTTCTTCATTTGTTTAGTAAAATCATTGCAAAGATTCACTTCATCACTGGAAAAAATGATATCAACAATATACGAAATCACAATGAGAAATGTGGTGTTGGTCATCTTAATGTATTCTTTTAAACCTGCCCCTTTTTAAATTACATGCTTATTGAATACTCATATATCGTAACATACCAAGTATCTGGATCTTGTTTTATCCCATGAATAGTATTATATAATTTTTATAACCCACATTTATCACTATCAAATTGAAATCCCTTGGGTTATTCAATTCAAACATCCTCTTTAATTTCTTAATTAAGAACTGTCAACATAACATTCACCTAAAAATATTACTATTTTTTGAGTATAAATTTATATATAAATACTTATATTTTCAATCCAATAAACTGGATAAAATTTATAATACTATTCAATCCCTTATAAATTATAATATCCCTTAGAAATGATTCTGCATATCTTTCTTACAACACATCCATCTCCATTATATTTTCTACTAAATACCCATTTTGTCCCACAAATATTTTTCTTTAGTGGACATAGCTTGAGTTATCATGTCTAATTATTCTCAATTTGATTAATATAATTATTCATAACTTATTTTGGTTGTTTATTATTAAAATCTTCTCCAACACATTTATGTTTTACCCTAGTTAGTTGGCTTCTGCAACATTTTCTCGTTCACATTATTTGGTTTTTAATACTATGATTTTCATCATAATTGATATTTTTAGTATACACAAGAATAATATACTATGAACATATTCATGTAAACTTTTGTTTACATTCTTTATAATGAATCAATATTTTAAAATGTATTTTCCCCAAAATAATATTGTTTTTTACTGTTTTCTCCAAACTAATCACTAAACTAAAATAATCGGTAAAAAATTACATGAATATTATTAAGAATATTTTATAATAATAATAAAAACTAGTAAATATAAATTATTTTAATCAGTTATAAATTTATACAAAATTGGATTAAAAACACATAATGTTTTAAAATGAAATTTTCTAATAAATTATTTTTTTATATATTTTATTTTAATCTAAAAGATATTTCTAAAAAATTTATAATTTTAATTTATTATAATTAATTCCACTTTTTATTTAAAAATTTTAATAAAATTTAATATGGTTATTTTATATTAAAGTATAAAATTATTGTACCAATTTAAATTCCAGTTTCCATAGTAAAAAATTATTTATCAATGAATGATGATTTTTCTAAATATTTTGATTTTAAATTAAATAAGTATCTTTTAAAATAAAAATCATTTTATGATTTTTAAACTAATATAAAAATAAATTATTTATAATTTAATTATTAATCAATGTTAAATAATGTTATGGATACTTAATTATTAAAAAAATTACAAAGTCATTTTTTTAATATATTATATGTTTAATTTTAAAAAGTTAATTTTCTCATAATCTTATATTAATTAAGATTAAATAGTCTCTAAATTATGATGCATCATGTAAAAATTTAGTAATAAGGGTCACATTATGTTTTTAGTTCTAAAATAGTTACCATTACTAAAATTTAGTCAACATTTAGAAGTGTTATAATGGGTAATCTAATGTGGAACGAATTTTACAAAATTTATTTCACACTAAAAATTTCTATAATACCTTTTTTAGTTTGAAATATATACCATCATGTATAACAAAAATTTACCCACCTGAATCACATAACTCTCATGAAATTTCATTCATAATCCACACCTAACATTATTTTAAATAAATTTTTTGTTTTTTCACTTACAACAAAAGATCACTTCCTCCCCCCTTTAACCTACACATTAAGTTTTAAATTAAAAAAATCAACCCCAAGTACTAATTCTAGAGACTTTATGCAAGGTTTTAATCCCAAAGAGTCAAAAAAATTTCTCAAGTCCTTCTTTTAAAAATGATAATTCAAAAGATGATAAAATTTATCATAATAAGTATTACTTAAAATTTTATAGTTTTTATTCATAAATCCAATCCAACCTCATAACAAAAATTCAAAAAATGTGTATTAAATGAAATTTTTCAAAATAATATAGTGAAATTTTATAATATTTATTGTATAAAAAATATTTCTTCCTCTCCCAATCAATCAAAAATAACAATTCTCGTGCATATGTGTAGACTACCACATCTATGAAAGACATGTTTCATTTTTCATCGCCACCTTTTAAGAGTGATTTTATAAATTGGTATACTAAAGAGAAATGTTATTTTTTCATAATTTTTATTATTGAAATAAAAATTATGTATTATATAATTAATATTAACAAAAATATATCATTGATAATCTAACCTCTTAAAATAGAAAAAACTAGAAGAAAAGTGATTTAATTATAAGTGCCAATATATCTTTCATTTTTTATGTCTTTAGAACTCTTAAAAATTCTGATTAGTGACCTTAATATCATAGAAATAATGTCGTTATACTTTTTTATAAGGATATTTTTAGAGTCCTAGGATTCTCATTCATTGATATTACATATTTTTAGACAAATATTCATTACATTACAAAAACACATAATTGAGTATGATAAAGGCATAGTGCCTTTGGAAACATAGAGACATAAACAATATGTCCAAAAGTGATCTACATCATCTCCCCTTTTGTTATTAATATATATCAAGCTTATTATATATAAAATACATATACCATTCATTAAAGCTGATGGAAGGAAAATATAATAAAGGGTGATCCCATATGCTCAGTAAGGTTAAAACATGGTAATATCAATATTCATGTGCATAAGTGTATGAGAACATGAGAATTACATTGGACAAACACAACCTGCATTTCATAGATCATAAACATGATTCATTAATTATATCATATTAATTTATAAAATAAGACTAATAATTGAATAAATGAACACAAACTATAATAACATAACATTAGAATAAGACAATTATTTTTGGAATAAAATAAGAATAGAAAATAATTTTATTAGTAGTTCAATACTCATTTCCAATAATATCTTAGTTGAATGGTTTCACTCCCAAAACTATTATTGTCATCATGGTTCACTCTTTATACTATTAAATTGTATAAAGTCCCTTACTGTAATAGTTTTACTCCCCATTCCAGTCTTTTTTATCACATTAGATATCAATCTTTAACTGATGCATTGGAGATAAAAATAGGTCCACTCAATCTTGGTTATAAAGTTACTATCATCCTTGGTCATAACATAACCATTGTCATATAATTAAAATCACACATATATGTGAAACAAGATTATAAAATATTACTTATATCACAACACATGAAATGAAATGGGTTTTATTTACATTTGATCATAACATACCCTATGTTAAATAGATAGGTTTCAAATTCATTTCTTCATTTCATCATTTTCATCAATATATAAACCATATAAAAATAAGAGGGTCTCATAATAATTTTATCATGGTATAACCCATGGATGAGAAACATGTTTCATAAAAATCATTCCATTATAAAAATAAACCATAAATATACTGAATAAGAATGGTATCCTTGGATCATATCCCTTGTGAAGAATCAGTTACATCAATGGATGTGATCTTAGATACAAAATTGTTTTTAAATATACCTTTGAAAATTCATTGAGTAATATAGTATTTCCACATTAAATATCACTTTTTAAAACATAAAACATTATTAAAATCCTTTTCTTTAAAAATAACCATTGAATCATATAAATAAAATCTTTTAAAAAAATAAAAAACATTTCATAAGTACAATATCTATTCCATTTTGAAAACAATTTTTTAATTAAAAAATTAATAAAACATATTGGAAATAATTTTATTTTAAAATAAAAAATCAATATTTTAATGAAATATTTGAAATAATAATTTTTTTTTATGGTAGAAAATATCCTTCTTGTCGTACATGTTAAAACAAAGAATCCATTAATTTTTTTTGATAAACCCAAAATGAGCATTGTTGTTTTGAAAATAAAATAAATATTATGTTTAAACAAATTTTTAAAATTTTAACATTAGTAAAAATGTATATAATAAATCTATTGTATAATGTTAAAATATTTTTCGATTTTTTTTATAAAAAATTGTTTTGGAAGGAAAAGGGTTGTTTGCCAAAGAGATATATAAAGAAGATTTTTCTTAAAAACATTATAATGAAATATTGAGTGAATAAAGTGAGTAAAATAAAGGGAAAACGCATATTCTCTTGACATAATAATATGATACCAAAATAAATGATTTTATGGATATATATATGATAACATTTCATCATTAGAAGCATAAACATAAAAAATCCTGATAAATGCTGATATTGCACCAAAAAGTGATTACCACTTTATAATATCAAATAGTAATACCCTTAAAAGAATAAAATTATGTGAAACATAAAATATCCTGAAAAAAATAAATTCATCATATTACTTGTCAATGTGGGTGTATATATTTCTTCTAAAATAAGATAAGTGCATAACATAACATGTGTCTAAAAGAAGGAAAATTGAGACAAAAATACCCTAACGCTTTGTTTTGTTTTTAACTGTAAACCTTATGAAATATAGATCATAAAATTGAAATTTAAATCCAAATAACTGTAGATTAATAGTCATAAAATAAATTCATGGGTGGTATATAACCCTTTTAAAAGAAATAGGTATGGAATATAAAATGTGTCTCATAAAAGTAAAAATTGAGATAGAAATCCATTACCACTAAAATAATTTTTTGGATTGTATGAAATAATAAATAATAACATCAAATTAAACATTAAATAACATTAAAATAAGTATATTAATACAATAACCTTTAAATGGGGTGATTTTTACACTACACAAAAATAAACGAGTAGTGAATTTGTATATGTCCACCAGAAATAAAAGAGGGACTATAAATCCCTTATCAAATTACTAATATTTTGGATCATAAGACCTAATAAAGAATAAAAAAATGAAACATTAAATATCATTAAAATACTGATATTTATGATATAAAATTTCAAATGTTAATTATATAGACTTCATAAAATAAATGAGTGGTGAATTTGTATATTCCCCCTAAAAATAAAAGAGAGAAGAGAAATCCATTCTCTTAAGTATCAAATTATTTTTTATACATTAAAAACTCTTGTATAATAAATATAAGTTTATTATTAATCATTTACACAACCATGAATATATATATATATATATCATTTCATTATGACCTTTTATTACCTATTTATTAGAAATTCCTTGTTAAAACTACGTTTCAAATCATAACAGCTTTGTTTTTCATGTTTGTTTTTATTTGATATTATTAGTTATATTACTTTTACAATGGATACGTAATCTCTAGAATTTTAAAAATTATATAAATATAATATATATTTAGTATATATTTATATATAAATCTATTAAATTTAGATATAGAAAATGAAATACACTATTCATAGAGACGACATGTCATAAGTTCTCATAAACGTTGTATAGATTTTCTTTATAAATTGAAAGAAATGTGGGAAAATAATATATTATAATTAAATAATAAATGATATTTAATATATATATTTATATATATATATCATTTATTTTTTTATTAAACCTATTGATATAACCTTCCATTTAAGTCTTACTTGAAGAACAAATCACGTCGGTTTATGATGCGATAGTCCACCGTACACACATGTGATTCTTTCATAATCCAACATAATGGAAAGTTATGAGGCATCGATGATATAATAATTACATTGTAGTTAATGTGGTAAAAATGTCATATATATTTATTTAATCAATCATTATTACCAACCATGTAAAATAGAGATGAAAAACACATCACATTCATTCGCAAGAAGGTACTCTACCGTACCCAAGAGCGCCATTATTTTGTCTTAATGGGTTTGGAAGTAAGAAGTTTGATATAGTATTATAATTAAATGTGTATAATAATATCATTAATATATCGTATAGACAAAAAATCCATCATCATATACAAGTGTGAGAGGTGGTGATGTGAAACAAATAACACCAGTTCATGAGGTGGTAGCATGTCTTACACATGAATGATGATCTCATATCTCATTTTATGGTTGATAATTCTTTCATAACTTAATCACAATATTAAATGATGAAAGGATGCAAAATAAGAATTATCAAAAATTAATGTTTTAAGATTTTACCTCTCCTCTAAAGAGCCTCTTTAGGATTACACTTAAAGATTTATTAGGAGAGCTTCCTAAAACAAATTCTTTTAATATGGTATTATGGAAGTAATTATGTTATTTGGGTTAGTATTTGGTGAACCAATGGGTTTTTTAGGTGTGAAGAGGATATGATATGGGGTTTCCTTTTGTAAGTGAGGGGAGTGGCACACCTGTAATTTTTAAAATGAAAAATGTTTACCGATGTTTTTCACATTTAAAAGGCACCAAAATGGTAAATTATATAGTATAGATTATATATGGTCTCAATATGGTCCTAAAATGGTTTTTTGATAGGTTTTCGGCCATTTTTAGACCCTTATATTTTTATTTTAACCCTTCAAAAAACCCTTCGTTACCTTAACCATGGTAGATAATTTTTATTATTTTAACTATTACTTATAGTTAAAAATTATGCTGATATTATTAGGTAATAAATATTATTCTAATTAAAAATAAGGAAAACATTTTTAAAAATTAAACTCAATTATGTGGAAACTTTTATCACAAAATTAAACAAATATATGCGATGAGAAAGTTGGTTTTCAAAGAGAAACTTTTTCAAAATAGAAAAATTATTAATATCAAAATTCCACAAGAAGTTCTTTAAAATGAACTAAATTAGATTAATAGATTTATTATTAATAGAATTATACTTTTAATTCATATTAAAATAATTTTAATTTATTAAAATTATTTAAAACAAATGATAATTCTTAATAAAAACCAGTATTTTCGTCTATTCATCGAGAAATTTTTCTTAATAGAAAATTATTAACAATTCACACCAAGATAATATTTACATGAGTATTTAAAAGAAATAAGATTATTTTTTAAATAAATTTTATTAAAATTTTAAAAATTAACTTTAAAATAAGTGTACAAAAGGTGATAAAACTACTTTTCATAAAAATGTAGTTTTAAATGATAAAATTGATTTTAATATTATATGTTATCTAGAAAACATGTTATATGAATTTGAAACATTTTATTGAGTATATAATATATTAGTTTCAATTACATTTATTCACAAAAACTGATTTTTAAAATTTAATTATGTAAAACACATTTTTACACGTAAAATAAGTTATTTGGAAATTGATTATATTTTTTTCAAATGGTCCTTATTTTCATTTATCATAAATTGGTCACAAAATAATTCACTTTATATACATATTGAATAATTTATTTTCATTCTATAGTTAATATTATTCATACCCATCATTCTAATAGATATTTAATAATTGTCATATTGAATAATAATATTTTAATAGTATGTTATGATTCATTTAAAAAGGTTTTGCGCTTAGTGAAAGATAAAAACATTGTTTCTTGTAAATAATTAAAAGTTTAGTGTTTCATGTAATGAATTTTTAGATCAGTGTTGAGTATCACAAAAAATATATAAATTTATAAATTTATTTAAAAATTATAAATTTCAGAAAATCTCATGGTGTTACATTTAACCAGTTTAAATAAATTATCTCCATGAAATTTCAACTATGGCCCAATAAACAAGGTTTTAACATATAAAAAATATTATGGGAAAATAAAATCATGTAACAGTTTAACAAAAAAAATTAAAAGTGATTAAGTGATGTGTGAGGTTTGGCTCTAATTAAACATAAAATGGTTTCCATATAGGATAAAATTGTTAGTATGTCAAAACATTGACATAGTAGAGAAAGCTAATACCCAAATACTGATGGAGAGAGATAGATAACATGTTTAGGAGAACGTCTACAAAAACACCATAAATTTTTTATAGGTGAAAATACCATTAATTTATCATAAATGAAGGTAAATTTATAAATTTTTATTTCTACATCATTTTCTTAAATTGTGTGAATTTTTAGGAGAAAATATACATATTTATTTTCATTCTATTTTATAATCCCAATATCATCCTTTGGATTTTCCATGATCAATTTAAATTTTATCTATTATTTTAAAAGATTATCAAATTGTTTTTGAATCACCAATATATAAAAATATTCACAAGATTTTGATAATTCGTTCCTTATATATCGTGTAATTATTAAAAACAAATTGGTTCCAAGAATTTATCCAATATGAATATATCTTACTATGGTCAAATAATAAATTATTCTCTAAAACATCATATAAATGTCAAATTGTACTATTCCAAAAATGGTTACCCTTATAACCCTTCATAAATTCAAAACTTATAAATAATTTCACAAAATTCCTCAAAACAACTTAACATTAACACCCCCAAATATCATAAATTATCTCTCTATTGTCACATTTCAAATATGTGAATACCATAGACATATATTTTCTTGAAACAAGGTAATAACTACAATTACCATAATAATTTAATGAAAACATGCATACTTCATCATTCATTGAATAAAACAACTTATTCTTGAATATATTCCAGAAATCTAATAATGTGGTAATATTCATAAATGATAACATGAACCACTTTTTTAAAAAATAACTAATCAGTTCCAATGCCTTCAGTAATATCTAATTTACTTTATTTAGATCCAACATCTCTATATCAAAACATCATTACCTCAATATATGAAACATATTACGGGTTATCTTTCCTTAATAATGTGTTTTTAATAAAATATCACTTTTTTGTAAAGAAAATATTATATTTCATTAGAAGCATTCATCATATTATTCCATATCCTTAAAACCCAACTTCATGTGAACAATACTTAGATATTCCATGATTTATATAACAGCATTATTGAGTTCAAATACATAAATAATCCAATCATCTAACTTCTTCCTCAACCCATTAAGAGGGATTAGAAAACTTTTTCCTTAATACCACTTTCCTATAATATGATTAATGATTCATGCCATAGTATTCATCAACCTCAATTTAATCATTATTCATATGTTTAATATAAATAATACTATTAGCAAGACCATACCATTTTTATATCATTTTTAATCTCTTCATAATCTATAGTGAAACCATCACTCATGAATTCTTACAAGTTTTCTTTAATAGTTTCATTTATAGGACATATATTATCATAATTATCATAATTTAAACATTTAAAAAAATTATATTTTGATAATAAATTAGGGATATATTTATTCCCATGCATATCCTTAACTAAACATTTCATTTTTCCCTCATGAATTGCATACTATTTTTATTTCTCCTCCACACATATAATATCCTCTCATTACATTGAGACATTCCCCGATTTTTTTCGTCCCACATTATTGATATATAGGATACTAAATCACATATCCTATATGGCCTCTACCACCCAAACTCTCAACAAACTCTATCATTATCCTTTCTGGTTATTTTAAGAGTGTTTTAAATTGAAATTTATTAATTATATATCATGATAAGTGGTTGGGAATAATAAAAATATCCTTTTCTCTAACCATATTCCCATTTGGTCTATCATAAATCCATTTTCTATCATGTTCATCATTAATATGATTCTTTATGGTTCCCTTCATTCACTAGAACCAAAAAACATAGTTTGAGAAACCAAATTCATAGTGGTAGTCCAAATATTCAGGAAAAATAACTTATAATATGTATAAATCATAACACATTCTTTTTAATATATTAAACAATATGTTTTTCCATGATATCTCATCATGATCTATTTAATTACTTAATGATGGTTCATAACTAGTTCATGAAATTACAAAGCATATACCCTGAGAGTTTCAAACCATGTCTGCAGAAAGGCCATCCTTAATGCTCTAGGTGATGATTGAGTCTTGAACAATGTTGCCTTTTGGGATTAAATACCCCTAAGAGCCTCTATTATAGACCCACATCTAATTTTAATATCCATACAGGGATGTTATTTATTAGAAAGCACTTTATCTATCATTTACCAAAATTCCAAAGAATTTCCCTATATTTGACTCATCCGTGAACTCATCCTTAGACATATCCTTACACATATCCTTAGGGATCTCATGGAATTTTTAATATCATATTTTCCAAATTTTAACTTCACATATACTATGATACCAACAATGGATAGCCAAACATGTATTACATAGATATTACATTTTTTACATGAATATTCATTGTATTACATAGATAAACTCTTGAGGATCATAATTGTATAGTGCCCTTGGAAAATTGGACACATCAAAACCAAGTCCATAAGTGATCTACAACATCTCCCTTAATGTTCTTCATAGACATAACACTTCATAAAACTATATTACATTATACAATTTATCATCACTTGGGTAAATAAATCATAATAAATGGAGATATTATATTATTAATAAGGTTAAACTAGTAAGATATAAATATATCATGAGCACAAGGATATGAAAACATGATAATAAAATTTGAAAACCATACCCTATGTATCACATATTAGGAACTTGAGTGATGAAAAAATATTGGTAGTTAAATAGACCTAAGTCTTAATGGAATCAAATAACATAAACCATGATAACATAACACTGACATAAGACATATATTTTTGGAATACATATAAGTATAGAAAATCATTTCCATAGAAGTTAAATTATAATTTTTGAATATTATCATAGTGGAATGGGTATTCTCCCCAAACCATTATAGTTTTCAAGGTTCATTCCCAATACAATTATTTTTGACAAATAAACTTACTGGAATTGGTTCACTACCCACTCTAGTCTTATTTATCTCATGGGATATCAATATTTTCCCAATGCATTAGAGGTAGATATAGGTCCCACCCATCTTGTTTATAACATAACCACCATCCATAGTTGTAACATAACCATCTTAACATGATGAAAATCATATATATGTGTTCTTGAGATCAAAAAGACATTCATCATGTCAGAACTGATGAGAAGAAATGGGTTTCATAAAAATTTCACTATAATATAACCTGTGAAAATGAAACATGTTTCATAATCATTTTATCGTTACATCAAAGAAACCCATTGGGAAAAGAATACAATTTCATAATAATTTTATAATGGTATAACATATGGAAATGAAATAGTTTTCATAAAAATCTTTTTATCATAAATAAAAACCATATACATAATTATTATTAATAATATCCATATATCATATCCTCAATAAAGAATAAGTATCATAAAAGGATGTCATATTAAATGGGAAATAATTTTAAAATATAACTAGTAACATTTATTCAGTAAAATATCATTTATACTTTGAAAATAATTTTTTAATACATTAAACTTTTTCAAAATCCATTTTATTAAAAAATCATGCAAACATATAAAGGAAACATTAAAAGTTATTTAAAAAAATTGAGAAACATTTCCATTTTATTTTTAAAATCCTTTTTATTTTTAAAATAAAAGACATTTTAGATCCTTATATATTAAAATAAACATTGAAACTTATAAAGTAATCATTAAAAAAATGAGTTGGTCATTATGGAAGAAAATATCCTTCAATCTATAGATGTTAAAACAATGATTCCTTTCACATTTACTATAAAATATAAGTAGAATTTGTTTTTTAAAATGAAATATAGATTCTTTTTAAAACAATTTTTAGATATAAAAAATGGGTAAATCAATATTTTTTAAACCTTTTTTATAATTTAAATAAATAAATGAAATAATTTTTAGAAAACATGGTTTTTGAAGACAAACGTTTTTTGGACAGAGAGATAAATAAAGGTGTTTTTTAAAATCATTCTACTGATCTATTGAGTGCACAATGAGATAAAAATGAAGTGAAAACATTTATTCTAGTGAAATAAAAATACTATATTCATGTACATGTGTTTCTGGAGATATATGTTTTAAGAATTCATCATCAGAAGCATATATTTAAACAATCCTGATAAATGATGAGATTGTACCAAAAAATGTGTACCACTTTGGTAACATTAAATCATATGACCCATGAAAGAAAAAAAACCTAAAATATAATTATTATAAATTAATTAATGATATTATATTTTAATTGGGCTATATATACTCATCATAATAGAATATTATTTCATAACATAACATGTGTCTCAATGAAGGAAAATTGAGACAAAAGTACCTTACCGTTTCGGAAACATTTGAAAAATAAACCACATGAATGGGATATCCTCAAATGGATTTGTAAATCCCAATATATTTCATGAGAATAATATTAAAATAAATTTATGGTCAGTATATACACTATATGAAATAAATATGTGGTGAATATAGCATATTCCTCGCAGAAGAAAGAAGTGAGACGGAAATCACCTACCATTATGGTAATCGTTTGAATCGTAAGACCAAATAAATCATAAAATTAGATGAATACTTTAATATAATAAAAATAATTAAATTCATTTTGTTTCATTTCAATGAGT
This sequence comes from Viscum album, assembly GCA_963277665.1. Taxonomy (NCBI): domain Eukaryota; kingdom Viridiplantae; phylum Streptophyta; class Magnoliopsida; order Santalales; family Viscaceae; genus Viscum; species Viscum album. Next base: position 915,990,515 of record OY728138.1, on the reverse strand, counting down.
AATTATATACATTACACAAAATAAATGAGTTGTACATTTTTATATACCTCCCAGAAATAAAAGAGAGACTAAAAATCTCATACCTAAAGTCTTGAATTCATTTGTACATGTTCAAAACTCATTTATAATATATATATATATATATATATATATTATATATATTTTAGAAAACATAATTATACATATATTATCATATATCATTTAATTATGACCATTAATTACCCATTTATTAATAATTCCTTATTAAAATTATGTTTCATATAATAACTGGTTTGTTTTTCGTGTATGTTTTCATTTATTATTTTTGGTCCTCTTAATTTTGTCAGGGGTAAATAATCTCTATAATATTAAAATTTATTTAAATATTATATATATTCATTATATATGTATTTATCATGATCCATAAGAGTTATAAATATAAAATGAAATACTTCGTTCATAGAGATGGTATGTCGGACATACACATGAATGTTGATACAATATTATCGATGGATTGAATGAAATAAAGGGCAATAACATATTAACATTATATAATAATTTTTCATTCATATATAAACCACATATTTTTATTTAATCCTATGCATATTACCTTCCTAGTAAACTTTATGTGAAGAACAAATCATGTGGCTTCACCAGGCGGTCGCTCACCATACACACGAGTCGCATTATCTTATTCCCACGGAATGGAATGTCAGTAGGTTAATGACATATAATAATTTAAAACCTATAAAAATTTTACCAATATCATACATATTTATATAATCTATCTTTATTTCCATCCAAGTAAAATTGAAAAGAAAAACACATCACATCAGTTTGTGAGCTGGTAGTCCACCGTACACACGGGCGATGTTATTATTTTCCAACAGGTTTGGGAGTAAGATTTTATATATGGTATTATAATTAAATGTGTATATTAATATAACAAACATCATACATAATCATTAAATTTATCACAATATCAATCTATGATAGATGGTGATGGGAAATGAATAACATCGATTCGTGATTTAGTTATCCACCGTACAAATGAATCATGATTTTGTATCCCATTTGACGGAAGGGGGGATGTATTTTTATTATGAAATTAAAAAATAACATATAAGTGTATGGGATATAATTTTGTTATTATTTTATCCTATTTTTAAAATATTAAAGTAGGAGGACGAATAAATATATAAAAAATTATTGTTTATGAATTTTCCATATTCATTGGATATACACTTTATGTATAGACCTAAAGCCTTATTAAGAAGGAGATATAAAAATATAAGGATGGAATGATTTTTAGAGGGAATTAATAAATTTATTTTATTCAGGTCTTTCCCAAACCAATGGGTTTTGTATGTGTGAATAGATGAGGAGATGGGGGTCCATTTTATAACAAATCATAATGAAACACATATAATTTTTTAAGATAAAAATGTGCACCAAATATTTAAAGATCCAAAAGGCTCAAAAATTGGTAATTTTAAAAAAAAATATATGATTTCTAAATATGACCATAAAATATTTTGTTACATGTTTGGGTCATTTTTTATCCCTTGTCTTTTTAGTCTAACACTCTGGTAAACCCTTTTTTACCTTAACCGTTGTAAATAATTTTTACTATTTTTAATGTTAATTATGGTAAAAATATATATTTACCATATAATATAATATAAATTATTCTAATTAGAAATATGGATTCCATTTTTTTAAAGTCAACTCTCATAAGTTTAAACAACTAATTTAAAATAAAACCCATAGATGCGATGAGAAAATGTGTTTTCAAAAAGAAAACTTTTACAAGTAGAGAATATTTTGATATAAAAATTCAATGTAAAATTGGTTCAAATGACCAAAATTGTATTAATATATATATAATGAATCAAAATTTACTTTAAAACAATCATAAAAAACATTTTATGTTTTTAAATACTTTAAAATAAATGAAAATTCTTAATAAAACCCATCATTTTTAACTATTCAAAAAAAAATTAAATTCTTCAAAAATTAATTCAAGATGCTTTTTTCATGACGATTTCAAAAATTAAGATTTTTTCATATAAATTTTCAGAAATTTACAAAACAACCTCAATAATAATTGCAAAAAAATTGACAAAACTTTTTCATTGAAAAATAAATTTTTATTAGAAAATTTAGAATTATTATTATATATTTTTTAGAAAAATATTAATATGAATGTTAATAATATTTTTGAACATATAATATATAAATTTAAATTGAATAATTCAAAAAATATATTTTTTTCTATATTTATGTAATAAAATTTGGTATGCATAAAAAAAAATTTCAAAGAAAACTATTATTTTAAAATAGTTATAATTTTTATTTATAATTAGTTAGTCACCAATGAATTCATTTAATTTTCATGTATAATGTATATTTTTTAATAATATCATTAATTTTATTCATTTCTACCTTTCTAATGTATAATTGATAATTATCATATTAAATAATAATATTTTAATAGTATGTCACATTTCTTTTAAACTCGGTGTTGTGTATAATGAAAGCTAAACTCATTATTGTGTGTAAAAAAAGAAAAAATTTCTATTGTATGAAATGATAGGTAAACATGGTGTTTTTTATATTGAAGAAATATCATAAAACTAAATTTATTTGAAAAAACATTTCATATAATCTTAGGGTGTTATAATACTATAACAAAAGGGACTCTTTCATAGCCATTCTAACACATAGATTATAGAATGATCTTATTGTGTCAATTTAATCAAAAACAGGAAAAATTCTATAGATTTCTATCAAGGATGTATTTGGAATATTTTTATCGGATATTAGTGTCTAAATACATATGTTTTTATTTTTTTTGAATTGTAATATTAACATTTTACTCATTAAATATGAAAAACCCATCTAATTATTATAAATTACCAACACAATCTCGTCTCTGAATTTGCTGTTATAAGTAATGACTATAATAGATAAGAAATAAAATTAAAAAATTATAAATAATTAATAAATAGTTGTAGTATATTTTATGTTTTTTTTAATATGAACCTTGGGAATATAATGAAGAACCACACCAGGATTGTGAAACTACTTTAAAATTATCAAGATTCCCACCCAATAGCAAAAATAGATAATAGAGAGACTAATATATATATAGATAATAATTTAAAATAATTTTTATGAAATGTATTTTTTATTAAAAACATTCTAAAATATTTCATTAAGACATTTTTGGTTACATAGGATCTTTGAGTGTATTACACTAATTGAAGAAAATGGTAATGGTTTCTTGCTAAAAAAGATCACCTATTATGACATATTTCTTACTATATACCATGTTTTATTTATAATGGTTTATCTTCAACCACTTTAATATTTTGTATCATTATTGTATTATATTTCCTGATATTCCATTTTATTCTCCATGTTATATATGTTATGGGGTGTTGACTCAAAAATTATAAAATATATAAGGGTTTCTTTTTAACATTTTCAAATCCATGGGACATTTCTGATATTGTTCACTATAAATAGTTTTATATTGGGTATTAACTACCCATAATATTTCACATATGAAACTATATCCATTTTATGAGATTTTATTTTCTACTTCATGAAATATTTTTCATGATCCTTTGATTCTTTTGTTACCAATTCTTTTAGAGTTTCATCGATTGAATTTCTTATTCCTTGGTACACAATATTTATTACATGAGTATACTTTTCAATATTTATTTGATCCTAAAATTTCACTATTTTATATGTTATTCATTTTTTTAAAGTAAAATACTTTTATAATCAGTAAATACTTCATTGATAAAATGTTTTCTGAAAGAATTATAATGTTGGTAAAAATATCGCCCACTATTACGAATAAATATTTTACTCCATGTCTATATTTTTTTCCCACTAATGATCATCTAAATTATTTATAAATATAAAATCGATTATTTTCTATGATTATCTAAATTACCATCACATATTTTCAAAATTAAAATTTAAAACTCATTTTAGAATGTTGGTTTTCAAATATATATATTTAAAAATATTTAAAAAGGGGTAATTCAATCATTTCAAACTAAAATATCTTATCATCCACCTAAATTAGTGTAATAATCATTATAACTTCGCATGGAATCAATAATTGAAGTATATCTTTTAAAGATAAAGGTTTTCCCAAAAAAATTGTCACTTTGTTAAAAATAACTTTTGAAAGCGACCCATTACTTCATCATTTTATGAAAAAGTTTAAAAATATATTATGAAGAAAAATTATGTTTTCTAGGGGAATTAATATTGATTACACCTATTTGTTTTTATATTAAAATTTATATCTATATTTTCATGTTTTATAATTGAAATTATTTTTCAAATTTATTAGTAACATATCATTTTTAAAATGATTTCAAGAGATTAAGGGTATTATTAATTTCCAAAGTTATTTTTCTAAAATATGTTAAATTTATTTCTCATCTATGTAATTTTCCATCGAAACACATTATGATTGATCATGAATGTTTTTAAAATGTAACCATCCACATTTTTCATTTGATTGATTGTGAAGTTTAGACACTTTTTTAAAAATGATCCATAATTACCTCTATCTTGCCTTATTTTTTTAGTTTATAATATTAATTTTTATCCAATTCATTTCCCCTATAAATACCATATTTTTTATTCTATTGATTGATGTGTGTTCACCTAGATTACATACATTTATTGACTAGTTATAGTTATTATCTTTACTATATAACCTTTTCATTTGTGGTGTAAATACAATATGATTTATTTTATTGATTTAATAGTATTTACTGATCATGTTACTAGAAATTATTGGACACTGATTTATTTCCAATGTTTTATCATGTTTTGATTATTGATGGAATTTTGAATGGTCTCTTCAGGAGAATCCATTTTCAAATGATATATAACCCATTTTCATTCAATGGGTTCTTTATGCTGTCTTCAATGAGAATGATTTTTATTATAAATATTTATGAAACCCATTATTATTACTCGGTTTTAATGGTGTGGTATTTAAATATTTTTTTATGTCCTAAATGGGTATAAAAAGCATTTAGTGATCAGTGGTCCCTTATTATCCCTCAAATGAATTTTATAAAGCATTAAATATTAAGAGATAATGGAGAAATGTGTAGTGATGCTTGATCCAGAATTGGAAACAAGTTTTGATGCATGATCCATTAAGGGAAGTAGTTAGGGGAAGCCTGATCTACCAAGGTAAATATGTGAGTCAATCAAAATCCTCTATGGTAATAATTTTGTGATAATTGGTCCGCTATTTTTTGATTTTTATGCTTATGAATGTTCAATAATTCTCAATTATTCCTTGTTTACATGATATGTAAAATTTTCATGATTTATTCTTATGTTATTCCATGATTTATGATATATTATTTGTTGGGTATAACTTTATTATGTATCATAATTATACATATCTTATGATCACCTATGGTCTGTGATTTTTATCACTGATGTTAAACCTTTCGAAGCATATGGGCACACCCCATTCTTATGTATTCATTTCCCAATGTTAAAAATATTAAAAAAGTATGAAATTTATAGAAGAGAGAATTATGTGGATAACTAGTTGGAGATGTTGAAAGCTTGTTATAGATTAAGAAGTGGGTTATATAGAAAGAAAAATATCCATTAGTTGAAAAATACCTGATTTTTTTCGTAAATTATTTTCCATAATTATATAAAACACTACTACAAAAATGGGTAAGGGAAGCGCCACCTTATATCAGAGCTAAGAAAAAAACACTGATAAAGAAACCCTGTATCAGCGCTAAAATTTTATCCCTGATAAAGGGATTCTTTATCAGCACTAGAAAAGCGCTGATAAAGCTACCTTTTATTAGCGCTAAAAGTTTAGCGCTGATACATGGTAACCTTTATCAGTGCTAAAAAAGCGCTGATAAAATGACCCTTTATCAGCACTAGGAAATCGTTGATAATGAATTCCTTTATCGGTGCTAAAATTTTAGTGCTGATACAGGTATGATTTATTAGTGATTTTTCAGCGCTGATAAAGGTAGTCATTATCAGCACTTTTTAAGCACTGATAAAACCGTAGTAACTTTTTTTATAAAGTCGGTCACACAGTGCCCTAATTTTATCATGACCTAAAGCTCTCACGATACTGGAACCCTGTGAATCCCCTTTACTTCCCGCTGAGCTTCGTGTTGCCGGACCTCCGCCTCCCTCGAGCTTCTCGTTACTGGACCTTGGCTACCCGCTGAGCTTCGTGTTACCGAACCTCCTCCACCCTCGAGCATCACATTGCCAGACCTTCGCCGCCCGCTGAGGTTTGCATTGCTGGACCACTTCCGCTCCTGAGATTCATGTTTCTGGACCTCCGCCGCCCCCGATCTTCGTGTGTCAGACCTCTGCTTCCCTCTATCTTCACATCACCGGACCTCCGCCACCCTCAATCTTTTTGTTCCCAAACCAGGTGTGCAATGTTTTTTTGGTCCCCTATTATACATACTCTTCTAGAATTGTGAGGACCAATGTTTAAGGATTTTTATATCATGAAGTTAAGTTTGTGAAATTTTTTAGTGAAGGTTTAACAACCTTGGTTTTCTTCCACCACATGGCAGAACGCACCTAGATGGAGTGCATCCATGAGTGAGAGAAAAACTTGTTTTCATTTATTGAAGTGTTGAGGTTGTTCAATGAGTGAGTTGGGCCAATGATATATAATTTTTCAGTCTCTTGATATCCCATTATATTAAATGGGAATCAATTCTTATTTAGTTCTTCAACATGGTGTGGTAAGTGATCGGCATCAGAAAGAGGGATCCCTCTCGGTTGAAGGATAAATTTATTTCAAAGATTTATATCATACAATAGGGACATGACCCATTATTTTTAACTCCATTCAATGAGAACAATAGACACACAATTTAATATCTTATGATTAGGATTATGATAATGTATTTTAAGGTTGAATATATTTTACAAAAATGTCACCCGATTTCATATCATGCAACTAGAACATATTCTGAGGGTGAGGTGAATTTTCTATACATAGAGTCCCTACACCATGTGAAATATGGGTAAAGGATGAAAAAGGTTTAAGTTCATGATTTATGGGCCATAGGGGGTGTGTCTAAGAATTTTTGGCATGTCATGCAAGAATAACGACCTGATGTGAGAAGGGGCTTGTGGTGGCTCAACACCACACGAAGCAACATATAAATAGGATGTTAGATTTTTAGTTCAAATCCATATATATCAGACTAAAGGGATGGTTTATTAATGTAAAATATCTTTTGAGAAACCTACTATAGGCAGAAATATTTATATACTCATCATCAATGGTGATCAATCAGTTTACACTATCAAAGTGAAGTTTATGAAAATTTATGGTCCTTACAACTTGGATTCGAGTTTTACTAGGTTCCTCCTAGGTATCATCGATTTCTTTAGATCCAACACCATTTCACCATAGAGTAAGGAATGAAGGAGAACCTTTTTTTAAGGACAACACCACCCGGTTATGATGCATTTCTAGGTCACCAACGCTTGAACCCTATTTTCGTCGAGTGTTTCCCCCATTATTTCTTTCATGCTATCTAAGTGGCTTTTTCTGGAAGTGAACTTGTATGGCATGATTCCCAGACCACCGAGATTTCTATCCTTGCCAACCCTACCTCCATCTCTGTTCTACTCCCTCGCTGAGGTTACTGACTGCTTCTCTGTACTGGCCAGGCCCCTTCCTAGCAGTGTTTGTTCTATCTCCCTTGGCTCTGAGCCTATCATCCATCTCCAAATACTTATTGATCCAGAGAGAACTCCCTCACTAGGCCCCAGTATTCATTACACATCCTTCCCATGCCCCTTTGGATCCTCATCTCCCACTCATATGAAGATTACCAACCAGAAAGGAATATGAACATGTTCAAAATTGAGGGACCTCAATGAGAGATCATACTCCCACTTTAATAAGGTTAGTACCTCTAGATCCAATGTAAGAGTCCTTTCCTACCCATCATTATTATCTTCATATGTAATTATCATTGTCTTAGTGCCCATATTAAATCGTACTTCCTCACCATAGAAATCAAAAAGCCAAATGTCATTGTTGTTGTTGTCAAATAACACAAAAAACACTATAATAATCATATAATTCTCCTGGAAGATTAAGTTGCATGGATTTCTACACTCTGACCCCTACAAAAAACACAAATGGGTATTTTGGAACAATAAATATGTTGTTTAGACTGTTCAAGATTGCAATCAATTCATCACTACCAAGGTGTCCAACAGTGAAACCTCCTTCCTTAGGACTTTTGTTTTTGAAAGCTATGACCCTCTTCAAAGGGAATCTCTATGGAGTGAAAAAAATACCTTCAATCCTAGCCACCATCCATTTTTTGTTTGGGGTGACATTAATTTAATTTCCAACCCAAAGGAAAGAAAAGGTAAAAGATCATTCCATAAGAAGTTTATCATGTAGTTTGTTCAGTTCATGGCTGGGAAGGGGCTCATTGATCTCAGTTTCTTAGGTGACAGTTTCACCTTGTGAAACAACTGTAGGGGCCATCACCACTTGTGGAGTCTATTAGATAGGAGTGTAGGAAACATGAAAGCGACTAACCTATTCTCAAATACCATGTTTTTTCATCTTTATTGAGGTATTTTGAACCACTCCCCCCCCCCCCTCTTGGTTTCCATTTCTTCCGGGCATGATCATCAGGAACGGTTTCACTTCCCCCAGCAGTGGGTTAACATCCTAGGGTACCAGGAAAAGTTTTGTGAAATATGTAATGAACCATTGTAGGAGTATCGGGCCACCTTCAACCTTAGTGACCTGACCTCGAACCCCGATAGGTGCGTGTTCACCCCTTCCTCCTCAGGAACCTTCACAACCTGGGACTACTGTCGCATATGGGCTCCTTCTGAGTATTCTGATATATGGAATGATAACTTGGGTTTATTGGATTATTAACACCAGTTTTAGATTTTTGTGTGACTATATACTTATTATATTTTGTTATTATTTCTTACACACCACCACTTGCATCGAGTAACCTGATTGAAATCCATATTGGTACATTGGTTCTCATGTGGATATGGTTTTTTATGTTTTTTCTACATGTGTATGTGTGGATATATGGGTATTTAGGAATGATGATATTGAATGTAGAGCAGAGACCTAGGAGTGGTAGATGTATCAATCTTGATTATTCTTCTGTTTGTACTGGGGTGATTTGAGGAAACTATAATGAATCTAATGTAATTATATTTAATAAAGATGAAGAAATACTAATGGTTACGCTCTATTAATCTCTATTTTTATAAGGAATTGGTCATCTTCCACTGTATTTGGAAGGATTGTTTTGTGTACTTGAACAATAAATACTAATATTTGAGATTCATATTGTATGAATATGAATAAAGAATGGATGGATGCTAATCGGTTGACAATAGATTATGAGAATGGAGTGAAACAGTTCTTCAAATTTGCAATGGATCATGCAATGTATCCTTCTAAAATCCTCTTTCTATGTTTATGTTTTTTTTATTCTAGACTACTTACTCAAGAGGAGTTGGAAGAAAATTTGATATGTCACAAAATAGATTGGAGTTATAAATGTTGGAATAAACACAGTAAAGAAGCGAATGTAGCTACTGGATGGGATAAAACTGTGTTTTATAGATCATCAGATATGAATACAAATATAGATAATGAAGAGACTGTATGGAGGATGTGATTACAGATTTCAATGATGATGAATATCGTATTGAGGAAATGACAGGCAATTGATGATGAATTCCGTGATTGCCCAAAATTCATTGATAGGTTGAAGCGTTGTGCAAAGACGCCATTATATTCTGGTTTCACCAAGTATACAACATTATCAGTTGTACTGAAGTTGTATAAATTGAATGCAGGAAATAGATGAAGTAATGTTAGTTTTACAGAACTACTTGCTCTCTTGAATGACATGATCCCTGAAGATAATGAGCTCCCAAGACGGACATATGAAGATAAACGATTGCTACACTCAATGGGTATGATTTATGAAAGAATACATGTGTGCCCGAAAGACTGTATATTGTTTCTCAAGGAGAAAAAATCACTTACTGAATTCCCAAAGTGTGGTATGTCTCGATACAAGAAAGATGAATCCAATCCTACCAACGTTATATGGTACTTTCAAATCATTCAAAGGTTTAGGCGTCTATATGGAAGTGAAGAAACTGAAAGACAATTGTCGTGGAATTCAAATGAAAGAAATAAATATGGGAAATTATGTCATCCGGTCGACTCTCCTAAATAGAAGAAAATTGATAATGAGTATCCTAAATTTGGAAAATAGTCGAGTAACCTTCGTCTTGTATTATCTATAGATGGAGTAAATCCTTTTGGTTTTCAAACCAAAACTCATAGTACATGGCCTGTTATGTTGGTAAATTATAACTTGCCACCCTGGTTATGTATGAAGTGTAAATTCATCATGTTATCTATGCTTATATCAGGACCAAAACAACCAGGTAACAATATTAATATTTATTTGGATCCTTTGATCGAGGATTTGAAGTTATTGTGGGATTCAGGTGTTATGTTGTATGATGCTTATAAAAGTGAATACTTCATGTTGAGAGCGATTTTGTATGGGAAAATAAATGATTTCCCTCCTTATGGAAATTTTTCAGGCTATATCATTAAAGGAACTCAATGGTGTCCCATGTGTGAGAAATATACAGAATCAATTATGTTGAAAAATTCATCAAAATCTGTGTTTCTAGGACATCATAGATTTCTACCTCGTCAGCATAAGTACTGATCTTGGAGAACATCATTCGATGGATGTTCATAACAACACACAACACTGTCTCCAAAAACATGTGATCAGCTGTTTGAGAATGTAAAATATGTGAACACTGTTTTTGGTAAACCATTTTCGAAAATCCTTATGAAAATCGGTTTGAAAAAGAGATCAATTTTTTTTGAATTACCTTACTGTAATTGTTTGTGCATTAGAAATTTTCTTTATGTGATGCATGTGGAATAAAATGTATGTGACAGTTTTATCATAACATTCCTTAATGCCCCTATAAAATCAACGGATGGAATTAAGGCAAGGTTGGACATGGTTGACATTAGAATATGAGAAGATTTGGCTCCCGTGAAGGGTGAAAATAAAATGTTTCTTCCTCTAGATGCTTATACTCTTTCGAGGGAGGAGAGATACCAGTTTTTCAACTTCTTCAATGAAGAAAAGGTTTCAGAGGGGTATTCATCAAATATCAAGAACATTGTGTCAATGGATGATTTGAAGTTAAAAGATTTGAAATCACATGACTGACATGTTTTGATGCAAGATCTAATTCATATATCTTTACAATGCATTTTTCCCATGAATTTTCGTCATACATTAACCAAGCATTGTTTATTTTTCAATGATATATATAGCAATGTTTTAGACTCGGAAAAATTTCCAACTATGGAAAAAGAAATTGTCATCATATTATGTGAATTAGAAATGTTCTTCCTGCCAACATTCTTTGATATGATGGATCATTTGATGATTAAATTGGTGAGAGAGATTAGACTTTTTGGTCATGTTCACTATATATGGATGTATCTTATTGAGTGGTATATGATGATTTTGAATGGGTATGTCAAAAACTGAAGTCGTCCAGAGGGTTGTATAGTGGAGTGATATATTGTCGATGAAGACATTGAATTTTGTACCAAATACCTATTTGATGTGGAAAGAATTGGTCTCCTGAGATCTCGTCACACTGGACGCATTGAGGGTGAGGGAATTTCTAGAAGAGATGTTGTGACAATTAGTATTACATACCGGGATTAGGCCCACCTTTATGTTTTCCATAACAGTTGGGAGGTTGCTCCATATATTGTAACTCACAAAGAAATTATTAGGAAGTTGAGTCCATCAAGAGCTGAAAAATGGTTATCAAATACACATAATCACCAGTTTATAGGATGGTTTCAAGACCATATTTTTAAGATGTTGGGTGAAAATCTGAATTCAATTTCAGAATGACTTCGATTGCAATCTGTTTGACCAAGTGTGTATGTATTATCTTATAGTGGTTATGTAATTATTAGTTTTACATTATATACAAATGAACATGATGAAGATAGTACCATGCAATATAGTGGGGTTACACTAGTGGTGGAAGTGATGTATGTTTCTGGTAGTAATGACAGAAAACCAATTTATGCAAATATGTCATACTTTGGCATTATCAAACTAATATGGGAGTTGGATTATACGACATTCCAATTGCCGATTTTTCAATGCAAATTGGTTGATAACAATAGTGGTGTTAAAATAGATGAATGGAGATTTGTGAAAGTTTATTTTAGTAAAGATGGGTATGAAGAAGAATAGTTTATAATGGTATCACAAGAGGTACAAGTTTTTTATGTTCCAGATCCCACAACCCGAAAGTGGTTGATTGTTCTGTTAGCATCCAAAACTACTAAAGGTTTCGATGAAAATTCAGTTGAGGACGATACTTTTAGTGGTACGTCACAATAATTTCATAGCGTTCCCAATGTAGATAATTTTTTTTATGCTATAGGAGACCACAATGAAGGGATTTTCATAATATATAGAGGTGTCAAAACCCTTCATCATTTGAAAAAATAAAGAGAGTTCAATAAACATGTTATATTTTTTTGTAATATAGATCTTGTTATTTCATGTTATTATCTTATCATTACTAAATTTTTTTATTCTAAAATAATAGTTCACCCACTTTTACAGATAATGACTTCTGCAAATTTTGTTTCTCCTAACCTTGAGGTTGAACAAGCCACTCAAGCTGATGTTGCGGCTGTTGCTGCTCTTACTGCTACTCCTGCTGCTCCTGCTGCTACTCCTGTTGCTCCTACTGCTCCTGCTGCTCATGCTACTCCTACTGCTTCTATTGATGCAGCTCCTACGGCTCCTGATGATCCAATTTTTGAGGTCCAAAAACCATCAACACATGCCTTTGATACTATTTCAGATGAACATATAGATGATGTTGACATTGATGAAATGGTTGGGAATGAAGGATCGACGCCGCAGAAAACACAGGTGCATCGTAGTTTGATGGTGTTAGCCAAAGTACTTAAGGTGAAAAGCAAAGGAATCAAGTTTGACGTTAGATGGAATGCATGTGGCCAACATGGGAATCCCAACAAGGCTATGTTTAGTAGTTACATTACAGTTTTCACTCGGTAATGCATGCTGATTAACATAGATTCATGGTACCATGTTGTGTCAGGGCTGAAGGCTGTGATCTTCGAAGAAATTACGGTAAAATTATGAATTTATTTCTTTAATTTACAAGAAAATAAAATAATTAAACAATGTCTTACTCTTCTCAATCTCTTGAATAATACATTTATAGTAGACGATTCACACAAGGATTATGTACTAGGGATTGCAGGAAGGATTCATTGAGGTTTTCGCACTATTTTAACAAGATGTCACCTGAAAGATTCAAAGATAAAAAAACCCACACCCACCCATTATCTACACTCACCTGATATCCCAAGAAGCATGGGATGAATTTATTGGCCGCTGTGGGGATGAGAAGATTCATGTACATTTTGGGTGATAATACGTTGTTTGAGGATATGTGTATTCATCACATTGAATGTCAATATTTCATTTATGAATCAGTAACTCTGTAAAGAAAATAAGGAACGTGCATAAAAACCAACATACCCCTGTTGTAAAGCAAGGATGAGGCACGCTTCACTAGAATAGAAAATGGTGGATATTTTAAATTTATAGTAATATTGTTATGTTCCAACAAACAACATCACAATTATCTTTCTATTTTTATATATAGATTGATGAGTCTAAAAACAAATTCACTTCCATCCCATATCATGTGCTTTGGAAGGAGGAACTTGTGAATAAGGAAGGGAAGATAGTACATGAGAACACACAAAAAGTGTGGGAAATTTGTGTAAGTATGACACGACGATAAAAATATTTGTTTTAAATTTCTATTACATAAAAATAATTAGTTATTTTCATATATCCGACAGTCACAGGAATCGTCTACTCCAGTAGTGGATGCAGACCTATTATCAACGGCTTTGAAGTAGCCAGAAAAATACGGTTTAGTCAGGGGTTCGGGGTTTGGGGTGACACCCTAAGTATATTTTGAGAAGAAAAAAATAGATGATAGAGATGAAACATTGAAACAAATAAGGGAAAAATAGCAACCCTTGAAGAACGATTGCAATGGTAGGGATAGAAGATAGAAAATTTATGGGTGGGAAGCAAGGAGAAGACAAAACCCAGGAACAACCAGCGCATGAAGATCCCACCCCACCACCCACCAGCTATAAGGCGAGCTATTCCCCTCAAAGAGCTCTCTTAGCCATGGTAATCAATATTCTAATAATTGTTCCCATGAAATTTGAATCAAACAAACACTGATACTTTTCCTATACTAATCTTCTATAGGGGTGATAGTGATTGTGATTTATATCCGTCAACACCCACCTATCACCTTGTAGAGAGGGCTATAGTTTTCAACATCCCAGATGACATGCTGCATAATAGACCACTTCCAAAAGATCATCTGAAAGTGATGATTACTATAGCTCATGAGCCAAATGCAGAGCTACCAATTCCACTTGATGACGATGATATTCATATGGTCGAAAAGGATAATGGAAAATTCATTTCATGGTCATCACAACTTGTAAGAGTACATGCGGCCAAAAAGGTATTTATTTCCTTTTTTCAAGATAAACCTTTTATAATTAATGAAAAAAGGGTCTGAACCAATGAATGTTATTATAGACGGAGAAATGGAATGGGGTAACAAATGTCGGCTCAAAACCATCTAAAGGATCAACCAATCAAACCCAAGGAGCTATAGAAAGCACAATAACACCACCTGTTCTCTATCCACATTTACTAGCTTTGATGATTCACGTGGATACAAAGCTAAGAGGTGGTAATAGTCATATAGTGGATTTCGAAGAGAATATATATGGCATGGAATGTCAAGATTTCATTGCTACTGAAAATGTAAATGAGATCCTTGAAAACGGCTGTCTAGGAATCATAGTTGTAAATATATATATGAGGTACGTTTCCGTGAATTGTTTTTCTAAAAGCTGATCTAATGTGAAAATTATGACTAAATGCATTTTATATTATTGACAGGCATATATATGAAAAATAGTTGAAGTAATTTTCCCATGAGCCAAAATTTGGACTCGTTAGTCCTCATACCACATCATCACATCTAACGAAAATAGAGCCATCAAAAAAGAATGAAATAGTGAATGTATTGCTAAAAACATTCAAAAGCAAGATTACAAATGACAGACTCTTCTTAATACCAACCATGCAGGGGTAACAATATATGATTATATCATATCAATTATATTTTTACTTCTTATATTACTTATTCCTTTTTGTGTTTTTAGGAAACATTGTATACTAATTGTGGTGAGATTGGATAATCTAAAGATTTATTTTCTAGATTCAAAGCAAGGATATCCATCAAACTGACCACACATGATGGAGTTTGTGAATCTGTAATACACTAAATCCTATGTTTTAGGTCTAAACATCATGTAATATAATTTATATTATCTTTTACTGAGAATTCTATTATGATAGGGTGGTGTATCATTATCATCAAAAAAAATTGAATGAGGATAGGGGCTAAGCATAAATAGGTGAGCAAGTACTACGTCTGGAAAAATATCATGGTATATATAATAAAATTTCACTATCCAAACACATCTCAACAAAAGTTACTTATTCTCATAATGATCTTTTTTTTTGAAGTGTCCAAAACAAACAAACAATAATGATTGCGGTTATTATGATTGTAAATTTATGAAAGAGATCATTTTTCATCAACAAAAAAGCATCCCTAAAGAGGTATTTTCATAAACAAATAGTAGTTCGTTTAATTTATTTATTTATTCCTTATTTTTATATTTTGTAGTACTACTTTGACTGCCGAAAATCCTCATACTCACAAGATGATATAGATATGTTCATAAATGAGTGGGACACATACCTGATGACAGATTTTACACAAATAACATGAAGATCTGACTTGGGGACTTGTACAATTGGCGGTCATTTTTTGAGATGGGTTTAGGGGATCAAAAGATGAAACATTATTGTATTTAAATGTTCGTAGGAATATTGTAATTTTAATTAAATAAAACATTCTTTCTCCAATGAGTCAATTTCCCATTTTAACAGATGATATGAACCAACAACATGCAAGAATGATGAACCAATAAAAGGGTCTGTCTTTTGTTTAAAATGGACATATTTTTAAGTGAAAACAACAAATGTCCTATGGAAATCTGACCAAATGCATCAGGATTGTCTTGAAAAATTATGAGAATGATCCATGGGTCCTTTGTGATGTGTAAGAGTCATCCCTGCCTCAATCTGAGGCACGGTGTGGCCTGTACCACTCAAAGGGTCTCTATTTTGTTAAAATGGACAAATTTTAAAGTGAAAACAACAACTGAGCTACGAAAATCTGTCCAAACGCATTAGTATTTCCTTAATCCATTATGAGAATTATCCATGGGTCCTTTGTGACATGTATGAGTCATCCCCGCCTCAATCCGAGGCATGGTGTGGCCGGTACCACATAAAGGGTCTCTCTTTTATTTAAATTGGACACAATTTAAAGTGAAAACAACAATTGTCCTACAGAAATCCAAGAAAATGCATTTGTATTATGTTGATCCATTAAGAGAAAAATCCACAGGTGCACTGGGGACATTTACTAGTCATCCCCGCCTCAATCTGAGGCACGGTGAGGCCGATACCACTCAAAGGGTCTCTCTTTTGTTTAAAATTGAAAAAAATTTAAGTGAAAACAACAACTGACCAATGGAAACCCAAACAAACACTTTCGGATTGTCTTGATTCTTTAGTAGAACCATCCATGGGTGTGTTGGGTACATTTAAGAGTCATACCAACCTCAATACAAGGCATGTTGTGGCCGGTAAAACTCAAAGGGTCTCTCTTTTGTTTAAATTGGACACAATTTTAAGTGAAAACAAAAAACCAACCTTCGTAAATCAGAACAAACGCATTCGTATTGTCTTAATCCTTTATGAGAATGATACATGGGTCTTTTTTGATGTGTAAGAGTCATCCCTGCCTCAATATAAGGCACGGTGTGGCTGGTGCCACTCAAAGGGTCTCTCTTTTGTTTTAAATGGACAAAGTTTTAAGTGAAAAAAACAACTGACCTACGGAAATATGACCAAACGCATTCGGGTTGTATTTATCCTTTATAAGAATGATCCATGGGTCCTTTTTGAGGTTTACGAGTCATCCCCACCTCAATCTGAGGCACAGTGTGGTCGGTACCACTCAAAAGGTCTCTCTTTTGTTTAAAGTGGACAAATTTTTAAGTGAAAACAACAAGTGACCTACAAAAATCAGACCAAACGCATTCAGATCGTCTTGAACCTTTATAATAATGATCCAAATGTCCTTTTTAAATTGTAAGATTCATCCTGCCTCAATCCTGAGGCATAGTGTGGCAGGAACCACTAAAAGGGTCTCTGTTTTGTTTAAATTGGACACAATTTTAAGTGAAAACAACAACTGACCATCAAAAATCTGACCAAACGCATTTAAATTGTCTTGATCCTTTATGAGAACTATCCATGGGTCCTTTTTTATGTTTAAGAGACATCCCCACTTCAATAATAGGCACGGTGTGGCTGGTACCACTCAAAGGGTCTCTCTTTTGTTTAAAATGGACAAAGTTTTAAGTGAAAACAACAACTGAACATTGGAAATCAAACCAAATGCATTCGGATTGTATTGATACTTTAATATAATGATCCACAGGTCCTTTTTGGTGTGTAAGAGTCATATCTGCCTCAATCCAAGTCACGGTGAGGCTGATACCACTAAAAGGGTCTCTCTTTTCTTTAAATTGGACACAATTTAAAGTGAAAACAACAACTGACCTTCAGAAATCCAACACAATGCATTAGGATTGTCTTGATCATTTATAATAACTATAAATGGGTCCTTTTTGACATGTAAGAGTGATACATGCCTCAATATGAGGCACGGTGTGGCCTGTACCACTCAAAGGGTCTCTCTTTTGTTTAAAATGGAAAATTTTTTAAGTGAAAACAACAACTAACCTACCGAAATCCATCCAAACGCATTCGGATTGTCTTGATCCTTTAGTAGAATTATCCAAGGGTCCTTCGTGACGTGTAGGAGTCATAATAGCCTCAATCCGAGGAATGTTGTGGTCGGCACCACCCAAAGGGTCTCTCTATTGGTTAAAATGGACAAATTTTTATGTGAAAACAACAGTTGACCTACGAAAATCCATCCAAATGCATTTATATCATCTTGATACTTTAGGAGAATGATCCACGGGTCCTTTTTGAAAATTACGAGTCATATCCGCCTCAATCCAATGCATGGTGTGGCCGTTCCCACTCAAAGGGTCTCTCTTTTGTTTATATTGGACACAATTTTAAGTGAAAACAACAACTGGCCTTCAAAAATCCGACCAAAGGCATTCATATTGTCTTGATCCTTTATGAGAATGATCCATGGGTCCTTTTTGACGTGTAAGAGTCATCCATGCCTCAATAAGAGGCATGGTGTGGCGGGAACCACTCATGGGGTCTATCTTTTGTTTAAAATGGACAAATTTTTAAGTGAAAACAACAACTAACATACGGAAATCCAACCAAACGCATTCGGATTGCCTTGATCTTTAAGTAGAATGATCAATGAGTCCTTTAAGATGTGTAAGAGTCATCCCTTCCTCAATCTGAGGCACGGTGTGGCCGGTACCGCTCAAAGGGTCTCTCTTTTGATTAAAATGGATAAATTTTTAAGTGAATACAACAACTGACCAACGGAAATCCGACCATATGAATTCAGATTGTCTTGATCCTTTAAGAGAAAGACCCACGGGTGCATTGGGGATGCGCACGAGTCATCATTGCCTCAATCTGAGGCATGGTGTGGCGGTTACCACTCAAAGGGTCTCCCTTTTGTCTAAAATGGACAAATTTTTAAATGAAAACAACAACTGACCTACAAAAATCAGAACAAAAGATTTTTTATTTCTTGATCCTTTAGAAGAATGATCCATGGGTGCATTGGGGACGTGTATGAGTCATCCCCACCTCAATCCAAGTCATGGTATGGCCGGTACCACTCAAAGGGTCACTCTTTTGTTTAAATTGGAGACAATTTTAAGTGAAAACAACAACTGGCATTTATAAATTTGACCAAACGCATTCCGATTATCTTGATCCTTTCTGATAACAATCCATGAGTCCTTTGTGATGTGTAAGAGTCATCCCTGCCTCAATATGAGGCACAGTGTGGTTGGTACCACTCAAAGGGTCTCTCTTTTGTTTAAAATGGAAAAAATTTTAAGTTAAAACAACAACTGACCTACGGAAAACTGACCAAATGCATTTGGATTGTCTTGATCCTTTAGTAGAATGATCCATGGGTACTTTTTGATGTTTATGAGTCATACCCGCCTCGATCTGAGTCACGGTGTGGCCGATACCACTCAAAGGGTCTCTCATTTGTATAAAATGGGCAAATTTTTAAGTGAAGACACCAACTGACCAACAGAAATATGACCAAACGCATTTGGATTAACTTAATACTTTATTAGAATGATCCAGGATTCCTTTGTGAAGTTTATGAGTCATTCCTGCACCAATACGAGGTATGGTGTGGCCGATACCACTCAAAGGGTCTCTCTTTTGTTTAAATTGGACACAATTTTAAGTTAAAACAACAACTGGCCTTCATAAATCTGAACAAATGCATTCATACTATCTTTATCCTTTATGAGAACGATCCATGGGTCCTTTTTGATTTGTAAAATTCATCCCTGCCTCAATCCGAGGAATGGTGTGGCGCGTACCACTCAAAGGGTCTCTCTTTTGTTTAAAATGGACAAATTTTTAACTAAAAACAACAACTGACCTATAGAGATCTGACCAAATGCATTCTGATTGTCTTAATACTTTAGTAGAACAATAAAAGGGTCCTTTTTAATGTGTATGAGTCATTCCTGCCTCAATCTGAGGCACGGTGTGGCCGGTACCACCAAAAGGGTCACTCTTTTTTTTAAATTGGACACAATTTTAAGTGAAAACAACAATTGACCATTAAAAATCTGAACAAACGCATTTGTATTATTTTGATCCTTTTTGAGAATGATCCATGGGTACTTTGTGACATTTAAGAGTCATCACCTCCCCAATATGAGGCACGGTGTGACCGTTACCACTCAAAGGGTATCTCTTTTGTTAAAAATGGGCAAATTTTTAAGTGAAAACAACAACTGACCTACAGAAATCTGACCAAAAACATTAGTATTGACTTTATCTTTTAGGAGAATGATCTGCAGGTCCTGTGTGACGTGTAAAAGTCATCCTTGCCTCAATCTGAGGAACGGTGTGGTTGGTACCACTCAAAGGGTCTCTCTTTTGTTTAAAATGGACAAATTTTTAAGTGAAAACAACAACTGACCTAAAGAAATCAGACCAAACGCATTCAGATTGTGTTTTCCTTAATTATAATGATCCATGGGTCTTTTTTGACGTGTACGAGTCATCCTTTCCTCAATACAAGGCATGGTGTGGCTGGTACCACTCAAAGGGTCTCCCTTTTGTTTAAATTGGACACAATTTTATGTGAAAACAAAAACTAAACTTCGGAAATCCAACCAAACGCATTCGGATTGTCTTTATATTTTATGAGAACGATACATGGGTCCATTGTGACATCTAAGAGTCATCCCCACCTCAATCGGAATCATAGTGTGACCGGTACCACTCAAAGTGTCTCTCTTTTGTTTAAAATGGACAAATTTTTAACTGAAAACAACAACTGACCTACAGAAATCTGACCAAATGCATTCGGATTGTATTGATCCTTTAATAGAACGATCCATGGGTCCTTTGTGACATGTTAGAGTCATTACTTTTTCAATACAAGGCACGGTGTGGCTGGTACCACTCAAAGGGTCTCTCTTTTGTTTAAATTGGACACAATTTAAAGTGGAAGTAGTAACTGACCTACGAAAATCTGACCAAATGCATTAAAATTGACTTGATACATTATTAGAACGATCCATGGGTCCTTTTTGATGTGTAAGAGTTATACCAACCTCAATCCTAGGCATAGTGTGGCTGGTACCACTCAAAGGGTATCTCTTTTGTTTAAAATCGACAAATTTTTAAGTGAAAACAACAACTGACCTACGGAAATCCAACCAAACGCTTTTAGATTGTCATGATCATTTAGGAGAACGATCCACGGTTCATTTTTGATGGGTATGAGCCATCCTAGCCTCAATAAAAGGCACATTGTGTCCGGTACCACTCAAAGGGTCTCTTTTTTGTTTAAAATGGTCAAATTTTTAAGTGAAAACAACAACTAACCTACGAAAATCCAAAAAAACTCATTCGGATTGTCTTGATCCATTATTAGAATGATCCATGGATCCTTTTTGACATTTAATATTTATCCCCGCCTCAATCCGAGGCATGGTGTGGCCGGTACCACTCAATGGATCTCTTTTGTTTAAAATGGACAAACTTTTATGTGAAAACAACAACTGGCCTACGGGAATCCAACCAAAGGCTTTCGGATTGTCTTCATCCTTTACGATAATGATCCACGGGTGAGTTGGAGACATGTACAAGTTATCCCTGCCTAAAAATAAGGCACATTGTGGTCGGTACCACTCAAAGGTTCTTATTTTTGCTTAAAATGGACAAATTTTTAAGTGAAAACAACAACCGACCTACGAAAATCCAACCAAACACATTTGGATTGTATTGATCCTTTAAGATAACGATCCACAGGTTCTTTGTGAGGTGTACGAGTCATCCTAGTCTCAATCTGAGGCACGTTGTGGCTGGTACCACTCAAAGGGTCTCTCTTTTGTATAAATTGGACACAATTTTAAGTGAAAACAACAGCTGACCAACGGAAATCCGACCAAACGCATTCAGATTGTTTTGATCCTTTATAAGAATGATCCATGGGTCCTTTGTGACGTGTAAGAGTCAACCCCACCAACCCTTGGACTGCCCCCACCCCCCTGGACACCAACCCACCCCCTGGACACCCCCACCCCTCTAGATACCCCCACCCCCTGGAAAGCCCCCTCAACCCCCTGGACACTCCCACCCCCTAGACACGTCGATGGACAGCCCCCCCCCCCCTCCCACCCCTCCAGACACCCCCACCCCCTTGACAACCACCACCCCCCTGGACGACACCCCCACCCCTCCTTGACACCACCCAACCACCTACATACCCCCAACCCCCTGGACACCCCCCCACCCATGGACAGCCACCCCCACCTTCCCAAACACCATCCTACCCCCATTGGACAGCCCCACCAACCCCCTGTACCCCCCCCCCCCCTGACACCCTGGAAACCTGCCCACCCCCATGGACACCCCATAGACACCCCACCCCACCTAGAAACCCCCTCCTTGAACACCACCCCACCCCCTTGAATAAACCTACCAACACACTGGACCACCCCCCCCCCCACCCCCTGGACACCCTGATCCCCCTAGACTTCCCCATCCCACCCTCCTCAACACCACCCCACCCCCCTTGGACAGCCCCACCAACCCTCCGGGCAGCCCCCACCCCTTGGACACCCCACCCACCCCCTGGAAAGCCCCCTCGACACCATGGACACCAACCCAACCCCCCCCCCCCCCCAGACACCCCCATCCCCCCAGACACCCCTACCCCCCTTGGACAACCACCCAAAACCCCTGAACAACCCCCCACCCCCAACCCCTTTAATTCTGAATAGAATTCTTTATGTATTTAATTAAATTATGAATTATGTGTTAATGGTGTATGGGTATACTTGGTGTAATTAGATTATGATTTATGTGTTAATTTTGTATGGGTATAGTTATTTAAATTCTGAATTATTTGCAGTTTCTGTTTAAGTAGGTGTTGTTTGGGTGTGCTGTTGTAGAATTTTTTTGCAGGAGACATGGCATTTATCAGTGCCTTTTTAGCACTAATAAAAGAATCCTTTATCAGGCCAAAAAGAGTACTGATAAAGGAATCCTTTATCATCACTGATAAAATGTACATTTATATGTGCTACAAAAACGCTGATAAACTGTACATTTATCAGCACTAAAAGAGCGCTGATAAAGGCTTCCTTTAGCTGGTCTATTTTAGGACTGATAAACTAATCATTTATCAGTTCTTTTTTAGAGCTGATAAATTTACATTTTATCAGCACTAAAAATAGCTGATAAAGGGGACCCCCCCCCCCTTTATCAGTGCTGAGCTTTACAGTGCTTTTTTAGTGCTGATAAAGGCTGTTTTGAGCGCTGATAAATCCCGTTTTTGTAGTAGTGAAACTAAAATCATAAAAGGTATTGGGAATGTATTGTAATGAAATATTTGATTTATATCATGAAATTTAATGGGACACATTTCCATGCTACTATATTTGGTATAAATGTACGGTTTAGAAAGCGTTTATGTTAACGATGTTAGTTTGGGGAAATTTAAAGGATGATAAGTCAAGATTGATCATAATTTTTAAGTTTTATATATCCCTTTAGTCTAGATCAGGTAATATTGAATATTTTATATATTATAATAACTTTACATTTCAAAATATAAAGGATAATTAAGTATATGGGATGATATCCTGAGATTTTAGTAAAGTAGTGATTGTCTAGTTTTCCTGCAAATAACATCAAAGTCTAGAACTAAAATTTGAAAATGGAACTATAACAAATGTTTTGAACTAAAATAACCTTGATAATAGTGGATTGCGAATTAACTAGATCATTGCCTACTACATGACAACAAGGACTAAATGCACTCCAAGTCTGACAATATTATGGGATATTATTGTTTAATCACATTCTATTTACGTGCTGTTAGGAAAGATTTGTTATGTTAATAAATTAGGTCATGAAGTATAAGATAACCCAACCTAATGAATGTTAGAATCATTCCAAGAGAGATTTAGGTTAAAATGGAATATAATTTTGAAGGGTTAGAAATTTTGAGGTTGAATTAATTATATTAAAATAATATTATTATGTTTTATTAGTCATATTAATTGATTTTGGTTTTATAAATATTTTAATCCTAAAAGAACTAATTTAACAATGGTTGTCATGTAAAATGTATAGATTGTCCAAACAATAACCCTAATCGGATATGAGTCATGGTTATAAACCATATGATTATGAAAAAAAATATTTTCTGAATTATGATTAAAAACCTGATCACAGTTTAATCCCCAAATACACCAAATAAGATAATGGTTGAGTATTAAGGATTTTCTGGTGACAAAGATAGTAAAGGAATGAAGATTAAAGTTGCTTATGTTAAATAGTTGAGAAGAAGTGCCTTGGGAATTGACATCAATGAACTTGATGTTGTTTTTTTCTTGAAATGAATATAATAAAAAACCCTAATTATAGAGGAAAATAAAGAGTTCGGTTAAAATGTTTAATGGATAAGATGTGTTTCTTAGTTATACCTAAGACGTTAAGGTACACACATTAATTGAAAATATAAATTCAGTCATACATTTATTTTAAATACTCTTAACCTATTTCAATAGTTAGTAAAAATTAAAATTGTGGGTATTAAATTCATGTAAGGGGGGAGGGTGTAACAACCAAACATTTCACTATGTATTTACATAAAATAGATATTGTGTTTGGTAACTTTCTTCACAAACAACTGCTAATGAAAATGACATGAACATATTAGATTATTATTGTTAAGAAAATTTAATAATAAAAAATCAATTAGTTAAAAAATTGTGTATTCAATTATAAATTCATTAAAAATAAGTTTACAAACACCCAATTTTTAAATGTGTTATTTCAATAAAACAAGATTTTCATTAAAAACGTATATTCAACTAAAAGATAAATTTAAAAATTTTAGAATTAGAATATTTTAAAATTAATTTCATATTTTATAATAAAATTATAATATTATGTAATAAGGTCAATTTCATTTTTTGAAATGAAATTAATTTACCCAGAAAAATTCTAGTTACCATTGAATAATAGATTATTTCAAGGAATTATACATTTTATAAATCTTAGGATATTAAATTAAATTATTTAATTTTAAAATAAAGACTCTAATATGAC
This sequence comes from Viscum album, assembly GCA_963277665.1. Classification (NCBI taxonomy): domain Eukaryota; kingdom Viridiplantae; phylum Streptophyta; class Magnoliopsida; order Santalales; family Viscaceae; genus Viscum; species Viscum album. Next base: position 915,965,322 of record OY728138.1, on the reverse strand, counting down.
TTTTAAACTAATATAAAATTAAATAAGCACTCTTTTAATGGGTAAAAAATATAAAATATTTTTTATGAACAATTAATGATTAAAAATACTTTTTCTAGAAAAGTATTTTCTCAACACACTATATATTTTATTTTAGAAAGATATTTTTAAAATATTCATAAAATAAATTAGATTAAATGTGGTACAAATTACGATTTATAACATCCAATTTTTTTAAGACGGTCAATATTATATCGTTTGATAAAAAATTTACGTTGGTAAAAATTTCATTAGGATTAATAACTATTAAAAAGGTTAATCTAATGTGTCTCTAACCTTACAAGATAAATTTGGCACATAGACTTTATGTAATTTATTTTTTAGGTTATTTTGATACCTACAAGTCTAAAAAACATTTCTACATCTAAATTACCCAAATATAATTCAATTCCATTATTACCCCTTACCTAGCATTATTTTCCAATGATTTCTCCCCATTTTCACTTTTAAAAGGAGATCACTTCCTCCCACTTCATCCACACCTCTAGTTTTCAATTCCCCAAAAACTCTACTCAATTTAAATTTCCTTGTGTCCTTATTCATGTTTGGATTCCCTCACCCTAAAAAATTCCTCAAGTATTTTCTTTCCAATGGACACATTAATAGGAGATCCAAATTTTCTATATAAGTATTTATTAATCTTTTAATTTATCTCTTTATCCTTTTCATCCACCATCCCCAAACCATTATAACTATATGTATATAATTACTTTAATATAAATGATATACTGAAATGTTATTATATTTTTTCTATAACCATTTTACAAAATTGAAATGGATTTAGTGAAGTGATATGTCATTTATTTCATGATTTATATTCTAGAAATAAAAATTATTCATTCTATAATAATGTTACTAATAAGTGATAATTTTAAAAATAATCGGAAAAAATGAAGAAACCCCAAGGAATTCAGGTTTATTTATAAGTGAAAAATTATTTTCCACTTACATTATTCATATAACTCTTAAAAATTATGATTTATCACATTAAAAACATTCAAATAATTACATTATAATTTCTTATAATTTTATTTTAAAAACATTGTAATGAATCAAACTATGATAACCTGAAGATGGTGTCTACATTATTACATTATAATAATATACAAGGGATCACATCATCAATAATTTAATAGTTTAGTAGTCTGGAAGAACCAAATACATACCACATTCCCATTTTATATTGGGAATAAAAATTCAAAGAAAAGTATTGGGAAACACTCAGCATCTTGGAAATCATTCAAGGAATTCATCTTCATCTTATGTAGTGAAAGAAACAGAATAAGGGTGTTCCAAAAAGTTTAATAAGGATTGTTTATATCATAATATATCGTGAATCAATAATACATACACAAAATTTCATGTTAAATAACTAAACACAGATTCTATTTATTAAATAACATGAATATCACTATTAGATAAGAGATAATAAATATAGAAAGATAAATAAAAATCAACTCATTAAATTTAATAATTAAACAAATAATGAAATGAATTCAAAGATAATATCAATTTGAAAATATCTAGTAAAATAATAATAACATAATTCTCAATCATTTAAATTCTTAATTGTTAGACATCATGATCTCATGATTTATGATACCTCTATCATTAATACCTTTCAAAAGAAATTTTAAAACTATATGTAATACCCCTATTTAAAATTATCTTACTGATTAACCTCATGAGACTAGCGATGCATCATCTGGTTATCTAAAACCAGCCCCCACCCATCATTTTTGTTGCTAATTATTACTCATATACCGACTAATCACTTCAATTCAGGCATAATGTTCCTTACTGTCAAATATATATGTTGAGTAAAGAATACAGATTTATCAATATTTCCCTGGATAATCAAATAACACTAAAAGTAAACATAATATGTAAAAATGGAATACATTTTTTAAAATAATCATATATATTATATAAATAATATGTATATTTCAGATAAATGTAATTTCTAGTGAAAAATTATCACAAGAGGGTGGTTATCTTAAGAGAAAGTTCACAATCATAAAACTAAATAAGGAATGATTGGTGACCATTTATTCATTAAGAATATAGAGATTTATAAAAACATTAATAATAGACCTATATTAATCTTAAATATATCAATGTGATATTATATAAACCACATAAAAGTGAACACGTGCATATAAAAAAATATGTCTCAATGAAATTGAAATTGAGACGCATACCCTTACCCAACGCTTCCTTTTGTTTAAACATTATTTAACCACATATAAATTTGGTTTACGAATGTCAATAAATAATAAAATAATTTTATTAATTTTTAAAATATCTTATAGAAACTTATTTTAACATTTTACATCTCATTTATTAATATTATTTCATTATTTTCATTATTTTGGGTGCTAATTGCCTTGTTTTTTCAAGTGTGTTTTGTAAATAATATTAAATTAATTTTTAATAGGATATAGATACATAATCTAGAGAATTAAAATATATTTATAAATATCATATATCCTCATTAGATACATTTTTAAAAGCATTATTTAAAAATTTATCTTAGAAAATGAATTGTATTGCATTGTAGCAACAGTAAGGCTTTTGTGTGCACAAGAGATGATATCATTTCTTAAAGGGTGAAAGAGTTGGGAAGTGATTGATATATATATTTTATGAATAAATATTATTTAAAAAATATCACTTATAATAATTTATTTTAACCTTATTAACTTCCTTGATAATCTAAATTGAAAAAGGAATCACATCGATTTGTTAGGTAGTAGTTTTTCAAACACATGATCGGCATTATCATATTTTAAACCGAATATAAAGTAAGTTATTTTATGTGATATTATAATTACATAAGTATAATAATATCATAAAAAATTGTATATGTACATTAAATATATTATTATACAAAATCAGGGTAAGTGGGGATGGAAAATGAGTTACATTGGTTCGTGAGGCGGCAGTTCGCCGTACACACGATCAAGGATTTTATTTCTCATTTCATGGAGGTGGTAGTGGAAAAAATTATTCTATGAAAATAATAATTTATTAATATTTTTTATATATTTTTTTATTATATTTTATGTGTTAAGACATAATTTATGGTTGAGAAATTATAAAGAAAACAAAAAAAATTTAAGACAATTACCTTCTATTAGGGAAACCTCCTTTTGATATCATATTATGAACACAAGGGTTTGTCTTTTGGGATGAAAAACATATCTATATTGCCAATAAGGATTTATATGAGATATTTTAATAGGTTATGGTTGATCCAAATGGATCAAGAGGTGTTAATTGGTGAAGGGAGGTAGTTTCCACATTTAATTGAGTAAAAAGACACAATTAATTTTTTTTTAAAAAAAGTGATACACCTAATTGAATGGCTTGAAGGCCTTCTTTTTTGTTTTATAATGGATAATACCCATTTTAAGGGTTGAAGGGAAACTCGTACATGACCCGTAGTCCTAAGGCACAAGGCCCGACTGACCTGCAATACATGACCCAATGGCCCAAAGGCATACCATGCCTATAACATGACTCATAGGCCCAACCCACTAGAAATTACCCTCCCCATCTTCTACATCATTCATCACCTATCTCCCCACATTTCATTGTTGATCGGCTAGAATTGCCTTGTAAAAAGTTGCATGATTCCTGGTCCTGAAGGCAGCTATTATACCCTTTCATTATTCCAATCCGATTAGCTCTACTTCTGGTGGATGCTACTCTTGTTGCTCAAATCCTCATCTGGGGCCCGTTCTGTGTGAACTGGGCTACTCCATGGTCTCTATGGCCGGAATTCCCTATGTCCCAATGGCCTTTGATGACCCGAAGGACCTTATGACCCATAGGCCCAATCCGATGACCCGAAGGCCCAAATTGGGGAATAGTTTCAACTTCTACAGTACCGAACAGTAAATGCTACAGTACTATTGCAGTGGCCCAGAAATTCACCTCCACCCAGTTTTGAACCTGGGTCTCTTGGATGACAAGCAAGAGCCCTTACCACTCGGTTATGAGCTTGTTGGCGATTCACCTATTTTTCAAATGGAATAAGGATCCAAAATAGACTATTATCTAAAAATAGATGATATGATGCATAATGTTTTCTAAAAAATAATAATTGGACAAATTTTAGTTCATTGTTAACCCTTATATTTTAAGTTTAACCCCTCAACACACTCATTTCGATATTAATAATTGTAATTAATTTTTACTATTTTCACTATTCATTGTTATCAGAAACTAGGTTGAACCTATTAGATATTTTGAATTATGGTTATCAAAAATATTGGATTCATTTTGGAAAATTCAATTACTATAATTGGAATAATTAAATTTAAAACTAAAACCATAGACACTATGAAAATGCAGTTTTCTAAAATGAAAACATTCCAATGTTTATAAATAATTATATAAAAATTACAAATAAAATATATTAAAATGAACTAAATAGGATTAAAAAATATATAACTAAACTAATTTTTATTTTAAAAAAAATTAAAATCTATTTTTCATGTAAATTTTTTAAATAATAATGTAGTTTTAATCAAAATCTGCATTTTTTCTATTCATTAAAAAATGAAACATTTCAGAAACAATCCTATCAAATAACCCTAAAATAATTTTGATATAATTATTTTAAAAATTAATATTATTTTATTATATAAATATTAAATAATTTTAAAATTTTAATTTTCAAATAAGTACTCAAGAAGTAGCCAAACTGTTTTCTTTGAAAAATAAATTTTTCCAGAAAAATTTTCTTTTTCTTTCAAATTATTAATATTTTATTTATAACCAAAGGATAACCATTTAACTTATTTTATACATTTATAAACCCTAAAAAGTTCATAATTTAATTATTTATTACCTTCTAGGTTATAATAGTCGTGTTTAAATAATAATATTTTAACAGAGTATTTTTTTCATTTATACTAGGTGTTGTATATATAGAATGAAATAGATAAAATAAATTTTTTTTAAAAAAGAACATATTTTTTTGTATTGGGTTGTTATATTCTAACCTCATATAAAAATTTCAATCTCAAAATTTTTTGTATATTCCCTTCTAAACAAAATAGGGTAGTTCTTCATCATAATATCATCTAGTTCCCATGTTTCTTTCTTAATTTTATGATTTCACAAATGTACCTTTACCAATAAAGTCATATGAATCCTCAATACTTTCTCTTAAGTATCATGAATATGATTTAATCTTCATAGTAAGATATATCAGGTCCCAATTCTATCTCTTCATATTTGATCAGATTTTTTGGTTCTAGCATGTAATTCATTAACTATGATATGTGGAACACAAATTTTACCTTTGAGAGGCCTCATGGATTTTCTAGATGATAAGACAGAAATCCAATACTTTATAGAATTTTTTAGGGTCCATCATACCTATGGATCAACATTCCCTTATAACTTAACCTTATGATATGCTTTGATGGATATACATTTAAGAAAACACGGTCTCCATTAGGGAATTCAATATCCTTCCTCTAATCACTATCATCACTCATTTACCTATTTTAAGATAATTTTATATAAACATGAATATCCTTTATCTTTGTATTCTTTTCATTAATAAGTTCAAAGACTACAAGTTCCCTTTTACCAGCTTCATCCCAACAAGTTACTATATGAAATATCTGGTCAAATAATGCTTCATAAGACACAATTTTAATACTTGAATTGATAAAATTGTTATAGGAAAACTCTAAAAAAGTTAAATAAAATTTACACATACCTTGGATATCAAGAGAGAATTACCTCTACATGTTTTCTAATGTCTGAATAGTCCTTTTATATTGTACATCAGTGTGATGATGGTAGACAGTGCTCAAATGAAGCTCAATATCAATAGCATTCTGAAGAATCATTGAACATATTGAAGTAAAAGGGGAATCATGATCAGAATCAATGGATATGGGTACACCATGAAGTATATTAACATCATTAATATAGATCCTTGTGAGTCATTCCAAAGGTAAATATTCTCTTATAGTGATTAAATATGCATATTTTATTTGGTGACCAACAAGAAACCATATTGCATTATTCCTTATATAAGTATTTGGTAGTCCTGTTTCAAAGCCTATAGTAATGACATCCCATTTTCACACTAGAATATAAAGAGGTTTCATGAATCCCATGAACAATTGGAGAAATAATAATAATTTCAAATAATCATCAATTTATCGCTTCATGTTATCCAACAGAAAAAGTTCCCTCAAATAACAATACAATATATTTCTATGATGGTGTATAAAAAGATTGGAGCATTGAGAATCATCCAAAAAACTCCATTTTTAGCTTAGGTGATGATGGAACACATAATCTCATTCCAAACATTAAAAACCCATTTTCAAAAATTATATCTCTAATCATCCCATCATTCACATCATTAATTTTTTTTTGAGAATTATCATCATCATACTAATAGAATTTAAAATTTTCAAATAAATATGGTTTCAAAATTGTTTCAAAAAGAAGAAATGTATCCCCTTCCTTAATAATTTACATATCCATCCAAACTAGATTTATGAACATACAATCCTTCTAATTCATCATTTATATCAAAAATCTATGATCTTTCCCATGAAATGCATCTTTTATATTAGTTTCCTTTCCCGGGAGTTAGTGTATGGAACAATAACAATACATGTGTAGCTTAAGCCATTTTACGTTCCACATTTTGATTTATTTTTGTGAAAATATTTATTTTTGGATCTTACTGTTTATTTATATCTCACATATTTTACCATATATATATTATCTCCATATCTTCAAGAAAAATATTATAGGTTACAACTAAATATCATGGGAGGATTGTTTTTTTGTGAGCATTCAACTGCCTTTATAAATATGAAATAACATTGTAATTTTTTATAAGGACATAACCCAGTCAATTATTCCATGAATCACTATACATCACAACCTACAATTTTCTGATTATATATTGAAAATCAAAGCACTGACCAATTTCCACCTCAATTCATCAAAACATTTTTCGCATTCATTTGTATATATGAACCTAACCACATTATTTGTATTCTTGGTTAATAGGTTAACCAATCAGGAAAAATACAAAATGAATATATGATATTAATCTTCTAAACTAAGGAAATATGGTACCTTAGTTATATTTTTTGGCATAGGCCACTCTCTAACTACATTCTTCTATGTCGGATCACATGAGATTCAATATTTAGACACAATATTGGAAAGAAAATAAACTTATTGAATCCAAAAATCACACATTCTAAACTTTAAATATAACTGTTTTATTCTAAGAGTCTCTGGAATTATTTGAAAATAATTTCCATGATCCTCATGGGTCCTATAATACAAAAAAAATTCACCAATGAATAACAAAAAAATTATCAAGATATTCCTTGAAAACTCTATTCCTTAGATCCATAAAAAGAAATAGTGGATTAAAAAATTCTAATGGCATTACATTAAACTCATATTATCCATACCTCATTCATAATATTGAATTTTTAATTTATTCTTCATTACTCACATTTGATGATACCCAAAATTAAGGTTATTAATTTAAAATTATTGAGATTTATAAAGTTGATCAAATAACACGTCAATGTGGGGTAGACAATTATATTTCCTTATAATAATGAAATTGACTTCCTTATAATCAAAGAACAGAATCCTAGAACCATGTTTCTTATTAATTAAGAGAATAAGGACTCCCCATAATAAAACACTATGGAGAATAAATCCCAAATACTATAAATCATATAGTTGTTTCTTTAAATCCATTAATTCTATAGTGGACTTCCTATTGGGAGTCGTTTATATTGGCTTTTAATTAGGGATTAAATCAATTGAAAACTCAACATCAAGATCTGGTGGATGTTCATGTAATTTATCATGAAATACAAAAATATATTCTTATGAAATAGGTATATACTCAATTTGAAGGTAACCTTCTTCATCCACAGATTTTTTATTCTTATTCTACAAGAATCTCATTCTAAAGTGAAAATGGTAGTGGATTTGGACATGAAATTGATGCTAAATTTTATACTCTAAAGGTAATGAATTCAACATATTCATTTCCAATTTTAATCTACTTATGATTTAAATAAATAGTTTCATCATATTGTGAAATCCAACCCTTATTGAGGATTGCATCGAAGTCAACTATAGATGTGAATATAAATTATAAAAATATTGATAGTATATGTGTCATAATTGAGAATTCCTAACACATCCAAATTGCAATAGGGCTTCTACTAAGATTTTTTACAGACAAATATCTTCTTAATGTGATAAATAAATATCAAATTATCTTATAAAACATTTAATATATAAAAGAGTTTGAAGATCCAAAATAAAATATATTATTGGATAAATTTGAGGTTGTGATTAAAGTACCTTCCATTACGTCATTGTGTACTTACACCTCAAGAGTTGGGATTACTAAATATTGGCCTTCTCCTCTTGGCCTCTTCTATGGTAGATTCCCCTAACACATGGGACACTGTTTTGAATAATGACCAATTTAATTTCTTTTTACATCATTGATTGGTTTCTTCCCCTTGCATTAATGATCCAAATGAAATTTATCTCCACACTTATAACAAATTCCCATAATCATTTATTAGGAAGATTATTTCAAAAAAATTACAAGATTTGTATTGCTTCATTCTATTATTATTTTTTGACACATTCACTTTTTATTTGTGCTCAATATACAAATTATTTTCATAATTTCCCTTTATCGGGTATAATGTAAAATATTCCTTTTCTATTTTTTGGGAACCTAAAACTATTTAATCATATAATGAAAATTATTAAGACACCAGCACCCTTTACAGACTTGGATAAATATAATAAAATAAATTTTTTATCTAGTATTTTGTATAAAATTTATAATACAAGAATACATGGGCAGTCTTGTAATGATTCCCTTATACTCTGTAACAATTTCTTCTTCCTTTTCTGTTAAGATAAAGAACTTTATCTTCATTTCACTTTGTTTCTCATTAGGGAAAGTTTTATCAAATAATCACTCCTTATATATTTTCTATTCTATATTTTCTATTTATTCTTCTTCCCTAGTATTCTAGATCAATGACACCATTGATTTGTATATCCTTTGAGAAAATATATTACTAGTATAACCTTTCTTTCATCTCATCCCAAAACCAGAAATATATTTTCCAGGTACATAATCCACTTCCCAAATACAATTGGATTAATAGTCCCAATAAATGATAGCAGCTTCTCTCAGATAATGTGATCCAATATAGGAGAACCATGTTATGAAATAACAAGTTTGTCCATTCATGACAGGTTATTTTTTAGAACCTAATAAAGTTGTACTAATATATCCATGATCGTCTCAGTTCTAATACATGTTGTATTAGAATACCCAACAGGGCAATATCTACATTATCCATGACTATTAATACCATTATTTCTTCCAGCATCCTTTCCTAAAAACTGTAATACATTGGATTAGTTTATTAAGTTATTTATTTTAAATAATAATAAATAATTCAAAATTATTTGTACCACATACCATAAGTATAAATATTTTTTTTGATCATATGATCTTCTAATTGGTGTATTTGGGGGTGAATTGGTTTTCAAAGTCATTATAATGTTTTCTAACTAAAATTTGAATTTTCATAACTATATCCCCTAGGAGATTCAAACTAGATGCATAGTAAAGCTTGTTTTTGTGTACCATGTAACCCTCTGATAAATACCGGTGTTCCTTTTTCAAAGATATTACAAAAAAGTACATATATTCTAGAACCATGTCCACCAATATTATCCCTAAAGGAATGAATTTCTAGGAAAAACAACATAATATCTATATTGTAAAATTGTTATGATATTATTCTATACTTATCCTCAAATTATATCATAATTTTGAAGTCCGTAATATATTTTTTCATAATCTAGTTCCATGCATTTCTAAAAGCATTACTCTGATACCAACTGTAATGATTCAAACTCTAGTAGTCTAGAGTCGGTGTCTACATTATTGCATTGGGATAAGATACAATGGATCACATCACCAAGGATAGATCATTCTAGTAGTCTTGAATAACCAAATACCTATATGATACCCATATTTCATTGGGAATAAAAATATAAGCCAAAAAATGTAAAACATTCTATATCCTTAAACCCATTTTATGATTCATATTTATATACTAGGTAAAGAAAAAAAAAATGGGTGATCTAAAATGCTTAGTAAGGTTTATTTAAAGGGGAAGATATAATAAATCTATATGAAATAATCAATATGGAAAGGAATATAACTTTATAAATATACCATTTAATCAATAAATTTATTATCATGAAGGCATAATCAATATATAAAAGTAAATAATTGAAAAAAACATATGATAAATAATTACACTGAGAATTAAATGCATCTAAAGATAAAATTATTTTCAAAAAAAAATGGATAATAATAATTTCTTGAATTCTCAATGAAGGAAATTCATACTTACTAGGTGTTATGATCTTAGTAATCATTATAGATCTATATTCAAGACCTTTTAGAAGACATTTTAATATAATGGTGAGACCCCATTTAATGAGAGCTAAATGATTCTCCATATGAGACTACTGATGATTCAATGGTATATATAAAACCATCACCAAACCATCATTGCATTTTCAAATAATTCCTCAAATATATAATAATAGATTTAATTCATGAATAATATTTCGTACAATCAAACATCTATATTGAGTAAATAATATGAATTTATCAATATTTCCCCAGATAATCATATAGCATTCAAAGTAAACAAAATATATAAAAATGGTACATGAATTTTTAAATAATAATATCCTTAATATAAATAATATATATTTATGATAAATTTAATTTCACGTTAAATATTATCATTATAAATTGATTATCTCAAGAGAATGTTAATAATTAAAAAAATAAAGAGGAAATTAGATGTGACCATTGATTCATCAGGAATATAGGTTTTTACCTAAAACCCATGAATAAATATTTATTAATTTTAAATAAATAAAATGGGTATTATATACACCATATCAAATTGAATAGGTTCATACTAATGAAGATGTCCCAATAAAATAAAAATTAAGACGAAATCCATCACCTCACACATCCTTTTAGTTTAATGTGAATTAACCCCCTGTGTAATAGTTTTAATCATATCATTAATTTATAATAGAAGCATATTAATATTTTTAATAACATATATTATCCTCTTAAAATATTTTACCATTTATTTGTTAATATTGTTTCATTATTCTCATTGTTTCGGGTGTTAATTATCTTGTTTTCTCATACATTTTTTTCATAAAAAATACATTTACTTCTTATAGGATATAGATAAATAATATCTAAAATGATAAAAATGTTACGAATATAAAAATTACTCATTAGATAAACTTTAAAACCCATTATTTAAAATTTACAATATAAAATGAATTACATCACTTCATGAAGATGGTAAGTTGTTTGTACACATGAGTGATGATATCATTTCTTAACAGGTGAAATGGAAAGTAAGTTCTTAATATATTAATTTTTTAGAATCAATATCATGTCATATATATCACATATATTCATTAAATTTATCATTATTACCTTCTATATAATTCATAAATGAAAAATCTAATCACATATTTTTGTGAGGCGGTTGTCCGTCGTACATAAGAGCAACGTTGTCATATTTTAAACATCATGGGAATTAAAACGGTATGTGTGAAATTATAATTCATTAGGCACAATACTATTATAAATATTATATATATATATATATTAAATCCATCATTATATACAGTCATGAGAAGTCTTGATGGAAAATGAGCAACATCAGTTCGTGAACCGGTAGCCCATCGTACATAACATCGATGATTTTGATTCTAATTTGATGGTGGAATAGATGGGTAAATATTATTCAATAAACATAATAAAATATATTTAAATTTAATTTATTAGTTTTATTATATTTAATGTTTTAATAAATAATTTAAGGTGAAAAAATAAAAATGAAAATGAAATATCTTCGTTAAGACAATTGCAACCTCATGGGGACCCGTCTTTGGATAGCTTCTTAATGATACTTGGGTTGGACTTTTGGGAATACCAAAAGAACTATAATATGGATAAGGATTTTTGGGATATATATTTTCATATTTCTTCCAATCCAAGTGGCCTGATAATTTTTAATATTTGAAGGGAGTTCCAATTTATAATATACAAGGAGGACGCACTTGAAATTTCTAAAATGAAAAAGTCATTTCCTTGTTTTTTTACATTCCAAAAATATCAAAAATGACCCATTCTAGAAACATGGATGAGATTGTTTCTAACTAAATCTATAAGAAAAATAATTGGACAATTTTAAGGCCATTTTAACCCTCATTTTCTTAGTTTAACCCCTTATAAATTCGTTTTCACCTTAACTACGATACTTCATTTTTACAGTTTTCACTATTCAATATGGTCAAATTTATGTTGAACTTATTAGATAATATAATTAATTATTATTAAAAATATATAATCCTTTTTTCTGATATAAATTCATATAAGTATCATAATTCAATTTAATATTAAAACCACAGACTCGATAAAAAATATATTTTCTAATGTAAAAACATTCAAAAGTTAAAAAAGTTTTTATATAAAGTCCAACATGAAATTGATTCCAGTGACCTAATTTGGGTTACTAAATATATAATTTTATTAATGAAACTTTTAAATAAACATTAAAATAAAACGGGGTGTGTAAATTATTTAACATATTAGTCAATTTTTAATAATAAATAGTATTTTTTACTATTCTTTTAAAAATGAAATTTATAAGAAAAAAACAAAAATATTCATTCTAAGATAATTTTTATATGCTAATTGAAAAAAAATATGTTAGTTTTATCCAATAAATATTATAAATGTGTCAAAAAAATAATTTTAAAATAAGTGTTCAAGAAGAAAAATAATCATTTTCTTTGAAAAATACAGTTTTTCATAAAACATTTCTTTTTTCATTCAAATAATTATTATTTTATTTATAATAAATTGATAACAATTTAATTTATTTTTCACAATGTAAACCATGTAACTTTAGTATTTCAGTCATCCATTAATTACAAGGATAAAATATTCACATTAAAATAATAATATTTTAATATGGTATTATATTCCATTTACACTTGGTGTTGTGTATATCACAAGATATCAAATAAATTAACTTCATTATAAAAGAAATATATTTTAAAGTATTGGGTTATTAAAAAAGGATCTCTTACATAGATATACACACATATATATCATGAAATGTTCTTGTTAGGCCAGTTTAACTACTAATTAGAAAAATTATATAAATTTAAATCAAGTAAGGTCTTGGAAACATAATATTTGATATTAATAAGTAAAAAATATATTTTTTCCCAGAATGGTAACATAAAATTTTAAATATTTAATTAATAATTCTCCATCCATTCAATATAAATTTTGGAAACAAGCTCATTATCAACTTTAATTTCATGAATATAAACTATAATACTTATGAAATGAACTTATAATGTATTATATAACTGAAAATCATCACATATTATATATTTTATAATTTGGTAATGATAAAAGTTTTTGGAAGAATGAGTAACAACACCATGATAATGAAACTAGTTCAAAATAATCAAAATTACTTACACTCAATATTGAAAATAGATAATAAACTAACTAATATACATGATGATAATAATTATATATTATGTTTATAAAATTTTATATATATTAAAAAGGTTATAAAATCAATGATTAATAAATTAATGATTCCTATAAGAGCATAAATTGAAATCAGCTATACAAGGAAACAGGGAAATTGTTTCTTTTCTGAAATTTTCACCACTTAAGACATATTTCTTATTATACACCATATTTTCTTTATAATGGTGTATCTCTTACCCATTTAATATTTTTTTTCATGATTCTATTATATTTTATGATATTTAATGCTTTATTGTATGTTATTTTTATCATTATGTTTTGACTCCAATGTTTTAAAAGTTGTAATGGATTATTTGTTTCATTTTAAACTCCATGGGAAATGTTTGATATTGGTTACCAAAATTTTATTATATGTTTTATTGATCAAAAAATTAATTTAAAATATGAAAATATATTAAATTTATTTATATTTGGATGACCATTTAATGATCTTCCTCTATATATCATCTAATTATTACATTATTTATTCAGTAAGAGTTTCATTAACTTAATTTATAATTCGTTGGCTGTAGTATTTCTTACTTAAATATACTTTTCAGGTTTATTTTACACTAAAAAATTCTATTTTTTATATTATAACATTCTTTATCTATGTAAATAAATTCTCAACTTTATAATAATAAATTGTTTAGAGAATGTTCTAAAATAAATGAATAATTTTGTTAATAATAACTCCAATTATTATCAACGAATCTATTCTTAAATTTCTATATTTTCCTTCCACCCAATTTCCTCCCCTCTTTTTAGAAAATTTAATATGGATTATTTTTTATGATTCTCATAATTATATTCACGACCTTTAAAAAGTAAACTTCAACACTCATTTTATGATGTTGGTTTTCAAACAAAGGTATTATAAAATATTTATAAAAAGGACGTTTTCCATTTTACAATCATATATTTTTTCTTCCACCCCACATTTATTTGAAAATAATTATAAATTTTCATAAAATCACTTATTTAAGAATATTTCTCAGAGGTAAGTTATTTTCAAATATTTCACTCACCTTTTTAAAATAAATTTTTAATATGTCCCAAAACATTGTTATTTTATGAATTTTTTCTAAAAATATATTTTAATATTTTCAATGAGAAAATATATTTTCACCACCATTTTTATATTATTTAAAACTCTATCTCAATGTTTTCATGATTTCCAAAAAAACCGTAGAGTAATAAAATATATCTTTTAAATTGATTTCATATGATCAATGATATTTATTATTTATGAAGTGTTTTTCAAGAATTTCATGACCTGTCCCCCGAGTCCCGTGTTGTAACTACCCCAAGCCCACCTTCTATAGGCCAGGGGCTGGTGACTAGCACCAAAGGCGTAAATCCCCATAACTGGGAAGTCATTGCCATTATAAAAATCACACAACCAGAGAACAAGCGGAAGAAAACACTAAGTAAATCAGTATAACAAGTGTGCTGAAAGAACAAAGGGTCCAGAAATACAACCCCAACAGAAAGGTACAGCTACAACAGAAAGAAAAGTACAACTAAAAAGACAATAGCTTAATGGTGAAGCAGCTCCTAGATCATCCTCTGGGTTCCTACCAGAAGGGTAGGTACATACATCATCCTCAGCACTCCGTGTCTATCGGTCTGCTCCATGTTCCGTCACACTAAGTGTCCACCTCTGGGTACCATCCACTCCTCATACAGTCTCCCTCAGTCAGCTTTGTCCATCGTCTGCATCCAACAAAACGAGGTGCAGGCATAGCCCGTGCAGGGGTGAGTATAACGATACTTAGTAGGGACCCCGAGACCCTCAAGGTCTCACAAAATCCAACAAGAATGAACCACAAAGAAATATTTCAACAGATAAACTTTACATAGGTATATGCCCATACATATTCCTAAGTTATCAAGTAACCCATCTCAATCATAAGGAAAATACAAAGATCATTTACTCAGCTCAAACCAGGATTTTTATTCACGAAGACGAAAACACGGATGCTGGAGAACTCCTCCTCTATCGAGCACAATAATACAGTCTCAACTCTGAGGTTCTACTCACTAACCTTAGACTACTGAGGTACTCTTCCACTATTGAGTACTACGGGTCTGCCACCCCAACACAGTAGTGTTCCCCGCCCTGGGTCTGCCGCCCCAACACAGTAGTGCTCCCCATACTAGCCTATAGAGGTAATCCTCTAGTCAAGTACCGCGGGTCTGCCAACCCAACACAGTAGTGCTCCTCCGCCATGGGTCTACAACACCAACACAGTAGTGCTCCCCACTAGGCTAGTCCAGACACTCCGATATGAATCAGAGAAGCGTTCATCAGGTCTCAGCCAGCTACATGGTCACTGTACTCTATATGATCATCTCCAGGAGAATCCACTCCACGAGCTATTGGTCGACACTCCATGTGTCTCAAAGTTCCACAAAAGAGCATATCAAAGGACTGCCTCGTCATAGAGGTATCAACGCAACAAACGGCACGTCAATCGGATGCCCGGTCTGTGAGTTATTAATTTTTCTGTTCAAGGGGCCCGGTTGGATTTCAGGTACAATCCAACCTGGCTATACTCCAAATGTGTCCAAACCCCAGGTGAACTATGCCAAAATAACCGTATCATCAAAAGGAAACCAACATAGTCAACGACAAGTCAATCAAACGTCCGGTCCTTAGGTTATAAGTGTTTCCGCTTCGATGGCCCGGTTGGAATTACGCTCATTCCAAACCCGGATGTTTTTCAAAGTCATCCAAAACTCACTAAAAGTAACGCAAAAGGAGTGCCACGTCGCAAGGGTCCTGGTGCCACAAACAGCACGTCGTTCAGATGCGTAGTCTTTTCGAAATTCACGTTTAAGTGAAAAAGGGTTCGGTCTGTTAGGCCTGATGGTCGGACGGGTCGGGTCGTCTTGGTTTTTGCAGGTCCGACCCGTCAAAGGGGTCGGACTTGCATGGTGAGTCACACGGCCTGGCCCGAGGGGCACGGCCCGGCCCGACGCGGCCCGGCTAGGCGGGGCCCAGCTGGGTGCGCAGCCTAGCTGGCTTGGCCAACCAGCCGAGCGGTCTGAGGGGTGCGGCCCCTCGACTGTCCGAACCGGTGGCGCTAGGCGCCGTCGCCCTTCCCAAACCGGTCGGCTAGGCCGACCGGCCTTCTAGCACAAGCAGCCCACACGGCGAGCTACGGTACTTCAGGCATGGCGCCCTCCTGGCGTCGCGACTCCCCTTCACCCGGCAGGCCGACGGGCCGGCCGATCATTCCACAGAAGAGGCCCGCAAAGCGGGCCGTAGTTCCTGCTGCACAGCCGGCCCGATGGTGCCTGCTTCCTCCGTCACGGCCTTCGCTGGCCGCGATTCCGCCTTGCCGGCACAGCGCAGTGGTGTCGTGCTTCCTCCGTCGTGGCTTTCTTGGTTGTGGCTTTTCTTAGCGTGTGCGATGGCGGCCATTGCGTCGCCGGCCTCTTCCGTGTACTGTCTCCCATTGCCAATTCCATTAATAAACAGGATCAAATAGAGTGTCATCGGGTCGTGTTTGTTCGGCCTTCTCCCTCTGCGTTAAGTGATAGAAAAAGGTTGGACAAGCAAGATGTTCAAAAACAAACGAAGATCAATTTTAATCCATTAAAATTGAACTTGATTTCCCTACCTCGATAATTAGCATCGTATGTCGGGCGTCGCGTAAGACAGCGTCACGAGGAAAGGATTCGTAGGTGATGTCGGAGTGCTTCTGAGGAGGAAGTGGCATCTCCTCACTTTTTGTGGAGAAGAGAATGGTTTGCACGTCATTGTTCTTCGTGGAACTGGCGTTCTTCATCAAAGAAGTCACCGTTCATTGTCATAGGGTCGGTGTTCTTTCCCAAAAACTCAAGAGCTCCCACACAACAAAGCCTTTCCCCCAAATTAAAATAATAAGCTACCTTATTATTTTATTTAACACAATCCATTTTAAATTCAACCATTCAAACCACCTCATTAATTAAATGTGTTGGAAATTAATTAAAGAGATGGAGAGGAGATGTAACATCTCATAAATGTTGGGAGAGTTGTCAACATTAAATAAGGGTGTTTAATGGTGGTGGTTTAAAGGAGTTATTTAGGGAGTCTAAGAGGGTTAAGGGAGATGAATGGATGGGCCTTGTGTGGTCCCCACCTCTCATTTATCCGCACATGGGATGTTGGTTGGTTTTGGGACCCACCAACAACTTCTCATGGGAGGATTTAACTTCCAAAGTTATAAAAAAAATTGTTCTGACAATTTTATTTATTTTAAACTATTTCCCCAAATAATAATTCTCAACCATCTTAAAATGCAACTGCGGTAAATGTCCCTTTAAGAAATTACCGGTTCTGCGAGTTCATCGGTGCCCTTGGATTTCAATTCCGAGAACCGGTTTAAAATACAGAAAAACCTGCTCATTCGTTAACTGAACATACCCAAGATAAACTTCAGAAATTGATTCCAGGCATACCGGGCCTCAGAATCAGGTGCTGTCAGAAACCGTAGACCCGTAAAATTCCAATGTATTTGAGAAAAAATATTCCTTGAAATTTATGGGTCATTACATTACTCCCACCTCGGGGATTTACGTCCTCGTAAAGCTAAAACATAAACTATGGCAACAAATGGGGGTATTGTGCCCGCATCTGAGTCTCTTGCTCCCATGTGCTCTCCTAGAGGTTCTCGTGTTGCCAAAGAATGCGCACCAAAGGAATCAACCATCCATATAGGACTTGCTCATTTCGATCCTCGATCTCCACCAGGACCTCCGTGAATGTATCCCCATCATCGATGTCCATCTCCCCATGATCAATGAAGTGAGACAGGTCATGCACGTATCTCCTCGGTTGAGATACGTGGATGACGTCATGCACCTGGGGCAACTGAGGTTGAAGGACCAAGCGATAATCCACCTCACCTACCCTTATGAGGTCTTGGAATGGACTGGTGAACCTCAGAGATAACATTCTAGCTCGGCCACATCTCTGTAGACTTCTTCGATTTGGGACCCGTAAGAAAACGTCATCGCCATCCACAAAATCCATTTGTCTCTGTCTCCTATAAGAATAGGTCTTCTGTCTACTCTGTGTAGTCCTCATCTGCTCCTGGATGATCTTCACCTTCTCTGATAGCCTCAAAATCAGCGCACTGGTGAACCTCTGCCTCAACTCCTGGAAAGCCCTACTGGCATCTCTCTGACCACATGAATGGAATCCCCTTCTTCGTCGAAGCTAAAAGCGGTGAAAGAACTCTAGTTAAGTCAAGAACAATTATAATTTTGGTCAACCAATGAGTGATCGACTGCACCCAATTATGCATGATTCCATCCTATTCTTCTTGGGGTTTCCTTTTCACCGACCAAGGAAAACTCATCCCAACGTTTTAGGTAATCCACAAACTTTTGCTTAATACAGTCAATCTAAGTATGAATTGAAGTTTCCCAATCCATACCCAAACTAACGTCATAAGGCCTTGACGCTACCACCAAGAGGTTCCAACCGAAACTCTTTCCTCAAGGTTCAGATCACACCATCGGTGTAAGCGTGATTATCGAGTCTCCTCCCATTGGTATCTCCAGACGTGAGGGTCAAGTCAATGGCTTAATCGAAAAATCTGGGTTTGGGACAAGATTCGTAGAAGGAAGGAGTGATTTGTATTAATGTATGTTGTTACAAGAGCTGGTATTAGACACAGACCGTACATCGAATCATTCCTAGAGCCCTGGGTCACACTCCTTTACGGCATGTAGCTACTCTCTTCCACTGCCCTCCTGCTCCCTGAGCCTGGAGGGGACTAAAAAGACAGGTGGTTTTAACATGTCGAAAAGTACACCACCACATGCTACTATCCTAGCTCTACTTCCACGTCTGCTGCTCTGCAGATTCATCTGTCCTTAACACTTCCTCTTCTTGAAACATTTTACACACCCAAGTCTCTGAGACTGGCATCAGTTCTCTGCTTTCCCACTGTTGTATCCATTCATCCAAAGAACATTCAACCACAAAGGTTCACTCTAGCACCCTAGCATAACTACGAATGCATTGATGAAAAAGTGTTGGCTCAGATATCCTTAAACACACCATGCTCAGAGGTCCGATCTCTAAAGCAATGATCGTATATTATTCATCGAGTACTATGAAAGATTGATATGCCTCAATTATTACTCAGCTACCGACGCGTCATCCTGCCGAAGCTATATAAGATCTAGAAAACTCTCACCTGCCTCCTCATGCCAGTCCTTAGCTGCCTGCAAGTCGGGCTCGCCTCATAACCTAAGGGGTATCTGATGCTAAAACATGTGTAAGGAATTAAACCAACATGTGTCAACTACTGGTACCACCGGTTGAGATTGCTAACCAACAGTTAGTGATATAGCTGGCACAATACCCGAAGGTACTATCTCAGTTATCAGTCCACGTACCGAAGCCTCATCACTATGAGGACCAACCTCATGGTCACTCACTAGAAACACCAGTAGATAATATCTCCATCTGCTCTACTAGTGTCTATACTAGATGTAGAACTCTATAAATCGCCTCTAGCAAGTCCACTGCTGCCTGGGAATCTGTCTCACCTCGTAACCTCAGAGGGCTCTGCTGTTGGAACTCGTGCAATGCGCTCTGTCAGTGTGCATCATCCGTTAGTATAGCGGGTGCCATATGCAGCCCAACAGTTGTTTGTGCTACTGGTACACCACCCAAAGGTGCCAACATAGCAAGAGGGCTTTTCACCAGACCTCGTCGCTCGGTGGGCCGACATCGGGTACTCTCTCGAAACTCCAAATGATTGTTTATGTGGAGGCATCCTGAACAGATGCGACACGGTCAAACGATTTAAACCCGGTGAGCTGACCAGGTTTGAGCTGACTTAAAGAAAACTTTTGGAAACACACAAGCAATCAGTGTTTTCGTGAACTGGGTCAGAAATCGATTGTCAGGGTCCTGGTGTATGGATATGTCAGCCGCCGCACCAACACTGGACTCCCTAAACTGAAAACCACAATCGGTACACTTAACACTATTTCTTCACAGAAAGAAAATATCAGAGTCATAAGTTTTGCTGTCAAACTAACCTCCCTCTGATACCAATTTTTCAGGACCCGTCCCTCGGGGTCCACATCGTAACTACCCCAAGCCCACTTTCCATAGGCCAGGGGCTAGCGACGAGCACCAAAGGGCGTAAATCCCAATAACTGGGAAGGCATTGCCTTTATAAAACTCACACAACTAGAGAAAATGTGGAAGAACAAACTAAGTAATGTAGTATAACAAGTGTGCTGAAAATACAAAGGGGCCGAAAATACAAGCCCAACAGAAAGGTACAACTACAACTGGAAGAAAAGTACAACTGAAAAGACAATAGTTGAATGGTGAAGCTGCCCCTAGATCATTCTTCATGTTCCTACCTAAAGGGTAGGTACATAAGTCCTCTTCAGCACTCCACATCTATCGGTCCGCTCCGGGTGCCGTCACGCTGAGTGTCCACCTCTGGGTACCATTGAATCCTCATACACTCTGCCTCGGTCAGTGTTGTCTGTCGTCTGCATCCAACATAACGAGGTGCCGGCATAGCCCGTGTAGAGGTGAGTATAACGATACTCAGTAGAGACCTCGAGACCCTAAAGGTTTCACAAAATCCAACAAAGATGAACCACAAATAAAGATATCAACAAATAACCTTTACTTAGTTATATTCTCATACATATACCTAAGTTATCAAGTCACCCATCTTAATCGTGAGGAAAACACAAAGGTCATTGACTCACCTCAAACCATGATTTTTATTCACGATGACGAAAATATGACTGCTGTAGAACTCCTCCTCTGTCAAGAACAGTAGTACTTTCTCAACTCTGAGGTGCTACTCGCTAACCTTATACTGCTGAGGTAGTCCTCCACTATCGAGTACCGCGGCTCTGCCACCCCAAAACAGTAGTGCTCCCCACCATGGTTCTGCCTCCCCAACACAGTAGCGCTCCCCCCTACTAGCC
This sequence comes from Viscum album, assembly GCA_963277665.1. Lineage (NCBI taxonomy): Eukaryota > Viridiplantae > Streptophyta > Magnoliopsida > Santalales > Viscaceae > Viscum > Viscum album. Next base: position 915,943,577 of record OY728138.1, on the reverse strand, counting down.
TATAGAGGTACTTATCATGTCGAGTATTGTGGGTCTGCCACCCCAACACAGTAGTGCTCCTCCGCCATGGGTCTCCCCCCCCCCAACATTGTAGTGCTCCCCAATGGGCTAGTCAAGACACTCGGATATGAATCGGACAAGCAGTCATCAGGTCTCAGCCAGCTACAAGGTCACCATACTCCGTATTCTCGTCTCCAGGAGGATCCACTCCACGAGCTACTGGTCAAAACTCCAAGTGTCATGAAGTTCCATGAAATAGCATCTCAAAGGACCTCCTCATCACAGAGGTCTCAATGCAACAAATGACATGTCAATCGGACGTCCGGTCTATGAGTTATTAGCTTTTCTGTTCGAGGGGCCCGGTTGGATTTCGGGTACAATAAAACCCGAACAGACTCCAACTGCGTCCAAACCTCAGGTGAAGTATGCCAAAAGAAGCCTCTCATCAAGAGGAATCCAACATAGTCGACGGCACGTCAATCAGACGTCTGATCCTTATGTTATAAGTGTTTCCGCTCCGAGGGCCCGGTTGGAATTACGCTCGTTCCAAACCCAGTTGTTTTCCAAAGTCGTCCAAAACTCACTTAGAGTAACACAAAAGGACCGCCTCGTCACAAGGGTCCTATTGCCACAGACAGTGCATCATTCGGACGCGCGGTCTTTAAGAAATTCATGTTTAAGTGAAAAAGGGCACGGTCCGTAGGGCCCGAGGGGCTGACGGGTTGGGTCGTCTTTGTTTTGGTGGGTCTGGCCCGAAAAAGGGGTCAGACCGGCACGGTGAGTCTCGTGGCCTGGACCAAGGGACGCATCCTGGCCCGAAGTGGCACAGCCCGGCCCGAAGGGGCGCGGCCTAGCTTGGAGGGGCGTGGCCTAACTGGCTCGGCCAGCCAGCCGAGCTGTCCAAGAGGCGCGGCCCTTCGGCTGTCCGAACTGGTGGCGCCAAGCGGCACCACCCTTCTCAAACCGGCTAGCCGGCCTTCTGGCGCAAGCATCCCGCACGGCGGGTCACGGCTCTTCCGGCGTGGTGCCTTCCTAGCACCACAGATTTGCACCGCCTGGCTGGCTGACGGGTCGGCCGGTCCTTTCGCCAAGGCGGCCCGAAAAGTTGGCCGCGGTTCGTGCTGCACAGCTGGTGCGACGGCGCCGGCTTACCACACTACGGCCTATGCTTGCCTCAGTTCCGCATCCCCGGCAGGGCACGATGGTTTCGTGCTTCCTCTGCCACGGCTTTCATGGTTGCGGCTTTTCTTAGTGTGTGCGACGACAGCCCTTGCGCCACCGGCCTCTTCTGTGTTCCGTCACCAATCGCCATTTCCATTAATAAACAGGATCAAATGTAGGGTTGTTGTGATTTGTTTGTTTGGTCGGCGCCCTCCACGTTAATAGATAGCAAAAGGTTGGACAAGAAAGATGTTCCACAACAAACGAATCACAATTTTAATCCATTAATATTGAACATGATTCCCCTACCGCGACATCAGAGTGCGTCCAAGGAGGAAGTGGCGTCTCCTCACTTATCATGGAGAAGAAAATGTTTGGCACATCGTCATTCTTAGTGGAACTGGTGTTCTTCGTTGAATAAGTCACCGTTCTTCGTCGGAGGGTCGGTGTTATTTCCCAAAAACTCAAGAGCTCCCACACAACAAAGCCTTTCCCCCAAAATAAAATAATAATCTACCTTATTATTTTATTTAACACAATCCATTTCAAGTTCAAACATTCAAACCACCTCATTAATTAAATGTGTTTTAAATTAATTAAAGAGAGGGTGAGGAGGTGGAAGATCTCATAAATGTTGGGAGAGTTGTCAACACTAAACAAGGGTGTTTAATGGGGGCAGTTTAAGGGAGTTATTAAGGATTTTAAAGAGGGTTAAGGGAAATGAAAGGTTGGGGATCGTGTGGGCCCCACCTCTCATTTATACACACTTGTAAAGTTGGGTGGTTTTGGGCCCCACCAAAAACTTCCCATGGGAGGATTTATCTTCCAAAGTTATAAAATAAAATTGTTCTAACAATTTTATTTATTTTAAAATATTTCCCCAAATATTAATTCGCAACCGGCTTAAAACACAACTGTGGTAAAAGTCCCCTTTAGCAATTAATGGCATTGTGAGTTCATTGGTGCCCTTGGATTTCAATTCCGAGCATCGGTTCAAACGAAAAAAAAAACCGCTCATTCGTTTTCTGAATGTAACCGAGCTAAACTTCAAAAATTGATTTCAGGCACTCTGGGTCTCAGAATCAGGTTCCTTCAGAAACCACAGACTCATAAAATTCCAAGGTATTTAAGAAAAAAAATTCCTATATATTTCTGGGTCTTTACAAAAAATCCTTAAAATAAAATTTCATCTTAGTTATTGTTCTATGAAATAAATTATTCTCAATCGAGAATGTTTTTTATGATTAACTATCCATTTTCTTTCTCAATAGAGATTATGTAATGTCCTTCTAATTTGAAGAAATTATCCACCACTACCATTTCCTTTGTTAATTTTTTCTATATATAAAATTAATTTTCTTCTTATTCATTTTCAATTGGAATACCCAATTTTTAATTTAATTTATTGAAGGGTGATCACCTATATTCCTTAGAACAATTTGTTTGGGAAAATTATTTTCTAAAAAATATAACTTTTATCTATTGGTTGTAAAACAATAAAATTTATTATCTTGATCAAGTGGTATTAAACCAGAATATTAAATGATGTTGTATGATACCCATTTATTTTCTAGGGTTTTATCATTTTAGGATTATTAATGTGATTATGAATGAATTCCATAATTGAATCAATAATAATGGTATATAAAAACCATTTTTTTATAGGATCATTAAAATTATTTTAATGAAATTCATTTTAATTCCATGGGTTCATATTTCTATAAAAAGTGAATGATTTTAATTGGAAGTTTTTGTGAACCCATTAATATTATTGAGTTTTAAAAATGTTATTGTTATATTGATTCTTGTGGAACACATTTGTATATTTAATCTTTTTATGATAGGTGGACCCTATGTAGGCGTATAATTCATTAGGTGAAGCACTCCATATAAAGTGATAATGGTCAAATGAGAATTGATGATCAATCCAAAATGAGAAATATATTTTGGTTCTTGATCTTCCATGAAAAACATGTGACTAAAAACTGATGCCCTAAGATGAACAAGTTACTGAAGCCTAATACACTAAGGGAGACAAGTTTTCATGCCCCATCAATATGAAGTGATTTATATTCTTTCGAATGGTCCAAAATTTTCATGTATTCCTTGTTTCTAAACTATATTAAATTTTCATGATGTATTATTATGTTATTCAATATTTTTTGATCTATTATTTATTGTCTATAACTTTCTAATGTATCTTTAATATACCCATACAGTCATCTTATGCACAATTACGATATATTATTTTTATATCTTTTATTTACCCTTACTGTGCATCTGAGCTTACCCTATTTATTTTAATTCTATTTCATCATGTTATGAAGATAAGAAGAGTATGAATTGTATTGAATTTTATCTTATGTATAAAATTAGTTGGATATGTTTAAGTCTTATTATGGATTAAGTAGTTTCTTTTACAGAGGAAATTTTCTAATAGTTTAAGTTTTTTTTGTTAATTTATTATCCCCATTCTCCATAAATTAAAACTAAAACGTCTTGGGAATGTATTGTAATGAAATATTTTCTTCGCATCATGAAATTTAGATATCTATACATGTGGGGATGCTATATTATTCCTCATTTTTATATGTAGAATTTGAATTATCTTCCTGAGGTTGTATTATTTCTTATTCCTTATTTATTATATCATCATTGATAACATCAGACCCACTATATATCATAATAGATTCATTATTATCTTCTTGATTTTAAAAAACAATATTATCTTCTCAATAAAAAAATATTCGATTTATTATTATAATATCATTTGGAGATTCCATTAGGTGTTTAACAAAGGAATATTACTTCATTTATATTTTCATTAAATTTACTTGTATTTATTTCTTAACTTTTTATCAAGTATTAAATCGAAAATACACTAAATTGTTCTATAATTTCATTATTTATAAACAATGTTACATAGGGAAAGATTTCAATGTCAGGAGTCAAAAAGAATCTGGTTTGGGGAATTCTATCAATTTTGATAACCTATAACCATAAAAAACATGATTTTCCATACTCTGTATGGATATCATGGTCTATGTAAATAGGTCTTAAATTCATTCATTCAGATTCCCCATTATTTAGCGATGTTCTGGGAACAAAAATCAAGTTTGACTCTATGTTTATCAAAATACATTGAGATCTATTTTTTTGTATATTTAGTTCCATTTTAGGATGTCATCCATTTCATGGATCAACCTATTATTTTAGGTGTCCACCTATATATTTTAGATATTTTTAGATCTTTAGTATTTTTGGGAATAAACATTATACATGTAATCCTTGTAAAATAATAAATGAATGTGATGAAACACTTATATAAATTAGGTGATTACTTTGACTTTGGAAAACACACAATAGAATGTATCTACTCCAATGGATTTTTATTTGAATATCAAATCCCTTGTAAGTTTGGTTTATCATTTTCTCTTTCTTTTATGTCTCTCAAACTGTAGTAGTGTCTTTTTTTAAGATAGGAATATTTATCATTAATTATTATTTGATAAAAATTTTCATATTCATATGGAAAAATTGGACCAATTTTCTGTTCTAAAAACTATATTAACCATAAGAAATCATATAAAAATAAGATTTAGAATCCCCCGATTTAAATATAATCCCTTAAGGTCCAAATATATTTGAGAAAATAACTCTATATCTCAGTCACCTTATAGGGAATCATTTTTCATAAAAATAACATTATTACAATCATCGCCATGTTCTGATACACTTATCATGTTTTAATTGGCCCATCATCATATATGAATTTAATACGATTGATCTAGTTCTTTCCAAGTCTTCATGTACCAACACCATAAACTTTTATGAATATATCATTACCAAAATTAAAACTTCAACTGTTAAATTTAACCACATTATTCAAGTTTGTTGGGTATCCAGAAATGTGTAATGATTTTCCATTATCCATAAAACTTGAATTAAAATTTTTGATTACCTTTAAAGATACTTATTTGACACGATCTTGATGGTTTTAAATCTTTTTCTTCCATTAAATTTTGTGAAAAATATATTATGCTTGTATAAATGTGACATAGTTTTTTTATGTTTTTCCCCTTAACCACATCTTCTATTGGACTCCAGAAAACATTGAAATATATTTTATATCACAATTTTTTTAAGACTATTGATGCATGAATTTGTTATATACTTGTTCCAACTAATGTCTCTCCCATGATGTATTCTCCTTCTATACACTAGTAACAAACATGTTGTACCAGAAATTATATGCATGATGACCATGCTCACAACACCACTAACAATGACCCTAAAACTAGCCTCTTTGGTATAAATTTAATATTTACATAGAATTATATTTTTCCCCATTTTCATGATTTTTAAGATTAGTTTTCATAAAGCCTTCTTATGTGCTTATTCCCATTATATCTATTTCTAAAGTTGATATTTTTTAATAATTTTTCTCACTACAGATATGAGTAGTTTTTTCATTTTGGTTTTATAGAAAAAAAAAATTTGCTCTATTTCTGTGAAATATTAATAAACAAACCCTTTCTTATATGAAAAATTATTTACTATATTTTTAATATAATGTTAACCAACTTGAATATTATAATTTGTAGTTTTTTACTAGTATAAAAACTCACTATTGAAATCAATTACATTTTTATAACTATTTACATATTTCCATTCTATATTTTCTAACCTAAATTTTTATCTTTAATATATTCACGTTATTATCATTAATGATAATGGTAGAGACCATTTCATCAATAATTCTATTTCTTTCTTCATTATCATGTTTCAATTTTTCACTTATTCTAGGATAATTTCATTCACAGTATAAAACTGGTTGATTTTTAATAAATACTTATTAAGATGTGTATTATCATTTCAAAATATTTCAATTTATTTTAGACACATGTTAATCGTCATCCCCATGATACATTATTTGGTTACCTCTATTTCTTTATTACTATAATCATTATCAGTATGTTATTCATCATCTAATGAATTACTTATTTATGTTTCTTAAACTGAGTGAGCCTTATTATTAATATTTGAATATATATCCCCACTATCATTACAGTCAACACTATCTGAAACCCCTTCTTCAATAGATAAAATATTCCTTTTGAAAAACATTGTAGTTTTTTTATCCATTTAAATTATGATAGTATTATCTATTTCACTCATCCATTATAGGATGAATAAAATTAGTTACTTAATTTTCATCTTCTTTATTCAACTTTTTAAGAATGCTATAAAATAAAAAAACCATTTCCCATAGTTAACAAATTTAAAATGGAAATTCCCTTCGTACATACCTCCTCTTCCTCTAGTAAATTTTCATGACATTAGATAAATTTTTTTATCATAATCATTAATATTTTATTTTCTATATAAAGATATTTGGTCCTGATTAATCAAAACTAGTGTATATATTTGAAGTAAATTTCTAACTTCTTGTTCTCTTTTCTTTTAAGAGTGTCTCTAATTCTCATTTCATTGTTAATTATATTTCTATATATTTCATCAATTTTGAATTCATAAAGGTGTTTATCTTCCAATGTTGAGACTTTAGAAAAAAAAGATAGGAATTATTTTAATGAGGTTATCGACCATAGTGGTATTGTTAATATTTTCTCCAAACCCACTAATTTAACATAAACAGAATTCACTCTTATGAAAGACAGATCAATAGATTCATATTTTTATATTCATATATCTAAAAATTTTCAATTGCTGATGTAAACCATTTATTCCATTATATTTTGGTTGCATTCATATGTTATTTTCTATTTTTTATAGATTTCATTAATATTTTGTAATCCCATAACCTTTCTAAATTCCTCTTAGATAATGAAAAGAGTAGAGAAATTTTACTTTTCAATCATTCTCACCATTCTTCTTATGAGTTAGAGATCAGGAATAAGTAATATTAAGTGTCATAAAACCATTAATAGTTGTATCAAGAATATCTCATCATATAGATTTAAAATAACCCATAATCTTAACCTTCCATAAATGAAAACCAATGACATGAAAGGTTTAGACGTATTTCTAATTGACTTTATTTTGGGGATCTATAGATGACTAGGAAAGAGATATTTAATGGTCCTTCTGTCTCATGAACCAATTGAATATGATCGAATAAGTCTGGTGATAAACAAGAAGACGTACATCAGTGGTCATATTTATTTTCAAAACCTATAATCCATACTATTTATTTAGTAGTGATATCATCAAGTAGATAGTGAATAAATAAATATGGAATATATAATGTATGTTAATGAAGTTTTATACATTTAAGGATTAATAAATCCTTATTTTTTCACTGTTATTATCCCACACACAAGGCTCCCTTAATATTATCAAAATAAAATCCAGATAGGGAATGACCTTGTACATGTTATAGTGCTATGATTAAACTAGTTACAAACATTCATCAATATATTTTCAAATTCAATCCTTATAAATATATATCATTGATTAATTAATGATCTTCTATATATACTCCATAGATGTAGATCTTCTTCTTATTCTTCGCACAATAGTCTTCCATATCTATTCTAAATTCTCTATCCTTGATCCTCAAACATATTGGGTATCCTCATCGCAAAAATTTTAATTTTTATTCTATAATATATATATCTATAAAATATTTCATGAATATTAATTTCATTTTGAATACTTTAGATCATCCCTCTTTTTTGATAGAGTGAATTGTTCATTCAATTTCATTTGGATAAAAGCAATAACTATAGTTAACTATTTACATTTTCTTTAGACTTCCTAAAGACTCATATTCGTCAATATTTATGAAATAAAATGATCTTATTTTATCCAAATAATATATAACATATAATTATTCCACATTTGAATGGACTCATATAGTGGTGATATTGCCCCTCAATTTTCAATATGGAACTTATATTAGCACTAGATTCTACCTTGACTACCCTATACTTTATATCAACTTGAATCATAATGAAAAAATGATCATGATGTTTGATCCTCGAAAAATATGTTATGAGTATCATCAAATTTCATTAAATTATATTGGAATATTTATTTTTATACCATTTCATTTATTCAGAAAATATTCATTATGAAAATCACAATTCACCAGTGTTTTAAAATCCTAATAAGACACATAATTTTTCTAAAGTATACAATGGTACACCATTTCTCAAACATCCTAGTTACTCCAAAATATTTCATGTTAATAATAAATATCATATACCCAACATAAGGTCATATTCCATAAAAAAATAATTATGATGTTATAATAAGGGTTTTATGGCCAAAAAATAACACCCCCATTTAGATATATAATATGAACAATAAAATATAATACATGATGAGGAAATATCACACCCAACTCGTGGATTTTCCATTTTCATCTTATGAGAAATATAATATCTCATGGGAAACTCAAATATTTTACATGACCGAAAAATACTTTGTTGATGCCTTTTTCAAATTTTAAAAACTCAAACAGTTTCTGTCATGTGTTTTTCTCTAAAATTTATGAATTTTTTAATTTAAACTATAACTTCCTAAAATGATCTTATATCTTGTCAAATACTTCAAATAAATCCTAGAAGTGTTAATAAATACTGATAATTATATCTTCCATGTACACCACATATTGGATAGTTTCTCCTTGGATTCACCTCTTTAATTTTACATTCATATAAATTTTTCACCCCTTCTATCACATATTTAAAGGTTGTACAAAATATCTAGATTTGATGATGGCATCACCATGAGAGATCAAGTTGGAACCAACAGAAATCCCAAAATAAGTATTTAAAATATATAAAACATCATCCTATAGAGGTTTCATAAAATACTCATACAAACATATAGTGGAAGTCCAAACTATGTGTTTAACCTTAAAACCTATGGGAGTGGAAAAAGAACTTGTAAAATCTAGTCCTTTCACATTATCATTAGATGGTGTTGAAAAATAATGGTTCTACTATATGAACACCACAATTAGAGGTTTGTAAGACATAAAATGAATTTTTATTGAAGAATTATTCTCATCCACATGAACTATACTAATAAAAAAGGATATATAAAAAATAATTTAATAATGGGGAAACACTTCATGATTTCAGGGAACATTTTAGAAAACATTGTGAATGTTTCCCTTCCCACCAAATAAGTGATAAAATATTAATATAAAAATTTTATGATAGTCAAATTCATATTGATCATCATTTGATTGATGATGTTGTAAGTGGTTCACTATTTGATTATACCTCAATCACTATAAGGATCACATAGTAAACATGGTGTGGAACCCAAAACCAGTTTGGTTTGGGGTCTAGTGTACTCATCAGAGGTGCCAATGAAGTGAATTGATATTATTTTGAGATGAATCTAGACACAAAATATGAAGAGATGAGTAATATACTCTATAAAATTTCTCATTCCCTTGGGAAGTTACAAACTCCTCCTCCAATTCATTATGGTATTCATGTAACCAACATGCACTATTCTTACTAATTTCAAAAATTGAGAGACCTTTATAAAATTTCTGAGGAAACATTCCAAGGGCATCCATGTAAGAATTCCATTATGTAATAACCATACTACCCACCCACATCTATATGGAATAAAAACCAATCATACAAGAATGTGTCATATTTCAACCAACCTCAATACTTATAGAACCACTCTGGGGAGGGTAGTCATCCTCCACCACCACCCCCAAATACCCAACTATAATAATAGACTTTCAAATAAAACCATAAAAACATGATCATGGAAAATAATATCTAATGAAACAAATGGTCTCAAATAACCCTAAATTTCAACAAACATCCCTAGTTGTTATACTAGAACTAAAAAATCAATTTTGAAAACTCGCAAATTTAGTGGGGTAAATCCAAAGTTAAGGGTTGGGACAAAGCCTTCCCAACTAATAGTTATCCATAAAGTATAGAGAGAATATTTTTACCATTAACCTTTAGAGTGGTATGAAACATAAATTCGGAATGGCCCATCTATTAGAGACGTCACATCTTAAAGACCATTCCAACCATCCATAAAGAACCAAATAAGGAAATTCTGTTTCCTCCAAGAAGTACCAAAAAATAAAATAAAGTTCCAATTGATGAAACAAATATCCCATATATTTATATTCCACCCCAAAAAGGTCCACCCAACCAAGGAAACAAAAAATAAACCTGATTATGAAATCATGGAAGGATTCAAAAACATTTCTGATTTACATCCACTTGATTGATATTATGAAAAATATTCCTCAATATTCAACATTATTAAAGGATGTGTGTACATACAAAAGATGAATTTTAGGTGATGAGAGGGTGACCTTATGGAGAAATGTCTCATTGTTTTTCCACACTGACATCCCACCAAAAGTAATGATATTGGAATATTATCAATATCATGCACTATAAGAGATTATTTATATTCTTATTATATTCTGTATTTGGGTTTCTTAGTTAATTTGATTTCATACTCTATATTCAATTAATTATTGTTTAGGAAATGAATCACATGAGAATTTTTTTTCAAATAAAAAACAATGTACTACATACACTATTGGTATGCTAGAGTCTAATATTGTTAAGGCTAAAATCTTTATTTTTATTGAAACTATTTGCATTATTATAGTGCTAGATGATAGGATGAATGGAAATACACGGATTATATTGGGGGGAAATTTATTATATACTACCAAAACCATAATTAATATATTTAATGGTATAAATTTTTTAAGTTTTGGGGTAACATATCCACATTAATATCCCTAATTCCATGAGGCACCACCTATGAAGAACATTCCTCTACTTCAGAAAATTTTTTTATTATAATCGAAACCCCATAGAGACATATCTTATTTCCCCAAATACCCTATCGTATTCATTATCATTAATAAACATTATAGGTGATTATTATTTAGTTGAATTTTTGAATGATTCGTACAACAACCATGCATGTTCATTAGTTTATTATTTCTTATTCACTAAAGACATTTGGACCATGAATGATCTTAATTATCATGTAAAACATTACACCTCATATAAAGATGTTACCCTATATAAGTTAGATTAGATTATAGACCTCTCTCTATCTCATACCCTCTAATGAATCCAAACTTCCATAGAATTAGAACTTAAACTATTACCTAAAAATTTTAAATATTAATATCTTTATAACAGAAAAAAATCAATCATCATTACTGGTTCACTCCTTCTTGATAAATAATTTCAATTGATTATACTTTTGTTGGAGTATAAAAAGTAATTGTGATAAAAAATTACTAAAATTTATGGTATTATCCCATTAATTTTCATAAGTCATATGAAATAAAATGATGAGGATAAACCAATAAGGAAAACCAAACATTGATAGATCCCAAATGTCCTCGATGCTGTTAAAATATAGGTCACTAAGTTATTGGTCGAAAAAATCATTTACCTTATCTATGGTAGCTCATGATTTAGTATAATTGATATAGTTACTAAGAAAACTAGTCTAATGGTAATAAAAAATGAATCACATGATTTTCCCCAACCCAGGTAAAGAATAATTGTCTTGTCTATATAGGCATTCCATGGATAATTAGAAAACATTGGACAAAAAATTTTCCATTATTTCCCATTTACTAAATTTAATAATGTTTATCGAGGAAGTAAATCAATTTTTTTCTAAATGGGTATTCATGATAATTTCATATCATATTTCTCCTAGGTATCATGAAAATAAAACCGTCACATGTTGTATTGAATAATTTTCATATAGAGGGATTATCTTTCATCTTTGAGAGACTGAAGTAACATTCCAATGATACATGGTTAGTATGTTTCTCTATATGTTTTGGATAATTTCATGAAATTTTTCATAGATGATTTAATTATCGATTATTCTCTTTTTGATCATTTTTTTATTAGCCTAGGTTTAATCCTTTTTTATTTTATTGAAAATAATATTTTATTAAATTATGATAAATTATAATAATGGTAAAATAAGGGATAATACTTGGATGTGTCATTTAAAAAGAAATTTTATGTTGGGGCCACTTTTTTATATGAGTTTTATTTATTGTAAAATATTGTCAAAAACAATCAATGTAGATCAATGTGATGATGTAGTCATGAAGTTATTTGAGGTTGGTTAAAGTGATGGTGCCTCAAAATTTGCTATGGATTCCTAATAGATGTTGGATGAAGTGATGAGGCCTAGAGAATTATTATGGATTCATAGCATTTGATGCCACACATGATCAATTCTCTATGTTGTTAAATTAGATGATTATTGCACTGGTCTAATGTTCATAATACATGTATCACAAGAGATATATTATTTAAAACATTAATTTTGTTTAAAGAATCATTAAATTTTGGATTAAGAGAGATGATTTAAGTCCTTTGGAATTCATGATGCAAAATGAATATAAGAAGTTGAAAATATAAAACATTTATAGGCCTAGAGTTCTAATTATTAAGGTGGCCAGGAATTTGATATTGAATTGCATATATAAATTTCTCCTAATTATTTTTATGAGGGTTACTTTAAAATATGGACAACTAACTAGATACCCTCATCTGAGGGAATATGAGGGACACTAGTTTGATTACACCCATGGTATGCCATCCTAGAAATCCTACAGGTTGCATGCATGGCTATCTGTAAGCCCGTAGGAGTGCATAGGGGTGAGCTTGTGCATTGATTGGGCACAAAGCGTGCCAGAAGAGAACTGGTATGGGGAAGTACCGGTGAGGAGGAAGGAGAATTTTGAGTGGTAAAAAGAGTGGCTTGATTGGTATATTACACCATATCTATGTATCTCATTCTATGTGAGATGGGTTTTTTTAATAAATAGAGTAATCACGGACACTCATCTAATCTCATGGCCTTCCCATTTAATAAAGGTTATCCAGTTCTCTTGCAGCCTATGTATGAGTCACACCACCATCTTCCTCCCTCCACTACTCAATGTCACTATTGTCTCACTAGAGAAGAAGTCTGAATCATCATGGATGATCTCTGGCCATCAAATGAGCATCTTGAGATCGAACCAAATTCAGGCATGCAACTAAAATATTACATACATGAAGGGAGGGAGAAGAACATGGAATGGACAAAGAAAAATGAAGTTTTTGAGACCACATCGTTCATCCAATTTTCATCAGTGATTCGAGCATGGATTTTAATGGAGATTTAATGGGTTTTTTAATTCATTCACGTAATTATTTTCCTTCACAGTTAATGGAAATATGTTTGTATTTGTGTTGTAACTTTTATTTTGGTTTTAAGATTTTAAAAATAGAAGATCTTATCTAATTAAAAAAACATATTTGAAGTTCATATCTTATAAGATTTGAAGTGGTGATAATTTTTGATCCACATCTATTAAAAATTAACCCCAAGACAAGTAAGGCTATTTTCGTCTTCATATATGAGAGTTTTCCTTTCAAAATAAAATCTTCTATAGATTTATGCTTCATTAAGGACAAGAAGGGTGTTGTGAATCATTCTGTCTTCATTAAGAGGGGATTCATGAGAACCATTCGGGTTCCGTGAAGGAGATCTGCACTCTCTGTGCATAAGAGAACCACACATACCTTACTTGAGGAAGAACCGTGGGCCACTCGGAATTGTGAATAGAGAACCACAAACCCTTTGGTTTCACAGATAGAAGGAGATATTGTTCGTCCCTATTGAAAAGAAAAATAACATGAACACGTGACTGCTTTAAAAAAACTCTTAGTGTGCATTGTGAATAAGATCTAGCAGACAAACAATATAAATAAACTCTTACATGAACATGTATACGTTAAAACATATAAAGAAAAAAAAATAAGTGGGTTTATTTTAAGGATTTAATCCATTTCTATGCGCACAAGTGATAGTGGAGAACACATGAATGGTGGACATGAATTCATGTCCATGATTTGAGATAACCTGTTTTATATGCACATAAATAGAGATAAAACCAAACAAAGACAGTATGTGTGTGCACTTGTGAAGAAGGAAGTATTGTAATTAATGAGTTTATGTATGTTTTCATGCATACATAAAAAGTTGAACCACATGAAATACCCAAAACACTATTTGAGATTGACCATAAAAGATCAATATCAAATTGATGCATATAATCTAACCAGGTTATATTTCAAGTAAATATTAATTGGTTAATGTGCAATATTATTCTTTCATAATATTAAGGGTAAAGTGAAACTTAGTTAAACAATTATTAACTAAACCAAGAAAAATATAAGAGAACTAATACTACATTCACTATTGATATTATTTATCAAAGAAGAAGAAGAATTGTGTGTGCCCAACTCAAGATCGATTGTTACACAAGGATATTTTATTTTGATACTGCTAATCTGAGATATTACTCATTAATTTGATAATCACAAAGGAATTTTGTGATTATATAAAGAAGAAGAAGTGGTTTCAGTGAAGTTATTTTTTTGATGAAGATGAGGGAGAAGATGATTTATCACCTATAAAGGTTACTTCTATAAAGAGGAAAGAAGTGATACTTTCATGCTGTTAAACATGTAACAAGGGAATAGACAAATAAATAAGTAGTATTGTGACACCCAATAGGTCTCAACATGTGGAAGAGTTTATTGGTGTTACAAAACATTTTTTATAGGGATAATACTATCTTGGAACTAAGTATAAAGACCCATACAAGAGATATAAAAGCACTATTGTATTTCTTACATAGTTATTTATGGGTGTAAGGGTATATCCTACTCATTGTAACCACATATAATTTTTATTTTATAGTGTTTGTGTAGTCATGATTATTTATGACCATTCAAAGTACATAGTTTTTCTTTTTGAGTAGTGAACCTTGTTGAAATTTAGGGTGTTATTTTCATATCTATAATGTTATTACAAGAAATAGGGAATAAATAATAAGATAATAAGGATCCTAAGAGGTCAGAAGATATAGGGATAAAAAGTTGGTATTAGATTAAAAATTCCCCAACACTGATCCACCCCCCTCTTAGTGTTAGGCATATCCCCAACAGGTCCTCTTAATATACAAAAGGATAAATAAATGGGGGAGCAATTTATTCCTGTCTATTCCCTATAAGTGTGTGGGTGTTTGGTTTTTCTTATGTCACATGGGATTTTATCATTGTATCATTCATGACATTAGAAATATTATAATCGAAATATCCTAATTACTCTAAAAAATAATGAATTTCTATATGATAACAACTATGAGGATGATTTTAATAAATTTAAATTGAGTCTCACATGACGCCCTATAATCTGAGAACCATGGTTGTATTTACGATTTGATATCTTTTTTAAGACTTCCAAATATCTATATGGGGAATTATTATCAAAATATTTCAATTAATATCCTCATTTCATTGCATAATCATTCCTAGTAAAACTACCAAACTAAGGATAAATAAATACTTACCATTATGTTTTCCATATATAAATTCATGCCACAACATTTAAGGTCAAATTTTATTTTTATTCTAACCATGAATCCCTATAGTATCTCTTAATAAAAATATAATCCAAACAACATCTCAATATTTTTATTCTCCTCCTTATAGGAATTAAATTTAGAAATTAATTAAACAAAGAGAAATGAATGTGGTTCTTTAATATATAAATAAGATCCTTAAATCCATGAAAGTTGAGTCATCCTCCCACTTTCCCATAAAATATTGGTTTCATAATGAATAATTTTAATGAGTGTAAGATATTATTCCATGGTACAGTAATGTTGAAAAATATTTGGTATCATATTCCATTATAAATGATTTCTATAAAAACAAATATGTGTTTCTTAAACATGATTCCTAGTTGTATATTTGGGATGATACCAACATTTGGTTCACATGTATTGATTAATTCCAAAGACATTATGTTATTGATAGTGAGATTCCATTGATCCTGATGTTTTTTCACACTCTTTTAGTGGGTTCCACATTGGTCCCTAAACGGATACTCCTAAGGTACCTGACTATGGTTTATTTTAGCCAATATTATTTTTGTAATCCCATGAATTTTTAAGATCAAATCGTTATTTTCAAAGAACGTGGAATGTCTCTAAAATAAGTGAAATTCTATAACAAGAATAAATTTTCAATGATATTATTTATGATTGGTTCATTGAATTTAAGGTGTTGTTTCATGATTCATTTAGAAATTTTTAAACTCTTAAAATAGTGAAATATGTTTATAAATGGATATATTCAGGATCCACAATGCACGGTAACACAAATATAGGGAGATTTTGATAAACAAAAACTCTTTTTCTTTTGGATTTACGAGGTTTATTATGAGTTAATTGGGTTTTCATTTTAGAAGAAACACTATACAAGAACTTTTATACCATTATTTTGTATAACATTAAGTTTCTATCACTTATCACTGTTAAACTAATGGAAAATTTGATGTTTCTTATTGTCAAAACTCTGGTATTCATTATTAGACTCTTTGAAATTTCTTATATAGAAATACATATATATCTGATTCTTTTTATGGAGTTGGATCGACATTATAGGTGCCTCAAGGCTCCAAAAATTAATATATTAAAAATATGAAAGGTATTAAATTATCATCACATAAAAACTCTTAATATATGGATTTCCTATTTAATGGGGTCTTCAAAGGGGAAACTAAGAGGGCCTTTGGTGTCTAAATATAGAATTTACCCAAGATGTATCATTAAGTTCATTCGCATCAAACCATGGGTTGATGCACTATTGAGGGATGTTGATAGATGAAATAAATTAAATAATTGTTGGATCTAGCCTAATTATCCCCAATTTAAAAAAATGTTATGAAAAATTCCCAAGGCTTTTCGCATAACATTGATATATTTCCCAAGGAGAAGGAGTTCCCTCATTAACATAATCATTCAGATATGAACATGAGAGGATAAAGGATCAAAAATTAGATTCATGTGGGGTTATTCATTGATAATAGATTTCATGGATCATTCCAATGATGACAACATTAAATAATTCTTCTCCAACTATTAATATAATTAAAGTTAGGGATATTTATTTATGATATTTCTCCCAATTATTATTACATTTTATCATAAATAACTTTTTTTCTATGAATTCTAGTATCTCCCCATTTTTATATGGTATATTAAATTAATATTTTGGATTTAAATTTATATAATGAATTATTTTATGTTCTTTGGTTTTTAATCTTATTATCATTTGGTGGAACCAAATGAGCTAATGATATTTCTCACATTGATGTTTCATTGGTTTCTCCAAACCATTATTTATGTTATTCATTGTGGGACCCATTATAGGTGGTGGTTTTACGATTTTTTGTATAATTTGAATCACAATTTAACATTTGGTTTTATATTGATGTTTTTGAGAATGAAATTGAAGATCATAGTGTGCATAGATTCAAGTAATTTTTTTGAAAAAAAGATTGATGTATGAACCTAGTTCAATTTTCCTAATTTGGGTGTATGAGAATGATGGTCTTCAATGATGATTTCTTGTCTGGTGATGTTAAGGCTAGAAATCAACATCTAGTGGTGGTAGGTCCATGAAGGATGAAGTTGTTATAACATTTGGTGAGATTCATAGTGGAATTAGTGGAAATGACACACTTGTGATGATTTGGTAATATAATTTGTTTTTTGTAGAAAAACATTAATACACACAATGTATTCTAGAAGAACATGATCTATATAGAATACTTTTTATGGAAGGTAGGGTTTTCATCCAACATAAATATCTCTTGTCCTTGTTGTTATCCCATACATCATGTGACCCTACCTAGCCAACTAAACCATGTAGATGAAGTACATGCATGGGACCATTGGTGGTCCCACACACCATGTGGAACTTATATTAATATATATAAATAAACCTCCACATGATTAATGGAGTAGAAAGACATGGGAATTTTTTAATTGGGAGTTCACATCGTTTACACTATGGGCCATGTTGTATACTTCTCTAAGAAAATTTTACATCTTTTATCTTCTTTTTAGGAGTTGGGATTGGGTCTGTGAGTATTTTATTCTGAGTATATTCCAACAATGGATGGGATATAGGCATTTATTTCAACACCTGAGATATGATGTGGGATTATGTGAGCGATATTATCATACTTGTACTGCTTGTCCAACGATAGGGCCCGTGCATCGTATTTTGAGTAATACTAAGGTCAGTACACCCACAATGGCTGAATTTTCCAGGGAACGAGTCCCCCATATCATGAAAACTGGTAGAGTTAGTCCCCCCCCCCTCTCCACACAAATATTACTATGATATATGTCGGGTTACTCTCCTGATACCATGATCCAGTTGAGAGTTAGTCCTCCAATGGAGTTGTTACTCCCTTGACTGAGGCATCTGCAAATTTGGTATGGTTCCTCTATTATATACGAGTGAGGTTTCACTGGGCTTTGAGAATTAATAAATCATTGGATTATATATCCATGAGTAAACTTAGATCTGTTATCTAGATATTAAGATCAATGTTGAACTCTCTTTGATTTGGGTTTCCTCATCATGTTCATATCTATGTTGGGTTTAATTTCCCTCTTCACTTGGGGGTTGATCTGGATATATTTTTATTATTTCTCTTATTATGTTATTATGGGAATCATATAAGGTATGTATATAATTACACCTATATGTAATTTATCCACACATGTTGTGTATTTTTAAAATGAAAGATATCTTAGTATAAACATTGGTTGATCCTGAGTAGGTGGGGCTTTGTTGTATTAGGAGACTATGACTGCAAGCTATATTTAGTTTTTGAGATCATGAAATTGGATGCCTCTTTATTCCATAATAGTTCATTTGGTTTGTGATACATTTATTTTTATTGGTTATGTATTTTTTCTTTTGAACTTGGATTCATTAATATATTGTGATGTTTACCTAAAACATATTGAATACATTTTTACACTATTTAGGTTTCAACTACTATTTTTAACCCTCTATTGTTTTATGTAGGTGTGTGTGTGTGTGTGTGTTCTTGTGCAGCTACTTTAGGCTAAGGAATCCCATTATATGATATATCCACACACAGCGCTAGTCTCTTATCCCTATCCTATTAAAGGTTGTCTTGGGAAAGCACTCTTAGCTTACTGCTAGCCTAGGAAGGCCCCTAGTTGGGTGATTCATGACATAGTGGTATCAGAGTTGGTTACCCCTTGAGATGGTATTTAGAGATACATTTATTGTGAGTATTTGTTTTGGAACTTAGGGAAAAAGTGTTAAGGAATCTCATGTTTGTCTCTAAGACCATGGAAATTAATGATGGTGCAGTGAATAATGTATCTATACATAAGTAATTTGATCACCAACCAAATTACATTACATATTGAGGCATTATTTACAAGGAAACAAATTTTATGTGTATCATATAATAATTGGTCTTTGACTTTCATATCCTTCTCGAGTTATCTCCCCAGATATGATCAGATAATTATGTTACATCTTGTTAACTTTCAAAGTGAATCCATGATGAAAACTATCTTTGATATGAAGATAGGGTCATGATGATGACCAGTTGAGTAATGAGGACTTGTTATAGGGAATTCTCCATGAGAGGATCCTTCCAGGAAATAAGAGAGAAGTGATTCCATCTTATGAAAGGAACATATAATTGTATCTTGAAGTTCATGATGATGTTCATATATATGTTTATTGTCTAATTATTTTAATGGGATTGGAAAAATATATACATAAGTGTTTCACATTTCACATGTTTCAACAGTAGAGACCGATCTGGTTTCAGGGTGAGTCGCATCCTCATCTAGTAGAGTATTGGCTCAATTTAATGGTAAGATTTTTCTATCTTGTCTAGAATTTCATTGATCAATTGGTTCTTCTCATAACCAGTCTTTTTTATAGAGAAACAAATCACTGGTGTGTTCTGGTCACTCATAATAATGATGAGGTTACACTCTTGTGGACAAACATCCAGCCCTTATTAGGCAATCAGTATTGTAACATCCCAGGTAAATAAAGAATAGGAAATTTTCATATTTATTCATATTTTTGAATAAAATCTTAATATTACTTTAATGGGAATGCTATGTTCAATGGTGTACCGAGTACGCAACAATGAGTTTCTTTGAAATCTTACGTTGCACACTAATAATATAATAATATTATTTTAAATGGTAGTTAACGCATAGCCTTTGTAATGGTGGGAATGAACAAGACTAACTTTAAAATTATTATATATGTTCGTTAAATATTTTAAAATTTATCCAATAAAAGTTAGAGGCTTAAAATATGAGAAGAATTTGATTTTAAGCATAAATATTCTAATGTTCTTTAAAAGGTCGATTAACCACATTTTGATGGCGAACCATTTTTAAAAATACTTTTTTGTCAATTATATATGTTATATATGACAAAATAAAATCCTTCGTTAGAATCGGGACATCAAAATTTACTTTGTGTAATTTTTTTTATAAAGTTCATTTTTTAAGGAATAGTGAAAATGATGTATTTTAATTCTAAACCTCCTTTTAATCTAATTTATTTATATGGATAGATTAGATTTTTATTTGGGTTCAATGATTAGTTGAAATGTATTTATAATATTTAATTCAATGGTGGTCATTTGAGTTAATTTAACTTCTAAATTGGAAATAAACTGGTGTCAATCTTTTGATAGATATTATTTCATAAAAACACGCTATTTGATTTGACAGCGGGAATTAATTATAAAATTAATTAATGTAACTTCTATGTTTTTAATTTGGTAAAATGGACATCATTTTTTTAATTAGGAATATCAAATTTACTTCGGATAAATTCTTTGGTATTTTTCTCACAAATGGTCATTTTTAATGAATACTGAGAAATACTGCATTTTACATCAAAACTGCTTTTTCATCTAATTTAATTATATAGTTAGATTGTACTTTTAATTGGTTTTAAAGTGTAATTGAATTAGGTTTTTATCAATTAATACGATGTTGTTCATTGTAAGTAATTTCACTTTTCAATTGGATGTAAAAATAAGCCAATCTTTTGATAAATTTCACTTCTTAAAAACCCATCTTTGGTTGTAACAACGAGAATTATTTTTCAATTAAATACTTTAATTTATTTTTTTCAAATTTGATAAAATTTATTACATATTTGGAATCATAAGGTCCAAATTTTTTAATTAATACTCTTGTTTTTGGACATTAAGAATAGTAACGATGGTAATTTTGTTTAATTATCATGATTAATTAGTAATCGGATAGTTAATGGTAATAAAATAATATCATAATAATTTAAAATGACCCCAACATATGTCCAAATCCTTTTTTTGTGTCATTTCTGACCATGGGATGCCTTCTTCCAACTTATGGACCCCATGGAATCACTTTTTTGTGATAGTGACCTTTTATCATATTATTTTTACGGAAAGGATAATATAACAAAACTATGTAACACCAAAGTAATACAATTTTAATTTTGTTTACATAAATTATCTCTTAGACTATAAATATTAATTTTAAAGATAAAAATATTTCCTACATCATGGTATTTTTTTTATAATTTTTAGACATTAAAAAAATTAAATTTATTTATGACACCATGATGATGCAGTGATTACCTCATTAATGAACTATTAAAATAAAATGAAAATATAATGTAACATCTAAGAGATACACTTATCAAAAACCTATTATATGGGTGTATTTCGAACCTTTATCACCTTATCCTAGAAATATATCATTTTGGGACCTTTAAAATCTGAAAATAGTTTTATAATAAAGTAACATTTCAAGACATTCCAAAAGTGACCATCCTCCCTCTTATAAAAGGCCCCCACCTCTACCCCTTTACCCACACCTCTCAAGCCCTTAGATCGTCCACAATCTACTCATATTATCTCTCCACATCCCTCTATTACTCCTAGAAATCTCACTTTGGTTAGAGTTCTTCCCAAAAAAAACTTTGGCTTCATCAAAAAGAGTAAGTTGATTTAAAAGTAATGTCTTCTCTCGAGTTTCTTCCTTTTATTTTCCTTCTTCACTCACCACTATCTTATTATTATTTGATCCCATAATAATGCCAGTATCCTAAATATACTTTGATGTTGTTTTGAAAATTATTCTACCTACACTTGCACACACCTCTGTCTAATGGTTAAAGAACATACTGTTTCTGTGGACGGCGAATTACTGCCTCACAAAATGATGATTGTTCAATTATCTCCTACCACCTCTTATGGTAGCCATTAATATGTCACTTTATTTATATATGATATATATTATGTTTATTGTTTCCTTATGCTTCTGTATTTTTCATTTCTTCCATAACTTTATGGATTCCATAATGGGTAAATGTGATAATTTTATTTTAAGAAGTGCGGACTACCACCCCCTCAAAGGGATTTGAATCATTAATGCCATATGTGGGATTTATAATGGATGGATTTATTGATATTATATATTAATTTATACTAGAATTATAATATACCTTTATATAATAATGATTTCATTCCATTAATGCGAAATAGAACTTGAATCAGCGTTCATGAGTATGTACGGCTTACCATCTCCAAGAACGGTGCATTTCATTTCTTACCTTCAAATGTTATGTACTGGTATAGATACATATATATACTAGATATATATTATATATATATGATATCTACATCATGAATATAATTCTGGATATAATGGATATTTTAATACATGAACAACGTGTTAATATAAGAAGATCACTTTTGACTCAAGTACCAAATATCGACAAAAAGACCATTATAAACTTAAATGATTATATAATGTTTATAACAAGGTAATAAGTTATATAAAAGGGATAATAAACTTGAAAAATATTATTAATCATGTAGAAATTAATTTAAGTTTATCATTCAGGAATAACAAGGAACATACGAGCGTGTCAAGTCGGACACGTGGTAAGGGATTTCTTATCTCACTTTTAATTCCGTGTGATTTCCATTGTTCACCACTTATTTGTTGCATGTGGTGTATTGTGTACTGACATTTCATATATATTATCATGATTCTATTTATATTCATTTTATTTTGTGATTCATTTGGTGTTAATTATCTTTTGGTCATATGACTCGATTGATTACAACGAGGTAAGGGGTTTTTATCTCACTTTTTATTCGCGTGAGATTCTTGCTACATTTTCCACTATTTACTTTTGTGTGGTGTATGTAATGCCCATGATTATATTATTTATGTAAAATAATTTAAATTATGGTTATTTACATCTTCATTTTATGATCCTTCTTTCATGGGGTGTACGTTTCGAAAGTTACCCAAAATCGGTAAGGGAACCTTTCACCCTCTTCTTTTTAAAAGACATATTTTTTTATGTATTTTAGTTTACATCTTATTATGCTTGGATATTTTATTCTATATCCTTATTGTTGTAAATTTTATGTCCATGTTATGAGATTCCATTTTCTCCCTCATCAACTCATTTTCTGAATTTTAAAATGACGTCGTTAGGCTGTCGAATTTTTGTAAGGAAACTTCTTAACCCAATTTTAATTCTTTGGGTTAAACCTCTACTTCGTGATTATGTCATACTATGAATATGTTTGGATGACCTCTAATTGTTTTACATTTAATATCCACTTATTTTAGGTGAATTTATATTTTTCACACATATTTATGTAATTGATTTATCCTTAATCTAAGGATATTGTCCTTGTAAAGGACATCGTCTCAATATCCTTTCATTGAGGCATATTCTATTTTAATATAAGACTTTATTTTACTCTGTATAAACACCTTTGAATTTTCATTTCATTCAAAGGGAATCTTTTTCTATGAAGTGTTTTACTAAATGACAAAAAAGGAATGTTTCTTTTAATGTACGCAGTGACCATGACGTATCCACTGCTGCGAGTATTATTTGATATTTGTCTTCCTCAATAAGCTGTAATGTTTTTAAATGAAAATAAATACCATATGCTCTTTTATGTATTTTGGTATTGAGAATGGTTTTGATAATGTATTTTTTATGTCAATATATTTAAGTGATATATTGTGATTTAAATATGGAAATGTTTTCTTTACTTTATATTTGTTTTATGTCTTATGATTTTATAATGGTACTTGGACATTTGATGGGTGGTTACGTGATATACCAAGTGACTGGTGGTGATGCGAATACCAGGATGGGTGGTTATGTTATAACCTCCAATGCATTGGGTATGGAATTCAGCCATATGGCTATTCCATTTAGTGACATGTGTGGAATTGAACCGTATGGTTATTCCATTTTAGTATGTTTATGTTCCAAGTTACCTTTACATGATATGTGTTCTATATATGGGTAATATTTTGGTTACAAAAGGCTACGTAGTGATATTTTATTCAGTGAAGAGTATTTACTACTTCATAAAGGTGAAAAGTAATACTTATGTTAAAGTATTCATGGTTTACTTATTGTTTTTAAAAACTAATGGTTTCCTTCTTTGTTTATTCCTTAATAAGATTTTTATGCTCATCCCAAGTTTTTGAAAAGTTTTTCACAGGACATAAAGTGGAATAGGGTCAAGGATGGGATCAAGGAAATTTATTCTTTCTAAAACATGGAACTGGACATGAAACTCTTTTCAAGAGTTTTTAATAAATGAACAAAATGGAAACTGAGTAGAAGTGTCTACTTTGTAACTTTTGAGATGTAATAGTTGTGGTCTAATTCTCTAAAACTCTAAACCTCAAAAGATCCTCAATGTGAATTATTAATTTAATTCAAGATTAATTAATGTTTTAAGGTTGGGACCTTATAGTTGGTATCATAGGGAGGTTTAGATAACTTTAGAGGTTGGGGTATTCTTTAAGCACAAATGACATTACCATAATGGTTTGGATTTCAGAAAGAGTCGTAGTTTTTTTTGATAATGTGAATGAGTTTAAGATAACATGAATAATTATATCTTAGTATATTATGATTATTTTACTGATATAATCATACTGACCTTTTTGGTTTTAGTAAATGGTTGGATATAGTAGCCACCAACATAATAGTGGATGTGAAGAAAATTGTGATGGTTTTCCGAATGAGCAACTGAATGATATTGTATTTTCAATGAGAACTTTTGTGGTTATTCTCAACCAAATATCGGGAGTCATGATTGACCACCTGAACCTTAGTGATTTTTATAAGGAATTATATATTCTAGAAATAAATCCCTATGGAAGTTCGGGTAATAATAATAAAGGTAAGTATATTCAAAAACCTATGTGTCAAAGATGTTGAATGAAATACATAGTAAAATGTTTCAAAGGGACAGAAATATGCTATAGATGTGTAAATGAAAGTCATAAAGCAAGAACCTACCATGAAAAAAGGAAGTATCTAATTGAATCTAGGAAAGGGAAAGAAGTTCTTTATTAAGGATCAATTGAATGTTTTAAATGTAGTGTACATGTTTATTTTGAAAACACATTTCCTTCGAAGAAGTTTCAGGAATGGGGTCACCAGGATCAATCAAATATTTGTTTACCAATACCTAATGCCTTTCCGATTAAGGATGAAGAAACTGATAATGACCAATGAAAGGTATGGATTATTTCTTAACATATGTTTTCCTATTATTGAAATCTTAGGATATGATTCCTGATTTTGTTTGTAGGAAATAAGTATTTCAGAATAAGTTGGAAATGAATGGTTAATGGATCATGAAGAATGTTGAATGAATAAGAAGTCAACATGTAAGGGATTCAAGAGTTATGGTAGATTTTAGGATGGTGAAATTATTAAAAGTATTAAGGCTCTTTTGATGATGGGATTACATTAGAACAATTTTTATAGTACGTGTAACCCTGATGTTTGATATATGAAAATTTTATTCAAGGAATAATTATCTTTTTCCTTGTGGATATAGTTATAAAGAACCATTTTTGTTTATATGGTCCTTTAATTTGAGGTAATTACTGGTTAATACATTTTGGGATGAAAAAAGAAAGTTATTAGATAACCTTTGTGGTTAAAATATGTTATGGTTATTTTTTATGAATTTATCTCTTTTTGGGAATATTATAAAATTATGTAGTTTTTAAAAACGGACAACATGAAAACCATGTGGCAACCCGTCGCGTCGGATGAAGTTGTGGTAATCGAACCCACTACCAAAGTGCGACTGGTATTTATCACCTACAACTAGACTACGTGAAGTCCCTGGTTAGTATGAATAATTTTTTTTAGTTAGATGATTTTATGAATCAGGAATAAGTTGGTTTTTGGTAAATGATTAACCTATCGTGGAGGATATGTGATTAGGTTAATTACTTTTCAATATGAGACTTTAAGAGTAACTGAGGTTATTTGGAGATAAATTTTAAGATTTATCATGGAATACTATCCGATTAAATTTTTTATAGATTTGGGTTTAAATCTTTGTTTGTATTACATTGAAGAATTTTATGGATAGCTATTTATTGAATGGTTTTTGATGAACTTTGGGTTTTGTTGGACAAAATTTGGAAGTTTAGAGTATTATTTATTTTTATAAAGGATTATCCTTTTGGGGATTATCTAATCTTTTACTAATAATTTTGTTTTTGGTTAAGTTCTAAAGTCATGGAAAATATATATTTCGTCTTTTTTGGATTAGGTTATTCTCAAGAAGTGTAAAATATCACTCTTAATGTGAACAGGTCATCCTAGATACTCATCTTTTGGAGAAAATATGAGTTTGTATAAGAAGTCTAGTAAGAGATGAAAGTCTAAATGACAAGTAAGTAGGTTTACTTATGTTTTAGTTAATCTGATAAATAAATTCCTCAATGAAAAGTAACTTAAAAAAACCTTGTCTGTTAACTTTTCCGAATGGGGAATCAAATACCATTTAACCCATAACAAGTTTGTGATTTTATGGTGGTTAACATTCTCATAAACATGTTTTCTATCACTCTCCATCAGAACATGACCATTTTTTTCTCTTCAATATCCATGTTTTCATGGAATCCTAGTATATGTTGTCTCAGGTGACCTTTTTACTTCTCTTTCTTTATTTTAAAGTGATAGTTTTATTGACTCTTTTTCCAATGTGGGGCTTTCAATGAAGTTTCTGATCCCAATTTTAAAATTGCAAGGATGAAATTCCCAAAATGGGGGAAGGATGTAACATCCCAGGTAAATAAAGAATATGAAATTTTAATATTTATTAATATTTGTGAATATAATTTTAATATTACTTTAAAGGGAATGTATGTTTAATGGAGTACCCAGTATGCAACAACGTGTTTCTTCGAAATCTTACATTGTATACAAATAATATAATAATATTATTTTAAATGGTAGTTAACGCCTAGCCATTGTAATGGAGAGAATGAACAGAAAAAACTACAAAATTATTATATATGTTTGTTAAATATTTTTACATTTATCCAATAGATGTTAGAGGCTTAAAATAAGCAAAGAATTCGATTTTAAGCATAAATATTATAATGATCTTTAGAAGTTCGATTAAATGATTTTTGATGGAGAACCCTTTTTAAAAATACTTTTTTATCAATTTCATATGTTATATTTGACAAAATAAAATCCTTATTTAGAATCGGGACATCAAAATTTACTTTGGGTAAATTTTTGTTATAAAGTTCATTTTTTAATGAATAGTGAAAATGCTATATTTTAATTAAAAAACTTCTTTTAATCTAATTTATTTATATGGTTATATTATCTCTTTAATTGGGTTTAAAGTTTATTTGAAATATATTTTTACCATTTAATCCAATGGTGGTCATTGGAATTAATTTCACTTTGAAATTGGAAATAAACAAGTGTCAATATTTTGATAGATATTGTTTCATAAAAACATGTTATTTCTTTTGACAAGAGGAATTAATTATAAAATTAACTAATGAAAATTCTTTGTTTTTAATTTGGTAAAATTTAAATCATTTTTGAATTTGGAATATCAAATTTACTTTGGATAAATTTTTGGTATTTTTCTGACAAATGTTCATTTTTAATGAATAGTGAAAAATACAACATTTTTGTTCAAAACAAATTTTTCATCTAATTTAATTATATAGTTAGATTGTCCTTTTAATTGGTTTTAAAGTTTAATTGAATTAAATTTTTATCACTTAATAAAAAAATCATTGGAAGTAATTTCACTTTCCAATTGGATATAAAAATAAGTCAATCTTTTGATAAATTTTACTTTTTAAAAATCCCATCTTTGGTTCTGACAACGGGAATTATTTTGAAATTAAATACTGCAATTTCTGTGTTTGTAATTTGGTAAAATGAATTCAATATTTTGAATCAGAAGGTCTAAATTATATAATTATAACTCTTTTTTTGGACATTATAAATAGTAATGATGACAATTATCTTTAATTACCATGATTAATTTGTAATCGGATAGTTATGTGTAATAAAATAATATCATAATAATTTAAAATGACCAAAACATAAGTCCAAATACATTTTTTGGGTCATGTCTGACCATGGGATGGCTTGTGTCAACTTATGGACCATATGGAATTACTTTTGTGTGATAGTAACCTTTTATCATATTTTTTGAAAGGAAAATACAACCAAACTATGTAACACCTAAGTAAAAAAAATTAATTTTATTTAAATAAATAATAATTTAGATTATAAATTGTCATTTAAAATCTATAAATATTTCCTACATCATGGTATTTAATTTATAATTCTTATACATTAAATAAATAAATTTATTTATGACACCACGATGATGTAGTGATTACCTCATTAATGAACAATTTAAATAAAATGAAAAGATAATATAAAATCTAAGACATACATATGTCAAGAACCTATTGAATGGGTGGATTTCTAACCCTTATCACCATATACTCTAAATATATCATTGTGGGACCTTTAAAATCCAAAAATCATTTCATAATAAAGTAACATTTCAAGAATTTCCAAAAGTGACCCTCCTCCCTCTTATAAAAGGGCCCCACCTCTACCCCCTTACCCACACCTCTCAAGCCCTTGGATCATCCAAACTCTACTCATATTATCTCTCCACATCCCTCTCATACTCTTAGAAGCCTCACTTGGGGCATAAGTCTTCCCAAGGAAGCCTATGGCTCAAATCAAAAATAGTTACCCGATTTGGAGGTAATGTCTTCTCTCGAGTTTCTTCATTTTATTTTCCTTATTCACTAAGCACTATATTCTAATTGTTTTATCCCATAATAACACCAGTATAATAAGTATAATATGATGTTGTTATGAAAATTATTATACCAACACTTACACACACCTCCGTCTAATGGTTAAAGAACATATTGATTTTGTGGACGGCGAACTATTGCCTCACGAAATGATGACTGTTCAATTATCTCCTACCGCCTCTCATGGTAGCCATTAAGATGTCAATATATTTATATATGATGTATATTATGTTTATTTTTTCCTTATGTTTCTTTATTTTTCATTTATGCCATACCTTTATGGTTTCCATAATAGGTAAATGCGATAATTTCATTTTAGGAAGTGCGGACTACCGCCCCCTCAATGTGATTTTAATCGTTAATTCCATATGTGGGATGTATAAAGCATGTAGTTAATGATATTATATATTATATTATACTGGAATTATAATATAACTTTATATCATAATTTTTTCATTCCATTAATGTGAAATATAAATGGAAGTAGCGTTCATGCGTACGTACAACTTACCATCTCCACGAACGGTGCATTTCATTTCTTAAATTCAAGTGGTATGTACTAGTATAAATACATATATAAATAGATAAATATTATATATATTATATCTACATCATGAATATAACTATGTAGATAATGTATAATTTAATACATGAACAACTTGTAAATATAAGAAGTTCACTTTTGACTCAAGTACCAAATATCGACAAAACGACCTTTATAAACCTAAATGATTACATAATGTTTATAAAAATGTATTAATTCATATAAAAGGAAGAATAAACTTGAAAAATATTATTAAGCATGTAGAAATTAATTTAATTTTATCATTCAGGAATAACAAGGAACATACGAGCGAGTCAAGTAAGACACGTGGTAAGAGATTTCTTATCTCACTTTTAATTCCATGTGATTTCCATTGTTCGCCACTTATTTGTTGCATGTGGTGTGTTGTGTACATCCATTTCATATATATTTTCATTATTATATTTGTATTCATGGTATTATGTGATTAATTTGGTGTTTATTATCTTTTGGTCATACGATTCGATTTATTACAACGAGGTAAGGGGTTTTTATCTCACTTTTTATTCCCATGCGATTCATACAACATTTGACACTATTTACTTTTGTGTGCGGTATGTACTGACCATGATTGTATTCTTAGTGTAATATAATTTAATTTATGGGTTTTTACATCTTTATTGTATGATTCTTCTTTCATGGGGTGTATGTTTCGAAAGTTACCCAAAATCTGTAAGGGAACCTTTCATCCTCTTCTTTTTAAAAGACATATTTTTGTTATTTCTTTTAGTTTACATCTTATTATGATGGGATATGTTCTTCTATATCCTTATTGATGTAAATTATATTTCCAAGTGATGAGATACCATTTTCTCTCTCATCAAATCTTTTTCTGAATTTTAATGCAACATCATTTGGCTGTTGAATTTTTGTAGTGGAACTTCTTAACCCAATTTCAATTCATTGGGTTAAACCTCTGCTTCTTTATTATGTCATAATATGAATATTTTTGGATAACCGATGATTTTTTTACACTTAATATCCAATTATATTGGGTTTGTTTATATTTTTCACACATAATTATGTAATTAATTTATCCTTAATCTAAGGACACCGTCATTATAAGGGACATCGTCTCAATCTTCTTTCATTAAGGCATATTTTGTTTTAATATAAAACATTATTTTACACTATATATACACCATTGGATTTTCATTTCATTCAAAGGGAATATTTTTCTATGAAGCGTTTTACTAAACGTCAAAAAGGAATGTTTCTTTTAACATACGCGGTGACAACAACCTTTCTGCCATCATGAGTATTATTTGATTTTAGGCTTCCTCAACAAGCTGTAATGTTTTAAAAAAATACCATATACTCTTTTATGTATTTTGGTATTGAAAATAATTTTGATCATGGATTTGTTAGGTAAATATACTTAAGTTATATATTGTGATTGAAATGTGTAAATGTTTTCTTTCATTCATATTTGTTTTATGTCTTATGATTTAATAATGGTACATGGTCATTTGTCGAGTGGTTACGTGATAAACCAAATAACGGGTGGTTCCATGAATACCAGGATGGGTGGTTACATTATAACCTCCAATTTATTGGGTATGGAAGTCGGTTGTATGGATATTCCATTTAATTACATGTGTTAAAGTCCACCATATGGTTATTCCATTTAAGTATGTTTATGTTCCAAGTTACCTTTTTATGATATCTGTTCTTTATATGGGTAATCATTTGGTTACAAAAGGGTATGTAGTGATATTTTATTCAGTGAAGAGTATTTACTACTTCATAAAGGTGAAAATTATTTCTTATGTTAAAATATTCATGGTTTACTTGTTGTTTTTAAGAACTAATATTTTCCTTCTTTGTGTATTCCTTACTGTTCTTTTTATGATCATCCCATGTTTTTGAAATGTTTTTCACAAGACATAAAGTGGAATTGGGTCATGGATGGGATCAAGGAAATTTATTTTTTCTAAAACCTGAAACTAGACATGATTATTTTTTTCAAGAGTTTTTACTTTATGAAAAAAATGTAAACTGAGTATAAGTGTCTACTTTGTAATTTTTGAGATGTAATAGTTATGGCCTAATTCTCTAAAACTCTAAACCTGAAAAGATCCTCAATGTAAATTTTTCATTTCATTCAAGATTAAGTCATGTTTTAAGGATGGTTCCTTATAAGTATTATCTATTTAGATTATGTGATATTTATATCTAAGATATTATTGAGATGCAGTGTGGGGATATTTTTTTTTGGAGAATGCATTGAGGTTCACCAACGTCACAATATAATATATCTATATGGGGTGATATTGATACCTATGGGAAATAATTTGAGCATAGAGTCCAAAAAGACATATGAGTAGTCACATTATGGATTCACATTTATTACAGAGTGTTAGTGTTGTCCTTGTAGAAAAAACAGATTACTATAAGAGTGGGTTTGGGTTGATAGTGTAGCTAATGTTCATAATTAGGTTGATTCTTCATTAGTTGAGGGTAGTCGACTAATTTCAGGGTCTTAGTGTAGGAGAAAAACCCATTCATGGACATATAAACTAGAATATGTAACACATTGATCAAGAAAAGAATCTAGTAATCCTAGATATGACTTAGGTTATTATTGTGATATATGGGGTCCCATGGATCCTAAATTCCAGATCCCATTCAATAATGATAGTGATTAGGTAGTAGAAAACATCTTATTTGGAGGTAGTTTCATGGTCAAGGATCACATATGTATGATTAGGGATTCACCTAGATGGGATGAGCCTATATAGGGGATACTTCAGCCCTTGAAGGAGGACTAGTATTTGGAAGAAGATTCCCCTATTATGCTTAGAGGTTTGGAAGTAAAGGTTGTTGTTAGTTGTAGAATATGGAGGGATATGACCAGGTTATGCATGATATTATTTTATGTATGATCTATGTCTCCCCTACGTTGGATCCATTACATGTAGATATTGGAGAGAGTTATTCTTTCGTTTCTATATCCCTTCTGTGAGATACCAATATTTTGATAGTGCAATTTTCATGTTGTTTCTGGGTATAAGATCATATAAGAAGCGATTACTATATTTCACACATCTTTAATCAATGTAAGTGGACACTCAGTGTACATATTTTCTTATGCGACCTCTTGGTTATAATGATAACACCTTATAACCTCATCCTAATATTAGATTGGTTTTCCATAGTGTGAGCCCAAATTTTCTATCATTTCAAGAGATTCAGATAACTCCATTTGGATGAGACAATATTCTCCATCATTTATAAAAAGGAAATTTTGGCAGAATGGGTATGGAATATTAGTGGGAAGATAAAACCGAAATCCCATCAATTAGTGAGTTATACCATTAGTACAATGGAAACTTTAGACATTTTTATTCTATAATTAGTGGGGTATTATATTTTTGTATTCCCTGAATATATTTTGAGACTACCTCTGAGGATGGAACATAACTTTTGTATATACTTTCACCTTTGGTCGCACCGATATACATGATGGAATATCAGAAGGCCCATTCTAAGCTCTAAAAGATAAATGTGTAGTTATAGGACCTTTATAAGAAGGGATTTATCATACCTAGTGTGTCCTCCTAGGTGTCCCCAGTGTTTTTCCTCATGATGGAGGATGATATCCTGAGACAATGAGTTGATTATCAATGCTTGAATCAAGAGGTGATCAAGAAAAAGTACCCCTTATTGAATATTGATGACCTCTTTTACAAGTTTAAAGGTGAAATATGGTTCTAGTATGTTGATCTCGTGTATAGATACTACTATTTCCAATTTCATAAGGAGGATATAAAAATAAATAATTCTAATGTCGTTATGGTAATTATGACATCATGTATATTCCTTCTTAAGTGAAAATTTATTTAGCATTTTTATTATCACATAAAAATTGAACCATTGATCCCTTCCTATACCTTTTCATATTTTGTCCATTATAATGAAATTCGCATTTTATATACCTCTGAAAAAAGCATAAATTTAATTTGAGAATGGTCCTAGACTTACTCTGGGATCACTAGTTACATCATAACCTCATAATGTTTCAATTCTGGATTAAATAAGTTCACTCTTTAGGGAATTTTATCTTTGATAATGGTGCATTAGTGGACCTAAAAAATATTGATTTAGGTATTTTTTGGGATCGACCCAATAGTGTTTCTGAAATGAAAATATTCCTTGGATTGGAAGGGTGATATTGGAGGTTTATGGAATAATTTTCTATTGTTGTGTTGACTTTGATAGATTTTACACATAAAGTGAAGTGGTTTGGCTGGATTGATCAATGTCATCAAGCATTAAAGGATATGTGGTATAGGTTGATCAGTTTCAATGTGTTGAGTCTATGAGAGGAGGCTATTAAGTATGTATTATTCATCTGGTTTCTATATCTAGTATCATCATTATGTTGAATTATAGGTAGTAAATGATTACTTATGGGGTATTTAACAAGAGACCCCCTGACAAGAACTACATGAAACATTATTTGGAGATAGATATAGTAATATTAGACTTGAGTAAATGGATTCATTATCTTCTGGGTAATTACTTTATGGTTTACTCAGACCACTAGATTCCCATGTATGTATTTTTCCAATGAGACCTTAACAAAATAAAAATACCTTGGATGGAGATCCTATAATAATATGGCTTCATGATAGTATATACTCTAGTAAAGGGAAATGTGGTGTCATATTCAGTTAGTAATAAATCCAAATCTGACTTGGTAGAATATGTTTCAGCTTAATTTGCCTTGTTGTAGCTGACCCTGATGGAGGAGATAGGGAAACATTTTCTCAAGTCAATGGTAGTGATTCCACTACTTCTCTAGTGGGTCAAAGATGCTTATTTGGGATACATTGATTTTTATTATTAATTCCAAAAAATATTTAATAGATGCACTAGGTAACTTTTCTAAAAGTCAGAGTTCGTCGTCCTTTTATGAAAATAGAAAGTAATATTTGTCATGTTATGTGAGGAAGTACTGAAGGACATTCATACATCCCCATTATTGGTACATCCTACAGTGAAAAATATATACTTGGACCTTCAGTTATGGTTTTTTTTCGGATTTCATGAAGTATATTATTGTCAAGTTTGTTCTTTGATAACTCATGTCTCATCGAGTTATGTCATAACACCATGTTATAATGGGTTTTACACAGCTTTATAAGATCCCATAATAGAGGTATGATTACATATCAATCAATTATATGATGGGGTCTCTACATAAAGTGAGAGGACACAACTTTATGTGGGTGGTTGTTGACCATATGACCAAATAAGCTCACATCATCCCTAATAAGTTGCAGAGTATAATGAAAATTTTAGGTTGAATGTATGTGTGATATATTAGGCCAGTGTCAAGGGTGTAACCTCAAGGATTTTTTATGTCTATGATGATTAGTTCACATCATGGTCTTGGAGAGGTTTCCAAGAGGAATTGGGGAACAAATCATGGATGAGTATGGTGTTTTACCTTTAAATGGAAGGTCATGTTGAGTGAAGAAACCATGTTTTATATGTTATACTAATATCATGTGTGTTAGATATTTGTTGCAGTTGGGAGGGTCACTTTCCATTGGTAGAGTTTTATTATAATTATAGTTATCACTCTACCATTAGTATGACACCATTCAAAGCTCATTAATGCAGATCATTTAGGTCACCCTTCCTCTAGAAAAAGATAAGTCTATAATCACTTATGGGGCTCGAGATAGTGCAACAATGATGGATAAGGGTTAACTGACCAGTGAGAATAAGAATATAGTTTTGAGTTAATAGAAGTCTTACAAAGCCAAATTTTATATTCTTTTGGTGTTATATTATCAAGACCATGTATTCTTGAATGTCTCTCCTTAAAGAGGATTGTAGATATTTTTTTCAAGTTAAAAATTTTTCCATAAGGTTTATCATGTTATTATAGATACTATGAAATGATGGATAGGTTGTGAAACATTTTTACTTAACCCCATTATTTGATTGGGTGAATGATGTCTTCCACATCTGATAACTGAAGAGGTACATTCATGAATAAAAGAACATTGTTGAATTGGGAAAGAAAGACATTTAGGAAATATACACATTTTTAGAGTACCTGATGAATATTTGGGATCTTCCTGAGAGGATCCTTCAGAGGCAGACCATTCCATATGTTTGGGTTCTTCGGTGGTATGGTAACATCCATGAATGTTATTTAGGGCCTGAGATATAGACAAATGTTAAATACCCTCGATGTTTTATATAGATCATTATTTTTTAGATGAAAATCCATAAAGGTGGGAGGAATATAACTATTATTAGTTTAATTATTTGAAAAATTGAATATATATATATATATATATATGAGTCCTTTTTTGTAGTTTTATTTATGTTATAGGTTTCATAGGACCCTAGAATTAATATATAACAAATATTTAATGTATTAAATCCCTCATTTATGGTATATATTAAGAGTTAAATTTATCATTGAATGGAGTCATATATGAGGAATGTAAGACACCCATTGCTCTTGGAATACTGGTTTTACCCTCAGCATGACATTAATTTCATTCAAATCGGACGATGTGTCGATGAGATATTATGGTAAGATGATATATAAAATAAATAAATTATATTAATTAATTAATTTATGGATCTATACTAATTTCCCAATATTTAATTGATGTTATAGAATATAGTTAGGGTTATTCATATAACCCTTAGATCTTCTCAGAGGATACGAAGTTCCATCATTGGAAGAATCTTAGATAAACAAACATGAGAGGATCAAAGATGCATAATTAGATTTTCATAGGCATTTTCATCAACACATAAATTCTTATATGTCCTCAACAATGATACTATAAAATCACACATCTTCAATGATCGATCCAATTCAAAGATTGATTTATAATTTATGGATTTTGACACAATTATTCTTTAATTATAGCTTGAATGAATTTATCTACCATAAGTCCCAATATCTACCCATTTTCATTTGTCCCAATGAATTTTATGTTCGAATTTAAATTAATTTAAGGAATTATTCTATCTTAATTGGTATTTAAAAAAATGATCTTTGGATAGAACTTCATAAGACAACATTGTGTATCTATTTTATTATTCTATGGTTTTCTACAACCATTCATTTCCTTCTTTATCATAATCCATATTTTAACTGGTGGTTCAACCATTTTAGTTATGGTTTGAATCATGACTGAACCCTTGGATTCATATTAACTTTTTTCAATTAAATAGTTGATAGTGGTGTGTAATGATTCAAGGGACGTTAGAATAAATGAGATCAATCGATGGATTGAGTTCTGTTTTCAAGACCGTTAATATATGGGAATATTGATCGTCAATGTAAAATATTCTAGTGATGTGATAGTCATAAATCAACTATTAGTGTTGATAGGTCCATGATTGATGTACATGGATGTATCATCAGTAAGATTTGTTGTATAATCAATAGAAAGGATAGACACATGAGAATTTGGGAACAAACTTTATAGTCTGTAAGAAACCTGACTATACATCATGTTATATAGAAGAATACACGTCATACATTCTACTCTATTGAAAATCTAGGGTCTCTAACAATGTTAAATATTACACGAACTTTATATACGAACACAATCTATGTGAATACTCATGGGTAGCCACACTGTATATTGGGAGTACAATCCTAGGACATCAGGTGATCCTGCACACCCTGTGGATCCTATTACACAATGTGTATGTGAACCTCTACACATCATGGGGAGAATTGGGATATTTATAGGATTGTAAATTTTATTACACCCTACATACATCAAGGTAAATTTCATGTACATATCTTATAATTTTTTACCTATCATATCTCTTTTTTGGGACTCGGGTTTGGGGATGTGATTAGTCCATTATAAGAATAATTTCGCATAGGACATGTTGGTCACCTTTATTTTGGTATGTGAGATATAATGTTAGGTGATGCGAGTTTTATTCTCCTATAAGTGACTCTTGGCCAAAGATCGGGCTCAGGTGTGATCATCATAGTGATGTTGTGGTTGGTACTCCCATGGTGGTTGAGTTTTCCAAATCATTGTTCCCCCATAACATATGCACTTTTATAGTCCGTATGAATCCACATTACATAGTAATAGTCCTTCTATCTAAAATGTATGTACCACCTCATAATCAAGCTTCGGTAGTGATTGGGTCCTATACTAGATTCAGTACTTCCTCAACCAAGTCAAGTTCCAATGAGGCATGGGCCCTCCATTATATTCTAGTGTGGAGTTTTTTGTATTTTTGAATCATGAAATAATTTTCTCTTATTGTTGTGGGAATCCTAATCACTCTTAGATGGTTGTGAAGATCGAGGATTCTCTCTCTTCAACTAAGGTTTCTTATTCATGAGCATATATGTGTTGGGATTATATTCCCTCTTATGTTATGGTATGATCTAAAATTATTTTGTTTATTTCTACCTTTATTTTATTTAATTATCCCTAAAAGTTATTTATATAAACCACCCTAAATAGTAATTTCTTTCATTTGTCCTTTCTTATATAAATGATCGTCTATTTGGAGGATACTTTGGTGGACCAGATGTTGGTGGATCTTAGTTGTACCAGGAAACTGTGACCACGTACAGTGGTTAGATACTGATATTTTGCACTGGGCTCTCTCTTTATTCCTCAAATGTTCATTTGTGATGAGTTACATTCCATTTTTTGGGTGTGTATTTTTTCCTATTATACATAGCTTCTTGGTTATACGTTGATGTTTCCTAGATATTTCTACATTAAGTTATTTACAATCAAGGGGGTTTAGATTTTATTATTATCCCTACCCTATTGCATAGATGTTTGTTTATGAGTACATGTGCAATATTATAAGGCCTATCATCGAGTATGATATAGCAAATCAACACTAGTATATATCCCCTGACCTATTAGAAGATGACTTGGGGTGTCACACTCAGTTTACTATCGGTACAAGCATGTCCCTAGTGGGTCAAGTCATGACACTAACTCAGTGCAGAGACAAATTAATAAATAAATATTCTAATCCAAAAGAAGATATTATGATATTAGACTTGATGATTCATTATATTCTTACCAAAATTATTTCAAAACTCCCATTTTTATGTCACTGTATTATCTTTTCTAAAAAGAATCACCACATAACTATTGAGATAAAGCATCAAAAAAATTTGTGCCACTAAATAATAAATTTATAATCAATTTGGTAAATATGATCAGAGAAAATTACATATTCATGAGTTGGATAAAATAAAAATAGATTCATCTGAAATCATGTGAATCAATAAAGAAATAATAAAGGCTTCCTAGGACAGCCTCATCATTCACTATTAGTTCCATATTATCCAAAAATTCCTCTTTTACAATGAAAGGATAAAGTATCACCCAAGTTAGCTTCATTCCCACTAGTTTTTCCCACACATGTTTACCCATGTATATTCTTTTTAGGTTTTATAGGTTAAAATGAGTAACCCCAATAGATTGTCATTATCTATGGGAATAGGTTAAAGGAATTACAAAAAATTATAAATTAAGAATTAGATAAACTATAACTTTATAAAGCCATTTACCTATGCCACCCACCATGATATATATTTTCTTCACAAATTCTCATTAATTATCATAGGGACACTCTAAATTATAGGTGTCATTGAGGTGGATACGATCTTAATTTAGTTATAAATTTTTTATCTTTCTGTTCCTCTCTCTATTATTATGTCATAGTATTTTTATGTTTTATCTCTTATTATTAATTTTTGTTTCATAGTATAATACACATATTAAGTTCCCATATCATCATGTAGTTTATCAAAAATAAATATCAAATTTTCCCTATTTTATTGTGTAACTAGATATTTTTTTGTATATGATCACTTGTGTCTCTATAAAACCATTAACATATTATTACCCTAAATATGAGTTTTTTTATAATTATATCATTTAATATCTCCACACATTATCTCAATCAACCAAGAAGTGTGAATATTTCTTACATAATCGGATGTATATATAAGTTATTTTAATATTAATAACTTTACAAAATGATTTTTCTCTATATATATATCCTTATCTGTTCATTTTCACTATTTTATCATATTGACTTATGCATGGGTTCTTGTTATCTTCCTATTGTATGACCTCAAAAACAAAAATAAATAAATAATTATGAGAGTGGTAAAAAGTACAATATATGGGATACCTATGCTGTGAGATTACGTTTTGACTTATAAGAATGATTATGTGAGTGGGTTCTCAAATTTTATTATAAAGGGTGTTTGGAAGGTTCAGTGTCGGGAACCTCATTTGCTTGTTCAGCCAATGGATTAAAACTATTCCATTTTAGAGATCCAAATGAGTCCTATAATCATAATAGAAATTATGTATCTTCTTTTCCTCATAAGGAGATTAGGGAGGAAGGTGTAGTTCCCCACAGTCTTCCACTTCCTCTCAATGAAGAGATAAATGATGGGTTTTCATTTTGATGTAGTTGCGTGATTGGGGATGGAGTTACCGCACAAAAATAAAATAATTGTTTCAAGTATTTGAGTTTTTAAAAAATTTATTCTATTTTTTTCTTAATATAGATTTGATTGAAGCTTTATATTTTGATATTTTAATAGAAATTCAATCTCATTTGAAATAGAATGGATTGAAATTTTTTATGGGGAATGTTTTTTATTTGAATAGGAATACATAGGAAACCACTTACTTCTCATGTAACTATGATATTACTATACATTTCTAGGACATTAGTCATTCATTGAGTCTTGGTATTGTTTAAATTACAATTAAGCAAAGATTCCGGTCATACTGTATATTTTTGAGAGATTTGATGATAATATAGATTCAAATGATACCTCAACCAAGAAATTTTCTTCCAAAATATTGATTTTTTAAGAAGAAGAAAATTGTCCAATATTTTTAATTAAATTTAAATGACCTCCTCCAAATATAATTCTCAATCCTCTTCAATTTTTCAACTATAAAACTCATTAATTATGTTTTTTAATTTTGAAATATTAATTAAAAACCCTTCATTTTTTATTTTAAAGTTTTAAATCTTACAAAAAATTAAAATTTAAACTTCTAAATCACAATGAGATATGACATATGGTCTCCCTGTCCAATATATCATCATTAAAACCATAATTTTGATGTTTCATAGTAGTGAGTTCATGTACCAAGTATCAAATAATTCAATCCTACACCATATTTCCATTAGTTATTATCATATTAAAAGCTTATGATATTAATATACCATCTTCCCATAGGGTTGTATCTATAATCTATAGTCTTCCATGGAATTCCACCAATTAAAAAAATGATCCACATGTTGATTGAATTCATAAAATTTTTAAATTGAACCATAATCACCTCTTTATTTCTAAAATATGTATAGTATTGGATTTAATGACTATACAACTATGAGTCAAATCTTGTAGTGAAGTAAAATTTATTTGAGGAATTCCTTGATAATCATTGGGGGAAGTCCGTGCATCCACCTTCCAAACCTCTGACTCAACCTGCTCAACTAAAGAAGAAAACTTGACTAATAGCTTGAGTGCATGATCACAAGGAAAATACATAGAACCCTATTCGCCTCCATGATATCCATTTTCACCTTACACCTTCCTCTAGAATCAATCATCATTATAAAAATAATAACAAAAACTATAATAATATTAATAAATGTATCAATTCTTCACTGTGGGTATTGAAATAAGTCTTAAACCGAGACCAGAATTGTCTAAACTCCCTTCCTACCCTGACACTCACCCATGATGTGCATGGTATCGTAAAAACAACTACTACTACAACATTATTTCCTTTCCATATAATTACTGAAAAATTATTTTATTAGGAGATCTATATATAGGGATTTAAAAGGGAAAACCATTCATGTGGGGGAATCTCTATTTTATATCCCTAAAATGGGCTTAATCCTTGTTTTTCACTGAGCTTTTATCTTATGGTTTGGATCCAGATGCATCATCTATATACTAAATCTTATGACGGATGATTAAATATGATGATAATTGATTGAATATCAGTACTGATGATTGAATATTCATACAAAAATTGAATCTTAATTTTTAGGCTTATTACATTTGATATAGGATTTTGAAGGATGATGGAGTACTAAACTCATCCTGATTTAAAAAACCATAATTACAGTGGAAGGGGTGATAGATTCTGTAATTGAGGAGGATATATGATTAGTTGAGAATGAATTCCAATTTGAAAATTTCACAATAAAGACCTAATTCATGCTAGATAGGTTCATCATGTGAGTTTGATCAATAGATAGAGAGAAACATTTCCAAGGGAGGACCCATCTATATTTCCTTATTATATTACACTATTCCAAAATCTTTTTAACTTATTCTACGGTTATAATTTCATTTAGATATGCATGTACTATTCATTATTTTCATTTACTTAATATTTATTTTCATTATTGTCTTTAGTTTATTTCTTTTGTAGTAGTTTAGATTTTTTTTAATTCATGGACTATTAGTTTTCAATCATAATACTATTCATATTTTAAAATCTACATTTGTCAATTTTTTCATTCTAATTCCCTAAATATTTTTTGGGTTAACTATTTTAGAGTTTTAAAGAATGGTTTCTTATTTCTATAATTTTGAGAATATCACATAATGATGGAGTTTATTGAGTATAAATCTAGGGTTTCAATCATCAAGGGCATTGAATAAGTGAATGAGAGTTTAAAAAATTGTCATTATTTGATCTTCTTGAAGTATATCAATTTAATTTTGATGTATTATTGTAGATTGAATTTTTTAAGTTTCTTTTGTTTTTTACAAGATTATCAAATTTTAATTATGGTTGAATATTAAGTTGTTGAATCTAGATTTAAGGTTTTGATGATGTGATTCTTGATTCTAATTGTAATCATGTAATTTTAAGATCGATTAATGACAAAACATTTCACCCTATGAAATTATATAATCTAAGGATCAAATTTTAATTTGAATTCCCTTTACATAAAATTTTTTAAACTTATATAATTTAATACTTAATTTTAATTTGAATTCATATTTAAGAAAACCCCATTATTATATTGAAAAATATAAAAATTAATAAAAATGAATTCTATAATATAAATTCCCAAAATTAACATTAATACTACATTAGTGATGTTGAGTAAACTAATTTTACTGTTATAACCCCACGAACAATATTTCAATACACCAAATACCATCAACCATGACCACTATTTAACTATTTTTCAATTGATGAAGTTAAAGGAAACATAAGGAACTTAAAGGAATAATGTATTTTCATTTTAACTCTTTGAATTTAATAAAATACACTTTTTATTTTTATTTTTATTATAAAAAAAATGTTAATAGAACTATAGAATAATTTATCCTGTTATAAAAAAATAAAAAAAATATATAGTCATTTTTCTTTTATATTTTACAAAAAAACAATAGGTCATAGTTGAGTTTTACATGTGGGTAGAATTCACTTTAATAGATGTATTGATTAGTGATATATATTGATTTAATTGTTTAGTTTATATTTTTCTCCAATTTAATGAATGGCCTATTTTTAAATTATCCATCATATCCATCCCCTAGGTGGAACATGTAAATATCAATTGTAAATTTATATTAATGAAAATATTATTTTATAGCTTTCCTATAGGTAATATAATTTATAGATGATGTTAATGAATATAATAAGATAATAATTTGGAAATGTTTTAAAAATAATGTGAATAATGAAATTTTAGTTTAAATTGGAGGATTTATTTACCATTTTTCTAATTAGTAGTATAAAATTGTTATATATTTTATATTTAAAACGATAAATATTGGGAGTGTTTTTGGTGTTAAAAATTAGAAAATTAAAAACAGATGAAACAAGATCCTCATTATATTATTGATTATTACATATTTCATTTTCACGTATACGTTATAACACTGTAGGAAAAAGATCATTTAATAGAGGGTTTTTTGTGGTGTTTTTGAGTTTCATCACAAAATTTTTTAGTATTTAACAGTAGTGTTAGAAAACTACAAAATAGATTTGGTAGTTTTTTAAGAATATATCACTATTTAGTTGTTTTTTAGCAACAGTATATACACGAGATAAATAATTAATTTTATTTTTAAAATTTATTTGAGTAATTTTTTAAGGAATTTTTTTTAAAAAAATATCATTAAATGAATATTAATTAATATTAATTAATAATTTTCAAATATATATGTAGTATAAATAATTAATTACTAGCATTAAATAAGTCTAATTTAGTATTTAATTATTAAAAAATTTATAAATTACATATTTATTTTTAATTATTTTTTATTAATAAAAATAAATTATAATATATTAAATATATCTTATTAATATTTAAAGATCTTTAAATAAGATAATTGATTA
Organism: Viscum album; assembly: GCA_963277665.1. Taxonomy (NCBI): domain Eukaryota; kingdom Viridiplantae; phylum Streptophyta; class Magnoliopsida; order Santalales; family Viscaceae; genus Viscum; species Viscum album. The sequence goes on along the minus strand of OY728138.1, from coordinate 915,899,311 downwards.
TATTTTAATTCTTGAAGACAATTTCATGAATAAATAAGTATTGAAGTAGCATCAATAGTCTATAATTCAAGAAGTCTGAGACATAAAAAACAATAATGAAAAGAACATGTGATTTAACATGATTTGGATATGTTTGTTTATATATTCATAGTAAAAAACACCCATTTATGCGTTTTATTAATTTTAAAAGAAATATTAAACTTTTAAAAAAGATATCTAATAGATAGAAAACAAATATAGAAAATAAATTGAATCATTACAGATACATGAACCTAATTAAAAGGAACTAAAGAAAATACAGACCTATAGGCCTTACCATCGATTGATATTCCATCCTCAATGAATGATATTTGAAGTTCTTAGAGTTGTTAAGGATTACTTCATTGAAACCTTTGAAGTAATCAAGATATCTTCTTCATAATAACTAGGCATTGAATCACAACTAGAATCCTTTTTAAGGGTAAAATCTGTATTGAAATATGATGATGTAGAATGAAAGTCCATAGAAGACAAAATGACATGAACATTAGTGAAATATCTCCATCTCATGATCTCCCCCACTCTATCTCTATCTATCTATCTCTCTTCAATTTTCGCTCTATAATTCAAAATGATACTAGATAAATAGATTGATCATCGATGAAAAAATTATCTTGGAACATAATGATGGAAAAATGTTTTACAGAACTGGTGTAACCACCAAGAAAAATTGAATCATTATTGGATTAACTTGGGGAAAAGAGCATACTCATTGATCTTTTATGGTCTAGTGGGAATAGTGAAACAAAGGAAACTGATTGGATGGGTGTAAATGGTCACAAATAGAACAAGAACAAAAACAATATAGCATGACCCAGAGCCACATGATCATTGGTTATGAATTACTTATATTGAAGTTGTGTACTTGAAATAGTGAGAGTGGGATAATAGTGAAACCCAAATCACAACCCATATAAAAAATTCCAATATAGATAAAATAAAAACTCAAAATCAATACAAATATAAGAATATAAATAAATGAATAAATTTTTTTACATAAGTATGAAAATAATTGAACTATGTTTCAACTATAAATCTAATTTAAGTATGAAAATTAATATATCACCACCATTTATATATAAAAATAGGGGTGGTGTTCCTTCACCAATCATTATTAAACACAAACCATTTTATGAATATCTAATTTTATTTAAAAATTTATGGATTTCAATATTCATATACGAAATATCAATTGTATTTTCATTGATGAGTATCTTACTCACACACACTATAAAATATTCAATGATTTATATTACAAAATGATGTCTCATTTCTAAATGTTCAGTCCCGCCATATAAAACTAGGTTATTAGATAAATATATTGTCAACTAACTATTATAATAAACAAAAACATGGGTGTTACATAATGAGAGTTTAGAATGTAAACCTTTAAGCCAAATAACCTTCTTGAATGATTCTTTCAGTGGAATATAATTTTCCTCATTGTTTTAGAGAGCTGTAATAGATTGTGTATTACATTTAAAGGAAATTAAACCCCCATAGGTAGTAAAAAATATATATTCCAAGAATTTCATTATTAAAAAATTCAAGTATAGTCAGAATACACAAAGCTAATAAAAAGTTTACTATAATTCACATCGTTTTCATAACAAATTGATAGTGGTGTTGTAGATAAGTAATTCCACAAAACCATTTAAGGGTATGCCAATGTGTTCAACCAAAATTTCTCATAAACATAATAATATTACAAATAAATAAGTTAACACATATCCGAATATAAATCACTGAAAAAGTAATACAAACTACAACATTTTCTTAAGAAATTAAAATCATATATTCAATTCCTACATAATTAATATGCATTTTTGAAAGTGAGAGATTAAATTTTTGATAAAAAGAATAACTTATTAGTTTTAATGAATAAAATAAATACCACTAAAGGACTGTAACAACGTATGAGAACTATGATGATTAAAGAAGTTTGATTTTTTATCCTAAATAATATTTATACTTATAATTTACTTATCACAACTGAGATCCTTCGTTTACAATTATTTTTAATTAAGACTTAGTGATCAATCTCATATCATGATACATGAGAAAATTTTATTTATCATAAATAATAAAATAAATATTGTAATTCTTGAAATATTTAAAATAAACATGGGAATAAAAATAAATCTTATTAATAAAATTATAACATAATAGAATAAAAAAATTTATACCATTTATTATAGGTGTTGTAACACCCCAAGTCTCCACGGTACGCCTCTCCTTAAATAATACAACAATGTGTGATGTACGCAACTTCGAGATCAAGTGCACCACGACCTATCAAAATAGTCATTTAAAAAACTATTATGAATATTAATAACCAAATTTTAAATTTTATATATATCCCATATAATTTTAACATTAATCATTTGTTTTTATTATATATAATATAAGGACAAATTCAGTTTATCAGATAAAAGAAGGATTTTACAAAAAGAAATGTCGTTTTTCCTCCTTTTAATGGTGAACCCTTTCTAAATCCAATATTTGAAGATTTTATATATTTAATTTGATGAAATTAAATTCTTCTTTATATGCGGGACATAAAAATTTAGTTTGGATAAATTTTTGGTGTTTTCGGATAACATTCATATTTTGATGAATAGAAAAAGATAATAAATTTTAATTGAAAACAACTTTTTTAATCAAAATAATTTATATTGTTAAATTATACATTTGAATGGTTTTGAAGTATTATTAGATTATATTTTTATCATTTAATCCAATATTTTTCATTGCATGTAATTTCACTTTTAAGCCGGACATAAACACATTTCAATTATTTGATAGTGTTTACTTCTCAAAAACCTGCTTTCTGGTTTTGACAATGGGAATTAATTTTAAAATAATTAATGCAACTTATATGTTTTTAATTTGATAAAATGGACATCATTTTGGGATTAATAATATCAAATTATTGTATGGTTAATTTTTGGTATTTTTTGAAAACATTCATTTTTTTATGAATAGTGAAAAACACTCTGTTATTGTTTAAAAAACATCATTTTATTTAAATAATTATTTATTTTATTTAAATATGTTTTCTGTAAAAATATATTCCTAATACCTATATTAATTCAATGTAATCTATTAAAGTTATTTTAAAATAAATTTGTATGTATAAACTTTTATGAAATTTTTTAAAGTCTTTTACCCAAATTCTAGGGACGTTAGCAAATTTACATAAAATGTAATTTTACCGATTCTGTGAAATGAATTTAATAAATCCTAGAGACACTGTTGATATCAGTAAGTAAATATTTTTTCAATAAGATGAAAATAATTTTGATGAATAGTAACTTTTTAATTTTATTTACCACGGTTAAAAGTAAATATGTTAATTAAAGGTAACAATGATATCATAATTACCCAAAAACATGTCATAATTCTATTGGTTAAGTATATTTAGACAAAAATAAATCTTAGGAATAAAATATTTTCTGTTATTCCACTTGTGTAACGCCCCGACCCCTGCTACCCAGAGTCGGTGCATTACTTCGTAACATTGGCATGATCACAAAAGATCAAGTCTCGAAATACCGATTAGTTTAGTAGCCTTGGAAACACTAGATACATTCATAAGTCTTACATTAGATCATAAAGTGAAAAACTAATAACAAAGTCTTCATAGTCCACACTCATATCCTCTTCTGACTATCCCTGCAGGTCATTCATAAAATACTTCTTCACATCCTGGAAAATATTAAAACATTGAAAGGGGTGAGCTCAGATGCTCATTAAGGATAAAAATATTGCGGAAGCTTTCATAAATAAACATAAAAATTCAAGGCAATGTATAACTAAAACAAAAGCCTTTTAAACTTGAACATCAACATAAAATGGAAAAGGTAAAATGAGATAATGCCATTCACTTCTTCACATGGATATTCTACTGGTCGAATAATCACATGCAATATCAATAACCACTTTCATAATGATGGAATGCATAATGCCAGACTATCATAACCACGAAGTCAAGGCCTCGTGCCAAGACCACAAATAAGATTTTGTCAAGGCCTCGTGCCAAGACACTAGTTTGTCTCATGAGACCTACCGATGCATCGAGGAGCAATAGCGGGCTCCACCCGTCACTTATTAAGTCCAATGCATTCCTCATATGAATAGATTTAAACATATCATAAACCATAACATAATCGTATCACATAAAACATGCATAAAGGAAACATAAAATTTCCACATTTCAATCACAAGATATCAATACAACACATTGATATAATAAAAATGCTTTCAAAACCATTTTCAATACCAAAATAAAAGAAAGTTAAAACTTTGTATTTATTTTTCATTAAAAAAATGATGGCTTGTAGAGGAAGCCGAAACTCAAATAATGGTCACGGCGGCGGAGAAGTCGTTGTCGCCGCATAAGTACAGAAAGAAAAACATTCCCTTTTTGTCTTTTAGTAAAAAGCTTCGTATGAAAAAGATTCCTTTTGAATAAACGTAAAGGTCAAATGGGTTTATACCCCGTATAAAAGAAAGTTGTGTATAAAACCAAATATGCCTCAATGAGAGGGGATTGGGACGAAGTCCTTAAAAAGATAATTTTTAAATAAAATATATATATTATGTGTATTCACTATATTTACACATAACGAAAGTATAAATACAGTATACGACATAATAATATCATGACATAATTTGAAAGTAGGAGATTAACCCAAAGAATAGAAATTGGGTTAAGAAGTTCCCTTACCTTGTGTCCGACATGACTCAACCGTTCTTTAACCTCCTGAATAATGAACTAGAGTTAATATCTACCTTATTAAGAACCATTTTAAATTTCATTATCCTTTTTATATCACTTATTACAATGTTATGAACATTATGTAATTATTTAAGTTAATAACGGTCGTTTTGTCGATCTTTGGTAACTTGAGTCAACAATAAACTTCTTATAATTACAAGTTGTTCATGTGGTAGAATATCCATTATATCCAGAATTATATTCATGATTTAGATGTCATATATATCTTATATATCCAGTATATACATTCATTTATAATATTACGTAACGTTTAGAGGTAAGAAATGAAATGCACCGTTCATGGAGACGGTAAGCCGTACGTACGCATGAATGCTACTTTCATTTCAATTTCATATTTAATGGAACTAAATCATAATGATATAAATGTATAATATAATTCCAGTATAATATAGTGTATCATACCATTTTCTTCATCCTTTATACATCCCACATATGGCATTAACGATTCAAATCACTTTGAGGGGGCGGTAGTCCGCACTTCCTAAAATGAAATTATCGCGTTTTACCCATAATGGAAATCATAAAGTATGCCATAAATGAGAAATACAGAAGCATAAGTAAAACATAAACATATTATATATCATATATAATAATAGTTACATCTTAATGGCCACCTTTGAAGGTGTTATATGAGTGTTGAACAATCATCGTTTCGTGAGGCAGAAATTCACCATCCACAGAAACCGTATGTTCTTTAACCATTAGATGTAGGTGTGTGTAAGTGTAGCTCGAATACTTCTTATACAAACATCCTAGTATATTTAGGATACTTTTGTTGTTACAAAAGAAATGAATAAAAAGAGTTTAGGTGGTTGGAGAAGAAAAATAAAACAAAACAACATTAGAAAAGACATTACCTCAAAATAGGGTAACTCTTTTTGATTTGAGCCAAAGGCTTCCTTGGGAAGGGTTCTGCCCAAAGTAAGGCTTCTAGGAGTAAGAGGGGGAAGTTGGGAGAGTATTTGGGCAGAGGTTGGCCGATCCAAATGGCTTGAAAGTGTAAATGAGGTGGGAGAGGTGGGGGCCTTTTATAAGTGGAGAGGAGGGGCACTTTTGGAAAGATTGAAATGTTAAATTATTTCACAATGCTTTTCGGATTCTAAAGGTCCCACACTTATATAATTAGAGGCTAAGGTGATAAGGTTTCGAAATGTCTTCATCCAATAGGCTTTGGACAAGTGTAAGCCTTGGATTTTGCATTATCTTCTCATTTTATTTTAATCATTAAATAATGAGGTCATCGCTGCATCATAATGATGTCATAAATAATTTAATTTATTTAATGTCTAAAAATTATAAAAAAATATACTATGATGTAGGAAATATTTTTATCTTTCTAATGAATATTTATAGTCAAAATTTGGACTTGTTTAACCCCACTTAAAAACTGTTTTAGTAAAATAACTCATGTTTGTGTCAATTTAATTTTAACATTAAATAAATATATATTAATGTCATTTTCCAACTAAAGTGGCTCCATGGGGTCCCCAGGTTTACCCATGGGTTGTCTTGGTCGGCCATGACTCATCCAATAGGAGTAGGACAAGTGTCATGCTCATCTCATATTATTAAAACATTATTTGTACCTTAAACTACACTAATTACCTCTAATCGCGATTAAGAACTTAAAAGTTACTATTCACCAAAAAAATTATTTTAATCTTATTGAACCACATTTTACTTCTTAATGACAACCATGTATGTAGGATTTTTGAAAATCAAATCACAGAAGTGGTAATATTTCATTTAAACGAAAAATCAGTTATTTAACTACCACTTAGTGGTTTCACTATTCATCAAAAATTGAAGTTTTTCAGAACAAGGCCAAAATTTCACCCTAAGATATAATTGATATTCCGAATTAAAAAATGATGACTATTTTACAAAATTCCAAACATATAAGTTGAATTAATTAATTTTATAATTAATTCCCGCTGTTACGACAAATAGCGTGTTTTTAAGAAACAATTTATATCAAAAGATTGGCAATTGTTTATGTCCAATTTCAATGTTAAATTAATTCTAATTACCACCATTGGATAAAATGGTAAAAATATATTCTAATTATACCTTAAAGCCACCAAATAGTATAATTTATCACAATAAATTATTTTGATTAAAAAAGTTGTTTTAAAGTATTTTTAACTATTCATAAAAAATTAGAAGTTCTCAGAAAAATACCAAAAATTCAACATAGGCTAATTTTGATATTCCGAATCCAAAAATGAAGTCCATTTTGAAATATAAAATTTCTATAATTTTAAAAAGTGGTTATTACTATTCATAACGGCTACATTGATTAGTCGCGGTGTTTTAGAACTCGAAGTTGCGTACAATGCAAGCTATTGCATTATTGAATGAGAAGCGTATCGTGGAAGTTCGGGGTGTTACATTCTCCCCTCCTTCAATAAATTGTGTCCTCGCAATTTGAAATTTTTCTTTGAAAATAAAAGGTTGAAAAGGGAAAATACCTTTGAGGAAAACCCACATCGGAAAAAAGGTTAATAAATATATAACATTAAAAGAAAGCAGGATAAGTACAAAGGTCACCCGATATAGCCCATTCTAGGATTATATGAAAATATGGATATGGAGGAGAAACAAACCATCAAGGTCTGATGGAGAGTTATAGAAAACAGGATTAGGAGAAAGTTTAACCACAAGAAAATCACAAACTTGTGATTGGTTAAACGGTCATTGAATCCCCAGTTGGAAAAGTTAACCGACAACATTTTTGTTTTAAGTTACCTTTTATAATGTTGAGGAATTTATTTAGGAGATTTACTAAGAACGTAAGGGAATATACATACTTGTTATGTATACTTTCATTCATTAATAAATTTTTACCACAAACCCAACTTTTACTCCAAATGGTAACGGAACTCAAAAATATTATATTTATCCTAATTGTATAAGGTTCAAAATGTTTACACATACCATTTAGATTGGTAAAACTATTTTGTAATAACCAGGGACTTCCTGTAGGCTAGTGGTAGGAAATAAAGGCTTGTCACACTATGGTTGTGGGTTCGATTCCTGCAGCTTTGTCCGACGCGACGGGTTATTCCCCACCCTACAGGTTGTCCTTTTTCCTAAAACTATAGTATTATAATATTCCAAAAATAATCTTTAGAAATTCTTTAACCCTAAACAATACTATCCATGGTTCAACTTAATCCATTCCAACCTTAATAGTTATCCAAAATACCTCTGTCCAGACTTCCTCTAAAAGGTCTCTAAATTCCAAAATCAATTGTAACATCAGATTCCCCATACAAAGAAAAGTTTCTCTTATTGTCACATACTAAAAATATGATTACCTTAATCATATTAAAACCTTACTGAAATCAACAAGTACTGCAGTACAATCCATATATATATATCACATTATTCTTATAACCAGAATGTAATCCTTGAGTCCAAAAGCACTAATACATTAATTATTCCGCTTCAACTGTAGTCACAGCATAAGATTGGCCTTGATCCCTTGGCCTTTTCTGAGGTAAGTTTCCTTGACGCTTAGGACATTCATTTGCATAATGCCCGGTTTCCCTACAATTGTAGCATTCAACTTTGACAGCCTCTTTCTTTCCCTTGCAATCACGAGCCTGGTGACCCTTTTCTCCACATTTATAACAAACTCCCATTCCTTTTAGGCAAGTACCAGGGTGATTCTTCCCACAATTATCACATAATGGAAAATCCTTCTTTCCCTTTTTCCCTTTATCTGTCTCTTGTTCCACCGTTCTCTTCTTCTCTTGCTTTACTTTGTTGTCATAAGACTTAGAGAATTCCTTTTCTGTCTTGATAGCACACGAGACAATATCTTCGTATGATGAGAAGGATTGTGATACTAAAGCTCGACGGAGAAATGGTTTTAACCCATCAAAGAAACGATCAATCTTACTCCTTGGGTTACGTATATAATCGGCAGCATGCATCGCTAACCTTGTAATGTTAGCCTCATACTTTGCGACATTCTCATCCTCCTTCTGCCTCAAACTCAGAAATTGCCTTTCCATATCTGCTCGATGGTCACGAGGAAAATATTTTTCTAATAAAATCTCTTTGAACTCCCTCCATTCCATATTCGATACGTCATCATCTTCCTTTGTGTTTTGAATCAGCGACCACCACTGATCGGCATCTCCAGTGAGGCGGTAAACTGCCATGACAACCTTCTCCCTTTCACTACTCCCCAAGGCATGGAATATTTTCTCTAAGGAATTTATCCATTGCTCAGCTACTGTATGATTTGTACTCCCATTGAAGGTTGGTGGTTGTTGCCTCATGAAACGGTCTAGCATTGATCCTCCACGTTGCGGATCCGGGTGCTCCATACGAGTAAGGTTATTATTCATAACCTGCGTGAGTTGTCCCAGTACGGTGAGAAGCTGATCAGCACCAGTTGTATCTCCAGATCCACAATAATTATCTTGAGCAGGAGGGCAATCCCTACACGGAGTTCGTGCATTGATATGGTTTCCATTCCTTCCACTAGGCGCCATTTATAAACAATGGCATAAACTAGATTAGTTTATGAATCAAAATACATAATTCCATACTTGTTAAACACTTTACATAAATTGAACTATTTATGGATATAATCCATAATCATAAAAAGAAATGTTTTCTTTGAGGAAGTATGTACGCATAACCCTTCATAGTGGTTTGTAAATAAAATGAGAATTATCCTAAGCATATCCCGCGGGAGTGTCGTAACCAAGAGTGCAGAAAGGCCCATTGTCGTGCACCAGTTCCCGTTCGAGTCTAGCTCAAAGCGGTGTTTTCGGGTTTTACCCCTAGGTACATATGTTCCAGAGCCGCCTCTACCTGCTCGTATCCAGACAGGGATGTATTGCTCGGAAAACACATAACATCTCTATAATACCAAAATTCTAGGAAGTTCTTCTATACTAATCCTCAAAGGCTATCTTTGGGCTATGTGCTCTAATCAGAGTTTATCTAAATATAGCTTCCAAGGTTAGTACTAAACTGCCTCTGATACCAACTGTAACGCCCCGACCCCAGCTACCCAGAGTCGGTGCATTACTTCGTAACATTGGCATGATCACAAAAGATCAAGTCTCGAAAGACCGATTAGTTTAGTAGCCTTGGAAACACTAGATACATTCATAAGTATTACATTACATCATAAAGTGAAAAACCAATAACAAAGTCTTCATAGTCCGCACTCATATCCTCTTCTGACTATCCTTGCAGGTCATTCATAAAATACTTCTTCACATCCTGGAAAATATTAAAACATTGAAAGGGGTGAGCTCAGATGCTCAGTAAGGATAACAATATTGCGGAAGCTTTCATAAATAAACATAAAAATTTAAGGCAATGTATAACTAAAACAAAAGCCTTTTAAACTTGAACATCAACATAATATGGAAAAAGTAAAATGAGATAATTCCATTCACTTCTTCACATGGATATTCTACTGGTCGAATAATCACATGCAATATCAATAACCACTTTCATAATGATGGAATGCATAATGCCAGACTATCATAACCACGAAGTCAAGGCCTCGTGCCAAGACCACAAATAAGATTTTGTAAAGGCCTCGTGCCAAGACACTAGTTTGTCTCATGAGACCTGTCGATGCATCGAGAAGCTATAGCGGGCTCCACCCGTCACTTATTAAGTCCAATGCATTCCACATATGAATAGGTTTAAACATATCATAAACCATAACATAATCGTATCACATAAAACATGCATAAAGGAAACATAACATTTCCACATTTCAATCACAAGATATCAATACAACACATTGATATAATAAAAATTCTTTCAAAACCATTTTCAATACCAAAATAAAAGAAAGTTAAAACTTTGTATTTATTTTTCATTAAACAAATGATGGCTTGTAGAGGAAGCCGAAACTCAAATAATGGTCACGGCGGAGGAGAAGTCGTTGTCGCCGCATAATTACAGAAATAAAAACATTCCCTTTTTGTCGTTTAGTAAAACGCTTCGTATGAAAAAGATTCCTTTTGAATAAACGTAAAAGTCAAAGGGGTTTATACCCCGTATAAAAGAAAGTTGTGTAGAAAACCAAATATGCCTCAATGAGAGGGGATTGGGACGAAGTCCTTAAAAAGATAATTTTTAAATAAAATATATCTATTATGTGTATTCACTATATTTAATCATAAAGAAAGTATAAATACAATATACGACATAATAATATCATGACATAATTTGAAAGTAGGAGATTAACCCAAAGAATAGAAATTGGGTTAAGAAGTTCCCTTACCTTGTGTCCGACTTGACTCAACCGTTCTTTAACCTCCTGAATAATAAACTAGAGTTAATATCTACCTTATTAAGAACCATTTTAAATTTCATTATCCTTTTTATATCACTTATTAAAATGTTATGAACATTATGTAATTATTTATGTTAATAACGGTCGTTTTGTCGATCTTTGGTAACTTGAGTCAACAATAAACTTATTATAATTACAAGTTGTTCATGTGGTAGAATATCCATTATATCCAGAATTATATTCATGATTTATATGTCATATATATCTTATATATCCAGTATATACATTCATTTATAATATTACGTAACGTTTAGAGGTAAGAAATGAAATGCACCGTTCATGGAGACGGTAAGCCGTACGTACGCATGAACGCTACTTTCATTTCAATTTCATATTTAATGGAACTAAATCATAATGATATAAATTTATAATATAATTCCAGTATAATATAGTTTATAATACCATTTTCTTCATCCTTTATACATCCCACATATGGCATTAACGATTCAAATCACTTTGAGGGGGCGGTAGTCCGCACTTCCTAAAATGAAATTATCGCGTTTTACCCATAATGGAAATCAATAAGTATGACATAAATGAGAAATACAGAAGCATAAGTAAAACATAAACATATTATATATCATATATAAAAATAGTTACATCTTAATGTCCACCTTTGAAGGTGTTATATGAGTGTTGAACAATCATCGCTTCATGAGGCAGAAATTCGCCATCCACAGAAACCGTATGTTCTTTAACCATTAGATGTAGGTGTGTGTAAGTGTAGCTCGAATAATTCTTATAACAACATCCTAGTATATTGAGTATACTGGTGTTGTTACAAAATAAATGAATAAAAAGAGTTTAGGGGGTTGGAGAAGAAAAATAAAACAAAACAACATTAGAAAAGATATTACCTCAAAATCGGGTAACTCTTTTTGATTTGAGCCAAAGGCTTCCTTGGGAAGGGTTCTGCCCAAAGTAAGGCTTCTAGGAGTAAGAGGGGGAAGTTGGGAGAGTATTTGGTCAGAGTTTGGCCGAGCCAAATGGCTTGAAAGTGTAAATGAGGTGGGAGAGGTGGGGGCTATTTATAAGTGGAGAGGAGGGGCACTTTTGGAAAGATTGAAATGTTACATTATTTCACAATGCTTTTCGGATTCTAAAGGTCCCACACTTATATAATTCGAGGCTAAGGTGATAAGGTTTCGAAATATACTCATCCAATAGGCTTTGGACAAGTGTAAGCCTTGTAGTTTGCATTATCTTCTCATTTTATTTAAATCGTTAAATAATGAGGTCATCGCTGCATCATAATGATGTCATAAATAATTTAATTTATTTAATGTTTAAAAATTATAAAAAAACTACTATGATGTAGGAAATATTATTATCTTTCTAATGAATATTTATAGTCAAAATTTGGACTTGTGTAACCCCACTTAAAAACTGTTTTAGTAAAATAACTCATGTCTGTGTCAATTTAATTTTAACATTAAATAAATATATATTAAAGTCATTTTCCAACTAAAGTGGCTCCATGGGGTCCCCGAGTTGACCCATGGGTTGTCTTGGTCGGCCATGACTCATCCAATAGGATTAGGACAAGTGTCATGCTCATCTCATATTATTAAAACATTATTTGTACCTTAAACTACACTAATTACCTCTAATCGCGATTAAGAACTTAAAAGTTACTATTCACCAAAAAAATTATTTTAATCTCATTGAACCACATTTTACTTCTTAATGACAACCATGTATGTCGGATTTTTGAAAATCAAATCACAGAAGTGGTAATATTTCATTTAAACGAAAAATCAGTTATTTAACTACCACATAGTGGTTTCACTATTCATCAAAAATTGAAGTTTTTCAGAACAAGGCCAAAATTTCACCCTAAGCTATAATTGATATTCCGAATTCAAAAATGATTTCTATTTTACAAAATTCCAAACATATAAGTTTCATTAATTAATTTTATAATTAATTCCCGCTATTACGACAAATAGCGTGTTTTTAAGAAACAATTTATATCAAAAGATTGGCAATTGTTTATGTCCAATTTCAATGTTAAATTAATTCTAATGACCACCATTGGATAAAATGGTAAAAATATATTCTAATTATACCTTAAAACCACTAAATAGTATAATTTATCACAATAAATTATTTTTATTAAAAAAGTTGTTTTAAAGTATTTTTCACTATTCATAAAAAATTAGAAGTTCTCAGAAAAATACCAAAAATTCAACATAGGCTAATTTAGATATTACGAATCCAAAAATGAAGTCCATTTTGAAATATAAAATTTCTATAATTTTAAAAAGTGGTTATTACTATTCATAACGGCTACTTTGATTAGTCGCGGTGTTTTAGAACTCGAAGTTGCGTACAATGCAAGCTATTGCATTATTGAATGAGAAGCGTATCGTGGAAGCTCGGGGTGTTACAACTTGGTTTAGATTAGAACATTTATTATTATTTTAGTTATAGAAGAGTTAAAAGTGTTAAATTCCAATTTAAATAAATAAAAAAAATTTAATATAGAGTTATACATAAGATAATTTCAACTATAAATATTCATTAGAAATCTGAGAATATTTCTTATATCATGGTATTTTATTTATTATTTTTAGACAATAATAATAAAATTTATTTATGAAAGAATCATGATGTCATAATTACCTTATTAATGAAAGATTAAAATAAATGATATTATAAATATTAAAATAAATGTAAATTTATACTTTTGATGGATTTTAAATAAATTCTATTTTATTATTATATGTTAGGATTCAGTAAATTTATTTATTTTTTTGAAGAAATTGGAATTTAATGACTTTCACAAAAACCAAATACTAGATAATGTAGAAATTGGAATAAATTAGTTTTTAAAACAAATACTATATTATTAAATGATATAATAGTATTAAAAATCTAAGGATATACCAAATAAATTTTTTTATAATATATATATCATTAATGAACCACTTGGGGTTCTCCTGGAATTTAATTGTAAGGTTATTAACCATATAATATAAAAATACAAGAAGACATGGTAAATGTTAAACTATTTAACCTAGAGTTAAATCTAAATGATATGGTTAATATGGTGACCTAAACCTATCTAAAACCAATTGGTTGAATTTTTTTCGACCCATACAAACCTTAGACACAAAATAATTTCTTTTAGAGCCATTATTAACCGAATATGATCGTATAAAAAAAATATTTCAAGGTTTCATAATGTGACCATCACCTCTATTATAAAAGGGTACTTCCCCTTATCTCAAAATCACACCTCCAAATCCATTTGGATTATCCAAAACCTACTCATATATCTCCCCAACTACCCCCAATTTATCCTAGAGGCCTTACTATGATCATAAATCAAACCTAAGGATCCCTTTCGATCAAATCAAAAGGAAGCACCCGAAGAAGAGGTAATTATTCATCACCTCTTTCAATGTTCTTTTCTTCATAGACTTACTATTTCATTGTTTTTTCCATACAAAAATAATAAATCCATTACCTTCTACATACTGTTATGTTATTATGAATATGGTACAACCATATTATTTATTCTATTCATCCTATGAATGAAAAAGTCACTATATGTGCGTACCTACGGCTTACCGTCTCCAGGTCATGGTGTAGTTTGTTATTCAACACTTAATTAGTTGGATGGTTATAATAATGATTATAATTGATTTAAATAATAAATATAACATGTTAATGATTATGTATATAAGATTTAACATCCAATTACATACTATTTCACCATCAATATAATGGTATTGTCGCTCGTGCATACGTACAGATTATCTTCACCCCGAACACGATGAGATTCAATCCCCATCATAACCATTCAAGAATAAATTTAATTTTATGATTAAAAAATAATGTTTAAGAACATAATATCATTCAGGAAACAAATAAAATACATCCTATCCATAAAAACCTTGACTTACGTAACAAAACATATAAAGAAAAACGAATCAGTTAACATCTAAAACGGTGATACTACTGATATATTATTAACAAAGTTATAATAAAAGATCAAATATGATATCATATTTATGTATATGGTTCGAATAATATTTAATAACAATTATTTCACCATTATACATAAGTTTAACACACCCTCAACTAAGGGAAAGTAAAAGGTAAGTGGTTTTCATCTCACTTTTTATTCACATGAGATTCATGATATATTTGCTACTATTTCCTTTTGTGTGGTGTATGTACTACACATGATTGTATTCTTTTTGTAATATACGTTACTTTATGGGTATTTACAACTTCATTTTTTTTATCCTTCTTTCATGGGGTGTATGTTTCCTAAGTTACCAAATAGGTAAAGGAATTTCTAATACCAATTCCCACTGATTGGATTTTACGCAAACTTCATTGATTATTTTACTCTATGATTATGTGTGAAATCACTATTTATTTATTTATGTAGTAATTTACACTACAGTTTTTGTGGATATACTTTTTATACACATAATCAATCCATTGATAAAATTTCAAGTCATCGATATGAACTTGATAAGAGTAATCTTAACTCTATTTCCATTAATTGAGTTAAACATTCAAGTCATTGGTGTTGTTTTTACAAGAATATGTGTGAATATAATCTTATTTATTTACACTGAATATCCAATCATATTGATTGTATTAATATTTTTCACAGATAATTATATCATTTATTTATCCTTAACCTAAGGATATAGTCTTTATAAGGGATTCCATCTCAATTTGCATTCCATTGATACTTCTTTTTTGTTATATGCCAATTCATTTTTATATAGTGTATATACTATATTTTGACATAGTATATCATGAATTCATTTATTATCATGATATTATAAGGTTTTTATTACCTAAATTATTTGTATCCAGGCGTCTCCCTTTTGGTTAGGAACACTAACTAAAATATCATTTTGAATATTTTAAAATTTTATTATTCTAAATCATTCTCATTAATGTATATATTTTAAAAATGTTTTTATGGATTTATTTATATGGAAATAAATTTTTTAAAATAAAAATTTATTTTGTAGGATTCAAATTTTTATAAGACACTTTGATTCCAAAATATCTTTTAAACCGATTTTTGATAAATAGTGAGACTTTTAAAAAGTTTTCAAGAAAAAAAGGATATTTCTCTCAAATATTTTTATTGATTATTTTCATCTATGTCAATATCCTCATTATTATTGATTTTGTTTGATTTATTATAATAAAATCTTCTATATTGTATTGAATGAGTTATGTTTGACTTTGGATGTTCTATTTTTTTACCATTCAGGGTTTGTGGTTAAAATATTGACATTTCGTATGCTAGGTTTAATACGAATGTTCAGATTATGTTCTGACCTTTTCATATGAGGAATTCATTGATCTTAGTAAGTGTCAAGTGGATCCCACTATAGCTCCTCGATGAATCAGTAGGTCTCATGAGACGAACTTGTGTCTTTGCATAAGGCATTGGAAAAATATTTATTTTTATCCTTGGCATGAGGCCTTGAATATGTTGTTATGATGTCCGATATTAAACATTCGATCATTATGAAATAAGATATTCATATTACATGTGATTATTCGACTAGTAAAATATTTATGTGAATATGTAAATGGAATTATTTGATTTACCATTTCCATAATATACTGATGTTTATGTTTAAAAGGCTTGTGGTTTAGTCTTATATATTGCGTTAAATTTTTATGATTATTTATGAAATTTTGGTCTATATTATTATCCTTAATGGGCCTATAAGATCACCCCATTCTATGTTTTATTTGTTCCAAGATTTTAAGAAGTATATCATGATTAACCTGCAGGAATCGGCTAAGGGGTATGAGTGTGTTCAAAGGGGACACAATTTTGTTTTTCTTTATTTCATGATGTAATGTGAAACTTTTGTATGTATCTAGTACTTCCAAGGATACTAAACTAATCGGTCTTTTGGTACATGATATCTTTTATTCATTCCAATGATATTTAATAATGAACTGACTCTGGGTAATTAGTGTTGGGGTGTTACAGTTGGTATGATGGGAATATTAGTACAAAGCTTATAAACTAGATTTATAAAAACTATGATGATAGAACATTACCCTAAGATATTATTTGGGGATTATAATATAAGAACATCCAAAAAAATGGTAATGAAAATATTATGTGGTTTTTATAAGAAATACATCCCTGTCTGGATACAAGCAGGTAAAGGAGGCTCTGGCACAGATGGACCTATGGGTAAAACCTGAAACACTACTTTGAGCTAGACTCAAACGGGAACGAGTGAACAAAAATGGGCCTTACTACACTATTGGTTACGATACACCCATGGGATATACTTAGGATAATTCACATCTTCATTACAAACTGATTTGAAGGATTTTAAAATAAGATGAGAATAAAAACCTTGGTTAATAGAATGGTGTTTTAGATTAAAAATAAAGTGTCATGATATTCTCTAAAAGACATTATGAATATTTTTAATCACACAATGATTTTTGGTTCTAGAAAATAGATGTATTCCGAACAATTAATAGTAATATGAAACATGAAATACAAGTGGGCATAGTGGTCGAAATGAGAAAAAATGAAATTTTGATAGAAGTATAAGATAGTGTCTCCATGCTAAATCTGTTTTCCAAAAATATGATCAACAACATATATATTAACTAACTCTAGTACTCAACAAAGAAGATAAAGGTGATGAATGATAAGAGATCCAGCAGTGGATACCATGGAGAAAAGAAAACTTGATTTCCATCATGCAGTAAATGTGGAAGGATACACCCAAGAAAATGCCTAAATGGAACAAAGAAATTCATTATGTGTGGGAAAGGAGGACATAAAGTAATGAATTTCTGAGGAAAAATGAAGATTAATATGGAAGAAAATAAAAATGATCCCAAGAATCCATTTATAGTCATTTTCCATAAATATAGGGGACTTGGTCATTACCTGAGTCAATGCCCTATTATATAAGATGTCTTATTGGTGAAGGAATAACGTATGTGGAAATAAATGGATGGAGAAATGTTTAAAATTATTAGTGCTCTTTTTTTATGGGATTACGTTGGAAGACATTTCTCTTGTATGTGTAACCATGAATTTTGTTATGTGACAATTCTATTTGATGAATAATTATCTTTTCTTTTGTGGATATAGTTATAAATAACCATTTGGGTTTATATGATACCTGAGTTTGAGGAAATTGCACGTTATTAGTTTTTTGGATGAAAATACAAGGTGTGAGATAACATTTTTGGTTAAATTATGTTATGGTTATTTTGAAGAATCTATCTCATTTTGGTAATGTTATAAAAAATAGTTTTTGAGAAAGTAAATCACACATACCATGTGAAAACCCATCTCATCGGACAATGCTATAGGAATCAATCTTACAACCAAAGTGAAACTGGGATTTATCACCTACCACTAGAAAACAGGAAGTCCCTTGTTGGTGTGACTAATTATTTTTAGTTAAATGATTTTATAGATCAATAATAATTTGATTTCGAATCTTATGTTTTATCAAACAGATATCCTTAGTGTACGGAAATTAATTGGAGATTAAGTTATAAATGTTATCTTGGAATACATTTTCATTGTTGGGAACACTATATGCCCAAGAAAAATAGAATAATATTGGATTTAATTTAAGGAGTAATGGTGTATTTTCTTTATCTATGTTTTTATTGTGGATTTATATTGATTTCGGTTATTTATGAAAATTATTAACTTATCATAGAGAATATGTAATTAGGTTAATTACATTAAATTATGTGACTTTAAGAGTAGTCGATGTTATTTGGATATAAAATTTTATTTTGAAGTCTATGTAATCAAATTCTTCTCTGTTTTGGGTTTCAATCTTAGCTTTGATTATATTAAAGTATTTTAAGGAGAATTGTTTACTGAATGGTATTTATTGAACTTTGGGTATTGTTGGTTTAATTTTAAAAATTAAGATTAATATTTCTTTCTATAAAGGATTATCCTTTTGGGGATCATCTAATCCTATACTAACCATTTTGGTTTTGGTTAGTCTCTAATGAAAAGGGAAATATATAGTTTATCCTTTGTGAATTATGTGATTCTCTATAAGTTGATTCTAGCACTTCACGCGTGACCAAGTCATCTTGAATACTCATCATTTGGAGTGAAATGTGAGTTTGTGGTAGAAATTAGTTAAAGTATGGAACTCTACTTATCCAGTATTTTTTTCTATTATTCTATGAAGAACTTAATTCATAAACATTATTAAATGGATATTAAACCCAAAAATGTATTATCTTAATACCTTACGTTATTCATCATAGATTTATGGATTTGAGGCCTACGATTTTCCATTAACTTTTATGTGATTGATGACCTCAATCACTCCATATAAATATTTAGGTTTTTACTCTAATTATAATTTCCACCAATGTTCTTCTATTTGAAAACCTAATTTGGTGGTGAATTTTTCATTTTCCTTCCCCTCATATTAAGACTAAATTTTATTACCCCTATTTCTGATGTGGGTTTCCCAAAAATGTATTTTCAGTTTTTTTAACCTCTAATTTCAGAAAAACAATTTCTAGTTGTGAGGATGCATTTTATTAAAGGACGGAAGAATTTAACACCCTAAGCTTCCATATTACGCTTCTCTTTGAATAATACAGTAGCGTTCGATGTATGCAACACCAATTTCAAGCGAACCACGTCATGTGAATCTAACTACATAAAAAGTGGTTACTAATATTAATAACCACATTTTTTATTTTATATAAATTTCATATAATTTTAACATTAATATTTTGTGTTTATTAGACATAATATAAGAGATAATTCAATTTTTTAGACAAAAGAACTATTTTTCAAAAAAAATATTTTTTCGACATTTTAATGGTGAAACTTTTTTAAATCCAATATTTGACACATTTATATATTAAATTTAATGTAATTAAATTCTTCTTTATAAGTGGGGAATAAAATTATAGTGTGGATAAATTTTTAGTGTTTTTCTAATAACTTTCATATTTTTATGAATAATGAAAGATACTAAATTTTAATTGAAAACAAACTATTTAATAAAATTTATTTGTATTGTTAAATTATACATTTTAATAGTTTTTAAGTATAATTAGATTATATTTTTATCATTTAATACATGTTTTTTCATTATAATTAATTTCCTATTTAAAATAGACATAAACACATATCAATCTTTGGATAGTTTTTACTTCTCAAAAACCAGCTTTCTGGTTTTGACAACAGGAATTAATTTTAAATTACTTTTCAACTTATATGATTTTAATTTTTTAAAATATAAATTATTTTTTGATTCATAATAACAAAATTATATGAGGGTGAATTTTTGGTATTTTTCTGAAAACATTCAATTTTGGATGAATAGTGAAAAACACTATGTTATTGCTTCAAAACTCTCTTTTTATTTAAAAAAACAATTTATTTTATTTAAATTTATTTTATTTAAATTTATTTTAAGTCAAAATTTATACATAATACCTATTTTAGTTTGATGTAATTCATTTAATTAATTTTATAAAAAAAATTAGATGTATAAATTTTTATTGAATTTTTTAACATCTTTTACCGACCTACTAGGCACATTAGAAAATTTGCATAAAACGTAATTTTACTACTTCTGTGAATTAAATTTCATAAATCAATGAGATGTGGTTGATATAAGTATTGAAAATGTGGTTCAATAAGATGAAAATAATTTTTGGTGAATAGTATCTTTTGAATTTTATTTACCACGATTAAAAGTAAATAAGGAAATTGAAGGTAAAAATGATATTATAATTATCCTAACACATATCATAATTCTATTGGATAAGTTTATTTCAAATAAAATCAACCTTAGGAATAAAATATGACACTTTTTTCTACTTGGTTTATATTAGGACATTTATTATTATTTTATTTAAAGAAGAGTTAAGTGTTCAATTCAAATTTTAATAACAAACAAATTTTAATATAGGTTTATACATAAGATAATTTGAACTATAAATATTAATTATAAATATAAGAAGATTTCATACATCATGGTATTTTATTTATGATTTTTAAACATTAAATAATTAAATTTATTTATGATACAATGATGATGCAGTAATTACCTTATTAGTGAAAGATTGTAATAATTGATATTATAAATATTAAAATAAATGTAAATTGAGACTTTTTATGCATTCCAATATATTTATATGTTAATATTACACATTATGGTTGATTAATTTTATTTTTTTCGAAGAAATCAGATTGTTATGACTTTCACAAAAACCAAATACTAAATAATGTCAAAATTGACATAAATGACTTTTTAAAACAAATACAATATTATTAAATGATATAACAGTAATAAAAATATAAGGTTCTGACAAAAGACTTATATAATAATAGATATTTCATTAATGTACTACTTTGGGTTCTCTTGGTATTTTTGAATAAGTTTATTAACCATAAAATATAAAAATAAAAGGAGACATGGTAAATGTTAAACTATTTAACCAAAAGTTAAATCTAAAAGATAAGGTTAATATGGTGGCCAAAACATGTCTAAAACCAGTATGAAGAGATTTTTTCGACCCATCCCCACCTTATATAAAAATAAATCCTTTTGGTGCCATTATAATCCAAATATTATTGTATAATAAATTATTATTTCAAGGTTTTCCTAAAGTAACCATCACCTCTCTTATAAAAGGGTACTTGACCTTCTCTCAAAATCACACCTCCATGTTTATTTTTCTTCTCCAAACCCTTATCAAATATCCTCCTAAATACCATCACTTAAACCTAGAGTCCTTAATTTTATCAGAAACCCAACCAAAGGATCCCTTTTAATCAAATCAAAAGAAAGAACCCTATGAAGAGGTAATTATTTCATCACCTCTTTCAAGGTTCTTTTCTTCTTCCACATTCTCTTTATTTGTTATGTCCATAACAAAATAAAAAATATAGTACCTTATATATACAGTGATATTAATATAAATATGTTACAACCATATTCATTGTTCTATCCATCCTATGAGTGACAATGTCTCCATACGTGCGTATGTACGGCTTACCATCTCCACGTCGTGGTGTAGTTTGTTATTCGACACTTAATTATTTAGATGGGGATAATAATGAGTATATTGATGTAAATAATAAATATAAAATGTTGATGATTTTTTATATATTATATACCATAAAATTACATACAATTTCACCATCAATAGAATGGTATTGTCGCTCGTGCGTATGTACGGATTACCATCTCCACGAATGCGATGAGACTCATTCCACATCATAAACAATCAAGAATAAATATCATTTTATGATAAAAATAATAATTTTTAAGAACATAATATCATTCTCTATACAAATAAAATACATCCTATTCATAACAAACATGACTTTCATAATAAAACATATAAAGAAAAATGAATCAGTTAACACCTGAACGAATGATACTACAAAAATTTTATTACAAAGAAATAATAAAAGATCATATATGAAAACAAATTTATGTATATGGTCATTATATAATTTGTTAACAATTATTTCACCATTATACAAGATTTTAACATACCCTAAACTAAGGAAAATTACAAGGTTAAAAGTTTTCATCTCACTTTTTATTCCCGTGAGATTAAAGTTATATTTGCTACTATTTCCTTTTCTGACGTGTATGTACTACCCATGATTGTATTATTTTTGTAATATAATTTAATTTATGGTTATTTAAAACTTCATTTTAATATCATTCTTTAATGGGGTGTATGTTTCATATGTTACCAAATTGGTAAGGGAATTTGTATTTTCAATACCCACTCATTGGGTTTTACGCAAACATCATTGATTATTTTACTCCAGGATTATGTGTGAAATCACTATTTATTTATTTATGTATTAATTTTCACTACCCTTTGTGTGGATATTCTTTTGATACACATAATAACTCCATTGATAAATTCTCAGGTCATCGATATGAACATGATAAGAGTAATCTTAACTCAATTTTCATTCATTTAGTTAATCATCCAAGTCATTTGTGTTGTTTATACAAGAAAATGTTGTAATATACTCTAATTCATTTACACTAAATATCCAATCCTGTTGATTGTTTTTATATTTTTCACCGAAAATTTTGCCATTGATTTATCCTTAACCTAAGGATATATATTTTATATGGGATTTCATCTCAATTTACATTACATTGAGACTTCTTTGTTGTTATGTGCCAATTCACTTTTATATGGTGTATATACTATATTTTTACATAGTATGTCATGAATACCTTTATTCACATGATATTATAAGGTTTTGATTACCTCAATTATTTTTATTCAAGCATCACTCTTTTGATTAGAAACTCTAACTAAATTATCATTTTAAATGTTTAAACGATTTATTCTTAAAATACTTCCCATTAATGTCCATGTTTTAAAAATGTTTTTAAGGATTTATTTATTTGGACATAAATGTTTTAATATTAAAATTCCTTTTAAGATTTTCAATGTGTTATGGGGCACTTTGATTCAAAAATATCTTTTAAACAGCTTTTTGATAAATTGTGATACTTTTAAATGTTTTCATGAAAAAAGGAATA
The DNA here is from genome assembly GCA_963277665.1 of Viscum album. Classification (NCBI taxonomy): domain Eukaryota; kingdom Viridiplantae; phylum Streptophyta; class Magnoliopsida; order Santalales; family Viscaceae; genus Viscum; species Viscum album. The sequence goes on along the minus strand of OY728138.1, from coordinate 915,875,562 downwards.
TTTCTCTCAAATAGTTTTACAGATTATTTTCATCTATTTCAATATCCTCATTATACATGATTGAGGTTGATTTATTATAATAAAACCTTCCATATTGTATTGAATGAGTTATATTTTACTATGGATGTGCTATTTTTATACAATTCATGGTATGCTGTTAAAATATTGAGATTTTATCTGCTTGTTTTAATATGAATGTTTGGATTACATTCCATCCTTTTCATATGAAGAATGTATTGGACTTAGTAAGTGACGAGTAGCTCCTACTATATATCCTTGATTCATCGGTATGTCTCATGAGACAAACAAGTGTCTTGGCACAAGGCCTTTCCAAAATCATTATTTTTAGTCTTAGAACAAGGCCTTGACTATGTTATTATGATATCTGGCATTATGTATTCCATCATTATGAAATTATCTATTTATATTACATGTAATTATTCGACTAGTATAATATCCATGTGAATAAGTAAATGGCATTATTTGATTTATATTTTCCATAATATGTGAATGTTTATGTTTAAAAGGTTTATTTTTTAGTCTTATGCATTGCCATAAATGTCTATGATTATTTCTGAAAGTTTTCGTTATATTTTTATCCTTACTGAGCATCTGATCTCACCCCTTTCTATGTTTTATTTGTTCCAAGATCTGAAGAAGTATATCATGATTAACCTGAAGGAATAGGATAAGGGATATGAGTGTGTTCATAGGGTACACAATGTTGTTTTCCATTTTTTCACAATGTAATGTAAACCTTATGTATATATCTATTACTTCCAAGGACACTAAACTGATCGGTATTTAGGGACTTAATCTCTTGTGATCATGAAAATGATATGTAATAATGCACTGACTCTGGGTATCTAGGGTTGGGGTCTTATAGGTGTAATGTCCCCTAATATGGGACTCTCTCATATGGTCGGAAAGGGTTGCTTATAAGACCTCAAACACACCTCCACATACACCAGATGCTTCAAACTAGCAATGGGAGTGTGAAATTTATAGTGAGGAGAATATACCCCTAGTATGAAGTGTCATAGTAGTAGGAAAAAATAATAATTAAATGTAAATAATTAAATTAAAGACATAGTGGAAAACAATAATAAAATCCAACTGAATAATAAAATAATTAATAAAAGAATTATATAATGATGTGTTGGAAAGTAACTAAATGTCATGCTAGAATAATATATGAAAAACAATAATAAACTCAAATAAAAGATTCAATGTATGAGGTCACAAACCCCATTCCAGTCTCATAGAAAACTCAAACCCATTAGTAAATAAAAAATCAATAGAAAGGTCCTTTTCCCATGTCCAAACCTATATCCATGAAATCTTCTTGGGTAAGAAATGGTGGCTTGAATAGAGTGATGGTATAATTTAGTTGGTCACACCACCATGTATAAACTAAACTAATATTAAAAGATGTTTATTAAAAAAGGTGATAAAGATATGTATTAATTAATTCACAATTAGTAAAATACACCAATAACCTTATTTGCCACCATGTATGAAAATCTCTTAGTAAGTCTTGTGACTATATCATCTATAACTATATAAAAATGTACAATAACCTAATTTGAAACCATGTAATAATATCTATGAAAATGTATTATGATCTTGCCTTTCCCAACCATATAACCAGGGTATAGTCACAATAAGATAGGTCAAAACCCAATAAGCAATACAGTATCTAGGACTAATCCCAATAAGCACTACAACATGGGACTTGAAAAATCCTACTCTCTATAATAATTACAGCATGGTATTATGCCGAGACTGATCAATGTCAACATTGTAATATATAAGTATGCAAGTTCTAGGGTCGAGCCTGATATATGAGCATTACATTCTAGAATGCAGTCCCTATCAAATAAAATTTATATCACAAAATCATACCATAAATATCAGTGGTTAATTATGTGAATTTCCATTCATGTTTCATATTCCACATATAATTTAATTAATAATTGACTAAAAATTATATAAATAACCAATAAGGAAAAATTTAGGAATTCTATAACAAGAAATGAACCTGGGTGACATGTCATGATAAACGTAGTTTAACTCATTTTCCAATTAAATTATAATCATGGTTCACGCAACCCAAGGGTATACATGATCTAGTTAAAATTATTTTTGAAACCAAAGGACTTAAAGGAACAATTAAAATTTTTTATTAGATTAATTTGGGTGCAGGAAATTGTAGAAAAATCAGAGTATTGCATAAACATGGATATTTTCTACCCAGAGGGTTATGATTTAGACCCCTACCTTTAACCGACTATCCAACAATGCTTTCGATGGAAAACACCTGGGAGGAAGATAATGTGGATGATTGAAAATAGGTTCCTAGATCAAACCTGGTCAAGTTCAAAACCTATAATTCAATTAGTCAAATTATTTCAATGTAGTGATTATAGAATAAGGAAGAAAAGTAAGAAACCAAATTGGAAATTATTATTAAGGATGACTCACAGAAACAATAAATTGAGAAGTGAAGATGGAACTCCAAAATATCCTAAAGAAAACCATATGGTCTAGAGGTGAAAATATATAGCCTAAACCAATGATAATTCATCCACGTAGCATGTTTGAAATAGTAGTTTGAGCATTTATACGGTGTAAAATTTTATTACACGTCATGTAAATTTTTTTAATGTAATACGTAAAAAACATGTCACCTCAAATTTATTTTATTAAAACATTCAAACAATTATATGACATTTAATCCCTTTACACAATATGAAAATGTTATGTAGTTGATTTTTCATCCCATTTTCATTTTAAAAAATCTGATCCTATTTGAAAGATTATCATCTCACCAAAGGCCTCGAAAATGATAAACCCATTTATACCCTAACTCCAACAATTCAAATAATCATACATCCTTAAACATTAAGTCATTTTCTACAAGAAAAAAATACCAACTCACTAATACTCTCTAGTCCTTCTTAAGTTTCCATGAAACACAATAATTTTTTTATTCAAGTGATATAATTTCATGATGAAAACATTTTAGAAAGTAAATATTAATAAAAAAACAGATAGATATGAACCTGAAAAATGATGGGATCCTACAACCTCCCTAACTTATAACAACTTTTCCTGGAGTTTCTCTAAGAATTACTATGAGGTCTTAGTGAACAAGTCCAACCATTGTATTTTCATATCAATCTCCCTCTCTATGGTCTCCTCCTAAAATCTCCCATGCTACAACTACACTCAAACAAGTGGTATAGTCCTACTATGAAGATATTTCTCCCTACAGTCCACCACCCATATCAGATGCTCATTAAAGGACGCATTAACACAAATCTTGACTTATACTATGTCTATCACATGGAAAGGGTATGGATTATATCTTTGTAGCTACAACATGTAAAACACATCATTAATGGAACTATAGTGTTGTGAAAGGGATAAACAGTACTCCAACATACTGACCCTTGCACTATTTCTAATGGCCTGACAATCCAGGGTGCAATATTTTTCTATTTTCTAACACGACGTTTCCCTAGCCTTGGATACACTTGAGGTAAAATATGATTGCTGACCTCAAATTAAAAAGGTCATCTATAATTATCATAATATTATTTCTGCGTACACTATGTAGTCAGAAACTATTGTTGGATCAACTAAACCATTTCAGATGTCTCTTGCATGAGACTAGGCCCCTCAAGTGTTGACTCAACTAACTCCACCAACAAAGAGGTGAGAAACACGACCTTCTATAAAGAGAATAATGAGTTTCCATTTAGATTTATTCCTAAAAACTATTATTATATGTAAACTCGAAAAGTGATATGTTTCTCCGATGAACCACCAAAATCCAAAATAATATCTCATGACATATCCTCCAAAACATAAATATTCCACATAGATTGAACATCAGTCTATGGATGATGGTCTCTTCTTAAAAGAACTTATAATACAGAATATTTCTAAATACCCTTCATGAAATGAATTATAGAACAAGGATCTTAGTTTGAAATGATAGTCCTTAGAACACCATGCAATCAAACCACCTCGTGCATGTAAATATTTCCCAGATCATCAACTATGAATGTTTACCTAAAAAGTAATAAGTATTCTACCAAAGGTTAGTAAATCCACAAAAACCCATATATCATCACTATTATGGGTCATCTTGGGTAGTCTTCTCACAAAATCCATCATTACACCGTCCCATTTCCACTCTGGAATGGGTAAAGGATACAAAAACACAACTGGCCTCTTATTATCGGCTTTCACTTACAGACAAGTGAAGCATATAGCCATGAATCATTCCACATAATTATTAATTCTATAACACTAGTAATATATATAGATATCAAACTTCAAGTTTTTTAAACTAGAGTGTGTCTCCCAACTAGAAACATAAAACTCCTTAATAAGTTCCCTACACAAACCAATAGGAACCCATACTCGGCCATAAAAATAAAGAGAATTTTCACAGCTAAGAGGCCATCTTGATAGAATATCCCCACTATATAATTTGTCTTTTTTTACTGATCCCTCTAGATTAGACAACTTGTTGACCTTAATCCGGTCCAAACCCATTGGTATAACAGATATAGAAGTCATAGATTCTTGCCCCTAAGATCCTACACATCTACATGCATGTTTGAATAGAGCTCCATTATAGGCCACTCATCACATGACTCTAGTACTAATTTTTCCAATTTATTTTTTCTCAAAGAGTAAGCAATGATGTTTCCCTTTCCTAATGTATAATACATTGCAAATTTTAAATACAAAAAATTATTTACCTACCTCATCTTCTGAAGTTTCAACTCTGGCTGAGAAAAGATGTCACTAAATCCCTTATGATAAGTGTGTACCAAAAACCTCTCACCCATGAGATGGTGTCACCTACATATTAGGGAATGTAACTATGAACCTTAATCCAGATCATGAGTAGGATAATTCCACTCATACTGTCTTAGTTTCCTAGATCCATATTAAACAACTCAATACACATACATTAGAAACCAACTCAGCATGTATCATAGGGAATGGTATATGCTTTACCGGGAATAGGTAAGGTGAGGATAGGTGATGAGATTAGTCTACCTTTTATCCCTTAAAAATATCTCTTAAAGTCATAATACTAAACATACTTCACCACATTCTTGGTCATCCCAGACATTAGTGCTTCCAAACAGAAGAAATCATTGATTAAATGTTGACAATAACCTAATATTCATAGATAGATTCAAATTTCTAATAATGTCTTTGGTTTTTACCAAGATATAATGGTTATTAATTATTATGGTTCCACTGAAACTCCTTATATTTAGATGAAATGGATAAAGAAGTGAACTTTATTAATCAAGAAATATCATTTTCTTAGCTTTGCATAATGAATATGCACTCTCAATGTACTCAAGATGATGTTAAGGTGTTCAGAAAGATCATCTTCTGACTAAGAGTACACTACGATATCATTAAATAAAATCACTAAAAACTAATCAAAAAAATAATGAATGATCATATTCATTAATTTTACGAATATCGCATGCACATTAGTTTACCCAAATGGAATCACTATGAATTCATACAAGCCATACCTACACCTAAAATCATCTTGAGGTATGTCTAATTGTCCCACTCTTAAATGAAGATATCATGATCTCATGTTAATCTATTAAAAGATCATACAATGTATGGAAGAGGATACTTGTTCTTAACTGTCATCTATTTCAATCTCTGATAATCTACACATAAGTACATGGATCCATCAGCATTTTAGTGAATAGAAATAGACAAACCTATGGATATGTACTATTCTGAATGAAGAATTTAGATTTTAGATCTTACAACGTAAGTTTCATCTCCTAAAGCACTACCGGTGTCATTCAATAAGGTGGGATGGAAACTATCTCTACACCCTACACTAACTTGATCATAAACTTGATCTCTCACCTAAGAGATAATATGTAAAAAACATTAGGGAAAATTACATAAAAATGGTATACCACTAGGAAAAAAATATCATGTTACATTACCCCAATATCAAGACCCAGATCGGTTATTTGATCCATGAGACAATCCAATCTACACTGAATTGGTCCCGCTTGTCAAGATTGAAGATCCCATTCACCCTTTTGATAATAAATGCTTCCTTATGGACAAAATAATTTAACTATCCTATTGTAAATATCTATATGAGATTGATATAGAGATAAAAAATGCATACCAATAATCATGTCAAAGCTAGTCATTTCCAGCATAAATGATTCCCAAAAGAAACAGTAACAACCCATCTCTAGAGAACAAGCCTAGAAATGTTTGATATTTTCTAACTGCACACTCAACAATGTTTGAATGGTAAAAACACCATCAAATATTTAAACACACATTCTCAATCTATTTAAAAGACTAATATAGAAAAAAATGTGATGTTCTTGTACCAAACAAAACACAAGCTAAGATAGAGGATATAAGAATCTTACCTCTAATGCTATACGGTGATGAATCCACAATAGTCGGATATTTTAAAAAATATGTTAATGGATCATGCCTATACCATATCCTATAGTTTGACTACCTTGATCTATATCTCTTTCTTAGTATGGTTTCTCATCCACTGGGGTACCACGTTCACTTCCTCTGCATGAATGGTCGGTGGAACTCCAGCTACCAGCCCAGTGAGGGGTAGTTGAGCCCCTTTTTGAATATGGTTTCTTTACTATCCTTATTTTACTATTATACTATATAAATGTCACACATAACCTCTAAATATGAACCAGTATTCCACAAATACAACACTCAACTGTGTGGTAAGGACACTAGGGGTGATTGTGGCCAAACCTACCACACTGATAGCACTGTAATAAAACATGATCATGAGATGGTTTTCCACTACCAAGATGATATACCAACTACTACATTGGCAGAAAATGTCCTAACAGAACTTCATACAAATTCAAGAATAACTCCCAGATCTCCTTGCTAAAATAGCAAGGCAACTTCTTTTGGACTCTCTTAGATTCTCTTCAGTGATGAGTTCCTCATTCATCAGGTGGTCAAATCTTCTTAAATATAAAACCTTTACCTATGTCCTAATAACATAATGAAGACCACCCTAGAAATTTATTGACCTAGATATCTCATCAGCTTTCAATGATTTTTCAATGCTCAGTAGGTCGGTAAATCAAGCAGCATAGTCCAGCATGGAAAACCCCTCCTGCATCGCATGCATCAAATTGCATGATTTTTCATCCCTCAAGGTCTTTTATATAAATGGATCAGGAAAATTATCTTGAAATCATTCCAAGATAGATCATCCCACTGGTTGACTTCTTCTAGAATATCCCACCAATTATTGGAAGGAACACAAAGTATATACCTAGAAAGATTTACCCTTCTATCCATGGGTGTCTCACGATTCATGAAGATTGTCTAGACTGACTCAATCCCGTACTCAGCAAACTGGGGTCTCCATTCCCTAATATGTATTGGTGGATACTGCAGCTGAAACACACTTTTCATCTCAAAAATCAATGGAATGGTAAAAACAGTCTCCCTTTCCATGGATTGCATGACACTTGGGAATCATTCACAAAGATAAACATCCATATTCCCCTCAAGAACTACAGGAAACTATGGATTAGCTATGTAAGGAGCAGGATGAATTCCACTCTCCAATCACTCGAGTCAAATATAATGATGATGAATTTTCTCTAAAAGAGAAATGCATGCCTTGCAAAACTAGATATCAACATGGTAAAACCAATATGTGACTGCAACAGAAAACAACTAACTCTTAGTCTCTCATTAAACAAGGCTTACAAGTATTTTAGCATGAAAGGAAAACTCATTACATTTATTTCATGAAAATTTTATCTCGTATCAAAATTCAACATACATGTATATATAATATGAAAAAATAGATATGCCCATATCTTGAAAAATGCATGTCAAGATACCACTATTTACCTATTATGATGCATTTATTCTCATCTCATGACATACTGGATCACGAGTATAGATATCAATAAATAGTAAGATCATAAAATAGTTACCTAACACAACAATTGAATCACCCATGGTGAAATAACATTAACAGTAACAATCATAGAGAAAAACATTATACTCATCCCGGGGAACGCATATTTTCCCCCATACATAGGTTAGATACTCATATGCACAATCTCATTAACATGTCCTGAAACATCCAACTACATGTTCTATATTTCCCAAATAGTAAAAAATAATAAAATAAAAATATATCTGTTGATACCACTTTGTAATGTATCCCAATATGGCACTCTCTCACGTGGTCAGAAAGGGTTTGTTAGGAGACCTCAAGTGCGCATCCCCATTTTCTAGAGGATACCTAATAGTAGTGGGAGTTTGAAATTTATTGTGTGGAGACTATACCACATAGTATGAAGTATCATAATAGTGGATAAAATCATAATAAAATAGAAATAATCAAAGTAAATACATAGTGGAAGACAACAATAAATGACAATGGAATAATCTAATAAATAATAAATTATTAATGTAAAGACTTGATGGAATGTAACTAAATGTCATGTAAGAATAGTACAATAAATATACTAGTGTGTCCAAATAAAAGACTCAGAATCTTGGGTCCCAAACCCCATGTTGTTCCCATCTCCAAACCCAAACCCATTACTAAAAAAGAAATCAATAGCAAGGTACTTTACCCTTGTCCAAACCTGCATCCACAAAATCTAATCATATACCAAATAGTGGCCCAAATAGGGTGTGATTATAATGTAGTAGGTTAACACCAATGGGTATAAAATAAACCATTCAGATATAAAGTTTAGATAATAAAATGATAATCACATGTATTAATTAATTCAGTAATTATTAAAATACAATGATAACCTATTTCAGATTTGTGTCAGAATATCTTTGAGCATGTCTTACAAACAATCTAACCACAACTCTATAACCAAAGTAAAATAACATGCTTTAGAGCTATGCTTGAATATCTCTAAGCATGTCTTAAAATCATTCCAACCACAACCATATAACCATAGTATAGTCACAATAATATGGCTCAAATAACTGTAAGCATTATTGCATCCAAGATAAATCCCTATAAGCATTACTATATGGGACTAAGCATAACTCTCTCACTCTCTATAAGATTTAAAGCATGGGACTAGACCAATCATACTCAATATCAGTATTACAACATATATATGGGAATTTTCAAGGTATGATCCCAATATATAATCAATGCAACAGAGAATAAATATCATTCATAGATCATGAATATCACAATATCACATTATAATTCTCAAAGGTTAATTTTGTGTATTTACATTATTCTTTCATATTCCTCTTGAAATTTACATCACAATTGATTAAAAATTATATCAATAAGAAATTATCCAGAATTTTGGGATTCTATAACAAGAAATAACCATAGATTAGATGTCATGATAAACATACATTAATTAATTTTTTAATAAAATTATCATCATGGTTTGCTCACCCCATGGGAATCCATGAGCCAATTAGAAATCAATTCGAAACCAAAGGACATTTATGGAAAATTAAAAATATTGATTTGATTAATTTGGTTACACGCAACTATGGTGAAATGCTAATATTGCAAAAACATGGAAATTTTGAAACCATGGGGTTAATATTTAGACCTCCTTCCTTTAACAGATGATTCAACAGTGATTCCAATGGCCAACACCCGTGGGGAAGAAGGTGAAGATTATTTTAAATAGGTTATATGGTAAAAAATTATCAATATCCAAACCAAAAACACAATTGGTAAAAGGATTTCACCATAACTATTGGAGAAGAATGAAGAGAAAAAATAATCCGAACCAAAAAGACTTACCAGGGATCTATCACACAAATGGAACATCTAAAAGGGAATTTGGCACTCCAAAATCACCTGGAGAAAGCCCTAGGGTTGAGAGGATAAGAGGTTCAACCTAAATAAATGATAATTAAGCTTCACATTATGTTTAAAATAGAATAGTTGTAATTTACACAAGGTGTCATATATTATACATCAAGTAAACATTTTTAATGGAATATTCCAAAGAAACCCATCACCTCAGATTTATTTTATTAAAACCCTCAATCAATTAAATGATGTGTATTATCATTACATGGTGCGTAAATGGTATTCAGTTGATTTGTAAACCCAATTTCTATTTAAGAAATCCAAGCCAGTTTTAATGTTTCTCATCCCACAAAGGACCCATGAAATTTATAACTTATATATAGTTGGACTCCAATAATTCAAACAGGCATACATACCCAATCATTAAGACATTTTCTTTAACAAATCACTCCTCACAAATACTCTCTAGTCCTTCAAAATTTTCTATACAACCCAAAACTATATTTATTCAAATGACATCCTTTCATGATAAAAAAATAACTGAAATAGATATTAAAAAAACTCAGAGAGAGAGATACCTTGAAAAATATAGGATCGTACAATAGGATTATTTAAAACCATAATGTCTTATTAATTAAATAAACATAGGATGATTCATATTCACCAACAAAAACATCGGAGGATTCATGCACAATTTCTCCTCTACATCACCTTGAAATAAAGAATATTTAATATCACGTTATTCAATGTGAATATCTTGGTAGTTAAAAAAATAATGAATTAAGTGAATTGATGAGTGTTTAGTTATAAGGTATATAATTTAAGAATAATAAATACCTTCCCATTAATTTAAATTTGTTTCCACTAACCTAACCTTATATTTTATTTTATTTTCACTGATATTATCTTTATATATTCGAAAAATATATATATAAGAAATGAATTTTGAACTAGAAATCCAATTAATAATAAATCAATTATTATTATTTTTTAACACACTCATCACATAATTCATTAATGTGATCTAATTTTTTGAATCCCTATTATTAATAGATTTATGATAGGTTTGGGGATACCTAGTTATATGATATTGGAAAACATGGAAGGTAAAAGTGTCTATATTAATAAGGAAAATACAGATGTTGGTCTTTTGAAAATTGTGACTGAATATCTTGTGAGATTGTAATATTTAATATATATAAGAAGTTAAAATTATTAAACATAGTAAACCCAAAATGGAGAATCTTCCACATATTGAGGGATTTGTAGAGAAGACATAATATGACACTCACTTTAAAGGATACCTAAAGAACCACTATTTTTAGTTGTTTATAGTAATAATCCTATACAAAAAAAAAGAAATTCATTTTTAAGGGTTATAGGATGAAACCCAAAAACTCCCACATTTGAGATAGTGAGAACCTAAGAATTAGAAATATAAATATTGGAGAAGTTTTTAGAAAAAATATTTTTGAACACACTCTCAAATGTGTTAGAAATAAATAAATGAAAAAATGATAAAACTAGAGACATTTAAGGTGAAAGAAAAATATTACAATAAGAAAGAAAGAATAGATCTCAAGTGAAGAAAAAATAGTAATTGGTAGTGTATAAAATTTCTTGGGGTATATTTAAAGCCTCAAAAGGATCCATGGTGGTTTTAGAGGTTTCTGGAGCCTAAAATATCCAATGGTATATGAAAATTTTCAAAGGGGAAAACCTATAATTATTATTTTGAAATTTTGGAAAAAGGTCACCAACCGACTGTTAGGCTCCACTAGCTGGCCTGGTGATTTGTTCCTCCTATCAGATGATTGTTAGTATAGAAAATTAACATTTCCCACTACATTTATCATAGTATTACTAGTGATATTGGAAAATCTTAATGTGATACTATTGAGGACACCATATGTCCAATGGTTTTTCCTAGTGGGGGCCTTCAAAAAACCCCAATCATCTATTTAACTCATCAATTGATTGAATGAATTAATAACATGATATAGAATCATAATAAATGAAATAAAATAAAATAAAATTGTTAGAATAAACATATGTGGTTATGGACATTATAACATCTAAGAGAGTGAGTGGGAAAACAGTCTCCCCATTTATGATAATAACAAAAACGTGAACTAAAATATAAGATAAGAATGAGTAAAAATAAAAATAAAATATTCTTTTCTTTTGAATATTTAATAATGAAATTTATTATATATTTTAAAATTATTTTCAATACTCAAAAAATAAATTAATTAAAATTTTAAACGTATTTGAATATTTTAAATTATCATATTCAAAACATCAAATATCTTGAGAAATCAAAGCATTGAGACCTTTATCCTTGTTTTTTATTATCAAAAACTCATAATAAATTGGATATATAAAACAAAATTAATTAAAATTAAAAATTGATCCAGGCATAAAATAATTTCATTATTTCATAATGAAAAAAATATATAAATAAATATCCAAATAGTATCTAAAGAATAAAAAAACTTAAAATGTGATATCCCCCTTTGTAAAAATATTAAAAACAAGGATCCATGAAAACATATAAAATTATTTTCAAGGAATGGTAAAAGGATTTTAAAAGAACTGATGTATAGATAAGCTTCAAGATTACCTAAGTAAAATGTATGTTTCAAATGTGATCCAAACCTAACTCCGCCTCAAAAAAATGTTCTAATGTAAGTGTTTTTTGTGAAAATGTCATAAAATTAAAGATCTATTCTAAAAAATCTAAAAATATATTCCCCTTTTTAAAGTGATCACTTGAAAGGTGTTTCCTAAGGTAAATGTGAAAAGTATATGAGTATTGAATGGGATTTATAGAAATATTATTTCCAATAGTGTTGTCACACTTAATAGGGGCATGGTCATATGTTATCCCATAATCTAAGAGAGTGTTTTTCATCTATATAATTTGGGTAGAAAAAACCACAAATGGATATATATTCAACTTTTGTCCAAGAAATTGAAATATATATTTTTTTTTATTTTTATTACTCCTAGATTTTGAGTAATTTCCATTTAGGTGATAAGTCACAATTGTACTTTTCCTATCTAATTATCATCCACTAAAATCGACATCCTTAAAAATAATAATTTCAAATAACGAATAACATAGAAAAATAACTAAAGTTTTTTAGAAACATTTAAATACATTAAAATTATTTTAAGAAATTGTAAATGATATTAATTTATATTTTCTAAAAATAAGCACAAATACAAACACAAAACATAATGTCTGGTCAGGTATTGTTAAGGAAAATAAGACTCAAAATCATACCTCAATAAATTTTGTTGTTAAATAATTTACTCATTTCATCCAACCTTAGTTTATAGAAATTACTCATTGGTGTACTTATTTCTTTAACATCATCCATTCTGAAAACACATTAATAGTTCATTTGTGTATCTTCCTTATATTAGATAAATACCATACTTATTTTGAGAAATTTGGAAACTAAGGATAAATTTTAATTCCAATATATAACACATCTCAAATTTTCTCATTAAATCCAAAAATTAATTAAAAATAAATTGTTTTGTATCAATAAAAATAACTTGAAAATATTTAATTGATTAATAAATCAATTCCTTGAAATATGTTTTAAAACAAAAATTAAATAAAATTTTACCATTTTAAAATAATTTCTATTAATTTTTTAGTTAACCTCTCAAACTAAAGATGTGGATATTTATTTAAAACAATAAGTGGACATGGTATACTATAAAAACATGATTTGGTTATTTTTTATCTTCCAAATTGGGAGTTTGTTTAATGAAAACTCTTTTGAAAATAAAACCATTCAAAAAAAAATTTATAAACCATTTTAAAAAGATTTAAATTTATGTATCTTATGAATAACAATAAGCTTATAATAGACTCAATATAATTGTTGGGTGAAAATGTCTCACCATAATAAATGTATCTTTCATGAATTCAATTCACTATTAGTATATATTTTTTAAGAGTGATGTTTCCTTACTCATGTAATTGGTACCAAAAAACCCATTAAGTAGCAATTCTCGGTAAAAATATTCAAAATGTTATACCATCTAAATTAGTTTATTCTCCTTGTATTAAAAGTAAAAAAATTTCATCATTAATATTATCATTCATATTTACTTGTTATACGTGTAAGAAAAATAATGATGTTCAACCTAATTTTAAACCAACCTTCTAGTATAATTACTAGATTACAAAAAAAATTATAACATTTTCTAAAGGATGGTATTTAAGATTATCTAATGCCTTGGGTAAATGGATTGATGATTGTGCTTCCAAAAATTTAATTTATTTTTATGTAGGTAGTTCGTTAAATTTTAAATGTTCAAGGAAAACCTCAACATAATCAATTTTGGTATGTGGTTTATGAATATTTTCATAAAATTTGGTGCTAATTTATTCTACAATTATCAGGGTATTTTTATAAAATAAATTATATGATTTAATTAAGTTATAGTACCCATGAAAAATACCTATATTTTATTTGAGGTAAAATATTACAAATCTATTTTTTCTGTTAAGAATATAGAAGTTATGCCAAAACACCATAAAATTCATAACTCTATGTTTTTTCCTTTCCAAATCTCATAAGGGTTGGTTCTTAAGGATGAGTCATATGAAAACATGATTCATGGTGTAAAAAGTGGTATAGAACGACTCAAAATAAAATAATTGAGGGATTTTAAATTCTTTAAAGAAAGTTATTTCAAGATCATTTTGAGTTTGAATCCATATTTCAAAATACCCCACTATTTTTTGGAGTCTTATGAGCATTATAGGAATAATTATTACCTTGTGAATTACAAATTTCATCAAATTATTTATTTCCAAACTCACCCATTGATCAAAAAAAGGATATATTATTATATTATATTTCATTTTTGACATGCTTGTTATATTAAAAAAGGATTCATAACACTCATTTTTATGTTCCATGAAATAATTCCAAGTAAATATGGTTGTATCATTAAAAATTACAAAAGTGTGTGATTTACCTCTTATACATGGAACTTCAGTTGGTATAAAAAAATAAATATGCACTAGATTAAGAGAAATTGTGAGGGACACATTATTTAAAGAATTAATGTAATATTTTTGTTCCTTAACAAGTTGTAAAGGATTACACATAATGTACTTATTGAAATAATATTGATGAAAACATCATACTAGTTGATTTTTCTTGCATTTGACAAGTGTGTGTGCAATAAAAAGGCCAATGATTCTTTTCCATAACCATGAATCAGTATCTTGGGCACACGGAAATTTGAAATATAAACTATTAATATATTTTAAATCATTAAAAACCCATTTTGATATTTATATACTGAAAACTAAATATTTCCTTGGATTAATAACATTACAAACCTCATTTTCAAAATAATATTTAAAACCTTTGTCACACAATTAGATCATACAAATAAAGTTATGTTTTAAAACACGAAAATATAAAACATATTTAATAAGAGTATAATTTAAAAAATCAATAATACATATACAAATGATCTTACTATATGAGTTATCACCAAAGGTGACATGTCCTACAACAAGATTTTTAAGGTTGTTGAACTCAGAGAATTCACCACACAGGGGTCTTGATCACCCTTAATTCATACACCATGTAGCTCTTGGGATTTGATCTTGAGATATTCATGCTATAAAATAATTATTGTACTTATGATTTTTTGGCCCAAATAAACTTTCTTCTATAGATTTTATCTAAAAGATATATTAAAACCCATATTTATATTGTATAAGATTTTTCATATAAAATATTTGAATATAGATTTTCCCTTTTTCTCCCATCATATCAAGAATTTTTTTAATCACATTCCTAAAAAAATATGATTAGTTTTAAAATAATAGTTTCAAAAATTATTTTGAGGAAATCCTTTTATAAAATTAGTCTTTTTAGAGGTTCTATTTTGATTTGAATAAGAAATTCAAATATTATTTTTGAGATGATCTTAGTTACTCAGTGTAATTACTAGATATTTTAAAAGATGAAAATTATGTTCGATAGAGTACATAACATGAAACAACTATATTATAAGAGAATATAACACCTTAAAACATTATGATATATTAATTTTTAGATAAATTCAATAACATTGATATCTTTTTATGAATGTAACAACATCATTAAATGAAACATGACACTCAATTAATTTTTTTTATTTTTTAAATATAACCATAATGTATGATATGTTAAGATGGGGGTTATAAATAAGACTAATTGAATTATGAAAATTATATGGTTTAGACAATTCTAAAATAAATTTAATAGTAATCTATTGACTATAATAAAAATAATAACCATTTTAATGAAAAAGAAATATTTTTTGAGAGACTACATTATTCTAAAAGGTGGTTTACTCACAATTTGGTAAAATTATATAAATGTATATTTTAACACTTTTAGAAAAATTATTCTAAAATCTAAAATTAATTTTTTTTATTTCTAATTATCAATTTTATCATTGGGTGATCTTTTAAGAGTGTTTTGAAAATATTAATGTTTTTGATAAATAGTGGAAAATAATGATTTTTATTAAAAATAACCCTTTTGTTTAAATTATTTTCATAATTAAATTATATTTTAATTTGGTTTAAAAGTAAAAATATTTAATTATATTTAAATTTGACAAATTTATTTTATTTTAATCAATTTCATAGATACTTATGATATAAAAACATTTTAAACTATTTAAAAAATCATTAGAAAAAACATATTTTCAATTCGTTTGTAGGTTTAATTTTAATATAAATTCCACAAATTCTATGAATTGAATTTGGAAAATGGATTTCGTAATATGAATTTTTATGATTTATTATATATAATAATGGAAACATAATTTTTTCCATAAGAATAGTAAACATAATTAAACTTAATTACTACGGTTATGGTAAAAATGGGTTTAATGGGGGTAATATAAGAAGATAAAGGATAAAAATGACCCAAATATTTATAATTCCTATTTTATGGTAATACTTTGTCCTTATATATTCTATATTTTGAGAATGAGTAACTATTTATTAATATTTAATGAGATAAATGTGGGCATCACTTTTTATTTTCAATAATTCCTTGTGTGTCCTCTACCCATCTTATAATGGAGACCACCTCTCATCTCTTCTTCACATTTCCTAATAACATTAGTATAGAAATTTAATTCCAAAATATATTCCTTAAATACCCACCCACACATTTTATAGAACTTATTTTTATTATTAAACCATGCTAATATGTCTTTAGGTATAATCCTAAATAGGTTCTCTAAAAAAGAGGTAAAATTCTTAAACATCCATTTTTAGTTATTTATTCTGCCACATCCCAAACATATTATCAAAATATGATTAAATGATACAAAAATTATCTATTATATTATAATAGGTTTCTAAAGGTAATGAAATGTATCCATCTCATCATCCATCAAATGGAAAAAAACCGTCGATCGTTTGTGCAGTAGACTACTTCCTCACAAACTAACGTAATTCAGTTTCCAAAAACACCATTAACTAATAGAAATAATTTCATATTAAACATATTTATGTTATATTTATGAAATTATTTTACTTATTTTATTATTTTATCACATATATTGTCACAACCCACCTTCACCAAAAGGAGGGAAGGGTCAGTAGATTGCCAGGTCCTTCCTTCATTAGGTTGAAGGAGAGATAATGACCCCCAATACCTGCCTTCAATAGGTCCCAGAGTGGTGACTAGAACCAAGGGTATAGAATCACACACTAAATGGAAGGCATTACCCTTTTTATTTTAATAGGATCGGGAGATAGATTGGTAAATCCCAACAACACCAAAAGCGGAAAGTAAAAGTAACCCAAGAACCATTCCCAATGCATGTTACAAAAGTAAAAAAATCCACAAAGTACAAAGTGAATACAAGGGTAAAGTACCAAAGAAAGAAAAAATGCAACTGGAACTGCCCCAAGGTCCGAGCTAGTATGGTCCCGCGCAATCCCCGAAGCCCTCCTGGAAACCTGAAAGCAGTTTTATATACGTAGGGTGAGCATACAAGTACACTCAGTAGTGAAAACCAAATACTCTCGTGCACAAGTGGGGGAATGTACTAAAGTCCCGTGAGAGAGAGAGTAAACCAAACACCTAACAAGGTAAACTATCCACCCAAGCCTCACCAAGGCACACTCCCCAAATAACATAAGTCAAGTAATATATATAATAAGAGCACATCAATGTTTGGGTACCCCGCGCCACTTTCCCACTAGTTATTGAAGACATCCTACGCATCGAACCAATCCTGCCATTCTCATCGTAGTCCCACTGCCGAATCCCTCTAGCACACACCTAGGCCACAACTGCACGCAGTCCCACTGCCGAATCCCACACGCACACACCTGGGCCACAACTGCACGCAGTCCCACTGCTGAATCCCGCCCGCACACACCTGGGACACAACTGTCACATGTAACCATGCCTGTAAACACCTAGCCCAGAACAACCACTGCCACGCCCGAAGACACCTGGGAGAGAAGATCCACTACAACGCCCAAAGACACCAGGGAATCATCCCAAATATACTTGTGAAAAACACATTCCCACGTACACCTGGGTCATAACCACCACATTACCCCGCTCGAAGGTTCTTTGGATAATAATGGACCTCGGGCCATCACAGCCTACCTGAAGATACTTGGGATATCCAGGAAATGGAGTAGAAAAGGAGCTAATAACCAGCCACTAATAATAGTGTTGGGAAAAACTCCCACCCCCATGAAATGGGGGAGTTCATCACTAAGTGCTCAACTTGGGTGGGGAGCGAATAAGAAACACAAAACTACAAATATATATATAGGTAACAAGCACTCATCCAAAGTTTAGGTTTTTCTTCAGCCTCCCTAAAGAACACAAAAAACACTCAAATCTGAGTCACAACTCACACCAACCCAAAACCCATTTGTCCCATTCGTTTTCATGTTCAATAATAGTGTTTAAATACGTTTCTGCACCTACTTGGGCAAATAGTAAGCATACGTACACGCCAAAATAAAGCAAACAGTCAAGCATCAACCACATCATCCGAACCCGGTTCTCTTGTAAAACCACATCAACCAAAGAATACCCAAGGTATAGCCCCATGTCCAATATCTAGGAGGCAAAAGGTTTCTCAACAATATAGGATCCAACCCCAATTCTTGATATAACAGAGGATCTCATCCTCAATTTCACAACTACCGAGAGTATAAAAACAGGGGATCCCATCCCCATCCACACCACCCAGCAAACGGCCCATGAAGTAAAACCACCCAATCACTACCACTAACACAAGGCAAGGCCATGCTGGTATTTTCATATTTATAAGATTTAACACACTCCATGATTACAACTTCTATTTTCTTTAATCAGGGTTATCACAGAAAAGATTGATCCTGGTGCCTCAAGTTATTTAGCAAGATATAAGTAATTAACTGATTTAATTTTCACAGTAAGGGGTTTACAACCACAAAACAATCCATTAAAAGTCGCCAGAGGCAAGGGTTCGTTAGTGCAAAGAGAAAGACCACCAACGACCATGATTTTCAGAAGGCGTAAGCCCGCACAATTCAGGAATCGTAAATCATGGAAGATCGTAAATCAAGGAAGCATCATCGATGACAACCCCCTTCATTATTAAGAATCCATTCATTATCTTCATTAGGGTTCGAGTTTATCAAATTCTACAGAAACAAAATCTTGCCCACCCCGCATGATACACAAAAAGAGAGACGAAGGTGAAATTTCCTAATTGTTATCAACGATCGACGCTAAGGCTGGGCATGGAACTTCACGGATAGTGATGCGGCTCATCCGAATGAAAAGCTGCTCGTCTGAATGAAGGGTACTCCAGTACAGGGTGATTGAGAAAAGAAACTTAGGAGAACCCTTTTAGTTTATAATGGCTGGGGATGGTTGAGATAAGAATGTAAACCCACATAAGCAGCAGGGTTGTGGGTTGACCACGCGACCCCACACATTATTAAAGGGTCAGTCTGTTTAAACCTATGCACACACCAGGTT
Organism: Viscum album; assembly: GCA_963277665.1. Lineage (NCBI taxonomy): Eukaryota > Viridiplantae > Streptophyta > Magnoliopsida > Santalales > Viscaceae > Viscum > Viscum album. The sequence goes on along the minus strand of OY728138.1, from coordinate 915,855,651 downwards.
AATTCATAAAATATTTAATTAAAACATTTATGGGCATTATTGGGCTTTAAAACGGGTCAAAATAGGGTTTAAAACCCAACCTGTGCAAAAAGGAGTGCTACTGGAAAGACCCCGTGGGGGTAGGCAAGAGCCACCGGTAGGCACCGGTAGCTGACAGCTACCAGTAACTGAGAGCTACTGGTGGCTGACAGTGACCGGTAGCTGAGCTATCGATGGCTGACAGCGACCGGTAGCCAAGCTACTGGTAGGCTGTAGTGACCGGTAGACCGAGAAACTGGTAGGCTGCGGCCACCGGTAGACCGAGCTACCGCTAGGCTGCAGCTACCGGTAGGCTCCAGATACCTGTAGACCGAGCTAACGGTAGGCCTGCTACCGGTAGGCCAAGGCTATCGATAGGCCTAGCGTTCGCGAAACTTCACCGACATTCCAAGACCAGAAAACCCAACACGAGGTTTTCACAAAGTAATGGACCCCAAAAACCCGGGCCATTACATATACCTTCTTAATTTCTTTTTTGTGGGCGTATACGATAACATCACTGGTGTGTATAGCAGACTACCACCTCGCCAAGCGATGTGGTGTGGTTTTAACTAATGCTTTACAAGGAAGGTATTAATGATAATTTTAATGAATATATGTGATATATATTACCTAATAATAATTATATAAGTATAATATATCTTATAATTTGTTACCATACCATATTTTATAAAACAATAACGTCACTTGTGCGTACAAACAACATACAGCCTCCATAAACGGTGTAAGGCATTTTCTATACTTAACTTTTATGGATTACTATAATTAAATATATAATGAAAATATATGAAATTTATATCATTATTTAAATTATTTTTATGATGTAACCATGAACAATGTAAAAAATAAAAAATTCACCAAACTAGTACATACATGAAAAACAATGTAATTATCAGTTGAAACAATGATTTAGACAAAGATTTATTGATAAACAGGTCATAAAAGACTATAAGTAAACAATATATGGTATGAAATATATTATTATGGTTCCAAAATATATTTTTAATAAATATATATTTATTATACCATACATATGAACATTTATAAAAGCAATAGGACCTAAGGTAAGGGTTTCTCGTCTCATTTTTACTTCTGTGAGTCATATTCCATGTTCACTACTTGGTTATTTTTTGTGGTGTATATAATTCCCCTTTTGATATTATATATTCTGAATAAATTTATATTAATGGTATTTAAAGTTTCATTTGAATTTGTTTCTTTTATGGGGTTTATGATTCCGAAATTACCATAGCGGTAGACTTATTTTACATTTTAATCGTTTATCAAGGTTGATTATGACTAAACTTCTAATAATGAAATATTATAATCTATTATTAGATAAGTTTAAGAATTTTCATATAATCTAGTTATTCATTAAATTTTCATGTAATAGTACCATTTTATTCTATTTTTTACTTAAAATGATTGGGAATTTGATATTCAAGAAATCCAAATTTATTTTTCATTTCAGATGAAAAATATATTTTCAATTTCATGTCCATGTTTTGAAAAAAAAATTAGAAAAATTCAAAAAAATACCCAAATAATTTTTTAAATATATTTTGACCATTACTATATCTTAACAAAAAAACATTTAAAGGAAACTTCCTGTCATTTATCAAATAAGGTTCTTTTTAAAGTTTAAGAAAAAAATTTGAAAGAAATAATTATTTTAACATACTTTTAATGTTCGTATTTTCCACTATCATGGAGACGAATTTCATTGAATATTCCATTAAAATTTTAAAATGTTATTTCATATAAAAGTTTTTCTTAATATTTTATAAATTTTTATTTTTTAAAAATGATATTTTCCTCAAGAATGATTTTAATGGTATTTTTATGGTATTTCAATTAATCAATGATAACAACCCCCATATAACTTATGATACATTGGGAATATTTTGTAATGACATCATCCCAATTGTCGATCATGATGGTTTATGATCAGTTTGATTGGGTATGTTCTATTTTGATACAATTCTCCAAATTCCCCCAGATAGTCTGTGGTAATATTTATTTATTGGGGACTTTATTAACATTTCATATTATGGTTTTTCAATATTAATGTTTGTGTTGATTATGATTCACTCCTTTTATATGATGAATTCATTGGAATTGGTTTTTGGTGTTTGGGTCCCACTATAGCCTCTCGATGCATCAATAGGTCTCATGAGATATACTATATTATTTTTTGGCTGAGTTCTTACCCATTTTTATAGATTTATTATCTCATGTCCTCAATGATTTTTTAGATATCGAGATCAAGGCCATGATAGTTTATTTTAGATATATGAAATTATACATTCCACTATTGTAAAATGAGTTATCAATGTCTATGTTATTATACAATTAGTTTGAATATTCATTGAAAATTTTCAAGCTCATGTGATTATGTATATGGAATTATTGGATCATTATTTATTCCTACCCTTTTATTCATCAAGTTTATGTTATTGATTAAATGGAATAATTTTTAGCTGTTGACATTTCCATATTGATTATTCCTTATTTATTCATGGTGTATATTTTTGTAAAAATACCCATACTAAGCATCATAGCTAACCCATTTATCATAATTCCTTTCCCCAAAAATCCAATAAGTGTTTTAAGATTTACATTTAGAGACATGAAAAAAGGGAATAATTGTGCACTCAAACAAAAAACCATGTTAATAAACTAACCAAAAACTTTGGGCTCCTGGGGTCGGGTTGGTATCAAAGGAAGTCTTGTGGAAAACTTGGTAACATTATTTAAGAAAAAAAGATTAAGGAATATAACTATATGAATTACATTTAAGATAAGTCTATGTATAGGATAAAAACCTAAATTTTTTAAGATAGAGATTATGTGGTTATCCTAGTAATAAATTATTTTCTCAATACTATGAGAGGATGTGGTTTTGGTACAGATTCCCCAAGGAATAATAACATTAAAAAAGATATATCTGAATTGACTCAAATGTTACCTATTATACAAAAATAAGACTTACTGTGCACCAATTTTCAAACTCTTAATGGATATTATTGGGTTAATTCACAATTTCATTTCAAACCATTTTGAAGGATTTGAAAATATTTTTGGGATTTGAAAAATTTCCCAGAAAAACTGTATTTATGACTATAAGATTATCCATGAATAAATTTTTCAAATTATGTTATGTTTTTCACTAATTTTTTGATTAAAAATTATATTTCAAAATATAATGTTTTAATCTAGTGTATTTAATTTTATTAAATGGTTCCTAGTTTATATAATGTAAATTTTATCAATTTTTGTACACCATGTAGTAATTATCTTCTTGGGAAACACATTGAACATGGAGTAGGAAATATAACTAGAACTGATCAAATTAAAACCATGTTGGGGTAGTGAAATTATGTTATGAGTAATAACCTTGACCATTTAAAGTGTTCTACTAATCTACCTTATAGTGAAATTAATTTTATACTGCTTTATATACAAGATTTCTCCATTATTTAATGAGACTAAAAATCCATTTTTAGATGGGAAATGGATATGTTCCCTATAAAATTTATTTCTTGATTTAAAAAGAAATTAATGAGTTAATGTTGACATGGAATATTACCATATCTATAGAGTTGAAGAAAAATGGTTTTCATTGATGAAAAAAATCAAGGATTAAGACGAAATAGAAAACATGGAATTAAATTTTTTTAAGGGACTCAACTTATAAAATTATTTTCATCACAAGAAATGAGCAGATATAGAGAAAAAATTCCTTAGTATAAGAAAAAATAAATATGAAAACTTTTATAATAATGAATCCAACAATAAAAGGTTATGAATGAACTCTATAAACTACATATGTAATACAAATATAATGATTGACTATTTCAATGATGGGATTAAAAATATCCTTCAAAGGGAACTAGTCTCAATATTTCACATCATAAAAGGATATAGTACCATGTTCTATAAGATAGAAAAAAAATTATCCAATGGTTATGGCCTTTAAATGAAGATGGAGAAGAAGAGGATATCATAAAAAAATGGATAAGGAGAATAAGGGAATGAAGGATTTGATAACATCTCATACATGTGGGAGGAAACATCTTAGGAAAATATTAAACAAAAAATGATTTTGATTCATGTATATTTAAAAATTTCGTCATGCTGATGATTTTAAGTATAAAAATAAACCTCCAATGATATGTGGTTAACCTATAAAAAGAAATGGCACTATTAAAATTAATTCCCCTAGCATCAAAGGAATATTCCTCAAAAGAAGCTTTGGGATCAAGGTAAATCTAATATTATTAATACAATTGATGTAGAATTATTAAAGTTATTGTGGATTTGGATTTAATATTGATGTTTTATAAGTATATTATCAATGATATTGTAATTATAATAATCATGAATCCTATAATTTTTTTACTGTAGTAGTTTTTCTTTAAAGATTTGAAAGCATCTGTTGAATGGTAAAATAGTCAAGAAAATTGATTTAGTGGAATTTGATGATTTTAAAAAATAAATGATTGGGGGTATAAAACCTTAATATATGTCCAATGTTGAGATAATATTGTTAAATGTATGTTTATGTTATTTTATTGGTGACATAGAAATGGTTTAGTGATTTTTTAATTTATGATACCTTTTCTAATCTCTACTACAATTCCTAAATTATGGAATATATTCAATAACCTATTATTTTATTTGAGAATCATTGATGTATTCATTTATTTTTTATGGTGATCAAGGTATTCAAATAGTTGGTATGTGACATTGCTAGCTACATTATTTGGGGAATCAAATGTTAAATTGAATTTGGAAATTTACTGATGTTCATTATGATATTTTGGACATTGAGTTTGGATAGAAATATTTTGGATGAGTCTTACTGTTTTTTATTTAAAAAATTTATTAAGCATAACATTGGGGTAATTTTTGTGGTTATTGAAATTAATGTGTTATTGGATAACATTTCTAACCATTTCAGCATAGGAAGATATCTAAAAATAGAGGGAATAATGTTTCATTATTTTTATGGTCCATTAAGAGTTAATGTTAGTGCTTCAAAAATAAAAATTAATTTTGGATATCCATTTATTAGAGTAATAAATGAACTGGAAATTGATAAAAACACTAACAAATAATCAAATTGTTCCTATGAAATAGAAATATATCATGTAAGTATATTTTATTATGGCCTCAGTCTGGGTGGTAAAATAATTCCTCAACACTAAGAAAATGATCTTGAAACAAAAATGTAATCCCAGTACATTCATGTTTGATGAATCAAATGGTATTTTCATTCATTGAATATTTCTGATTTTTTTTATTAAAATTTTTATATCAATCACATTTTTTTGATAAATGATCATTATTACTCTCCATAATTATTTATTCTTTTCTTTTATGTCCATATTTCACTTTCCAAAAATGGTTTTCAACTTAGAATCCTTTTTATGTGTTATTATTGTCAAATTTCATACCTTTATTTATACCTTTTCAAGTGTTAGTTTTATTAACCAATTTAATTATGTGGTTTTTCAAGAAAGGTAATAATTATGATGACCAAAATTGAATTGTGATGATGCTATTTATTTAAGGGGTTAGAATGTAATTCCTTGAGATTTTAAAAGAAGAAAATTATGTTAAGTAGCGTATTTCACACAAAAATATATATAATAAAGGAAGTTAACTCCATGAAACTTTATGATATGTTTTTATTAAAATAAATTTAACAACTTCAATGGATTTTGATACATGAAACATTGTGTTCAAATGAAACATTATACTCTATTAAAATATTTTTTTTTAAACATTTCTGTCATAACCTAGCTTTTATGTTGCAATATATGAATAGTAATATTTATATTAAGATTTTTATATGTTTTATACATTTATAAAATAAATTCAATTGTTATACATAGATTATTAATTAAATATGTACTATTTTAATGAAAAACAAATTTCTAAGAAAAAAATATATTTTTCTAAAAGGTGGTTTAGTTATGCTCTACACACATAATTTGAAATTAGTTTTTAGAAAATCTTGAAAATTAATTTAAAAAATGGTCTTACATTTTCAAATATATATATATATATATTATATTTGGTTTAATTTTTGAATTTGTTTTGCAAATAGTAATTTTTTTATGAATAGTGAAAAATATTTATTTCAATTGAAAACTACATTTTCATTTAAATTATTTATATAGATAAATTATTTTTAAATTGGTTTTAATGTAAAATTAATTCAATTATATATAAATTTAACTAATTTAGGTCAATATAACCAATATCATATTTAACTATAATATTATAACTTTTTAAACTTCTAAATGTTTTTCTTTAAAAAATCACTTTTTCAGCACATTTGTGAGTTTAATTTTAGATTCAATTCTAAAACATCTATGAATATAATTTAGAAAAATGTAGTGAATATTTTTAATTATAAAAATTTATAATATATAATAATTTAAGCTTAATTTTTTATTATATTGGATAGTAAAAACTGTAAAAATTAATTACTATAATTATTGTAAAAACTAGTTTACTGGTGGTGATACTAAAAGCATAAGAGTTAAAAGTAACCCAAATCATATCAATTCCAATTTTATGGTCATATTTCATCATTAAAATTCTATGTTTCTATAAATAATTATTTTTAGGATTTTTTCAATATTAAATTTTTGGTATAATTTTTTCTTTTCAAAAATTCCAAGTGTGTCCTCTCTCCCATTTATAAAAGAACACCCCCTATCCTGCCATATTCACACTTCCAAATACCATTGGATTATCCAATAACTACCCAAATATATTCCTTAAATCTATCCACACATATTAAAAGCCTTATATTTATTTGGAATCCACCCTATTAAGGTTTCAGTTATAAGCTTGAAGAGGGTCTCTGAAGAAAAGGTAAAATTATTAAACCTGTGTTTTTGTTTTATTCCATCTTCAACATCCTTCAAATATTATCCAAATTTTATAAGATAATAACACAATTTTCTATTATACAGTTATAAGTGATTATTTTAATGTAATAATATAGATACACACACTTAACATACATTAAAATTTCAATTATTTTTCAGAATACTTAATATGTTACACAAACAGACACCCAAATACCATATTGGTTTAGTTTCATTATAAACATGGAAATAGAAACACTCGTACATATGTGAGGTAAATTATCTCCCAATAGGTTCTCCATTACTATAACCCATCTTATACACATCAAACTTAATACATATATTCATAACATGGGGAAAAACATAAAAGGGGGATCTCATATGCTCAGTATGGGTAAACAATGGATATATGTAAGCATAAACATGAGGATAAGGGTATGATAACTTGATTATGACATTATTAAATCATTCTATTAATATTAAATATTTTAAAAATAAATTGTGGAAAAATATTGGTAGTTCATAAGACATGATTCATAATGGAATCCGGAGCATATTCCATGAAAGCATGACATAGGAATAAGACATGGAATTGTTAAAAACACATAAAAATGTAATATAATTCCCTATAAGTCAATGTGAATTTATAATACTTATTATGGAACTTAATGGGGACTACAACTACTGGGTGGGACACACCACTATCCCTTCTCATATTTATTTCTTTACAAGGGATCGGGTTTCCCTATCTTTATATAGTAGATTTGGTTTCCCCTTCTTCCCATAATAGATCATGTATCTGCATAATACAATAGTCGAATAAGACCACAAATTTTTTTACCACCACTATATCAAGAAATATAAATCCTTAACTAATTAATTTTAGGGATATATATGTCCCACCCATCTCATAGTCAAATCATATATATGTGTGCCACTAGATCATAAACATTCATCATATCATAGCCCATGAAATGAAATGGATTTCATAAACATGAAGTATTCCATAAACTATGAAATTATAATGGTTTATAATCACTTAATAAAAGTGTAAATATGGAAAAAAAAATTGGTGTTATCAGCATATAACCTATGAAAGAGAAACAAGTTTCATAATCATCATGCCACCAAAACATAAACCATTACAAGAAAGAACATGAATATAACCTTTAGATAATTTCCCTAGATAATAATGAGTAACTCCAACAGATGTCAATATATATGGAAAATAATTTTGAAAGATCCTTTAAAAAATTAATGTATAGAATATCCTTTCTAGAATGAAAAAATCTTTTTAAAGAATTAAACATTTTGAAAGAATTTTTATTTAAAACATATAAAGGAATCTTGAAAACCTTTTGAAAACCTTTTCTTTGATAATATATTTAAAAAATTATAAAATAAGATTTGAAAACATTGAAATTATTCTCATTTAAAATATGTTTAAAATATCATTCAAAAAAATTTGGAAAAACAATTTATAAAACATGGTTTTTTTATAATAAAAGAAATTTCCCACCAAAGAGAGAAATATGGTCAGTTTTTTAAAAAAAATCATATTTGTCTTAAGTACACAAGACTAAAAAAATGGAACCATTAAATGAGGATATCATAAAAACAAGAGTATAATAAACTTCATGATATTTCTTGGGTTATGGATCATAATAGTTCCTTAATGGAAGCATAACCATAAACAATCATGATAAACGATGAGATTGTAGAAATAAAATCTTACCACTTTGGTAACATTAAATAATAATACCCAATATACAATAAAAATAAAAGAAGAATATAATATAATGAAAATAAAAATATTCATGATATAACATGTCAATGGGACAATATATACACCTCATAAAATAATATGGTTGTATAGAAAAATATGTGTCTCAAAGAAGGAAAATTAAGATAAAACCTACCTTATCGATTTTGTGACTCTTAAAACATTACACCCATAAAAGAGTAATCATAAAATAGATATATAAATACAAAAAAATTTAATGATAAGAATAATATAATAAATTAATGAAAATTATATACACCCCACAAATGAAATGAGTGGTGAATATGGTATATGTCCCGTAGAAATAAATGTGAGACTATAAATCCCTTTATCGTATGTCTTGACTCTATTCGTACTCATTAAAAAATATTATATAATAAATATAAATTTATTGTAAATATATCACGTAACCATATTCAATTTATTTTAAACAATATATTATTTACATATGGCCTTATATTACCCATTTATTATTAATTCCATGTCAATGTTACATTTCTGATAATAACTGCTTTATCATTCATCTGTGTTTTGACTTGTTATATTTTTCTCCCCTTTAATTATGTAAAAAAATCATCATATAAAGAATTATAAACATTATATAAATATAATATTTAATTAGTATATATCTATTTATAATATTCTATAAAATATCGAAATAAAAAATGAAATGCATGATTCATGGTAATGGTAAATCGTACGTGTGTATGAATGTTCTTTCTGTTTTCTTATCGTATAGAATGTAAGAAAGTAAATAAAATATATATATATAATGTAATTACTATATAATTATTCTTAAATATATATCATATAAACTCACTAAACACATCCGTAATACATTTCATGTAATGTGTGAATGTATCACATCACATTGAAGAGGCGATAGTCCACACGTCCACAAACAAAGTTATTATATTTACGAAAAAATGTAAATTATGAATTTATGTGTAATATAAAAATTACATAAGAATAAATAAAACATAAATATAATATTTATCATATAAAAATAGAATGTACATCCAAATTACCATCCTTGAAAGGTGGAAATGGAAGAACGAACAACATTTGTTCATGATGCAGTAGTTCGTCGTACAAATGAATGATGATTGTGTATCCCAATTGATGTAAGTGTGTGTTATTATATATAAAAATATAAATAAAAAATCTAGGAATATTTATTATACTATGGTAATTATATAATAATGTAACAATAATATTTTAGGGGGTGGAGAAATAAATACAGACAAAGTGCTTGTAGAAGGATGTTACTTCTTCCTTGAGTAACTCCTTTTGGTTTGCACCAAATACATTACTTGAATAGATATATTCCCCAAAGGAGGATTATAATATAAATTTAAGGGATTTTAGAGGAGATTTGGGGAGTTTTGTTCTGAGATAAATGGCTTGATAGGTCTGAATAAGTGAGGGGGTGAGTTCCCTTTTAAAGTGGAGGGGTGACATTCTTTTAAATACAAGGAAAGCACTATTGAGTGGTCTCCCTTACATCATGGGCATCCAATAATTTTTTATTTTTGATAAAATAGGTTAATTTGTCGAAATATTTCCATAAAATGGATTTTTGAAAAGTTTCTATCATTTTTTCTTTTAAGATTAATGTGTAACTATTATGTAAACACAGTTTTTCTTTAATCACTATAATTATTTTTCATTATTTCACTAATATTTCTTGTCAAAAACTAATTTTACCGTGTTATAAATTATAAATTATTTCTATTACTAATATTGAATCCAATTATTCAAATTATTAACACATATGTGGAAGAAATTAATTTAAAATTAATCTCACAGACAGGATGAGATGATGGGTTTTAAAAGTGAGAAGGTCCGAAAGTTTGAAATGTTTTTATATCCAATTACAATTTTAAATTTGTCCCAATGACCTAAATTTGATTAATTTATATATATTAGATCTATTTATACTTTAGAAAAATTAAATATAATACAAATATATAAATAAATTATAAAAAAAGAGTATTTGAATTATAAGTCTTTATTTTTTCACTATTCATCCAAAAATGAAGTTTTTTTAAAAAAATACATAAAATTTACCCTAAAATAATTCTTACATTATAAATTAAAAAACTATTAATATTTTGTAAAATTAAATTTCTAAACATGTCTAAAATTAATTTAATTATTTTTCATAGGGGGCTATAAAAAGCATTTCTTTTAATAAAATATTATTTTCAAACATATAATGACTTCAAAAAATATTATTTATTTTATTATCAATATGTTTTGTGTATATGAATACGTTATAAATAATTATTAAAAATTAGTTATTATAATTCATATTAATAAGATATATTTCTATGTTATAATTCTATTTTTTAAAATAATTATTATAATAAAATGTTGTTTTATAGAAACTTAATGTTGCGTGTAATGTAATCCACGTCAGTGTGGCATGTTGAAAAAGTTTAAATTGCTATAGTGTATAATGAAAGCATAACATGGAGTACTGTGTAATGAAAGGAATCAAATTAAAATTAATTCATTCAAAAAAGGGTTCATAAATAATCATATTGTTATATTGTACCTCCCTTAAAAATAATTTTTCCCTCAAAATCATAATTCTGATACCAAAAAATTGAGGATACTTCCACCTAATAAAAAACTGTAGTTCCCATACAGTATCCACTAATTTCTGATTTATACACAAAACATTAACCAACTGACTGGTCTTGTTTCATATAACTTTCTCTATATAATCTAGAATTTCAATGTGTGATTCCTCATAAGAATGATCATGCTTCATTAGTATGACCTTTTACTTCAATACATGTGAAAGTTTAGGTATGTTATTACTCAAAATAAATACATTAAACACGTCATATAATTGAGAGATATTTATAGGAAGTTCCAAGTGGTAAACTATTGTTCTGATATGATCGATAATTACGAAGAGACAGATATACCAAGGGCTTAGCTTCCATTTCTTCGCAAATCTCATAACCTTATTCCATGGATATATTCATAGAAACAAATTCTAACCAACATAAACTTAAAGATCATTGAAATGGTTTTAGTATTTCTTTTCATCCAACTTTGAGCTTTCTTGATATACTATTGAATAGTTCTAACCCTATAAACTACTACTTCAGTGATCTAAGATCTAAATAGATTTATTTTTTCAACTTCATACAAGCACGTTGGAGGTCTAAATTTCTTCCTGTAGATGTCTTGGTAATGTTCCATCTAAATTCTTTATTGAAATCTATTTTAGTGATATAAATCAACTAGAGGAAGGTGATTATTCCAAACAACTTTGAAATCAATTGAATAATATTTCAACATAATCTCTATAGTTTGAATTGTTCATTCATACTGAACATTCTTTCAAGGATGATAAGAATTTTTGAAACTCAATTTCATATCATGATCTTTCTGAATAAATCACCAGAACATTTTCCTAAAACTAAGATCCCGATCAGATGCAATAGAATGTGGAAGTCCATGCATCCTTACCACTTCCTTAATGTATATCCTGTCAATCTGATATATAGAGAGGTCCTATTTGATAGAAATGAAGTGTGATGACTTATTAAGGTGATCTAGTACCACCCATATAGTAGTAAACCCTTAATATTATTTGGGGAGTCTAATGAAAAGATCCATAGTGATGTTCTCCCATTTCTATTCTAGTATGGGTAATGGATGAAATATCCCCATATACTTTTTTCTGTCAACCATAACATACACTTATACCAAGCTCCAAGATAAAAATTATGTGATATACCTCTTCATGTCATCCAACCATACGAATTATTTCAAGTCTATATACATCTACATACTTCCATTATTAATAGAGAATGTTGAAATATTATCTTTTTATAATAACTCCATCTTCAAATTTGGTATTGAAGGAACACATATATGGATATTGAACCTTATCACTCCATTATGATCATGGTTAAATGTTGGAACATTTCTATCCTTTTTCTATAGTTCTACAACATCCATCTATAACTATTTAATATTTACTTAGTTATATGGTTGAACATTCAGTTGAGTAATATAAGATTTAATCCCTTTAGTATTTCTAGACCCATCTTTTTTAAATCCATATATATAGGATCTTTTATAATCCTTATCATGGATAAGCAATCATGATCCTTTGGACTCAAATCATCGGCCACCTAGTTCTCTTTCCTATAGTGGTAATGTCTTGAGTATTCATAATTATTTATCAACTCTAAACATATTCCCTACCACATGTTCAAATCCTTCTTATGTGATTATATATTTCAAACATTTGTGGTCGGTATATATATATTACACTTTTATCCAAAAAGATAATACCTCCAAATCTTTAATTTAAAAAGTATAGTTTCTATCTATAAATCCTGATTTGGGTAATTTTTCTCATGATTCTTGAAAAATTTCTAGGCATAGTCTGTAACAATGTCATTCTACATATTAACACATCCCAATACCTTTAAGTATGTGTCCCTATCTATTTAAAATACTTCTCCACTGCATGGTAATGTAAGAAAGAATGAGTTGACTAACCTTCTCTTCAGTTCCCTGATAATTTAAGCACATTCATCTCTCTAGAGGAACATGGAACCCTTCTGAATTAACATGATTGTAGTATTAGATAGTCTTGATAAATTCTCCACAAAACCTTGATAATATCCAGCTAAACCAAAAAATATTTATAGATCTCAGTAACTGTGGTTGGTCTAGGCCAACATTCAATAGCCTCTGTCTTTGATGAATCCACTTCTATACAATATTTTGAGATTATATAACCCAAAACTTAATCCCTTTGCCTCCAAAATTCATTATTTTTTAATTTTTAATACACTTTATTTTTTCTTAGGTTATTTAGTAAAACTATCATGTGGTATTCATACTCTTCCATTCTCTTTGAATAGATAAAAATATCACATATAAATACTACAATAAACCAATTGATGTAATCTTTAGGAACTATTCATTAAATCAATGAGGATAGTAGGTGAATTATTAATAACAAAAGGAATCACTATATATTCATAGTTTCCATGCCTTTCATGGAATGTATTCTTGGGTATATCCACATTCTTGTCCTAAATTGATGATATGAAGAATAAATTTCAATCTTGGAAATGTATTGAGCACTACACAGTTGATCAAAAAATTCATCAACATGGGGAATATGATACATGTTCTTGACAAAAAATCATGTTGAACTACCACTAATCAATGTATAGTCACATTGATCTCTCTCTCTTTTTCACAAAAAAAAATTATAGGCACCCCAAGGTGACACAAATGGCCAAATAAATCCCATAACAGGGTTTTAATTTAGTTGCTTCCTCAATTCCTGAAACTCCATTAGGTCCATTATATATTAATACAATAAAGTTGGGGTGGAACTAGGTATTAGTTCTATTGAGAAATCAATAATGTTTTTTTTACGGCTAGGATCATCCTTAGGGAACACATCCAAAAATTCCTGAACAATAGTTATATCATCGATGTCTAGTTTCTCCCCAACTATTTGAGAAAAACACACCTTATGAATGATAATTAAGACCCATACACTATATGTAATATTTATATCTTTTTTACACATATAATCACATTGATAGAAAATCATTGGTTAGTTTCCAATATCAAATTTAACTTCCATGCCTAAATAATTAATGTGGGATGTATGCTGAGAAAGTCAATCCATTCCTGAATGACATCAAATTAAACCAAAGATGAATGACAATATTTGTAGGAAGCACATTCCCACCACATTCAACTGAAGAGGAATCATGGACTTGAGATGAAATCATCATACCATTAGGGGTTTTCAAAACTAATTTCACATCTAATCATTTTAGTGGAATCTTAATACCATCAAAATAATATTTAGATATGATATAGTGGGTAGATCTAAAATAGAATAATACATTAGTAGTAATAGAATGGATGGTAATTGTAGCTTTCACCATGTCCTTATCACACCCCTCATCAAAAATAGTTATCACCAGAGATTTTCCCTTATTCCTTAGATTTAAGGGTTACTGATTCTGATCTTTATCACTGACCCCCGGGTTTTGGCACTGGTTAGCATATTGCCCATTCTCTTTACTCATGAATCAAAAAAGTGTTTCAGATTCATTCTATAAAATATTGCCTCAAATTTCATCATTATCCATATTCTTCCCATCAGTTTAGAAATCAATTGCATGATGGAATTCCATTCTACACTTAAAATATGTAGTATAACCCATAAGATAATTTCCTCTTTACTTCTTTTCACATGTAGAGAATAAAGTAAAAATTACCTTTTTCTCTCAATAGTTTTTAGATTTTCATTTGAACTTCATCATAGTTTTCTTATTAAAACCATAATATTGATATGTAACTATAACCTCTATTGAAACTTTTATCACACAACACAAAATCTACACATAGTCATAATGTCATGTGTGGATAGTGTCCTTCAAAGAATTGGATTTAAGACACTGATGACTTGGTCAACCGTACTCTCTGGTTGGATGATAATACCAAAACTGTACCTCAAAATTCTTGTAATCTTAGCCTCATGGGTATCAACAGATTGATTATCCTTTTTTGTAACTCAAGAAACAATTTTATCATCTTTATATGAAGAACAATAGGAAATTAATTATTGAAGAATAAGTTATTTAACTCATCCCAATCCATGGATTAAATTTCATCTCTCTTCTTCATATTCTTAATTATATTCCACCACTAGTCTACTTCAAATTATATTTAACAAATAGATGAAATGAATTTTTCATGATTCAACCACTAGAGGATGGAAAATATCTTTTCAAATGTGCTGATACATTGTTAAACCACAAATTGGATCTTAAGAAACACTAAAAGAAGGAGGAAATTGCTACATGAAGGACTCAACAGAATATTATTCCCTCCTTAGCTCATTTGTAAGTCCAACTTGATTCATAGATTGAAAAATTTGGGTGAGAAAAAAACCATATTTTTTATTCCATATCCCTTAGAATTCAGTTTCTCATAAGGAAATTTGTTTTATTTTTTTTCATATTCACCGTTAATGTGGTTCGTTCAGGTTCCATCTATTGAGGAAAACCAATAATAATTGAGTAAGAAATTGTTATAATAGTGAGTAACCACGTAATCATGAAAAACACCTTCTAAGATGTCTAAATTTTGGATCCTTCTTTAATATATGAAACCTTTGGTTTATCATAGGATATTCATAGCCGACTCATTTATAAATCCTTAATGATGGTTCATGAAGAGTTTGTGTATTCCCAAAGTATATCCCTTGGGAGTGTTAAACTAGGTGTGCAGTAAGACCAATTTTCAGGCACCATTTTCCAATTATGTCTATCTCAATAGGGTGTTTTCAGGGTTTTAACCCTATGTATATTTGTTCTAAAGCCACATCTATTGTAGTATCTATATTAGGATTTATTTCTAAAAACCACTCACTCTATCCTTTACCAAATTTCCAAGACATTTTCCTATACTTTTACTCATCTTTAGACATATCCTTAGACATGTCCTTAGGGTTCTCACTAAAGTTTTCTCATTCCAGATTCCAAAGGATAATTAAACATTTTCATTGATACCAACTATAATGTCCCTATATTAACATATGTTAACATTACATAATATTTGTGGAATACTTAATAAATTACAAAAACCGTCAACAAAAGACCATATCATTTTTGTTCCTTCGTAAACATGAAAAAATAAGCACTGGTACATAAGTGATATACATTATCTCCCTTTAGGTTCTCCATGACCATAACCCTAATTTTAAACTTTATATATAATACATATCTTTATACCATGAGGAAGAGAAACATGAGAAGGGGTGAGCGTAGACTCTTTGTAAGGGTGAACTTTGGGGATATGTAAGAATAAACATGATCGTAAGGGTATGATAAGGTGATAATAACATTATTAGATCACCCCCTTAATATCAAAGATCATAAAAATGAATCATGTTATAAATATTAGAAGTTTACAAGACATTAAGTATATGGTAATCAAGATTATAATCCATGATATCATAACATAGGAATAACACATGGAATTATAGAAGACACATAACCGTGTAATATCATTACCTATAAGTTAAGGTGTATTTCCTAAACTTATAAGTGTAATTTATGGGGACTACACATACTGGGCAGGATACACCACCATATCCTATTGTAGTCCTTTCCTTATAAGGGATCGGGTAACCCCGTCATTACATAGTGGATCAGGTTTTCCCATATTCCCATAGTGGATTGAGACTACCCAAATTACCATAGTGGATCGAGCTCATTGAATTGTTTACCATAATTATATGATGAGATATAAATCATTACCCAATTCATTGAGGGAATATATAGGTCACATCAATGACATTATAAAATTATACATATGTGTTTCACTAGTTCATAAACATTTATCATATCATAAACCATGAAATAAAATGAGTATCATAAATATATAACCATAAAATAACTTATAGAAAATAGATAGGATTCTAAATCATTTAATAAATTCATAATCCTTGAAAATATGTGGGTTTCATAATCATATAACCCATGAATGAGAAATTTGTTTCATAAATATCATGTCATTTAAACATAAACCATTCAAAGAAAGAATATTAATATAGCCTTTGGATCTTTTCCCTAGAAAGGCACCAGTAACACCAATGGATGTCATCATAGATGGAAAATAATTTTAAAAAACGCTTTTAGATTATTTTTTTGGATTAAAATATATTTTATTCATTCAAAAAAAATTATATCATTAATAATTTTAAAAACATTTTGTTTTACAACTTATGAAGGAATATTGAAATCTTTTTTAAAAAATTTATTTGAACAAATAATTTAAAACTTATAAAGGATGATTTGAAAACAATAATGCCTTTTTATTGGAAAATAAGAATAAAATATCATTTAAGAACATTTTAATAAAAATTATTTGTTTTAATAAAATAGATTTCTAATCGAATATAAAAATAAGGTCAGGTTTTCTTAAATATATTTTCATAATCATATTAAGTAACAAAGACTAAAAAAATTTACCATTACATGAAGATTTCATTAATGACCAGAGGATAAGATAATTAATGATATTTATTGGAATGTGGACCATAATACTTCATCAATGGAACCATAATCGCAAAAAAAACGTGATAAATGATGAGATTATTGTAATAAACTCTTACCACTTTGGTAACATTAACCATAACACCTATGAGATAATAACATTAAATAAAGATTATAATATCATAAAAATAAAAATATTCATGATAAAACATGTCATAGGGATAGTATATAAACCTATTAAAAGGGTATAGGTGTATAGAAAAACATGTGTCTCAAATAAAAAATATTGAGACAAAACTACCTTACCAATTTGGTATGTTTTGAAATATAAACCCCATGAAAGAGAGATCATTAATTAGATATATATAAATATATATATTCATAAGTTTAATGGTTAAAATAATACACTAAATTAATGGTAATTATATACACCACATAAAATAAATGAGTTGTGAATATGGTATAAGTCTCACAGAAATAAAAGTGAGACCAGAAATACCTTTAACTTCTGTCTTGACTCTCTTTGTACTATTTAAAATGAACTGTTTAATAAATATAATTTTATTATAAATCTATTAAATAACAATATAAAATTTATATCATACCATATATGATTTAATTATGACCTTATATTACACGTTTATTAAAAATTCCTTGTCAAAGTTATATTTCGGGTAATAACTGCTTTGTCGTTTTCATGTGCTTTGATTAGTTATGTTTTTTGACATTTTAATTATATCATTATATTGTAATCTAAATAATTATAACCATGATATAAATATCATATATACTTAGTATATATGTATTAATAATAATATATAAAATATTTAAATAGAAAAAAAAACATCATTCAAGGAGATGGTAGGTCATACGTATGCATGAAAGTTGTTTCCATTTTCTTGTCGTATTGAAAAAAAGAAATTAAATGAAATATAAATACATATAATATCATTAAATTAGAATTATTATGTTATACAAATATCATATAATTTTACTAAACCCATCCATAATAAATTTCATGTAATATGTGAATGAATCATATCGATTTGACGAGGTGGTAGTCTACACATCCACAAACGAAGATATTGTACTAACACAACATAGAAAGTATGAAGGTATATTATATAAAGTAATTAAAAATTCATAATTTCATCATTTATATCATATATATAATATAAAAAATAAAAATATATCATTATTCCGAACCTAAATGGTTGGAAATTTAAAATTTAATGACATCGACAGGCGATGTGGTAGTCCACCATACACAGGAATGAGGATTACGTATCACATTTTATGGAAGTGTGTGTGAGTGTAGATAGAAACCTCAATATAAAAACATCTCCAAATATTTAGGATAAATATTCTATTATTTATTAATTTAATAAGAATATTTTATGGAGTGGATAAATAAATAAAGAAAAATTTCTTGTGGAATGATTTTACCTCTTTTTTTGGGTAACTATTTTTGGTTTTCACCGAAGGGCTTTCTTGATTGGATTTATGAAAAAAGGGAGGATTTTAGTACGAAGGTATGGGTTTTTTTGTATGATATTTGGATAGTTTTTGTATAATATAAATGGATTGACATGCATAAATAAGTGAGGGGGATTTCCCTTTTATATTGGAGGAGGAGTGGCATTCGTGTAAATTTAAAAAGAAAAACAATATTGAGAGGTCTCAATTACATCATGTGCGTCCAATAATTATCATTACTATAGAATAAAGGGTTATTGTTTGAAATATTTTAATCCAATGGATTTTGTACATGTTTCTGGTTTATTTTTCATTTAAATATTGAGGTTTAACCATTAAGTAAAAACATTTTTACTTTAAACCCTATAACTAATTTTAATTAATTTCACTAATATTTTTTGTAAAAAAATAATTTTAATTTATTATACATTATATATTATTGTTATTAAAAATATGGAATCCATTTTTGAAATTATAAACCTATAATTTTCATAAATTAAATTAAAATTAATCCTAGAGATTAGATGAGACAATGAGTTTTTAAAGTGAAAAGGTCTAATGGTTTGAAATGTTCTTATATCCAATTTCAATCTGAAATTGGTTCCAATGACCTAAATAAGATTTATTTGTGTATATTTTATCTAATTATACTTTAAAACCCAATTAAAAAATAATTCAACTATATAAATAAATTTTATGAAAAACGATTTTTAAATAAAATTTTGTATTTTTCACTAATCATCCAAAATTGATGTTTCCATAAAAGTCCATAAAATTCACTCTAATATAATTTTGACATTATGAATTAAAAAATTAAATTTATTTTATGTAATTATTTTTCTAAAACATTATAAAATTAATTTTTTTATGTTTTCAGTGAAGTACATAAAAAGCAGTTCTTTTAAGAAAATATTGTTTTGAAACATATAATGGTTTTACCAAAAATTATATATATTATTATCAATATGATTTATTTATATAAAGCATATAAATAATATTTAAAAATTATTTATTACTATTCATAATACTACTTTTAAAAAAATGTTATAAATATCTCATTTAAATAATTGTAATAATAAAATCACGTTTAGTAGAAACTGAGGGTTGTTTGTAACGCAAGCTGGTCAGTGTGTCATGTAGAGTATGCTTAAATTATTATAAAATATAAAAAAATCTTAACATGGTGTATAATGTAACACAATACATAAATAAAAATTAATTTATTTTAAAAAAAGGTTTATAAAAACTCAGGGTGTTACACATAACCTATATCCATCTCAACTTCTATAAAATGGAAAACAAAACCGTGGATTGTGTGTATGGTGAACTACTACCATACAAACTAATATAATTGATTTTACATAATCACCTTTAATTGATGTATATAATCATATATTTAACATATTTATATGATATTTAAGACATTATTATACTTTTGAGATTACTATATCATATATAGCTTTTTTACTTTCAATTAAGTGGAGGATACGATAATGTATTTTCTGTGTATAGAAGGCTACTGATCCATCAAGAAGTTTGGTTCATTTTTCACTTAATATTTACATGGATGGTAATAAGGATACATTTAATTTATATATATTTTTTATTATATAAAAATAATTATAGAAATATAATATCACAACTAAATTCTTATATTCCAATCCATTTAAAAATAATAACATTTCTTTTGCATACGTGTGGATTACCACATCCACATAGTGATGTGAAATTTTTTTCATTTTATAACATGGATGTTAATAAGGATGAATTTTTTTAATATAAATTATATTTATAATAGAATATTGATTCTGGAATGGTGATTTAATATATATTTTCCTTTCATTCCATATGATGAGAAAATGGAAACAACATTATGTCTTTAACTTTTATGGATCACTAAGAATACATATATAATGACTATATATGATATTTATATCATTTTTTAAATTTTTTAGTTGATTTAACCAAGATTAATGAAAAATCACCAAAATTACCAAACTAACCCATACAATAAAAATGAAGCACCTATCACCTAAAATGGTGATTTTAACAATGATTTGTCAATAAATGGGTCACAAAAGACTACAAGTAATTCTCATATGTTATGAAATAGATGATTATTATTATATAATTAATTTATAAAAAAATCATATTTATTTTATAGAAGGTGCAAACATGTATGCTATCAATCGTTCTTGAGGTAAGGGTTTATCATCTCACTTTTACTTCTTTGAGGCATATGTCATGTTCACCACTTTGTTATTTTTTGTGATGTATATACTACTATTTTATATATTTTATATCATTAATTACTTTATCATAACGGTATTTATAGTTTCATTTGAATTTATTTCATTCATGGGGATTATTATTCTAAAATTAAAAAAGGGGTAAATATTTATATTAGAATCTTATCATTTATCAGTATTTTTTATGATTAAAATTTTGATGATGAGAACTTATGATATATCACTCAATAAACTCATTAATTTTATTAAATTCTGATTATTCATGAACATTTCATGTAATTTTATGATTTTCTGATCTGGTTTACATAAAATTATTGAGAAATATATTTTCATAAAATCTAACTTTATTTCTATTTTTTGAAGAAAATGATATTCTCTTCCATGTCCATGTTTTCTAAAAAAAATGTTTTCAAAAATATTGTCCAAATTATTTATTAAATACGTCTTACCTGTGATTGTATTTTTAAGTAATAAATTTAGTAGGGTCTTATGTTCATTCTTCAAACAAGTTATATTTCAATGTTTGACCAAAAACATTAATGGAATAAATGTTTTATCAAACATGATATATATGGATTTCCCATAATCATGACCACTAAATTATTTAGAGGATAATTTATATGTCTACAATGATATTTTCAATTATTTTTTTTATTAATATTCTTAATGTATTTAGTTCTTAATATTTATTTAAATACTATAGAGCATATTTTCCATAAGAATGATTTTAATTTTATTTTTACAATATTTTGATTTAAAAAAAACAAGACCTATTTAATTTTTATCCATTGGTAATATGTTGTAATGTCACCAAAATTTTAATTGTTTTATATGGTTTATGACCAGTTTTACTAGGGATGTTTTATTTTTATACCATTCCCCATATTACTATGGATTTTTTATGACTATGTTTATTGATTAGAGAATTTATTCACATTTTATATTTTGAATTTTTAATATGAATGTTTATATTTATTATGTTTCACCCTTTCCATATGTAGAATTAATTATACTTATTAAGTGATGGGTGGGGCCAACTATATCCCCAGGATGCGTTAGTAGGACTCATGAGAAAAACTAGAATGGTTTTATTCCAGGCCCTTTCCCATTTAAATAGATTTCTTGGAAAAATTACTTGATTGTATTTTATTTCTCCTGGAACATATCCTTGAAAATATATTTTCTATGACTGAGATTATGCATTCAATCATTATGAAATCATTTATTGATGTCCATGTGATAATTAATTTAGTTATAATATCAATGAAAAAGTTTCATTCTCAAGTGATTATGTATACAGAATTTTTTGATAATTATTTATTCTTGTCATATTATTATTCATGTAAATGGTATTGATTAAATGGAATGTGATTCATTTATTTACCTTTACATATTAATTATGCCTTATGTATTCAAGAAATATACTATTGTTTGTATAACCCTTTAGAGAATTATAAAAACACTATTATAGACACCCTAGAATTTTTCAAATAATATTACATGATTTTAAGCATAATACAGACCAATGATTTAATATTCTTGTGTCTTTGGATGACTAGGTAAAAGATTATAAAACATGAAACAAAAAATAAAAAAATTCTTCCATTCAGACTCTATAATGATATCCTGACTCCTTTTGAGCTCTTATAACTATATAAGAAAACCTAGAGAACAAATAGAAAAAATATATAATCTAAAAATATCAGTAAGGAAAAAACATGAGAATGAAACATACCACATTAGTTATAAAGGCATAACATAATAAAAAAGAAATAGATCATGAATATACATATTTAAGAATAATATATAGCACATGGAATCATATTATCATGGTGTTATTGGAATTTCATTTTAATATATAACATGACAACAACATGATTCAAGGATAACTTCAAAGACTATATCATATGGTGGACAAATTACCATAATGAATTAGGTTTACTCCTTAATCATATACATAATGTCTCATAATTGTAAACATTACCTAATGAATTATAGAACTATCTAGCCACACCCATTATAATATGTTCTTTCATATGTGTGATACATAAAGAAGTAAAACATAAGTAATAATCATAAACATTACCCATCGAAATAAATGGGTTTCAAAATCATTTTGTAATGAAAAACTAAAGGGTTTATCTTAATTGGATCCATGAAATAAGGGATTAAATAATTCATAGTCATTAAAAATTAAAAAATATGAATATTTTTTGAATAATTATATCTAATAGAAAAGAAAAGAAGAAATGGAGAGATGAGGTAACATTATAAATGTTCCACTTAAGTGATGTTTTTTGAAAAATAATAATGAGTAATTAAAGAGTAAAATGGAATAATTATTTCTGTAAAGTTTTAAATGAACTATATTTTTTTCCTGATAAAATGAGTGATTTTTAAAAAATATTGGTTTCTTAAAATTAGTTGTGGGTTTTTCTTGTTAATAGGTAAGAAACAAAGATTATCTCTTTAATCGGGATTTCTTATCTAGGGTAATTGAGAATGAATCCTTTTAAAACATGTATTTTCACATATTGGAAAGATGAATTGAGATATATACACCTATTTGGAACATATAAATATAATTTAAGAGAATTATAAAAGAATAATGAAAAAATAAATTGGGGTAAATACAGAGAAATGGTCACCCAAATGAAAAATGGTAGTTCTGATAGATCCCTTACCATATATAAAAATGCATTATGTACTTGCACTTAATGTATTGGATAATAAAATTAGATTCATTAATTACATAATTCAGGATGTCTTATAAATGTATTTTATTTTTTTTAGTATTATTAAGTTCATTTATGACCATTTTAATGAGTTATGAAGTTCGATTTTATCTTTCTAAAAGCATTAGATTTTCTGGTTTCTTGATCGGTCCACTTGTATATAATTATGGAAGTTCTTTTCAAATGGAAATAATTCAAAAAAAGTGATAGATAGTGGTAATAATGAACTTACATAAGTATAAATTGTCTCGTATATCATTTATTATAGTATGATTATGATTCATTTGATAAAATATTAATGATAAATGTTTTGTTTATTTTAGTGGTTCTTCCGACCATCGTGAACTAGTTTTGTTTTATTTAATATTATGCCTATATATTTATTCTATAACATGAAGAAAGTTATAATATAAATTTTAAAATATATTAAAACTTAATAATTTTTACATACCGATATTTAATGACATATATTCTTTAAAATTAATTTAAATTCCTTGATGGCTTTCATTCCATGCAATATAGTGTTCAGTTTGGGTTTCACACAACCCCAATTTTGTATTGTGTTGCATGAAACATAAAGTTTATTTGATGAATTTTTTTATAAATAATCCCAAGCCTTACCAAACAAGAATATACTATTAATATTACTATTATAGTTATCACCTAGATATTGTAATTGTGATATTAATGAGATTAACTAAAATATCAAAATATACATTATATGAATAGTTGAACCACATTATATCTCATGGGTGACCCTGGTATAGATTTTACAAAGGATTGATCACCATTATAGGTCATGAGAAATGGGTGAGCCAAATATAGATTATAAAAAGGGTTTATCATCAGTATACTTAATGGGTGAGCTCCATATAACTTATATGATGGCCAATACCTGATATATAACTCCAATGCATTGGGTAATGTTAATTTTGGAAGTCTGTAATATTGTTATTCTAATTAAAAGGGTTTTGAAAAGGTTTTTCTGTATATTATAATATAAGTCACTTAAATTATTTTTAACTTATTTCTATGGGTTTTAATTTTTTTCATGAGCAATATGTGTGTTTATTTTTCATGTGAAAGTGTTTTATTTAATATAATCATAAACCTTTTAAAATAAAGGTAAATGTTATATGAGTTTCCATGTGTTCACTAGACTAATTTTTTTCCATATTTTTTCTACCCCTCAGAGATATTTTATACACATCCCATATTTTATATTGATTTTTCAGGACTTAAGTATGGGTAAGGGAAATGAAGGAGTAATTTTTACAGTCAGGGGGATTTTCCATGGAAATAAATCATGGTTTATTTTTAAAAAATATATTGTTCGAAAAAAGATACTAATCTGATGTTCCAACATTGTAATTTGTGGTTTTATTATGTATAAGTTATGGACTAATTCACTAAAACTCAAATCCTAACAAGATCTTCAATGAGAAAGAAATTAAATAATCATGAATTAAACAAAATATTTTTTTAATGTTTATGGTTTTTCTGTTATAGTTGGTATAGAAGGAAATGATTATACAACTTTATAGATTAGGATACTGTTAATACCATTCCCTTATAACATTTTACATTATTTCCTTTTTGAAATTATTTGGAATTTTAACATTTAAAAGTGGTTTAATCAACACTATATCTATTAAGAATGGTTTCCCAAACAGGAAATAAGTACAATTTAAAAGGAAGGCATCAACATGAAAACAAACTTCTAAATTAGTATCCCAAGAAGGATGGAATCCGAACAGAATAGTTTGATGAAGTTATGGATTAGTTTACACAAGCTATAAATATTGGAGACATACATGTAAGAGAGGAACCCAATTTACTATAAATTCAAATTTCTATAGTTGAGAATTTTATTAGACAAAATTCCCCATTAGTAAATAGATAATCGGACCCAGTACTATCTGAAGGATGGATCAATGTTCGAGAAAAGATGTTTAAGTCCTGGGATTCTAAGAACATCAAAAGGTAACACTTTTCGTCTATCCTTTTGAAATTTATGTTGATAAATGGTGGTTTATAGTTATTAATACCATAAAAAATAATGATCTTGATTCTCTGTAGTAGGACATGTAAAAAAATATTTTACATGGGATATATTTCTATACTATTGTTTGGAATAATATGGAGAAACAATTCTAGGAATTAAGGTAAAAATGAATATTTTTCTAAAATGTATGAATAAATCTTCACAAGATAGGTTAGGTATGTGAAGGAATTTATTAGATATATTGATAGTAAAATTAATATATTTTACTTAGTATTAAAACCTTACTTATAAAGAAAAGTCGCTTCATGGTAGGTTAAAAGTTTTGAGAATGTTGTTCATTGTGCTGAGAACATTGCGGTGATGTTTACCGAATCTAATGATCCATAAGGTGGAATGCATATGAAATAGTAAAGGTGATAACAAATAAAGAATAAACCAAATAATAATTATAGTGGTATGCCAAAAACTTGTTCTAAATGTGGTAAAATATATTTTGGGGAAAGAATGTTAGGATCTTTAAATCATTACAGGCGGGGAAAGTTTGGTTACAATGTATGTAACTGTATGAAAAAGAACCTTGAACAATCCATATATGAGATAATAGATAGTAAGTCAAGAGTAATATGATTTATCTGCAATGATTTGGGACATTGTGATAATGTGTTCCTAAAGTTACATACCCAGGGTGGAAACCATCATGATCAGAAAAATATTTTTGTGGGAAAATGATTTTTCTTCTTCTACAGTTGATGTTGGTCCATCTTGTAAAGTGATGGATGTGCAATGGAATTTGGTATTTTTTGAAGTTTGACCATAAATACATGTTTTTTACACTCATTCTGAGGGTTAAGTTTTGTGATCATAAAGTGATTAAGGATTTTTTTGGGAGATTTTTAGTTGGATTTATGTTTATGTAAGGCCTTAGATTAATAAGATGTATGCCTTTAATTTTGGATAGGATATTTAAGGTTGTGATATCATTTTCGGGTTTATATGATATTTTATTATGAAAGTTATTTTTAGGTACTTTCTTTATATTTATGTAAATATTATGATGATGAGATTATGATTATGAAATAGAAATTTATCAAGTAAGTATATTTACTTATATTAATGGATATTAAAATAATTACACAGATCTTGTAAAAGGATCTTGAAAAAAAAGGATTATCCTAGTACCTTAAATACGTATTAACTAGTGGTCATTTAAATCATCATGGATTTCTAGTTTTGAGGCCCTTAAATTTTCATTGATTATTCACTTTATTTTGATCAATGACCTTACTCACTCCCTATAATTATTTGTGTTATTCAATCTTTTCCATTTATAGTATCCCTATATAGAATCTAAGTTATGCATAACATTGTGGGACCTTTATATTCCCCACTTTCCCTTATTAAGGGATGTTTTCATTATTTCATGAGTACAATGTGGGTTTCAATTTAGTAATTATCAAAATGTTTAACCATTGATAGCCAAGAATAATTTTAAGGGATAAATTCATTTTAATGGAGGTATGATGTAAAATCATGAGAGTTTATGATATTTATTAATTCAAATTAATTTAAATTATTTTATATCATAAATTACATAAAATATATAGTTTATCTTACACCACATGAAACACCATGTTTATCTTTTCTTCACACAACATCAAGTTTCATTGATGACTTCTGTTAACAAAAATCCTGATTCATTCCAGACAACAATATACTATTAATATTATAGTGACAATTATCACCTTACTGTTGGAATAGTGGGAATGAATGAGACTAACTAAATGAGGTAAATATAGCTTATATAAATGGTTGAGCCCCATTAAATCTCGTGTGTGTTCCCAATATTCTGTAGATGAAGGGTTGAGTTCCATTTTTTAACATGATAAATAGGGGAGCCTGATACTTCTTATATGAAGGGATGATCCACATTATTGCTCACACATGAGTTTGATATAGCTTATATGAAGGTTGACCCCCATTATAGATCTCCAATGCATAGGATAATGATTATGATGGAAGTTTACTATATAGGTATGCCAATTAAAAGGGTTCTAAAATGGATTTATGTATATGTTTCTATAAGTCACCGAAATTATTTTTAATTTCTTACTATGGGTTTTCATGATTTTCATGAGTAATATGTGCATTATTTTTTCATGGGAAAGTGTTTTATTTCATATAAAAAATAAATTTGAAGAAAAAGGTAAACATTATATGAGTTTTTATGTTTTCACTAGAGTAAAGGTATTCTGTTTTTTCTATCTATAATGGAGCTTTTTTTCTCATCCCATGATTTAAATTAATTTTCATAGGATATAAGGATGGGTAACGGAAAGGAAGAATTAAATTTGTTAATCGTGGAGATTTCCCATGAAAATAAATCATGTTTTATTTTAAATGTTCTATATTATGGGTTACATATACTAATTATAAGTGTATAATTTTTAATTTATGTTTCTTTTATTTATGGGTTATGGCCTAATTTTTAAAAACTCTAAACCTAAAAATATCCTCAATGTCAAAAAAAAATTAAAGTAAACTAAATATTATGTAATGTTTAAGGTCAGGTCTTTATAGTTGGTGTCAAAAGGAATGTTTTAGAAAACATTATAGGTTAGGATAGTGTTAATATCATTCCCTTATAAGATTATACATTATGCTTAATTAGAAAAGATGTATCAGTTTAAGATTTCGAAGTTTCTTTAACGAAAGTATGACTGTTTAGAATGGTTTTATATATAGGAAATAAGGTAAATTTAATGGGAAATAATTGGGAGGAAAAAAATCCTTCTAAATTAGAATCTTGATAATGATAGAATTGGAATAGAATAGTCTATTATAGTGGGGTATCAGTTGACACAAGCTATAAATAGTGGTGTTATCTATGCTAGAGAGTAACCTAGACTGCCATAAAGAAAAATTTATATAGTTAAGCTTGTTATAAGAAAGAATCCCCTATAATTCAATGGATCTTTTGACCTAGTACTAGCCGATGTATGGATTAATTCCCTATATAATATATTTTAAGTCATGGGATGCTCAGAACATCTAAATGTAACCCTTTCCATCTATTATTTTGATGGTGAAGTTGGTTAATGGTGGACTTTAGTTAGTAATACCATAGAGAAATATGATCCTGATATTCTGTGATGGGACATGTTTATGATTATTTTCCTTAGTAAATATTTCATGTATGGTTGTTTGGCTTAGGATGGAGAAAAAAATCCTATCATTGAGTTAAAAATGAAGATTTTTTTTCAATATGAATTAAAATTCACATAATTTCCAAGGTATGTTATGGAAATTATTCAATTCATTGATAATAAAATTAATATATTTTACTCAGGAGTAAAACCAAACTTATGAATAACTTTGGTTATATGATAATTTAAAAGTAATGAGAGTTTTTTTTGTAAGAATTTTGACATGGAGTTTTTAGACACTTATGTTCCGTGATACGGAAAGTGTAGGAATTGGTCATGGTGGTAATAAATGGAGAAGAAATAAAGTAAGAATTATGGAGGTATGATGAAAACATATTCTAAATGTGGTAAAATAAATTTTTAGGGGATGTATGTTAGGGTATGGAAATGTTGACTTGTATTGTAAGGTTGTTAAAGGTTCGTGATTATAAAGAAAAGAACATAGAACAATCCAAGGATGACATAACAGATATCTAGTCAACAGTTAGATGATTTAGCTACAATGAGTTGGGACATTATGCTAACGTGTGTCAGAAGTTACTTACCTAGGGTGTTAATCGTCATGATCTGAAACAAAATGGTGTGGTAAAATTATTTATTTTCTACTACAGTTGATGTTGGGTTATCTGGTGATATCATGGATGCACTAAGGAATTATGTATTTTTTGAAGTTTAATAGTACGTTCTTGTTTTTTTACACTCCTTCTGATAGTTTCAATGATGTGATCATAATGTTATTAAGGATGTTTTGGGGGATTTTTAGTTTGTTTTACCAGGAAAGCTCAGGCAGAGGAAGACCACTGACCATTTATTAAAATAAAGGAAAAGAGTAGAAAAAGAGTGCAACACACCTGGAAGACAACAACATATTAGAAAACATCATACCTGTCACCATACTGATGATAAGCTACTTCATCCGCAGAGGCCGACTCCCACTCTGAGCTTTCATAATGCTTCAGAATCTTGGCATATTTCTTTCTTAAATTCAATGTTTCCAGTGAAATAAACTCCTTAGAGGATAACGTTCCCTTTTTCAAACCAGAGGCAGCCTCGGAATAATTCTCCCTCTTGGAGGATTATCTGGTAGACATCGGCTTCGGCATGTAAGAAAAATCTGTCCTCGGTATTATTCTTGGTGGAGCATTCATACCGCCATCACTTGCAGACACCTTATTCTCTCCGCCTCTCACAATATCATTGTAGGACTGTTTGGGGACAACATTAAAGATTTCTTTGTCACTCTTCTCCCCCCCTCTTGAAATTCCACTATGTGAGGACTTGATCATGTCACCATTATTTTCCTTACCACTGTCAGAAACATCTCCCCATTTTCCAGAGACCCGCATCGCTTGGTACTGCACTAATCGCCCCTGCTGACCATTTGTGTCAATCATGGAAAGCCAATGCGGGTGCTCTACCATTTTTTGATCTGTATACACCCCATCTTTTATTATTTTGTCCACTACAACATCCTCTGGAGACTTAGCATCCAGCATTGGAGGGGACTCCTCCACATATGCATGCCCCATCACATGAAACTGATTTCATGTGGGCACTATGACTACCAGACCTCCATCACCAGTGGCATGCCCACTGTACCGATCAACAGCCACATCTGAAGCACCCACAAACATGCTGACATCACATGCAGCAGACTCCAACTCCATCGTCGTAGCAGATCACCTATTTTCCTCAGAAGCAGCCATAGAAGACCCCAGTCCTCCCTTATTCACATTGCCATTTCTACTCCCCGTCCTTTGCGTAGCCACAACATAATCATCCTCTATGATTCCCACAGGAGTAAGTTCCTGTTGAGTAGTGGCTTGAGCAGTGACCTGAGGCTCTTGCTCATTACCCCCTTTAATCACTGAAGGACAAGCCGCACCGCCACAACCAGCACCCATAGAGACCTTTTCCTCTACACCATTCCCCCGGTTCAAGTCCTGTCTCAACCAAGCCAGCACCTTAGACGCCAGTGGATTAGAAGAAGTTGCTGCATGTTTTTCCACAGCCAGTGCAACCTGAGATCCCTGGCTATTTGCCTTGCTCTCGATCACAGCAGACCTCCTATCACTTCCTAGTCGCTTCCCAGGACCTGTTGACCTCGTGCTCATGTTTCCATATTTACATTTCAAACCGATGTGCCCTAATTTCTTGTAGATTGAACAATAATCAGTCCAAGATTCATAAACGATAACCTTCCTCCATCTAAATTCTTCACCTGCTGAAATCAAAATCCATTCCACCAAAGGTCACGAAACATCCACCTCGAAACAGATTCTAGGATTCATCGGATGACTCACAGTGGTCGTGCGAACATCAGAACACAGGAACGGGCCAACCAGATTTCCAAGCATACGAATAATTGCGGGGTTTTGAAAGGGTAAGGGGAGATGAGGAAGACTTACCCAAATCGGTATAGAAGCTAGATCGTGATTAATACAGAAATCGATCATCCACTGGAGGAGAAAGAATTTTCACATGTTGCATCGCCGAGGAGCACTAGACCACGCACGAGACAGATCTTCTTCTGATGCAAATCGAATCATTAAATGTCGATTATCCAGAAGGCTGACGACCGAACGATCACGCAAATCCCATTTTCCGAAAACAAATCTATCAAATTCATCAACCGACATCCACCGGAAGTTGAATCGAGCCACCAGCGTTAGGTCCACAAAACTCATCGCTTCAGAGAACTCGGACACCGAGAGTGGGAGATGAGGATCACCAAGGTGAATATCAGCACATTCAGGGTTAAAGTAATCATTGGGAACTCTGAAATATAATTAGGGTTGGTAAAGGGTACAAAGGGGGTTTGCGACCTTGGAGGCTGCATCCCAATACCATCCTCCCCCTTCCCACCTCCAGGAATGGGGGGTGAAATCATCTTCATTCATCCGCTAGGGTTCCATCGTCGCACGCTCCATCGCCGCACGCTCTCTTCACAAACTAATCTCCTTTAGTTGGTTTTATGTTTATGTAATTATTTATTTTAATGAGAAGTATGACTTTATTTTTATAAAGGAGTTTTAAGGTATTAGTAACCATTAGGGTTTATAAGATATTTGATGATTAAAGTTATTTTTAGTGATTTTGATCATATTTCAATAAATCTTATGAGAATTAAATAGTGCTAATGAAATATAAATATATAAAGTAATAATATTTTCTTATACTCATAGATGGTAAAAGGATTACTCGACTCTTGGAAAAGGTTCTTGATACAAAATTATTATCCTAGTACCTTCAATTTTGATTGACCTTTTGTTGTTTTCATAATCAAGGATTTGAGGTTTTGAGACCCTTAACTTTACATTTATCATTCACATTCTTCTGATTAATGACCTCACTCACTGGATATAATTATTTATGTTTTTCTATATTACTATATATATAACCACTATGTAAAATCCACATTATGCATAACTTTGAGTGACCTTTATGTTTCTCACATTCCATTATTAAGGGTTGTTTTTTTTATTTCATTTGAATAATGTGGGTTTCAATAATTTAATTCTAAAAATGTTAAACCATTGATATACAAGAAGAATTTCAATGCAAAAATCATTTTAATGGGGTTAGGATATAACATCCTGAGATTTTCTAAAATATCTTCTTTCAAATTATTTTAAATTATTTAATTGATTTCATTACATGAAATATATAATTTATCTTGTGTCACATGAAACACCATGATTATATTTTCTTCCATACAACATCGAGTTTCTTATATGACTTGTGTTACACACAAGACAAAGTCTTACTAGAAAATTATATATTATTATTGTTATTATTATGTTTAACATCAAACTATTTGAGTAGAGGTAATGATTAAGACTAACTAAATCATTGAAATATATCTTATATGAAGGGTTGAGACCTGTTAAATTTTACAGGTGTGTCCAATAGAGCTTATACAAATGGTTGATCCCCATTATAGATCATAAGAAATTGGTGTTCCCAATACAAGTTATATGAAGGTTTGATCCCCATTATAAATCATGGGTGAGCTCAGTATAACATATATGAAGTGTGATCCCAATCATATATCTCTAATTCTATTGGTAATGATAGTGTTTTAAGTCTGACATAAGGTTATTCCAATTAAAAAAATTTGAAATTATTTTTTGTATATGATGTTCTACGTCACCTAAATGAGTTTTAATTTATTGTTATAGTTTTTAATGATTTTCATGAGAAATATGTTCATTTTTTTCATGTGAATGTGTTTTATTTCATATTATTATATAACTTTGAAGATAAAGTTAAATATTATTTAAGTTTTTATGTGTTGATTGATCTAAGGGTTTTCCTTCTCTTTTGTATCCCTTAATGAGATTCTGTGCTCATCCCAAGTTTTTAATTGATTTTACCAGGATATAAGGATGGGTAAGGGACAAGAAGAAGTCCAGTTGAATTTTGTAGAGATTTTCCATGGAAATTAATCATGATTTATTTTAAAAAAATTATATTAATGGAAAAATGGATGCTTATCGGAAATTTCTACTTTGTATGTTATGGTTTTGTTAGTTACAGACAAATTATCTAAAACGCTAAACCAAAATAGATCCTCCAAGTGAATGAAAGTAAAAATATTGACATAAAAACAAGATTGTGTTATTTTTTTGTTCAATTCCTTATAAAAATAGTTTTATGACTAGACTTTTAAGAAGTAATAGAAAATGAAAAATCATTATCCATGGTGATGGTAAACCACCAAAATTTGGACAATGTTTTAGTTTCTTTGAATAACAATGGATGATAAATGAGTTAGATAGAATATATTCTATTAGAAATATAAAATTTCTAAATATAATTGACAATAGAATTATTATAATTTTATTAATGAAGGAGGTGAGGATAAGGTACCAGAAGAAATGAAGTTAAAATAGATAGTTTGGGAAAGATACCTCTTGAATATGACATCCTTCAAAGACCCCTTAAGGTAATTGGAATTGGAATTTTTTTTTATTATAATATCTAGGACATGGGGAAGAGGCTTGGGAAGATAATTTTTCATAATATTGACAAGCGATAAGGATTACAATGTTTGAGGGGGGAGGGTGAGGAGGGGTGGTATTTATAGGGGATGAGAGGGGTGTTTTTTATTATCATGTTCACTAGTTTATTATTTTGAATTTAGAGTTTCAATATTATTGATTCCTATGACTAAATAAGGTAACCAGTTGATGATATTTTGAATTAATGGGTTCTTACATTAACCATGACTATAAAATTATTATATTTGGATTATAATGATAAATAACATAAATGATGGTATTTCACTATTCTCAAAATATTATACTATATTAAAAAAATCACAAAAAATAACCCTACCTAGTTTTCAATGTTTATAATTTATAAATGTAATACATTTTATCAAAATAATTTTCTAAATATCATATATTTAATTTTTAAATGAAATCAAAATTTATTCCTAAAATAATGATTTTAATATAATAATTCATTTTATGACCCTTTGAAAAAATAATTAATGTCACATAAAATTAACTTATACTTATAATGAAACATAATAATAATTTATTAATCTATTTTATGAAAAAAAAAAGTTATTTTAAATCATTATATTAGTTATAAAATTGTAAATAAACATTTATATTTTATAAAAAAGTCAAGACCTAATTTATCATTTTAAAAACATTTATTTAGTTATACCATGATATAAATATATCATATTTTCATTAGTAGGATGCCTAAATTTTATTTTATTCTTTTATAGGAGAGTGTTTTATTATAATGGCATGATTAATATTCCTAATAGTCATATTACTTTTCCAAAAGTCATATTATAACGACCGTCTAGGTTATTTAATTTCTATAAACATCATATACTTTATTCATTATTCATTCACTTATACTTCAAATAATGGTTATATATTTTCATATTTGAAATTAATATTATATTATTAAAATTATTTTATAATTCTATAGCTTATTTTATGACTGTGGTCATTCTAACAGATGAAGCTGATCTAAATTTTCCCATTCTTATTATCTTTTTTTCTAATTAATTACTCACTATAATGTTTTGAATTATTATTAGTTTATTTGATGACTAATTTTTAATTATTAATAAATGATAATAATATTTTTATTGGGTTCCCAATGTGATTTATATGGTTTATGACAAAATTATACGAAGGTAAATTTCCTTGATTAAACTATGGGGTGTTACATTCTTCCAACATATGAAATGCTCCCATCAAAATTTAATTAGTTTTACATAATTTGGTGGAAACATGTGAGGTTACTTCGCATTCATTGAATCCTCAAGTTCCCATTTAAATTATTCATAATTATGGTTTCTCTATAGTAACTTTACCCGTTTAGTGGTCTTTTTACATAGAACCTTGTCTCTGCAGTCCGAAATATTCATAGGTTTATCCTCAAAAGATAGATCATTTTCAAATAGTACCACCTCTGAGTTTAATTTGTGTGAGGTATCTAGTATGTACATTCACATTAAGGATATGTGGAATACATCATGTACTTCATACACAGTTTTTGGAAGTGCTAGTTTATAGGCCACAACTCTAACATTAGAAAGAATATTGAAGGGGTCAATGTACTTTAGACTTTTCATACCTTTTTTCCCAAATTTCATGACCCTATTCTATGGGTATATTATAAGGAAACCATTTTCAC
This sequence comes from Viscum album, assembly GCA_963277665.1. Lineage (NCBI taxonomy): Eukaryota > Viridiplantae > Streptophyta > Magnoliopsida > Santalales > Viscaceae > Viscum > Viscum album. Next base: position 915,819,534 of record OY728138.1, on the reverse strand, counting down.
CAACCACAAACTCTAATTCAGATTGAATATTATCATCATATCTCTTTTATTGTCCTTGGGTATCCTAGATATGTTGTTGGATTTTCTTTAACTTTCCTTCAATTTTCTAGACCATTTCAATTCCTGGTAGCTTATGTTCACCAATGGAATCACATTTTGTAGGTGTAATATATATTCTAACATAAATAGTATCATATTAAGTCATTTTTAGGATTTAATGGAAACTATTATTGTAAGAGAACTCAACTAGGGGTATATATTGATAACATACTCTATTGAAGCCCATTGAGCATGCTATCAACCTGTCTTTTAGTGTCTTAATAGTCCTCTTAGTTAGGTCATTAGTTTGGGGGTGATAATCTGTAATAAAGTACAATTTCTTATTTAGATCATGTTGGATAATATTTCATAACATTAAGGAATATCTCAGATCCTAATCAGATATATTCGACAATGGAACTCCAGGCAGCCTCACCACTTCTCTAATGTATATTTGTGAATGTTAGTTGACTTATAATTCCTCTCAAATCGAAATAAAGTGAATAGTATGTGTAAGAAGATCTAAAATGGACTATATAGAATTATTTTCCTTGGATGTCTTTGAATTTTTGGTGAAAATTTCCATAGCGATGTTCTCCCATTTCCATTAGGTATGGGTAATAGTTGTATCATTCTCATATACTTTTGACTATAATCCTTTACTTGCTGACATATAAGAAAAATTGATGTATATCGAGTGATATCCTTCTTCATATTGTTCCACCAGTATTTCTCTCATAGTTCTCGATACATTTTTTTTCAACTTAGCTGAATAGAGATTTTTGATCTATGTTCATTATTCATAAGCTCTTTCTTGGTCTCCGGATTAGATGGTACACATAGTTGTGATCAGAAAACCAAAAAATTAAATATTTTATTTCATTAATTCACTTTCAATGGTTAAGTGATAACATGAACAAGAAACTAAAGATAACTAAGACTACATATAAACCATAACTTGATTCATGTAAAACTAAGAAAAGCTAAGAATTAGCTGGGTCTAAAATAATGGATCCCCAAATCATCCCCAATGATAATATTCATACATTCATGAGGCAAGGAACCCAGTTTGTCAAATCAAGTGATAGATCCAACCTATTGTTAATTGGATGCTAAAAAATGTGTTTCTTTGTTCCCCTCACTCATTGTAAGAGATAGATCAATATTGATTATAATGTGACTCATGTATTTCCAAAAAATATAAGAGACAATCCAAAGAGTACTACCTAGGATAAGAAATGAATTATAAAGTATATTAGATGATTTATCAGCCACTAAAATCATAATATTTTTGTCTCAACATATTTTGAGACCCATAACCAATTCATTCGCCTCTACTTGAATGGAGTCTCCACTCCCATGTTTGGATGTGAAATTAAAACATACCTGATCCCTAAGGGTCTCACACAATTCCTTTACCTCAGATAACTCACACAGAATAGGATTTTCATATTTTTATCCTGATCCCTGATCTAGGTAGAGTCTAGAAAATACATTTCCCATGAGGGGGAACTATCTTGAGTGAATAGTGTTTCCATTGATCTTGAAATCTCTAAGGGATGTCATATCCACCTAATGTGTTACTAACCAAAAAATCAATAATAATATACCTGGTATTAAACAATATTTCCCTACTCAAGATCATGACACCTTCAATCCATGAACTATTTATCTCCTACCATATATTCTAACAACCTATATCAAACATTAAGGGTATTAACTTACTCTCATTATTGTTACTCTCTAATATAGTAAACCAAAGATTAAAAAAATTTGTCTCTTAATTATTATAGAGAGATATTCTAATAAAATATCAAAGCGCATTCCAAATTCATTGGGACCATTTCCCATCGAAGAAGAGGTGGTGAGAGGACTCCAAGAATGGGATATTATATCCTGAACACTTCAACACCAGTGGAATACCAATGCACATAATATTTTATTCAGTTGAAATCACATTATTTCTGATACTCCAGATAATAAATTTCAATATTTTTGTAATTTATAAACACTATTGTTTCTCACCCCAACTATCAGTGTTACCTAAATTGTGAAGCAACCCAGTATAAATTTGACATTTTTATGAATTTCCAAATCATCAATTTGTGCATACTTAATCTTCTCTAAAAGGGGTGGTTGAGAAATAAATTTTAAAAGTAATAATGGTGTACCTTACTTTATGATTCCCATATCCATCATCTGTAAGTCCAATAATATTTGATCATTCCCAATTATCATTATTAATAACATTACGGGATCTTTTCTATATGGATCATCTTCCGCTTTATTTACATTACATGGATGATAGTGGATTGATCATTGGAAATACATTATGATATCTAATAATATTCACAAGTACATATTAAGATCCTTCTATTTGAATATATATTTGATTCTATTATTACAAGTATATATCTCAAAAAAATTACAATAGAGATAATTTTTCTAAATTTTCAAAATAGAGATCACAACTGCCAACTCCATATCATGCATGTGATAGTTATTCTGATGAATTTTTTTATATATTGAGGTATAATATTTTAAATTTTAATTTCTAATAAGTAAAAAAATTTAATCCCTTATTTGAATCATCATTTTAAACCATAATGTTTTCCCCACATGTCAGCAGTGTAAGTACTAGTGTAGTGACAAGCCTTTTCTTAGACTCTATGAAGTAGTCCTCACATTCAGTGGTTAAGGACAAATTTACTCCCTTATGAATTGGCCTACTAATTTAGGATGAAAATAATGAGATGTTCCTCAAAAACCACTGGTAATAATAGACCAAGGAAATTGTTGATCTCTAATACATATGTTTGAATAGTCCATTCCTCAATTTCCCTTGTTTTAAAAGGGTCTATTGATATCTACTTACTCATGATGAAATGCCCCAATAAGGATACTTCCTTCATTACAAACACTCTTTTATTTAATTTTTATATATTTTATCCCTTGAAAGAGTCATTATCATAGTAGGCAAATGATCATCATGCTCCTCCTTTCACATAGAGTATATCAGAATATTATCTCTATGAATACAATCACAAATTTTTCATCGTAAACTTTTAAGGCTCTATTAATTAATTCCTTGAATATTTTCATATTATTAATTAGTCATATGGTTATTAATATGAAATTATAATGGCCATGCCTCATTCTAAATGATACCTTGGGAATATATTCCTTCCTCGCCTTTAGTTTGTGATATCCTAACCAAAGATACACAATAGAGGAATAATTTTCCACTTATAGTTGATTAAACAATTCATATATTTGAGGTAGAGGAAACTTTTTTTTATTGAGATTTTTTTGACCTCACGATAATCAATGCAGATTCGCATTGATCCATCCTTCTTCTTGACAAAGATAATTGTTTTACATCAAAGTGAAGCACTTAGGTGAACAAAAAAACATATCCAAATTTACTTGTAACTACTTATTAAATTCCTCAAACTCATTGGTGTCCATCATGTAAAAATTAATTGATATAGGCAGAGGTATAGGTATAATATCAATTGATAAATCAACCTCTCAGTCAGGAGGAAGACTGATAAATTCTTTAGGGAACACATCCAGGTACTCCCTCACAATGGGCTTGTCTTTGAGAATGATCCCCTATTTTTTCTTAACCATTTCAACAACATATTCTTGATTAGAAGGAAATAATATCAATTATTAAGATGATGATTTGGAAGGATATTTATCAAGCACCTTACACATGTATTGAATTGGGAGATTCCCTAGGATATGAAGAGTGATCTCCCTTTAGTGATAGTTGTTGTTGGATCTATATAATAATATCCAATTCATGTCCAATATATCATAAAACTTTACTAAATGAAGTAATAAAAATTTGTCTGGGAGATTCAGTTGATAAAATTCATTGGTTTGGAGTTATATAATTTATATACATTAATTTTACCATTTTTTATTCTAAAAAATAAATCAACCTTCATATTTTGAGGTGGTGTTGGAATAGTTCTACTAAAAATTCATGATATGGGAGAATTTGTAGAACTATAATCAAATAGTGAATCTTATATTCTTGAATGAATAACCAGTATACCTATCACTACATCATTTTCAAGCTTCACTTCAGTGGTAGTGATTACATATTCCCTTCCTTACTTCCATAGAGGTTGTTTTGTTGATTTTCACTGACAACCCTTGTCTTAGGGCATTGACATGAAAAATTCCCATGTTTATTGTTGTGGAAACACTGAACTATATATTGAGTGTTGATCTAAACATTTCTTTATTATCTCTCATTAGTGGGGTTATTAAAATACATTTAGAAATAGTTAGTCTTATTCCCCTCTCTTATATATTTGAAGCATCTCATGGTTTCCTTCATACAGTTCCCAAGATGCTTCTTCCCACACTTTTGACATGTAAGATGTTGGGTTTTCTTTCCTCCATGGTATTTATTTCTTTATATTCCCATCCAAAACTCTATTTTACCACTTTTATCTTGAAGACCATGAGGCCACTAAGAGTCTTTGGAATCTATTCCAACTGTAAGGGCACCATAGAAAATATCCTCATAAGTGTCAAAATCTCAAATTTACAATTCTTCTTTATAATTGACTTAATCCACTAATGGATAAATCCACATTACTTTTACTTTTAATGAAAAATTAAGAGGTGTATCTTTTTTGAAATGTATGGTTTTCCTCATATGCCTCAATTTATTCAACTTCATTATGTTTCAGTCTAATGAACTCCCTCTCCATCTTAAGATGGAGAGTTCTGGGAAAATATTTATTGGGAAATATTTTCCTTAATACTTCCCAATCCATTGAATTAATTTTATACTTTGGAATTTTTTATCATGGTATTCCACTAATCATCTTCTCCATAAAAATGATAGACTTTGATTATGAAATTATCTTATTTTGAATATTGGAGAATAGATAATATCTTCTCAATATAGTTAATCCATTGTTCTAAGATGAGTGGATCAGAAGATAAACTAACTATTGGAGGTTTTTTCACCTAATAATTTCAGTATCATCTTTATCTTTCATATAAGAATGAGGTAATTCCACATGATTCATGTTATTATTCATAACATCAGCCAATTTAGAAAGTACTTTAATGAAATTTTGAGCTCTTGTACCCATTATATTTGGAATTTCATTGGGGAAACAATCACATTGCCTATCACATTGGTTGTTCACATGGGTTATAATATTTACCACCATCAACTAAATAAGATTTAAAATAATACAATTAGGGTTATTTTATACTTATCTAATGAGAATATTAAAATTCCACCATAAACATGGATGGAATAACTTATAAATAAAAATTATCTCATAACTTATGATTCCCTAAGTTTCTACATAGGTTATACATGGTGATATAATTATCCCAAGGTTTCTTACTAAAGTTTTATAGTCCTCATCCAAAAAAATTACTACAATTGGCTCTGATACCAAGTATAGTGACCCTATCATTTTACCCAAAATATTCTATGAATTTAAGTATAATAAACACAAATGATCGAATTGTCTTGTGCCTTTGAAAGATAGGATACATGGTTAGAAAACATGAAACTAAAAACAAAAAAAATATTTTATTCTATCTTTATAATGAGATATTATCTATCTTTGAGCTCCTATAACTACATAGGACAACTTGGGGAATAAATAAATATAATAGGGGAACTAAAAATCCTAGTAAGGTAATAAACATTGGAATGAAATACATCACATGAGTTATAAAGGTATAATATGATAACATAAAAATCATTCCTCGTGAATAAAAATATCAAAGAAAAAAATATAGAACATTGAATCATGTAATAATGGAAAATTTTTAATGTTTCATCAGCAAATAACATGACATAAACATGATTTAAGTATAACTTCCAATAATATATCTCATGGTGGAAAGTCTCATAATGGATTATGTTTAATCCAAAATCCCATAAATAACGTCTCATGAGACTAAAAATTACCTAATGAATTAGATTTATTTCTTGGTTAACCCATCATATGATGTTTATACATATTTTTAACACATAAATAATTCAAGCATAAGGAATAATCATAATGGTTACCAACAAAAAGAAATGGGTTTCATAATCATGTCCTAAGGAAGAACCAAAGGGTGTATCATAATGGTGCCCATGAAATAAGGGTTTAAATCAATATTCATCATTCATAAAGAAAAAAATATAAATATATCATGAATAATGTTATCCAACTGAACTGAAAACAAGAAAGGGAGTGGTTACGTAACATTATCAATGTTCCACTTAATTTCAGTTATTAAGAAAAAAATAATGTGTCTTTATATAGTAAAAAGGTATAATTGTTCATGTAAAACTAGAAATGAACCAAAATATTTTCCTCAAGATAAAAATATTGATTTTTTAACAATATTGTTAACTTAAAAAAATTAATGGATTTTACTTTAAAATGGGTAAGAAATGGAGAAGTTCCCTTTAATCAGGCTAGCTTATCAAGAGGAATTGAGAATGGTGCCATTTAAAACATGTATTTCCCTGTAAAATAAACATGAATTTATCTATATATAAATTTTTGGAAAATTTAAATATTATTTAAGATAATAATATAAGAATAATTTAGAAATTTATTGGAGTAAAGAGAAAAAAAGTAAAACCCAAAGGAAAAATGTAGGTTTGAAGAGATCCCTTAACTAATGTCTAAATGTGTTATGAACATACAATTAATGTGGTGGATAATAAAATTATATTCATAAATTAAAAAATTAAGAACCTCTTATAAATTTAGTTTATTTATTATTATTTTATTATTTTTATTTATGACCATTTCAATGGATTATAAATTTTAATTTAATAGTTCCTTGAGTGTTATTTTTCATTTTTCCATGATCAGTTCAGTTGTATATATTTATAAAAGTTCTTATAAATTGAAAATAATTATCTAGAAGTGAAATGAAGTGGTATTAATTCACCTACATAATTCAAAATGGTCCCAAATATCATTTTTTTTCTAGTATGAGTATGATTCATTTTATAAAAAATTAATAATAAATAATTAGTTTATTTTGGTTGTTTTTTCGACCATCATGATCTAGTTTCATTTTATTTAATGTTATGTCTATATATTAGTTCTAGAAAATTAAAAAATTTATAATAAACATAGTACAAATTTATTTAAATTTAATAATACTTTAATAACCAACCTTGATAGTGGTAATGGAAACCAAAAAATCCTTATCCATATTGATGGTAAACCACCATAATTTAGAAAATGGTTTCATTTATTTGAATAAGAGGAGATGAAAAATTGCTGGATAAAAGATATTACTTTCAAAATATAAAATTCTAGTATATTAATGATACTATAGTTATAATTTTTAATGTATGGAGGAGGGGAGAATAAGGTAGAATATGAATTGAAATTAAAATAGATGGTGTGAGAATGTTTCCTCTTGAATATCACCTATTTTAAGGACCACCTAAGGAACATTAAATTTTTATTTTTTTATACTAGTATATCTTGTACATGGGGTATAGTATTTGTAAGTTAATTTGGTATAATATTGACAATATAAGAGGTTTATAACATGTGAGGAAAATGGGTGCAGAGGGGTGGTATATATAGGGGATAAGATGGGTGTTTTTTATTATTGTATTCATTAGTTTTTTATTTTTCATTAACACTATCAATACTTTTGGTTAATATTACTAAATAAATTCAATGGTTCGTGAGAGTTAGAACCAGTGGGGGATTACATCATCCATGACACAAAAAATCATGCATTTGGCTTATAATGTTAAATACTATAAATTACCATATTTCACTATTCACCAAAAAATACACCGTAACCATATCTCTATTTTTAGATTTCAAAAATGGAATCCATTTTATAAATATAATTTTCAAAATATGATAAATTTATTTTTCAAAAAAATCATCATTTATTCGAAAAATAATGATTTTAATATTATAATGGATTTTATGAAACATTGAAAAAATAATCAAGGTTACATAAAACTATATTATAATTTTAATACAAAATAATATTAATTTATGAATATATTATCGGAAAATGAATTTTCTATTAAATAGTTATATTAATTATTAAATTGTAAATAAACATTTAGGTTTTACAAAAATATCAACACCTATTTTATCATTTCTAAAACATTAATTACTTATACCAAGATATAAATATATCCTATCTTTATTTAAATATACATGAATTTTATTATTACATTATAGGTGAAGTTACAATTTTAATGGATATATTACTAATTTTGATGGTTATATTACTATTCCAATGGTTAGATATATAATGGTCATATAGGATCCTTAATTTCTATAAATACCAATTATTTCATTCATTATTCACTGACTTATACATTATATAAATGTTATATATTCTAATCTCAAAAAGGAATATTATATTATTAATGTTATGTTTTATTAATACATCTTTGTTCATGAGTGTGGTCATTCTACTAGAATAAAAAGATCCAAATTTTACCATTCTTATAAAATTATTTTCTATTTATTATCACACTATAAGATTTGGAATTCTTATTGGTTTATGTGTTTACTATTGTATCATTCTTAATTTATAAAGATAATGTTTTTATTGGGTTACCTATGTGATTTATGGGTTTTGTGACATAATTATAAGATGTTAAACTCCATTAATAATATTTTGGGTCATTACACCTTTCTCATACTTCCTTTCCCTAGGATTACAAGAAGTGTTTTATAATTGATATGTATGGATATGAAAAAGGGAATAATGATGTATTCAATGAAAATAGTATCTTGTATTGAATTTCTTTCAATTATAATATGAGATTCCAGTATTTTTCTTGTTTACCAATACTTATAATCTATTTTAACCTTCAATATGAGGTTCCTTATATCTTATTCCAATGCAATAATGTAAATATTGAGTATGATATACTAGTGTTGGGGTATTTAAACCAATAATATTATTTAAATTTTTATCACCTTTGGTGAACATATATTGGATATTTTTAAGCTCTATGGTAGTGGATTCAAATTTAGTTAAATTTTTTATCCCTTTGAAAGTTAAGAATAATTCATCCTTTTCTTTGGAGAGTTGATCATTTATAGTAATTACTTGATATTATTTATTTTTAAGGTATTTGAATTTTTTTGTATGTTCAACAAATCTATCCTCGTTGTGATATCCAAAATATTTAAAATCATTATAATTTAAATGAATTGATGAAAGGGAAGAAGTATCCTAATTTACCTTACCATTTACCTCAATTTAGGCCATGATCCATTTTTTATCATCATCACTTCATTTGGTTGAGGAGATAGAGAGTTATTACTAGCACTTAATCTTGAATAAATGAATTTTTTCTTACTTTTATTGTTTTATTTCATATTATATTTAAATTTATAGAACTTTGATTTAATGTTTCCCTTATTCATGAATTCATAGGATGTTACATATTCTTCTCTATATTTATTCCTATTTTTGGAAATGATAATTGATTTATTCTTCTTTATGAATTACTTCATCTTTAGGTATAAGTGATAAATTTTAGAATCACTAGCAGAAGAGTCATCATTGATCACCTTAATGAAAATTTTCTTATTTTCCTTATCATCCTTGGATTCCATTTTAGCTTGTTATTTCATGGTAATATCATATTTCATGAGTGACCCAGTAAGTTATTCAATCGGTACATTCGGGAAATCCTTTTTTTTATAATTTCAATTACATTGGTTTTCTAATAAATTAGGAATACTCAATGTATCAACATTTTTTTTGAATGGTTGATTTTAATGCCCAAATTATTTAACATAAAAAAAAGATTAACCCTTTTGAAAACTGAGAAATGGTGAAACTGAATACATGGCTATGAATTAAAACATCCTAAAATAAATATGACTCTAAGGCCATTACATGGTCCCATATTCCCTAATAGGAAACACACATCAAGACAAGTACTAGCCAAAAGTCTCATCTATCCCCCCTAACAAACAAAGATGCAACAATTCCTATATAAAATGAATCCCACAAATAAGAATTTCTTTATGCTAGTAAACACAACATGTAACATCAGGCCTCTATCCCACACTGACATATGGGTGGAGGATGAGATGATGGGTACCAACACACGTATCTATCTCTCTCAAGTTGCCCACTTGACAGTGCTTACGTGTCAATTTTTGAACTATCAACCTAAAGTTCTAAAAAATAAAACTAAAATCACTATGATAATAAATCAATGAAAGGGTTATCATTCATCTACTAGAAAGGTAATATGGATAAATTATTGTTCTTAGACCACTAATCCCTCTTTCAAGTCCACCTACCCAATGACATGTGAAATGAATAGAACCTCTAACAAAATGAAATAAAAAAAAATCTATTACTCATAATGATCCAACACAAAATTAATGGAATTATTGGATTTTCCATCAAACTAAAATGTTATAATATCATCAGCTTCCTATTTATCCTCTGGTTACTTAGTGGTTTTATAACTAGGATTTTGAAATTTTGAAATGGGATAACCAATTATTCAATGTAATTTAGACATGTTAGTTCTCTGATTACTATAATCTAAGAAATCAACAAATATATATTGATCCATGGAGTTTTCTTCAATAGAACATATTGTTTTAGAGGAAGTGGTCATCTTTTATTGACATTCCTTGAAACCTATTGAAGTTTAAAAACCATGGATGGAACTGATCAAAAAAAATTATTAAGATGGTAATATTTGGGTGAATTAACTTTAAAAATTTAAAATAATTAAAGTGGTAATATTTTATGATAAATAAATTTAAATTTTAGGCATTGTGTAATTGATTAAATGAAAAAGGAAGGATGATAAAAGAGTTAAAAAAATTATCAATTTGAGAGCCTATATATCCTCCAATCTAAGAATTGAGGGTCCTGTTATTCCCATTACTTTAACACTAACCAAGATACCTAAATAACATTTGTTTTAAACTATTTATATTAAGAAACCTAAAAAAATAAATAGAATTTTTTTAAAAGTTTTATATCAAGAAAACTAAAAACACTCACTTTAGTGGTAGTGAAAATCCATAAAGACACATAATAATGATGCATTTTATTAGTGAAAACCATTTACATTAGAATCCAAAATATCTCAGAAATATTTAAATAAAAAATGAGAATACAATGGAATGAAAGAGAAATTTGTTACAATAAAAATGAAAGAATTGAGATCAAATGAATCCAAAATAGTAATTGATAGTGTGGAATCATCAATAATCAATCATGAGCCATGATAGCATACCATAAGCATAAGAGATAAGTTTTTGGATTATATATAAACATAAAAAATAGATTTCATTTATCATGGTTTACATTAAATATTATCAATGTGTCTAGAGTCTCATAGTAGATTGGGTTCACTCTCTATTTCCATAAATTCCTTAGTCAAGGTAACATATTAGACCATCATAGTGGATGGATTCCATTATTTTACTAGGTTCACTCCCCATTACAATTCATATCATCTCATGTGACATAAATCATTAACCAATGCATTATAGGTCACTAAAATTCTCATCCCACACATCACATAATGAAAATCATATATGTGTGTTCCATAAAATCATAAAAACAATCATAATTTCATTATAGAATAACCTATGGATAAGAAATGGTTTTGAAAATTATTTAATTATCACATAATAATAATCCCTCAAGATAAAGTAATTTTAGGGTATCATAAAAAATATTCATTATTTTATTATTGCTTAATTAACCAAGAGAAATAAATATGTTTCATTAAAACATTTTTAAAACATAATAATAATAATCCATCAAATTAAATGAAAAGGATGGTATCAAAATATCATATCCCTAGTGATTCATAAAAACCCATAAAAAAGGTTTACATAGATAAAAACACTTTTAAAAATCATTTAAAATACACTTTTAAAATCAAAAGAAAACATCCCTTTTTTATAACATTTTAAAACTAAATTCCACAAAATATTGTTACAATATTTTTCTATAAATCAGTTGAAATTTTAAATAAATAATCATGAATAATAAAGGATTTGATGATAGTAAAATATTTTAATGTTTTATACATTAAGAATAAAATATTCTCTTTACACTTATGTAAAAAGTAAAAAGTGTGTCATATGAAAAACATTTAAAAATATTCCTTTTAATAATTTTTTAAAACATATAAAAGGTAATATAAAATAAAATTATCAAAACATTTAGAGTATATAAAAATATTTATAAAACAATTTTTTAGAACATCTATATGGAGGAACGATATTCCAAAATAAAAATGGGAAATAAACTCATCTTTTCTTTATGAAAAATCCTTTCATTTTTTTGAGTACGAAGGTCATAAAAAATTGTACCAATACATGAAAGTATCTTTAATAAATAATGAATAAGAAATTATATGGGTTCTAAAAAAATAGGATTATATAATTTAACCTAATGGAAATTTATCATAGACAATCCTAAACACAAATGAGATTGGAAGATAAACTTACACAGTTTTAGAAATCTCTTAATAAAAACCATATGAAATATATAACATTATATTTTTTTAGATCCCCATATTATTCATTATATTTATCCTAAAATACATTCATGAGAATGATATACACTACACAATACAAAACAGGTGGTGAATATGGAATATGCCTCAAAGTGATAAAAGTGAGATGAGAAACCATTACATTAAGTATTGAAATTCATTTAACATACTAAAAAATCCTATATAATAAATTTATATTTATTATAAATTTTTAAAATACCCTTATTCATAATTATCTTACCAAAAATAATTCTCTTATAATTTCAAATTACTTGTTTATTAACAATGCTTCATAAAAAGATATATTTCAGTGTTAACTCTTCTATTTTCCATGCATGTTTCAGTTTGATGGTTCCAATCCTTTCATCTCATTCATGATTCCAAAATAATAATATAAATTTAATAAAAATAAATTTTATTTATTATATTTACTTTTATAAAAATATAGGTAATTCATTTATAAATAATGATTTACATCACTTCTTGGATATGGTAGTCTATACATACGCATGAGAATTTTTTTATTTTCTAATTAATAGAATGAAATTAAGTTAAATAAAAATTTATCTATAAAAATAATAAATATATCATATATATTAATTAAATTTATCATTATGACCAACCATGTAACATGTAAGTTGACAATTAATCACTTCACTTTATGGAGGTGGAAGTTTACACATACTCAAAAGTGATATCATCATTTTTAAAAGAAAACGTGGGTAAGAAGGTAGATAATATTTTATCATTAAATAATAATAATTATACAATAAAAAAATAATATATATCTAATATATCCAAAATTTATAATTATTCTTGTGACTTGGTGATGAAAAATAAAATACATCACTTCTACATATATTAGTTTGAACCATTACAAAAGTGATTTCTTTATTCTATTTGAGAATGAATGGATATAAAAAATTGTTTGTAATATTAACAAAAATAAATAAATATTTTAAATATATTTATTTTATTATTCAATTATTTTTTAAAATATTTCGAGGCTTTTTAAGAAAAAATATATTTCAAAAAGATCAATAAATATAATTTCTTTTTCCTTGGGAATCCTCCTTTTTATTGAACTTAAGGAATTAGGAAGAGAGGTTTATGGTAATTATGGTTGATCATGAATGTGGTATATAAATTTTTTAGAAGGGCTTAGTGAGTGTTCTGAGAGATAATATAACTCATAAGTTTATTTTTAATGGTTAAATTAAGTCCTTATTTATAATAAAAAATCAATGGCATTCTCAAAAATATTAAGACTTCAAGGGACATAAAAGTAATTTTCAAATTAAAAAGTGGCTCAAAAATGAACCATGGATGAAATTTTAGACCATTAAACATCCAAATTATCCAATTATAAAGATAATTCTAAGATTTTAAAATGAATTTCTAAAATATTTTATAACATTAAATATCTTTAAAGTCATTTTCAAGACTATTAACATAACTTTTTTCGGATATATCAGGGTAATAATTGGGATAAAATTTGAATATTTAAAACCTTAATTATCATTAATTTTAATCAATTAAAATGTTTTAATATTCTATATTATCCAAAATATATCACTTTTAATATTTTTATATCTATTTTCTTTCATTTTTTCACCTCCTTTTTCCAGCATTACATAATTAATTTGTAATCACTCTAGGTGCTTATACCATTACCCAAATTAAAAAAAAATTAATATCCTAAAATAAATATATAAATTTTCAATTTTATAATCTACATTCATTCATAATGTATTTCCTTCAACATATTTATCATGGAAACAAATTTTAAATATTGAATGAGAGAGAGTGACATTTATGTAAAAATTATATCTTAATATAAATAGTAATTTAATTCTAAAAATAAATTAAGTAAAATTTTGAAAAAAAATGGTTGTAAGATAATGGTGTTGTGGGGAAAAACCTCATCCACTCATTTAATGATAATATTTTGTGATATTCTAAGGCTTTAACACTTGATTTAAAACATCTACCATATTTCACATTTGTTATGGTAACTCTATTTTTTCCTTGGTAACATATTTTTATGACAATAAACTACCAAGACTATATTACCTAATTTGAATATGATTATTTCAAATATAGAATCCATTTTAATTCTTCGTAAACTTATATGATTTAATTATTACCATTCAAAATTGAGTAGTTTTTATTACAAGCTAATTAGTGAATTATTATTAGAAAAAAAATTCAATATTTATTTCATAATGTGGTTATTTCAATTCATACCCACCTATCAAAAATCTAGGTTATTTAATTCATATTTAAATAATAATATTTATGTAGTACATTACAATTTTTTAAGCCCGGTCTTTCATGCATAACAAGATATAAAACAAATAAAAATTATTAAATAGAAAATATTATAAAATATTTTGGCATTACATTTTGCCCCACTAAAAAATATTTATCCTTTCTGTTTTTATATTAGTTTTTATGAATAATGGTTTAAGAAAATTAAGAATAAATTCCATGTATTGGAAAGTAAATATACATAAGTGAAAATAAATACCTTTTATTCTAGATTGATTCAATCTAACTTTTAAATTAAATTTAACATCTATGTTTAGACTAGTAAACTTAACATTTCTTAAATATTTCTTAAATCATGTATGTATTATAAAACACATACATGTGAATATAAATAGAAAATAATACCTTGAAACATAAGTGATATATTTTACATAGGACTTTCTAGATTTATCTTCCTCTTTCTTGAGTTTGAGTAATTATTTGACCATTGAGATAGTGAATGTGAGAGAATATACTTACCTGATTTATTCCAAAAATTTCATCAATTTGTTTTTTTAACATTTCCCTCCTCTACATTATGTCATATTATAAAAAAACATGATTATTATTCCTGAAGGAATCGCTAAAATTATCTTTTAATGGATCATATGAACAAAAAATGGATGAAAAAATATTCAACTTGTTTCTATCTATTTTCCAAAACAAAAATGGTAATCACATGAAAATATAATATGAAATATGAATAAAACCTTACACGTAAATATACAAAACCTAAAAAATAGCACGGAATTTTCAATATAAATCATTCCATAAATTATTAAAATTAAAACTATTCAAAAATATGTCTGACCAAATTCAATACATAAAAAACAAAATGATATGATTGCATTTTTTCCAAAATCATATTAACATTTATATCCAAACCACATTCATCCCTCATAAATTTACATAGTAAAAACTAATAAACCTTAATAATATATTCTCTACAATATAAAAAACTTCCCAAATAATAATAATTACAATGATATAAACCACCACCAAATAAAATTCTTCTAAAAAATAACTTAAGATTTATACCTCAAATAATATGAACCAATTTGACATAAAAACATTTATTAGTTGATAACATTCCTTTAAACAAAATATTATAGAGTAACTAAAAATTTTATAACCCTTTTTCCTAATTAATGACAATTAACTCAAGATCAAAGATTTTATTAACTTCAAAGTGTATCTATATTTTTCAATTTGTGTCCCCAAAAGTTAAATAACATTCTTTCTCAAATCACATGTTAAACCTTAGGGTCACATATATCACAAAAATTTATTAAAACCCATTAAAAATCTCCCAAAATATTGTTAATATTATTTAAAATAAAATCACATAAAGTCTCAGAGAATTTTATCAATACCTTTGAACATGTGATCCTTATTAACTTATCAAGCCATAATATCATTTCATTTCATCATAACCTAATAAAATTCAATAATTTAATTTCAAAAATGTTAAATTAAGCAATATTTTTCATATTATTTCTTAATAATTCCTTCCTATAATAAATAATATGAATCATGTTCTAAGATTCATCAATCTCAATATGATCATATTTTCTACTTTTAACATAAACATAGTTGTTAAAATAATTCATATTTTTTATATGTCAATCATAGTTTCTTCATCTCCAGTTATAATAGAATATGAATTTGATGAACCTTTTTTAATATGTTCTTGAATATCCCCTTCATGATTTTTTCTTCATTGGGAATTGATTTTAAAAATTCTCATACATCCCACATTTAAAACATTCAATTGAAACCTAAGGAAGAACTAGATTCCCCACTATTGTGTTTACTAAACAAATAATTTATCCCAGATTTATGATTTGTATATTACCACCATTACCATATATAAAACATCTTCATGTACCCTTTATACATTTCTTTTTGTGCTTCTTTCTAACTTATTAACATGTAGAAAGTCCAATCATTTTTCCTACATGATCTTTATCTCCTGAAATTTCTTGAAACTATATTTTTATTTTATTTGGTGTATTAGAAATCTCAATAAGGTTTATGTTGTAAATATTAACTTAAAATAGATGATTACAAATAGCTATATTAGTTTTTTTTCTATCATTAACAAAGATCATTTTCCTTTTCATACAACAAACATGTTTCCCTTCAAACCCATTGTTAACTTGGTTCCCACTTGTTCTATATATTGACTAAAATAAACAAATTTTGTCTGACTACGAAACATCACTACGAGAAACCATGTGATAATTAAAATAATTCTTAAGATGAACTAAATTATGAATCTTTATTATAAACCTATAAAATTTTATTTTCATCATATATTATATTGGTTTTGTTATGTGTTATCCTCTTATTTCTCATTATCTGTTCTCTGAAAATTACTAAACCCTTTTTTGATACCAAATGAGTTAACTCGAGAATCAATTACATAAAAATTATATCATTTAAATAAATGTACAATGTATTTCACCATAATAAACAGCTAATAATTGTAATGGTTTAGTGTCTTTGGAGACTATATACATAATAAAATTACTTCATTAAAGATCTTCAATATCTCCCAAAATCAATTCTCACATAAAACTATTTATAGAAACAATATACTTAAAAATTTTCCTTCATAACTTGCGGAAATAGAAACATAATAATGGTTGATATTATATTCTAAGTAAGGTCAAACATGTGGGATGTTAATCAATGAAAATAAATGAGCATAAGATAACATCAAGGTATGAGAATGATCAAAATTCATGAGTTAAAACCTAATAAGTAATAAACCATAGAACATTAGTCATGGTATAAATATTTTTCATAAAAAATACATGGTTTATTAGAGTTTTAAATTATCAATAATCCATAATGGTCTATGATATCATACTATAATCATAAGACATATTTTGGTAGAATACACAAAAACATAGAAACTCATTTCCTTATCCATGATTTACTCTCAATTTTATCAAAGTATATAGAGTCCCATAATGGATTTTATTTACTTCACATTCATATAATTTCCTTATTAAAATCTTACTATCAAGACTTTCAGTATTGAAAAAATTCTCTAACACGATAGAGTTCATTCCCAACTCCATTTTATAATATCTCAAGAGATAAAAATATTTTCTAAATTAATTGGAGGGCTATATAACTTCAGGACCACCCTTCAAATAATGAAGTCATACATATGTGTGATAAGTGATATTCCCACACATGTCATTGAATTATCATGGGTGGAAATAAGATAATATATTTATAATCTCAAACTAAACTTACTACTACGGTGTAGTAAATTGGAGGTGTAGGTTCGAACCCACAAGGATCATGGGTAGGCCAGCAATCATTCAAAAAAACCCTTTATAATGACTATTCAATTTCACTCATCAATTTTGGTTTTTAATAAATATATGTATTTTGGATTTAAATTAGACAATATAGAAGGGATGAGGGTTAATTTTCAGGCTCTAGGAAAAAGACAATCCTATATTTAGCTTGGGATTTTCCTACGGATTATGTTTCGAAGCAGTTTAAAGGCCACCCCTTGGTTTTGGTCACACCAGTTAGATCTAACTATGATGAAACTATCTAATAGTCATGGTATAGATTAAAAACTAGTTGCATTATTCATGTATTCTATATAGAATGAATCATAGGCTAATTTTCATAGTCTTTTTCAACACCAATTTGGATTGGTTTGTTCAATTACACTTCCCATAGTTAATATTGTTGAAAAGAACATGATGAACATATATTATTAACCTAATTACTATTTATAGGGTTACCAAGGTTCAATAAAAAGTTTTGTTAGGCCCAGTAACACAACTACCCTAAACCCATAACCCTAGGTATATTAGCCGAACATGGTAGTGATGATCAAAAGAAGTGAAATATTTAACATGCTTTTCATAATCATGAAAAAGTTAAGAAAGAATAAATAAAATATTAAAACAATTATGAATAAATATCAAATAATTGAATGGAATTTAAATCCAAACTAAAACTCACTGTGTATGTAGAAACAATGAATAACAATGCAGGAATTGATGAAGAACGAAAATTGGTGATGAAAATGAAATTCAAATTGAAATGGAATAACAATGGATATAGAACAACCATTGAATAGATTTAGATTGAAAAAAACACAAAAGTATTTAAAAAATCAATAAATAAATAAATAAATTAAAATGGGTTTTGGATAGAAATAGATGAAAATGGAAAAAATGATGGATGAAAATGAGAGAAAGAAATTATGTGCCTCCTCTTATATGCATAAGAGCGCTTAAATATTAATAGGTCAGAAAATTACACACTGTGTAAGTCATGCACATTGTGTACCACCTTAAGTGACATTTGTCTTGAAATTTTCACATAGTGTAATTTGGGTTCACTTAATATATTTTACATTCAAAATTTATGCAATAACATCAGTCTATATCTTAAACTAGGTGAGAATTTTAACATTTTTCATCATGAAATCTCTGCAAGTCCTTTATGTGATATAGTTTTAGTGAGATTATGATCATTCAAATATATACTTAATTTAATTAATTGACACATAATGTATAGAATTTGAACCATTTATTATCTTTGCGGCTTGTTTTGTGGCTCTGGAGGCATGTAGTGAATGAGTACTAAACATCTTGTATGATGTACACAATATGTAAAGCCTATTTTTTGATATTTTCATCATTTCTTACTTTGATTCCAAAATTGCTAATTCATATAAAAACAAACAAATACCTAGTGAATTATCAAATAAAACATGAATAGTATTTAATTAAATGTATCCAACATGTATATATATTTTTAGATAAATAAATTCCCTCACACTTGAACAATTTCTTTTCCTCAAAAAAATCATATCAAATTGGATTCAAATGGAAAAAATATAAAAAATAAACATTTATTACAAACATGAAAAGAAAACTAAGTGTGTGTAGAAAAAAATTCCTCTAAAATAAATCCTATGGAGTGAATCATCCATGCCTCATAGTTCTGTTATATTTTTATATTATTTTATTCTTTTAATTATAATTCATAACTAATACTTAAATTCTATATCCCTTTTGTAATATACCACTTAATAAATTTCCTATCACCACCCAATGTAAACTGTAAGTAGATTTATTCTCATACCCTGAATACATGTTGTTAATTATATGTTTGAGATGGTTATAGAATTTCAACTTCGTAGAGACAAATAAATAATCAATCATGGTGGATTTAGAAAAAACTGTTTGAATGACTCGAATATTGAGATAAGTTGGGTAAAAAGTAATAATCAATCTCAAAATGATGGTAATATATACATTATAATTCATGATAAATGTAAATAGTGAAATGAAGTAACTCCTCCTAGACAAAGTGTATCCATTCTCCAACGTCTCAAGGTGATTCCATGAGTATATCAAGTAAGTAGAAAAAAAATCATCATGTTCCTTTCTTTATATTTTTCATTATTTTTCAAAAATCACAACAAGGATAGATCTAAAATCCATCTCTTAACCACATTTGATCCATTATAGGATTTATTAGTCTGGTAATGCTAATTTTATACCTTCTAAATTCAAAACCCAAAATATTTTTCTTTATATATATATAAGTTTTATCAATGGAATTTGGTATGCATATGAAAATCACCAAACGTAATCATGGACCACATAATATTAGTTTAGTGAATCTTCCATAATACATATCATGAGTAAAAACATCATGTGTATATCCTCTGTCAAAACTACCCAACACATCTTTAAATAACAATCATGTGGCATACAAAGAGTATGGTTAGAAGGGATAATAGGCTTGAAACCATTTTATCCTATAAAGGTTAACCATGGATACTGTGTGATAAAAATGGAAAATATTAATGTGTGTGTGAAGAAAAAATATCACAACAAATATTGTCTTAATAATTTTAAAAATGTTTTTTTAGTCATAGCCTCAATAAGATCTCAATATAATTTCTGAGAGGTTTAATTGTGCCACATGTCTCTCAAGAAATATTCATAGAAGAGAATATGAAATTGTAGTTCTAGAATCTTCTTGGGAGTTGGATTAAAATAAAATAACTATTAATCACTCTTGGTATGAAATATAGTAATAATATATTGAAAATAAATTACGAGAATCTAGAAATAGAATTAAATATTAAACTCAGTAATAATGATAATTTTATATATAATACTAAAACGAATTTCAAAAATAACCAACCTATCTTTTACATTTATTTAAATTTTTGTAATGTGTTTTTATGTTTAAATCATTATTTTATTGAAAATTGTCTCCTTTATAAGAGAAAACATGAAATAATTATTGTGTGTCGACAATAAAGCTCGAGAAACACTGATCAACACATATAATAGGGTATTGTACACACTATTCCTAGAAATAATTATGGGATAGATATCACAAAATGAAAAGACAAAAATGAATTGGGGATTTAGAGGTTGAAATTAGGGAATTGATAACTCTCTGTACTGAATATTATTCTATGGGAAAACTTTTCTAATTTTTATTGGAGTTTGTGCGACCTGAAAAAATGTTTGGAAGAAAAAATATTCACTAGATAAAACATTATTCTATTGGGTTTAAGTAGAATGGAATAAAAATAATGAAAAATTTCATAAAGTGAAAAATAAAAAAAATATCTTATATAAATGTAGATAGGTGAGTAAAGTGATTCTTAGTTTGACCTATGAAAAAGAATTCTACTAAAAGGAAAAAATATACCAATCATAACACTGAAATAAAAGAAAAAAAATTAAATATGGTTTCCTTCCAATAAGGGATAATAATAATGTCATCATTCAGACTCATTTCTATTCAGGTAAATTTGGGAGGGATGAAGAACCTTTCTTGAAAAGTTTTTAGGTAAATTTTTAACCATTTTCCATTAACCATGAATGTTTATTCATCACCTACATGAGTCTTTATATCTCTATAAGAGAAACACATAATGACTTGGTAAGGAATCTTCCATCGAGACTTTATGTTTCTAGGGATGAATTTAAATAAATAATTGAAAAACAAAACAATTTCATATGGAAGGAATACTTTCTACATGAATCTTTATCATGCTACTTATTTTTTATCTTGGCATTCTCATTTTAATCCTTCATAATTTCTTCTACCCTTTCTAGTGGAAGAATTTTGACTTCCCCATATTTCTGAGCATCTATGTTCAATTTTTTTATTTCCCAAAAAGAATATTTATCTAATTCCACTCACATAATTAATGGATTTCCGTACACCAGCTGGAATGGAGTAGTGTCTATTTGTGTTTTGTAAGCTATGTGATACACCCAAATTTCATCATCTAATTTGACACTCCAATCATTTCAACTAGTTTTCACCATATTCTCTAGGATTGTAATTTCCCTATATGACACATCAATATTCTCTCTTTTTTGCGAGGGGTAGGGAGTTCTAGTGTTATAAAAATGAAATAATTTTGAAGGATTAATTTCATAGAATTATTAGTGAAGTCGGTTACCCAGTCATATTATCTAATCAGTGAATCTAAATCTGGAGAAGATATTTTTCTTTAAAAATATCATTACCCCTTTTGTCGAATCATGAGTAGTGGATTCTGATTCCACATATTTTGAGATGTATCCATTTCCATCTTGGATTTCAAATATACCATGAGAATTAATAAATGTTCCCATGAAATAAATTCCCCAATCAATGAAGAGTTAAACTTCCATGACAGAATTTTGTGGTATTTAGTTTCTCTTCACTATTCTTCCTATCGTTGGCATCGATCATAGGCTTGGAAAATGCTCCAAGAATCTTGATGATTTACCATCCAAAATTTCCCAATTTGAAGGTTTTTATCCATGTTACAGTTGGTTCCATGATTCCCTTATACTAGTGACATATGAAACATGACAAGAATGATTTAATTTTCATCTTCTGGGATGCAATGCCACATTAATCCCTCAAAACGACACTTAAAATGAGTAGTGCATCCAAGTAGTAATATACGGATTTGGCTAAAAATATCTACCTCTTGTAATAGGTAAAACCACGTTATCGTGATACCATGGTGATATAATTTAAAATATCTAAAAACCATGGTTGAGCTTGTTTATTTATCATGAAAAGTGTTTTATCCTAGAAGTCATCCATAATATCAAGATTATTATCATCCTTGATGTTGGGAAGTGGAGGTATAGATAATTGGACTTTGATAACATTCTCAGTTCTTTTTTTTCCATTATTCTGATGTAAAACTCATTCATTATTATGATACAAAATATTATATGTGGTTTGGAATCCTTTTTGTTTAGTATATATTTATGTGATGCATGATCAGTCAAGACCACTACTTTATATATTAAAAGGTATAAAAAAAATTTTCAAACGCATAGATGGTTGTTAGAAGATCCTTTCATGTAGTCATATTATTTACCAAAGCATAATTTATTATGTGTCTAACATAGTAAATTGGAAAAAAAAAATATTTCCAATTGTTATCCTAAGATAGCACCGATAGTGATATTTCTTTTTTTTCACATCAATTCTATTTCCTTGTCCCAACCTAGTGAAATTATGATAGGAGCGGCCACCAAACTATTATTTAGGGTATCAATTTTTTGTCGACACTCTTTGGTGAACAAAAAATATTTTTCTTTTTAAATAAGTGTGTCAATCGGTAGGATACTACCACAATTTTTTAATGAAGTGGGGATAGAATATTGTATGGCCAAATAATATCCTTATCCCTATCTCTATTGAAGGATCAGGTAAGTATTTTATCACATTTATTTTTACTAATTCCTTTTTTTGAGATTATATGTATGAGGAGTGTGCCTCCTCGAACTATCAAGTGAAAATTTTCCTAGTTAAATACTTGGAATTATTTCTTCATAGAGTTTCAATACTATATCCAATTTACTCTGCCACACCTCAAATGTTCTTGTATAAACTGAAATGTAATCCATAAATATCTCTAAGAATTCCTCTACAATATAATGGAATATATGTGTTATAAACCTTGAATATTTTATTATTCATTACACATACCAAATGAAATCCATAAATAAGTGAAAGTTATAAAGGGACAAGGGAGCATTGTTTTGGTGTGTTTTTCTAGATCGATTATGATTAGATTGTGTCCTGAATATCCATCAAAGAAACAATATAATTCATTCCCTACTGATATTTCATCATTTTATCCACAAAGGGGAGTGTAGAGTTTTCTTTTAATTTTTTCTGTATTGAGGTTCCTCTAATAAACATATACTCAGCATACAATGATGGTTCGAGTAGATATTAGCTCCTATTCATTGTTGTTTAACAATAATTGGACCACCCTTCCTTGGAACGACTTGTAATAGGCTCACCTCTTCACTATCAAATATTGAAAATATTATTCTATCATCTAAAGTTTTCATAACTACTTTTTTAACCACCTATTTCATTGGTAAGGTGAGTCACCTCTGGGGTTGGTGTTTAGTTTTAGTACCTTCTTCCAATATAATTTTATGGTTTTAGATTGTGGGGTCAATACCCTTAAGGTCAGCCACTCCATAGGAAATTGATTTTTTTGTTCCTTTTTATGAATTTTATCAACATTTCCTCTTTTTTTAGGGTCATCTCAATAAAAATAATGACTAGAATATATTCTATAATCATATATAAGGATTACTTAAGTGTTCTAGGAAAAGGTTTTAGTTCCAATGGTGTTGTCTTAGTGATAGAGGGTACGAAATGTGGGATAGTGTCCCTTGTTGATAGTTAATGTTGTTTTTATTATCATCGTTTATGTATTTATCTTCATCAGGGAATGGGGTGTCCTTGTCTCCTTTAGTGTTCACCAAATCATCTATTTTATTAGTGTGAAATAATCCTTTATAGTCAAAATTTCATTCCCATTATAGGAAATATTTTCTAATTCAAACACAAATTTTTCATCTCCAACTTTGAATATTAGTCTCCCTTGGTTAACTTCTATTAAATCCTTCCTAGTGGCTAAAAATGGTCATACTAAAATAATTTTAACATATCCTTCTTCTTTCATGTATTAAACTATGAAAATATATATGAAAAATAAAATTTTCAACTTTAACCAAGATATACTTGAGTTGTCCTTGACGATACATAACTGATCGACCATCCAGTTAGAGTGACATTCTTTTTTGTTTTAATTATTCAATCCCTATATTTTTAAATACACTACTGGGAATTATATTTATTCTTACTCCTAGATCACATAATTCTTTCTAGAATTTTAATTCTCTTATAGTGTTTGGAATCCTGAAGCTTCCATGGTCTCTCATTTTAGGGGGATTCTTCTATTGAACGAAAGCATAACATTTATCATATAAAAAATGAAACCTATGTTTTCTAACTCCCTTTTCGGTAAACAAATTATTCAGATAATTTGGTAAAGGTAGGCATCTGAGTGATGGCCTCATCTAAGGGAATGTTGATGTGTAATTGTTAGAATGTTTCTAGATACTTCTCCTTTTGTTCTTCAATCTTACATTTATTCATTCTTTATTGGAATTGCAATGAGATTTTTTATGCTTGAATTACTAAATAGACTTTTTATTCTTTGGGATACACTTTTTTATATATATTTTAGTATCTTTTGATTCTAGACTCATTCCTTTAACAAATTTTTTAGGTTATCATTGTCATCCTTACTAATGAAGCTTTCTCATTTCCCAGTTTCCTCCTGCATTTTTTCCCTCTATCCATGGTTTCTATAGCAATACAACAGCAGGTACTATGGAAGGTACTATAGTATGTATTATTCAGAATGTTAGTAGTCAGTAGTATTCATATGATTTGGGCCATCCATCCACCTATTTGAGCATATGGGTCTTAGGGCCTTCAGGCCACCAATGGCCTTCGGGGCATAGGGATTTCAGTCCATAGAAAAGAAAAAAAAGGTAGACCACAAGTTAGTAGTCTCATATGAGGATTCAAAGAAAAAATAGAAACCACTAGAGAAGAGTTAACCAAATTGGAAGAATGATATGGTGTGGAAACTGCAATTGGGATCGTGTATCATGCAGCTCTGCAGGGGGTAATTCTAGCAGATCATCCATGTGCGATGATAAGCTAGGCGCCTTCAATATGCATATGCTGGGGAGGGACTATTTCATGTGTGTTAGGTCTTTGTCCTTTAAGTTAATTTATTGGGTCTTGTATGGGACTTATGACTTGGGCCTATGGGTCATTTAAGGGTTCCCCTTCAACACTTACAAGGGGGATTGTACAAAATAAAATGAAAATAAGTCCTTCAGGATATTCAGAAAATGTACCCAGTAGTTAGTCTGGTAAGGTCTTTAAAATTTGTTATATTTGCTTCTCGAGATTATGTCTGGCCTCTCATTGTTTTTTTATATTATTTTCTTAGGTTATAATCCTTTGAAATGATTTTTGTATGAAGTATGTGATCAAGTTTTCAATATTGGTCTGGACTGTTTGGGCTTGTTATGGTTCCCTAAATTATGCTTGTGGATATTGTTGCTGTTGTGTAGGTGGGAGTTATTATGCTCAATGAAATGGTTGTTGGAATTGTTGTGGAAGTTGAGGAGATGGACCTTGTAGTGGGTACCCATGTATTCCATGATTCCATGGTGGTACCAATCCACACTTTTTTAGAAATTAACCATTTTTTTAATGCGATAGCTACTGATCTGGTCTTTGCTTCTTATTTCACTACAATTGATATAACTATGGCTGTTAGAACTACTAATTTTTTTATTGAAATTAATTTAATTAAAATCATTTAATTAGGGTTACTCCATACCTTCTCTATATTCTTGGTATGATATTCTACTTGATATGTTAGGTAGGAAGTCTATTCTATAATATTTATTCATTGTTGAGGGGGTCCTCTATCACTTTATCATAGACTTGAATTGTGGGGAACCACATAAAGAATGGATTGGACTAATTTCATCATATTGGTAATTATTCCTATTTCAGTAGTGGAATATACCATATTATGGGTATTATGTTGGATTTTTTGGTAGAATGTCTGCAACTGAAGCCACACATCTAATCCATGTTGTGTAAAATTTCTTATTAGCTCTGTAAATATATCCCATGATTCCCATAATGATTTTCCATCTTCTTGGGTGATGTTTTTAATGTCATTCCAGATCTTCCAAGTCTATATTAGAGGGAAGTATTTTTCTAGAACATTTTTTGTAGTTCTCTTCATGTCTTGATTAACTTAGAAGGTTGAATTTTTAACCAATCATTGGCTTGGCCATGCAAGGAGAAAGGGAAGACATCGAGTCTTATAGTATCCAATGATACACTATAGTTTCAAAATTTATCATAAACCTCAAGTAAGTTGCAAATGTCTTCATGGGAGTATTGACATTATATTCCAATAAATAGAAAATTTTTCTTGATCAAGTAAATCAGTCCATTCATAATTTCAAAATTGTGTTCCTGAATAGAAGGGAGCACAATTTTTGGTGTAGCACCACCAATAGAAAACAAGCTATAATCTATATTGGTGTGCTCTTACAACACTGGTCACTCACCCATATTATCATTTGGCATGTATTGGGGGTCTTGAAGATGTTTTGGTGAAACATTGTTGCTCTCAACCATTGTTAAGTGGAATTTTGCAGTAACTTTTGTATAGATATCGGGGTCAAAGAGAAGTAGTTCATGTTCATCTAGGCCTATTGAGCGAGTAGAAGGCCCTTGGTTCATGCACTAGCCAGAAACAGGAAATATAGATAGTGGGAGACCAGATTTTCACTAGAATGAGAAAAATTTTAAAGAAAAAAATGGGATGTAAAAAGACAAAAGGGGGATGGGTGAGGTAATTCATGATTTGATGTGAAAGTTGTTATACCTGAGCAATATTAATCTTCAAAAACAGTGCCAAAATTTGTTTCACCCACATGAATCATTGAATTATCATGGGGTGATCAGATTAGAAATTAATAGTCCCAAACTACACTTATTACTATGGCATAGTAAAGTGAAAGTGTAGGGTCAAACCCACATGGATCACTAGAAATACACCAACCAATCGAACAAAATCCTTCAAAAGGATTCCTTAATTTCACTATTTGGTATTTGTTTTTACTAAATCTTCATATTTTGGATTTAATCCCGATAATAAATAAGATAACGAGGTCAATTTAATGACTACCGATAGAAGATAATCCAATATTTAGCTTGGCATAGCCCGGTGGATTAGGATGTGAAGTAGTAAAAAGGTCACCAATTTGTTTTTGTTAAAACAATTAGATCAACCTATGCTAAAACCATCCCATTTTCAGGATAAAACTGGAAACCAAGATGCATTACTCTTAGCTTCAATGCTAAAAGCATCACAGACTAGTGGTCATAGTCATTCTCAACTCCAATAAGGTTAGGTTTGTTCAATTTCACATCCCATGGTAATGGTTATGAAAAATAATATAATTAAAATATATTATTAACCTAATTACTAACCATAGGGTTACCAAGTTTCAATCAATAGATTCATTAGGATCAGTAACACTCATAATATCGACCCCAAACCCAATTTGGATTATCTTTGCATGGAGATGATGGTCAAAAGAAGGTAAATACAAAACATGCTATGTATAATTAGAAAATAGTTGAGAAATAAGTAATACAGTATAAAAAAGTTAAAAATCAAGATAAAATTTTGAAATCAATGTAAAAACAATCCAAATTCACTATTCACAAACAAACAATGAAGAATGGTCCAGGAATTGATGAAGAATGAAAATCAGTGATGAAAGAAAATTTCAAATGTAAATGGATTCAGAAAGGATATAGAACAGGAATATAAAAGATTTAGTTGACCAAAAACTAAAAAGTATTCGAAAAAAATAATAGAATGGATAAAAATATTTTAGAATGAAAACAGATTGAAAATTAACTTTTTATAAATAAAATCACATTTATTGAAAAATTAGGGAACATTTTATGCTTAATATAGTAAATAAACCAACATCAAAATAAATTACTGAATTATTAAAATCAAGTTTTAGTCTATTGGAAACCTTACCTCTATATAGAATTAATTGTAGGGAAGTGGCCTCCATGTTAGGGTCATTCATGATGATATCTTCAAAATGATATTTCATCTTGTCCTAAATTTGGATAAATTATTCAAACCCAATATTCCTTTTGTGGAAGATACATTTAAAAATGAAATTTTTCTTATTGATTGATACACACTTTTCCATATTGGTGTTCACTCAAAGAATCCTCTCAACCATCCTTTCAAAATCATCCTAATAATCATTAATCTGAAATTCCCCTATTAAAATTTGTTCATTATAACGTATGATGATCTCTCATGCTTTCCATTTTTTCCCAACCTAATTTTCTATTTCTTATACCTTAACATTAGCTCCCACATACTCATAAATCATATCATCTATATTACCACCACCTTTTCTTGATTCCTTGAGCTCACCACACTCCATCAATTGATTTTTACTCTGATGTTTTTTATTTTTCCTTTACATTATGGTCATGAATTATGGGTCCTCTAAACATCACCGTATTCTATTTTTAAAACATATTATAGATTAATTTAGGCAAGTGAGAGTAGTCTTTAAAGCCTTTAGTCTTTATTCCCTTTAACACAATCCATCTCGGTGTGTCCCTTTTTCGTTTTATTCCCTTCTTTCTCCTAGGACTGTGAATACATTTTATGTGAACTTAAACAACACTATCCACTAACACGTGTCTAGATATATGATCCTACAAATATTTCACATAAAATCATGGCAAATATGAGAGGTTATCTATAGTAATTATTGTTTAGATGAAAAATTTCATCATATTCATTTGTTCATGTAACAAACCATAAACCACTAGATTTAAAAAAAAGATTATAATCCTTTAAATTATGATTGGTCCTTCTCAAACTTGACCATATCTTTTCATTCACACACTCCCTGCTACCTACACTAGTTACAATGACCATTTAATCTTCCTCACAGTTTCTTGAAACACAATCTTGTCTTCAACATGATCATCATTTTCCACTGACTCTTTATTGAGATATTTTATAGATGCACTCATTTGTAAATCCACAGGCCCTATTTCACACACCCCCTCGATGTTTCGATTCAGTCTTCCAAAAGTTTCAACAACCTTTTCATCTAGTGGTAACTGTCATGCCTCTTTATAGATGATGACATACTTTGTTGATCCATTGGAATCAAATTGTTTTGTTGTGTGGCCCATTGAAAAATATGTCCTTGATGACTCCCCATATTCATGTGTTCTAACATGCACAACCTCCAAATTAATGCTTTGATCACATAAATTTACAATATAACCATCTCCTTTGAACTTGCACTAAAAATAAACAACAAAAGTCTTGATCCTGCATCCATCTTCTAGAATATGTTTATAATCCCACTACTATGCACAGTCATATAATGTACCCTTTTATTGCATGAAGAACAAAAATCCAACCCTGATATAAAATAACATGTTTCATGTATCGAAATACTTCTCCAAAAACAATCCAAACTCTTCCAAAACTCATGAAACGTCAATTTATACACATATTAGTGGAAACATAAGATGAAAAATAGATCAAGTTATACAATCAAAGTATATATATCTACCAAAGAGGTTCCTTAACATTTTAATAATCAATGTTTTTTTATAAGGATGAGTTCATGGAATATTACACAAATTTTCATTATTGGGGTATCACATTTCATAATAAAATCATAATTACACCTAAAATGGAAAAATATGGATTCATTATAGATGTGAGGTGTACTAGACCAAGCCTGGACTTGGTCTTTTTCCAATCCAAAATAGATCAAGAAGTGCCTGTTTCTGAGAATACCCACTATTCATTTATCCTTTAAACCCCTTTATCCAAAACTAAACATTTCGAATGAATCCATAAATAGAAAAATATGTTTGAACCATATTACCAGCATTAGGTTAACAATACATAAAGCATCATTGAACTGCAATGATGATGGAGAAAGCTGTTGGAAGACACAAAACAATTCTGGAACATTAGGGCTATGAGAAATCTAAGGGAAGGATGGAAGTGGATTTGGATTATGGAAAAGGGAGAAGGGATTAGGTTGGTCTCCCTCAATGGATGGCTTAGTTCTATCTTCCACTAAGGGGGCCATAAAATTTCAGGGCCTATAAGTCATGTACATTTTTTACTAACATAAGTGACTTTTGTCCTAAAATATGAACATCATATAAGTTGGTTTCACATCATGTATGTTAGATCCACATCATTTCCAAACAATTGGTCTGTATATTTGACTAGGTAAAATGTTGAACTTTTCACATCCATTAATCTCTGCACGTTGTGTATGTGATTAAATTTTAGGGTTATTTTGAGCTATAAAACCACACATCATGTAATAGTTATAAACCTCATGTATTGTCTTCACATCATGTAAAGTCTCCACAGGTTTCTTTGTGGATCTGTAGGTATGTAGTGAATGGTGAATATATGTTGTGTATAAAGCACATGATGTGTAAAGCCTATTTTTTCACTTTTTCACCATTTCATACATTGAGGTTCAATTCACAATTCTTATGAAAAAGAACCAAAACCCAGTGCATTATCATATAAAACATGAATAATATTAAATTAAATGTATCAAATATGTATATATAATTTCATCTAGTCACTAAGATATGATAAAAAAATCATTTCATTATATAAAAACACATGGAAAATAAAACAATTATTAAATATTTAATAATCTCATAATCATAATCCATCCCAAGAAATGATGTGGATGGTATCATAAAAAGACACATTATTTCATCATAGCTTTATCGACCCATGGAATAAAACTTGTTTCATAAAAAAATTAAAGTATCATCAAAATGGGTCTTCCTGATAAATGAATTGGATGGAATCATAAGATAATATCCCTAGTGAATAAAAACCCATAATGAATATTTTCATAGATAAAAATCACTTTTATAAAGAAATAAATTACACTTCAAAAATCAATAGAAAGTATCCCTTTTATTTTTTACATTTTTTAAAACTAAAATTATAAAAAATATGAGAATATAATTTTATTTTTTAATTCTTTGAAAAATTTAAATTACTATTGATGATGGAGAAAGGAAATCTAAGTGGTAAAATATTTTCTTTTTGTATATAATAAAAAAATAAATTATTCTTTTCACGCATTTCTAAAAAGTCAAATGTGAGTTGTATAGAAAATATTGGAAAATATTCATTTAAATAATTTTTAAATAAAGTCAAATACATTATAAAATAATTTTTCAAAACATTTTAGTGTAGATAATAACTTTTATAAAATAATTTTTATGAACATGGATATAGAGGAAAAATATTCCCAACCAAAAATGAAAAATAATGTTAAATTTTCTAAAAAACATCCATTTAATCATTTTGAGTACCAAAGAGAGGGAAAATTTTAATAAAACATAGAAATTAATAAATAAATATATTATAAGAAAATATAGTTATTTAAAAAGAAAATTATATTATAATTTTTCTTAATGAAAAATTTAGTGAATAGAATCTTGAAAAGAAATGGCATTATTACATAAACCTATACAATTTTCATAATATCTGAATCAAATACTCATAAAAGATATAATCTTAGACATATTGGTAAATACACATTATTTTCATGAAAATAATCCAAAAATACATCCATGGTTAGTTTATACAGCACCCAATATAAAATAAGCTGTGAAAATGGAATTTATCTCAAAGAGATATAAGTGAGATGATAAAGTCTTACCTCAAGTCCAAACCTAATTCAAACATGTTCAAAAATCAGATGTAATAAATTTATATTTACTATAAATATATACTATAAAATTATTCATAATTATCTTACTATACACTATTCCATTAATATTTAAAATTACTCATTTTTAAATAATTCTTCATTAAAATCAGTATATGGGATTTAACTATTCCATTTTCCATGCTTATTTCAGTTTAAAAATTCAGGTCCTATCATTTTTTATGGATCTATAATCTTATTTATTTCATCAATGTCATATATATTTATTATAATCACCTTTATAATAATTTTTGTTATTCAATGATGAAATATGAATTAGATCACTTCATCAAGATCGTAATATGTACGTATGAAGAAATGATGTTTCCTTTTTACAATGAATGGAATTAAATTATGAAATGATAAATATATCATATACATTCAAAAAATATATCCTTATTACCATAAACTTAAATTATAATTGAAAAAAATAATCACATAGCTTTTTAGAGTTAGTAGTTCACTCGTATGCATGAACGATGTAATTATTTTCTAATGGAAGAGAGCGTGAGAGGGTAAATAAAATTTTATCATTACAAAATAGTAATTATATTATAAAAATATTATATATAATAAATAAATCTTCATAACCACCCATGTGAGGTGGTGATGAAAAATAAAATATATCACTCTTGGGAGACAGTGGCCCATACGTATTCATACGCGAAATTTTTATTTTCAATTTGATAGAAAGAAGATAGAAAATGGATTTAACATTACCATAATGACTTTCATTATAATAAATATATTAATTTAGTTTTTAAATTATGGTTTTATAAGTTTTTTGGGTGGTGTAAAAGGAAATAAACTTGAAATATACCAATAAAGACAATTACACCTTCTTCACATATCTACCTTTGGGTTGAAATTAAGGCCCTTATAGGAGTGGTTTTTTGTCACAACAAGTTATTTTAAATGTGGTATAAGAAGTTTTTATATGGAATTAGTTGTAGTTTTTATATAAAATAATACTCATAGGTGGATTTTAAATGGTCAGATTAAGTCATTTTAATAGGAAAAAAATTAATTGCATTTTTGCAAATATTATGTCTGTATGGGTATTAAAAGTAATTTTAATATTTATAGGTGGATCTAAAATGAAACATGAATGAAATTTTAGACCTTTACCCATACCAGTTATCATATTATAATATCTTTAGGATTTTTAAATCAATTTTAAATATATTATTTAAAATTTAATATCTTTAAATTCATTATATGTAATTTCACCATTACAAAATATTAGAAATATATAATTATAATAAAAATAATTTATTTTTAATCCTTTAAACATATAGGTACATTCATATTGTATTTATATCTATGTAATTCCCATGATAACATATTTAAAAAAGGAGAGCGTGTTTCATTTTTGTAAATATAATATGTTAATATAAAAAGGATAGTCATTCTCAATGAAAGTCCATATTAGAAAAAATGGTGGATAATATAAGAAGTAGATAAAAAAATTCCTCAAAAAATCATCCCATCTTATGATTTTGTGATATTTTATTCCATTAACCATTTAGTTAACACTTTTTCAATATTTTTCCACAAACATGGTTACTCCATTTTTTAACTTGGTAACTTATTTTAGGACTAAAACTGAAATAGACCATATTACATAATTGAGATTTATAATTCCAAATATATATTACATTTTTCTTGTTTAAATTTTTAAAATTAATATAAATGAATTCAAATATAAGAATAAAAAACATATAAAACCATTTTTACAAGGAATTACATTATGTGTAAAAATGAATTTATACTTATTTATACCCAATATTATTGATTTTTGGGGATTAAATAGAATTTATTTTTTTAATATTTAAAAAATTTAGGTTCCATGACATTAAAACCATCCTAAAATAGAATGGAATCATTAAACTTCCTCATTAGAGTTAAATTATCAAAAATAGTTTTTATTTGAATCAAATATAACTTTTATTCTAAAAATTCATGAATGGATTTTAAAATTAAACATAATTGTTTAAAACTATTTATTTTACTCTTTAAACATATATTTGGATGTTAAAAATTTTTCACAAATTTCTATGTCACGCTTATATTATAATTATTTCATCAAATTTACATTATTTATAAAAATGGTATTTTTTCACCATTCAACAAAAATCGACATTTTCATAAAAATACCAAAAAATAAAAAATAACCTAGTTTTGGTATATTGAAATATAAAATTAAAATGATTTTCTTAAAATTTAATATCTTATATTTATAAATTTTTCATTGAAATTAAAATACAACATATACCACAAAATAAATTTTATAAGAAAATTTCCCTTATAAAATTTAATTGTTCTTAGCCTTGTATGATTTCATTCTTATCATTTAAAATTAGGTACCTATTTCAAAGGTCCAAATCATCAAATTTGTATCAGGAAAACTTTTCAACATAGAATTCATAATTTGTTTACTCCTATTCATACTCACCAATCCAATGACTAGGTTATAAGGTTTATATTTATATAATAATATT
Source organism: Viscum album (assembly GCA_963277665.1). Lineage (NCBI taxonomy): Eukaryota > Viridiplantae > Streptophyta > Magnoliopsida > Santalales > Viscaceae > Viscum > Viscum album. The sequence continues at coordinate 915,784,360 of OY728138.1, read as the reverse complement.
TTAATTGTATATTATGGTTCATTTAGGCTCAATATTAAATGCATCTAAAGCTATTGAACACATCAATATTATTTAATAAAAAATATTTTAAAATGTTAGTTTGTTATAACCCATGAATTATTCTGAGTAAGCGAAGTAGATTATAGGGGACCCTTATTTTTATGTGCCTATATATGATGTAATATTTTAGTTATAGTTATCTCGGAAACACAAATAAATAAAGTACTAAAGGAATGGGGTTTAGTGAGCCCTAATGATTTATTATGATAAAGAGTTATCCATTTAACTATCCAAGAGTTATATTTGAAATGATTGGAATTTTTAACTACCAGAAATAACTATGACTTATTTACATGATCAACTAGTGTAAATCATTATAAAATATGGGTATTGGTACACGAACCTAATATGATGTATGGGGTCATTATTTTAAGTAAGAATTATTTCCTTAAAATTATTTGATAAAAATATATAAAACATGATACACATAAGTAGATATGTATTAATTATATTTTGTGGAATGCATCAGTTTTATATTTTTGAGGTCATTTATAGTTATAACCTATAAAATTATTATTAATTAGTATCTATGTTTCAATAATGTTCTAATAAAGAGTAATTTAGAGTATATGAATGTAAATGTTATAAAAATAAATCTCCACAACTCTAGATATGGTTATTATATACCAGGTTTCCATCACTTATTTTTTATGATAAACATAAACTTAGAGACAGTGGAGAGTTGAAGAAATGTGAATTATATCTATGTGTTGGAAATAGGGAAATTGTTGTTTCATTGGAGGTTGAAACTTATAATCTATGTCTACCTAGTAGATTATTTTTGTATTTAGAAAACTATTATTATTTTCCTTCAATAAATAAGAATTTTATTTATATATTTTGTTTACACAAGATAGGATTTCAATTCATTTTTATGAACAATAATTATTCTACATTTATATATGAATGAAATATTTTATAGAATTTGGAATATATTATATTATATATACATTGTGGATATAGATAATAATGTTTATAACATTCATAATAATAAGTTCAAGGTTTATTGTCACATCCTGACCAATGCATTATTTTAACTTAATTATTTTGGGTCTCGTTTTTGAATTTGTGTTTTGAACCGGTTTTAAATTAAAAGAAAATCTCGTTTTTATACGAACGCGCGAGCGTATGCGCGCCCTGCACAGCCCCTAATTTTTGTTAAGGGATTGTTTGTTATTGAATGTGTTGTTTTTGAGACACGCAACCATGTGCGCGACCCCGCGCGTGAGACCGTTTGCGGTGTCTGCTCTCAGGTGATAATTTTATTATTATTAATTTAGTTAATATTTTAATTAGGGATTTGTTATTCTTTCATATTTTATTTATTTATTTTATTTCATTTTATTCACTCTATTTATTTATTTTTATTTCATTTTATTTATTTATTTCATTTCATTTTATTCATTTTATTTATTCATTTTTATTTCTATTTCATTTTGTTTATATTTCTATTTCATTTTACTTATTTATTTTTATTCCTTTTTCCTTTTATTTTTTTTTCTCTCCTTTTCTTTCCTCCCTCACTCTCTCTCGCTCGGGCCTCTTCCCTTTCCCCCCGTCACGCAGAAACCCTACGCGGAACCCCCCTTCTCCCCGTCGGATTGCCGGCCTCCCTCGTGCCGCCTCCCTCCCGTCCGGCCTGCTCGCGCAGCCTCCCTTCCGTCCGGCCTGCTCGCGCAGCCTCCCTCCCATCCGGCCTGCTCGCGCCCCCTCCCTCTGTCTGGCCTGCTCGCGCTTGTCGTCCCGGACCCCTCTCTATCTGGCCTCCTCACCCTGCTGCGGCTGATGCCTCCCGCTTCGTCCCGGCCTACTCGTGCTCGTCGTCTCGGCCCCGTCTCCATCCGGCCTCCCTCACCGTCCCGGCCCCCCCGTCTCCTTGCCGCAACCGCCGCGAATGCTGACCCCCTCTCCCGGTCGTGACTACCGTGAAGGCCACCCCATCTCCCTGTTTGTGCAACCCCGCTCCGTCCCAGCCTCCCTCCCTATCAGCGCTGCTCACCTCCGGCGCAAACCCTGGGTAGAGTTTTCTGCCTCCTCGTTTAAGTTTTGGTTCTTGTTTTTTTATTGGTTTTTAGGTTTCCAGCAGTTAGAGTGTTAAATTGGGGTCTTAATTTGTGGTTTAATTTTTCAATCTTATGAATTAGAGTATATTTTGGTTCTCTTGTCGTGCGGATTGGACATGGTTGTTGCTTTGCACCAATTTTTGGAGTTTTGGCACTAAGGGAGGTGGCTTCGTGTATAAACGATGTTTTCTGAAATAATTTTCTTGTCCAATTAATTTAGCATGTAATTCAATTAAATTGTTTTCTGCGAACTTGGTTTTGACGAAAGTTTAATATTCTTTGTTTTATTTTTGTAGAATGTTATGTGATATCGAGTGAGTTCATTGATGTAAACCCACAACGTGTCATTTACTAGTGTTTTATGAACTTTGCACCTAGTTATTAAATGATGCAGGGGCTGTGTTTTTCTGTTTGGATATCGTTTCGGTGTGCTTTTGGCCTTAGAAGAGGTTTTCGGGTGTGTTGTTGTTTTATGTTGTGTTATGTCTTTTTAGAATGTTTTATAAGTGGTGTAGATGGTTTATTTAATTTGTATAATGATGCGATTCATGTTTTGCAATGATTTTGACGTGCGAGTGTGTTTGAAGTGGTGCTATGATATAGTTTGGGTGTGTTTTGTTTGTGTAAATTTTGGGGTACTAATTTTGATGTATTGCATAATTTGTTCTTTTAATTTATTACATGTTTTGTGGAGTGCGCAGGACCCCGCTACGATGGTTTTGGGCCGCGGGTGTCGAGGTACCCCGTATGCACATGCATAAAGTAAAGCATATATATATATGTGCAATGAACCTATGGGTGTGTATATATATATATTTGTGCATGTGTGTGTGTGCGCCAAGTGTCAATTCGAGTGGTCGTCGGCAATAATGACATGATTGAGGTAGGTTTCCTATGCCCATGCCTTTAGTTTGAATTTCATAATTGCTTTCTTTCTTTGAAAATATTTTTATGTATATGTATGTTATATTTACATGTTATGAAATCTGGTTGCATTCGCTAAAAATGGTTATGCATTTGTTTTGGAAAAATGTAATGTATTACAAATTCCATTTGGACCTTCATAAATTAATTGCATCATTTTAATAAATTGTTCAAGATTGTTTTTTTTATATATGTAACATGTAGATTGTTAAATTGGGATTTCTAAAAGGTTTTGCAAAGAGTTTAGATGATTATATGTGCAAAAATTAAAACTATTATTTGTGAAACCATAAAGCCTGTTTGACCCTTTTGGAATGGTTTGTAAAATTGGAAAAACCTCTCCTAAGGCAAACCACCTTGGTTTTAGAAAATGACTTGTATGTTGAGTGTACGAATATGTGCCTAATATTGGGGCTTATGCTTTATGTAATGTGAAATAGGGGAATGCGCTTAAGGAGGGAGAACGGTGGTGAGAGGTTTAGCGAGTTTTTAGGATAAAGAATGTGTGATGTTCATTTCTTTTCTTTTGATAAAAGCTCACCACCTTTTTGGAATAGAGCACAATGGTAAACCCGGGTATCTAGGTGGGTGACCAGGACTAGTACGCTAGATGACACGGCAGGGGTTCTTCCCGGTTTGTCTAGCAGGATTGACGCAACAACACTAACTAAACATATGAATTTCTGAGGGTCGTGGCCTTCTAAGCCACGTTTTCTGAGGGTCGTGGTCTTCTAAGCCACGTTTCATCGAGGTACGAGGTCTCTAGGTTCCCATTTATTCTAGCTACCTATAGGGATTTCCCATGGTGCTCATTTGTGACATGCTACTAGCGGTGTGACTCTCTTTTCAATTGTTTCATACTTGATGTTTTTAATCCAAATTGGTTTCTTTTCATTTGAAACGTCAATGCACGCTTGGAACCTAATTTGAAAATGTAGTGGGAGTGAAATCCTTTATTTGAAAATGAAAACTCGTTACTTGGATTTGGAAAGAAGGAAAACATTATTTTATTATACCTTATTTTTCAAACTGGCATGATTGGATTTCTTACTTAAGGCAGGGGCATAGGACGTGGTTATATTTTGGCTTTCCTACTGAGCATCTCGGTGCTCACGCCTACCTTACTTTTCAGTTGCAGGTTTCAGTCTTGGATGGCTCTTGGGAGCGAGTGTAGTTGACGTACCGTGGTGATCCACGGGGTCACCTGAGGTATGTCACGCTTTGTTTATTCCTTTTTCCACTGCCACGTTGTTCAGTTCTTTTTCCTTTTATTTACCTGCTTGTTCAGTTTATGTTTACTTATCTTTGTCATGGGCAAAATCGTTCCCAACTGGTTTGTTTTGATGCCCGGCACTAGTTGCCAGCCCGTGGGGATCGGGAACGCCCTTCGGGCCATGTCGCGGATCGGGTCGGGTGTCGGGTCGGATGACGACCCGACCTGGTTCGTGACAAAATGGTATCAGAGCTGCCCTTGTTATTTGGGGTGTCAAATAGCTTGGTGATTAGGTATGCCGGGACTCGAGAGGTAGGTGCGGGAAGGACGTCATGAACCCTTGCCCGTCCCGAGACTCGAGTTTCCAAGGGTAGTCCGGGATTTGAATTTTCTTCTCTGGATTGGTATGTGTGGATGAGGGGTGACAAGGGAAGTGATCCGGTGTTACGCGACGAGCCTGCATGGAGTAGCGACCCATGTACGACCCGAGTGCACGGTTCAAGATGCTTCCTGTGGTTGATGCTGGCTTGGAGCATGGCCTGCTAAGCCATGTTACCGGGTTGGTGTAACCACTAGTCCCTTATTTTTGGATGTTCTAATGTGAGTTATGTTTAACCTTCGTTTTGGTTGGTGCGAGTACATATCAATAATGAAATGGATTTTTGTGAATGTGGTTTCAAATGGGAATGTGGTGTTAGAGTGGAAAAGTGGTTTTGAAATGGAAATTGTTTTCTTTTAACAAATGTGTGGTTTCAAAAGGGGGAAAAAATGGGAGGTGTTTTGGAAGTTGTTTTGAAATCTCAGTAATAATTTTTGGAATGTGAATTGGAAAATGTTTTGGAAATTGGAAATTTATTGCTTTGATGATAAGTTACTTTTTCAAATTGGTTGGAAATTTGTGCTTTATGCTGAATGATATGTTTTGAAAATGAGAAGTGTCTTGGATTGACCCTTGGTATCCCTATGAGTGATCACATACATTGAGGTGCGCACGTGGTAAGTGGGGAAGTTGGTGATGTGGGTGGATGGGTGCTTGAGCTAGCACATGGATAGGTATGTGTGAGACTTCATGGGATACCGATGGTGGATATTTAAGTTGTTTTGTTTGCTGAAAGATGGTTTTCAAAAAGGGTTTTTCAAATGTTTAGAAAAGTGAGTGAGAAATTGTTTAGAGTTCTCTTTTCGTGTTGGGTATTCCTTTTCGTGAGTTCTTGGTTTTGACGTACTGAATTGTGGTTGGAATGGTGATTTGAGTTTGAGCTTTCTTTTGTGATTGAGGTGTGAAATTTTGATTTATGATGAGTTTTGATTCGGATTTGTGCCCCTTGTTTTTGAGTATGCCACCCAGAAAAGTCCCAGAAAGTTCTAGTGAGTCACTTCTAGTTGTTGGTTCTACCTAGACTCTTAGCAGAGTGGTGGAATTGAATTCTTTTCGGTTGATGTCCATCTTTTATAGTGATCGTGATCTATTGAAGGTAACAAACTGGCATGGTGAAGTCGTTGGTGTTTTCATGTTATTGGGAACTCCTAAAGCTAAGAGAGTCTATGTTGGTTCAGGTCCATTTGAAGGTGCAGCTTGGGATTGGTGGAGGAGATAACCCTAGTGTCATTGCACGATGGTATGATTTTGAAGGTGTTTAGGACCACTCTCATTAGTTGGTTTATATTTGTGGAAGCGAAGGTGATGGAAGCGACAAGGCTCATGGGTGTCCAGCAATGCCAATGAATAGTGAAGGCCTACGTTGGGCATCTCAAGAAGTTGGTTCCCTTTTCTCCAAATATAATGTCGCAGAATCAGTTAAAGTTTCTCTTGTGTGGGGTCTTCGTCTATTGTTCAAGGACTGGTTCCATTTGGTGTTTGGGATGGTTCCCCATTCTGTGAGAGCGAGTCAGAGGAACCCATCTCAAACAAGTTTTCTTTACAATTCCATCTTCTACTAGTCAGGCCACTCTCTTGTTTTCTCCTAGTGTGCTCGGTTTGGGTACTTTAAGTCGCCTTGTCATCATCCTCCGAAGGCCTGTCGTCAGTGTGGCCATTTGGGAAACATAGTGAAGTTCCGCTAGCGGCTTCGTCAGGAGGAGTCTCGACAGGAGAATGTCAGCTCTTGACTGCGGGGCAGTAGATGCTTCAAGACATCAGAGCTCCAGCCACAGGTCTCGGAGTGAAGCTTTTCACGCAGTCAGGAATCGTTGGGTGTGGGGCACCTTGGTCTAATTTGACTCCAATGATTAAGTGGGGACGGTCTGAATTTCCCTGTTTCATCTCTCCCATCTTTGATGGGTTTTTTTGCTGTAAGAGGCGTAAAGGTCTCTTTTCCTCGTTGTAGTCTTTGTTCTTTGGATACCCCACCTTGGTTGTGATAAGGCGCGATGATCTCTTTTTCTTGTAATTCTAGTAGTTGTGCCTCCTCAAATATGAGTTTTGAAGTTTGTCTCTCTCATGTGGCTAGTTCATTGGTAACCCGTTCTTGTTTTGGGATGCGCTCTTTTTCGAGACATATGCGTCTTGGGAGATAATGAATAGGGGTTTGGTCCGCTACTCGGTTTGGGGTCTTTCGTCAATGACCCCATGTGGTGGGGGTCTGCTTTATGCAGAGAGTTCATGGGTCGGTTTGTGCTAGGTTTCTCGTATTATTCTGTGCTAATTGGCTTCAGCTGGTCAGTTCTTAAATGGTGGGGAGACCCACCATGAATCGTGAAGTTCCTTTTTCTAGGTTTGGTCTGTGTGGTGGTTCCCTCTTGGATCAAGTTAGCAGTTCCAGAGTTAGTTCATGCTAAGAGCCTCAATGTCAGTTGTGATAGTCGGGTTCTTGTGGTGGGGAGAACCCTCCTCGTTTCCTGATGGTTCTTTTCTTTTCAGTTCCCCTCAGAGATGGTCGGGTGTGACTAATGGAGTGAAAAGTCATACCAAGTTCGTGATTTTGTTGGCCTCGTTCAGTTTCGAACTCAACTTTGTTTCCTCGTTTGGCTTGGTGACTTTCTGGGGGCAGAAAGTTTTTGTGGTGGGGAGAATTGTCACACCCTGACCAATGCATTATTTTAACTTAATTATTTTGGGTCTCATTTTTGAATTTGTGTTTTGAACCGGTTTTAAATTAAAAGAAAATCTGGTTTTTATACGAACGTGTGAGCGTATGTGCGCCCTGCACAACCCCTAATTTTTGTTAACGGATTGTTTGTTATTGAATGTGTTGTTTTTGAGACATGCAACCATGCGCGCGACCCCGTGTGTGAGACCGTGTGCGGTGTCCGCTCTCAGGTGATAATTTTATTATTATTAATTTAGTTAATATTTTAATTAGGGATTTTTTATTCTTTCAGATTTTATTTATTTATTTTATTTCATTTTATTCACTCTATTTATTTATTTTTATTTCATTTTATTTATTTATTTCATTTCATTTTATTCATTTTATTTATTCATTTTTATTTCTATTTCATTTTATTTATATTTCTATTTCATTTTACTTATTTATTTTTATTCCTTTTTCCTTTTATTTTTTTTTCTCTCCTTTTCTTTCCTCCCTCACTCTCTCTCGCTCGGGCCTCTTCCCTTTCCCCCTGTCGCGCAGAAACCCTACGTGGAACCCCCCCTTCTCCCTGTTGGATTGCCGGTCTCCCTCGTGCCGCCTCCCTCCCGTCTGGCCTGCTTGCGCAGCCTCCCTTTCATCCGGCCTGCTCGCGCAGCCTCCCTCCCGTCCGGCCTGCTCGCGCCACCTCCCTCCGTCTGGCCTACTCGTGCTTGCCGTCCCGGACCCCTCTCTATCTGGCCTCCTCACCCTACAGCGGCCAATGCCTCCCGCTTCATCCCGGCCTACTCGTGCTCGCCGTCCCGGCCCCCTCTCCGTCCGGCCTCCCTCACCGTCCCGGCCCCCCCGTCTCCTTGCCGCAACCGCCGCGAATGCTGACCCCCTCTCCCGGTCGTGACTACCGTGAAGGCCACCCCATCTCCATGTTTGTGCAACCCCGCTCCGTCCCAGCCTCCCTCCCTATCAGTGCTGCTCACCTCGGGCGCAAACCCTGGGTAGAGTTTTCTGCCTCCTCGTTTAAGTTTTGGTTCTTGTTTTTTTTTTGGGTTTTTAGGTTTCCAGCAGTTAGAGTGTTAAATTGGGGTCTTAATTTGTGGTTTAATTTTTCAATCTTATGAATTAGAGTATATTTTGGTTCTCTTGTCGTGCGGATTGTACATGGTTGTTGCTTTGCACCGAGTTTTGGAGTTTGGGCACTAAGGGAGGTGGCTTCGTGTATAAACGATGTTTTCTGAAATAATTTTCTTGTCCAATTAATTTAGCATGTAATTCAATTAAATTTTTTTCTACGAACTTGGTTTTGACGAAAGTTTAATATTCTTTGTTTTATTTTTGTAGAATGTTATGTGATATCGAGTGAGTTCATTGATGTAAACCCACAACGTGTCATTTACTAGTGTTTTATGAACTGTGCACCTAGTTATTAAATGATGCAGGGGCTGTGTTTTTCTGTTTGGATATCGTTTCGGTGTGCTTTTGGCCTTAGAAGAGGTTTTCGGGTGTGTTGTTGTTTTATGTTGTATTATGTCTTTTTAGAATGTTTTATAAGTGGTGTAGATGGTTTATTTAATTTGTATAATGATGTGATTCATGTTTTGCAATGATTTTGACGTGCGAGTGTGTTTGAAGTGGCGCTATGATATAGTTTCGGTGTGTTTTGTTTGTGTAAATTTTGTGGTACTAATTTTTATGTATTGCATAATTTGTTCTTTTAATTTATTACATGTTTTGTGGAGTGCGCAGGACCCCGCTACGATGGTTTTGGGCCGCGGGTGTCGAGGTACCCTGCATGAACATGCATAAAGTAAATCATATATATATATATATGTGCAATGCACCTATGGGTGTGTATATATATATAAGTGCATGTGTGTGTGTGCGCCAAGTGTCAATTCGAGTGGTCGTCGGCAATAATGACATGATTGAGGTAGGTTTCCTATGCCCATGCCTTTAGTTTGAATTTCATAATTGCTTGCTTTCTTTGAAAATATTTTTATGTATATGTATGTTATATTTACATGTTATGAAATCTGGATGCATTCGCTAACAATGGTTATGCATTTGTTTTGGAAAAATGTAATGTATTACAAATTCCATTTGGACCTTCATAAATTAATTGCATCATTTTAAGAAAGTGTTCAAGATTGTTTTTTTTATATATGTAACATGTAGATTGTTAAATTGGGATTTCTAAAAGGTTTTGCAAAGAGTTTAGATGATTATATGTGCAAAAATTAAAACTATTATTTGTGAAACCATAAAGCATGTTTGCCCCTTTTGGAATGGTTTGTAAAATTGGAAAAACCTCTCCTAAGGAAAACCCCCTTGGTTTTAGAAAATGACTTGTATGTTGAGTGTACGAATATGTGCCTAATATTGGGGCTTATGCTTTATGTAATGTGAAATAGGGGAATGCGCTTAAGGAGGGAGAACGGTGGTGAGAGGTTTAGTGAGTTTTTAGGATAAAGAATGTGATATGTTCATTTCTTTTCTTTTGATAAAATCTCACCACCTTTTTGGAATAGAGCACAATGGTAAACCCGGGTATCTAGGTGGGTGACCAGGACTAGTACGCTAGATGACACGGCAGGGGTTCTTCCCGGTTTGTCTAGCAGGATTGACGCAACAACACTAACTAAACATATGAATTTCTGAGGGTCGTGGCCTTCTAAGCCACGTTTTCTGAGGGTCGTGGTCTTCTAAGCCACGTTTCACCGAGGTACGAGGTCTCTAGGTTCCCATTTATTCTAGCTACCTATAGGGATTTCCCATGGTGCTCATTTGTGACATGATACTAGCGGTGTGACTCTCTTTTCAGTTGTTTCATACTTGATGTTTTTAATCCAAATTGGTTTCTTTTCATTTGAAACATCAATGCACACTTGGAACCTAATTTGAAAATGTAGTGGGAGTGAAATCCTTTATTTGAAAATGAAAACTCGTTACTTGGATTTGGAATGAAGGAAAACATTATTTTATTATACCTTATTTTTCAAACTGGCATGATTGGATTTTTTACTTAAGGCAGGGGCATAGGACGTGGTTATATTTTGGCTTTCCTACTGAGCATATCGGTGCTCACGCCTACCTTACTTTTCAGTTGCAGGTTTCAGTCTTGGATCGCTCTTGGGAGCGAGTGTAGTTGACGTACCGTGGTGATCCACGGGGTCACCTGAGGTATGTCACGCTTTGTTTATTCCTTTTTCCACTGCCACATTGTTCAGTTCTTTTTCCTTTTATTTACCTGCTTGTTCAGTTTATGTTTACTTAACTTTGTCATGGGCCAAATCGTTCCCAACTGGTTTGTTTTGATGCCCGGCACTAGTTGCCAGCCCGTGGGGATCGAGAACGCCCTTCGGGCCATGTCACAGACCGGGTCGGGTGTCGGGTCGGATGACGACCCGACCTGGTTCGTGACAAAATGGTATCAGAGCTGCCCTTGTTATTTGGGGTGTCAAATAGCTTGGTGATTAGGTATGCCGGGACTCGAGAGGTAGGTGCGGGAAGGATGTCATGAACCCTTGCCCGTCCCGAGACTCGAGTTTCCAGGGGTAGTCCGGGATTTGAATTTTCTTCTCTAGATTGGTATGTGTGGATGAGGGGTGACAAGGGAAGTGATCTGGTGTTACGCGACGAGCCTGCATGGAGTAGCGACCCATGTACGACCCGAGTGCACGGTTCAAGATGCTTCCTGTGGTTGATGCTGGCTTGGAGCATGGCCTGCTAAGCCATGTTACCGGGTTGGTGTAACCACTAGTCCCTTATTTTTGGATGTTCTAATGTGAGTTATGTTTAACCTTCGTTTTGGTTGGTGCGAGTACATCTCAAGAATGAAATGGATTTTTGTGAAAGTGGTTTCAAATGGGAATGTGGTGTTAGAGTGGAAAAGTGGTTTGGAAATGGAAATTGTTTTCTTTTAACAAATGTGTGGTTTCAAAAGGGGAAAAATGGGAGGTGTTTTGGAAGTTGTTTTGAAATCTCAGTAATACTTTTTGGAATGTGAATTGGAAAATGTTTTGGAAATTGGAAATTTATTGCTTTGATGATAAGTTACTTTTTCAAATTGGTTAGAAATTTGTGCTTTATGCTGAATGATATGTTTTGAAAATGAGAAGTGTCTTGGATTGACCCTTGGTATCCCTATGAGTGATCACATACATTGAGGTGTGCACATGGTAAGTGGGGAAGTTGGTGATGTGGGTGGATGGGTGCTTGAGCTAGCACATGGATAGGTATGTGTGAGACTTCATGGGATACCGATGGTGGATATTTAAGTTGTTTTGTTTGCTGAAAGATGGTTTTCAAAAAGGGTTTTTCAAATGTTTAGAAAAGTGAGTGAGAAATTGTTTAGAGTTCTATTTTCGTGTTGGGTATTCCTTTTCGTGAGTTCTTGGTTTTGACGTACTGAATTGTGGTTGGAATGGTGATTTGAGTTTGAGCTTTCGTTTGTGATTGAGGTGTGAAATTTTGATTTATGATGAGTGTTGATTCGGATTTGTGCCCATTGTTTTTGAGTATGCCACCCAGAAAAGTCCCAGAAAGTTCTAGTGATTCACTTCTAGTTGTTGGTTCTACCTAGACTCTTAGCAGAGTGGTGGAATTGAATTCTTTTCAGTTGATGTCCATCTTTTATAGTGATCGTGATCTATTAAAGGTAACAAACTGGCATGGTGAAGTCGTTGGTGTTTTCAGGTTATTGGGAACTCCTAAAGCTAAGAGAGTCTGTGTTGGTTCAGGTCCATTTGAAGGTGCAACTTGGGATTGGTGGAGGAGATAACCCTAGTATCATTGCACGATGGTATGACTTGGAAGGTGTTTAGGACCACTCTCATTAGTTGGTTTATATTTGTGGAAGCGAAGGTGATGGAAGCGACAAGGCTCATGGGTGTCCAGCAATTCCAACGAATAGTGAAGGCCTACGTTGGGCATCTCAAGAAGTTGGTTCCCTTTTCTCCAAAGATAATGTCGCAGAATCAGTTAAAGTTTCTCTTGTGTGGGGTCTTCATCTATTGTTCAAGGACCGGTTCCCTTTGTTGTTTGGGATGGTTCCCCATTCTGTGAGAGCGAGTCAGAGGAACCCATCTCAAACAAGTTTTCTTTACAATTCCATCTTCTACTAGTCAGGCCACTCTCCTGTTTGCTCCTAGTGTGCTCGGTTTGGGTACTTTAAGCCGCCTTGTCATCATCCTTCGAAGGCCTGTCGTCAGTGTGGCCATTTGGGAAACATAGTGAAGTTCCGCTAGCGGCTTCTTCAGGAGGAGTCTCGACCGGAGAATTTCAGCTCCTGACTGCGGGGCAGTAGATGCTTCAAGACATCAGAGCTCCAGCCACATGTCTCGGAGTGAAGCTTTTCACACAGTCAGGAATCGTCGGGTGTGGGGCACCTTGGTCTAATTTGTCTCCAATGATTAAGTGGGGACGGTCTGAATTTCCCTGTTTCATCTCTCCCATCTTTGAAGGTTTTTTTTTTGCTGTAAGAGGCGTAAAGGTCTCTTTTCCTCGTTGTAGTCTTTGTTCTTTGGATACCCCACCTTGGTTGTGATAAGGCGCGATGATCTCTTTTTCTTGTAATTCTAGTAGTTGTGCCTCCTCAAATATGAGTTTTGAAGTTTGTCTCTCTCATGTGGCTAGTTCATTGGTAACCCGTTCTTGTTTTGGGATGCGCTCTTTTTCGAGACATATGCGTCTTGGGAGATAATGAATAGGGGTTTGGTCCGCTACTCGGTTTGGGGACTTTCGTCGATGACCCCATGTGGTGGGGGTCTGCTTTATGCAGAGAGTTCATGGGTCGGTTTGTGCTAGGTTTCTCGTATTATTCTGTCCTAATTGGCTTCAGCTGGTCAGTTCTTAAATGGTGGGGAGACCCACCATGAATCGTGAAGTTCCTTTTTCTAGGTTTGGTCTGTGTGGTGGTTCCCTCTTGGATCAAGTTAGCAGTTCCAGAGTTAGTTAATGCTAAGAGCCTCAATGTCGGTTGTGATAGTCGGGTTCTTGTGGTGGGGAGAACCCTCCTCATTTCCTGATGGTTCTTTTCTTTTCAGTTCCCCTCAGAGATGGTCGGGTGTGACTAGTGGAGTGAAAATTCATACCAAGTTCGTGATTTTGTTGGCCTCGTTCAGTTTCGAACTCAACTTTGTTTCCTCGTTTGGCTTGGTGACTTTCTGGGGGCAGAAAGTTTTTGTGGTGGGGAGAATTGTCACACCCTAACCAATGCATTATTTTAACTTAATTATTTTGGGTCTCGTTTTTGAATTTGTGTTTTGAACCGGTTTTAAATTAAAAGAAAATCTCGTTTTTATACGAACGCGCGAGCGTATGCGCGCCCTGCACAGCCCCTAATTTTTGTTAAGGGATTGTTTGTTATTGAATGTGTTGTTTTTGAGACACGCAACCATGCGCGCGACCCCGCGCGTGAGACCGTGTGCGGTGTCCGCTCTCAGGTGATAATTTTATTATTATTAATTTAGTTAATATTTTAATACGGGATTTTTTATTCTTTCAGATTTTATTTATTTATTTTATTTCATTTTATTCACTCTATTTATTTATTTTTATTTCATTTTATTTATTTATTTCATTTCATTTTATTCATTTTATTTATTCATTTTTATTTCTATTTCATTTTATTTATATTTCTATTTCATTTTACTTATTTATTTTTATTCCTTTTTCCTTTTCTTTTTTTTTTCTCTCCTTTTCTTTCCTCCCTCACTCTCTCTCGCTCAGGCCTCTTCCCTTTCCCCCCGTCGCGTAGAAACCCTACGCGGAACCCCCCTTCTCCCCGTCGGATTGCCGGCCTCCCTCGTGCCGCCTCCCTCTCGTCCGGCCTGCTCGCGCAGCCTCCCTTCCGTCCGGCCTGCTCGCGCAGCCTCCCTCCCGTCCGGCCTACTCGCGCCACCTCCCTCCGTCTGGCCTGCTCGCGCTTGCCGTCCCGGACCCCTCTCTATCTGGCCTCCTCACCCTGCTGCGACCGATGCCTCCCGCTTCGTCCCGGCCTACTCGTGCTCGCCGTCCCGGCCCCCTCTCCGTCCGGCCTCCCTCACCGTCCCGGCCCCCCCGTCTCCTTGCCGCAACCGCCGCGAATGCTGACCCCCTCTCCCGGCCGTGACTACCGTGAAGGCCACCCCATCTCCCTGTTTGTGCAACCCCGCTCCGTCCCAGCCTCCCTCCCTATCAGCGCTGCTCACCTCCGGCGCAAACCCTGGGTAGAGTTTTCGGCCTCCTCATTTAAGTTTTGGTTCTTGTTTTTTTTTTGGTTTTTAGGTTTCCAGCAGTTAGAGTGTTAAATTGGGGTCTTAATTTGTGGTTTAATTTTTCAATCTTATGAATTAGAGTATATTTTGGTTCTCTTGTCGTGGGGATTGGACATGGTTGTTGCTTTGCACCGAGTTTTGGAGTTTTGGCACTAAGGGAGGTGGCTTCGTGTATAAACGATGTTTTCTGAAATAATTTTCTTGTCCAGTTAATTTATCATGTAATTCAATTAAATTGTTTTCTGTGAACTTGGTTTTGACGAAAGTTTAATATGCTTTCTTTTATTTTTGTAGAATGTTATGTGATATCGAGTGAGTTCATTGATGTAAACCCACAACGTGTCATTTACTAGTGTTTTATGAACTTTGCACCTAGTTATTAAATGATGCAGGGGCTGTGTTTTTCTGTTTGGATATCGTTTCGGTGTGCTTTTGGCCTTAGAAGAGGTTTTCGGGTGTGTTGTTGTTTTATGTTGTGTTATGTCTTTTTAGAATGTTTTATAAGTGGTGTAGATGGTTTATTTAATTTGTATAATGATGCGATTCATGTTTTGCAATGATTTTGACGTGCGAGTGTGTTTGAAGTGGCGCTATGATATAGTTTGGGTGTGTTTTGTTTGTGTAAATTTTTTGGTACTAATTTTGATGTATTGCATAATTTGTTCTTTTAATTTATTACATGTTTTGTGGAGTGCGCAGGACCCCGCTACGATGGTTTTGGGCCGCGGGTGTCGAGGTACCCCGCATGCACATGCATAAAGTAAAGCATATATATATATATATATATATGTGCAATGCACCTATGGGTGTGTATATATATATATAAGTGCATGTGTGTGTGTGCGCCAAGTGTCAATTCGAGTGGTCGTCGGCAATAATGACATGATTGAGGTAGGTTTCCTATGCCCATGCCTTTAGTTTGAATTTCATAATTTCTTGCTTTCTTTGAAAATATTTTTATGTATATGTATGTTATATTTACATGTTATGAAATCTGGTTGTATTCGCTAACAATGGTTATGCATTTGTTTTGGAAAAATGTAATGTATTACAAATTCCATTTGGACCTTCATAAATTAATTAAATCATTTTAAGAAAGTGTTCAAGATTGTTTTTTTATATATGTAACATGTAGATTGTTAAATTGGGATTTATAAAAGGTTTTGAAAAGAGTTTAGATGATTATATGTGCAAAAATTAAAACTATTATTTGTGAAACCATAAAGCCTGTTTGCCCCTTTTGGAATGGTTTGTAAAATTGGAAAAACCTCTCCTAAGGAAAACCCCCTTGGTTTTAGAAAATGACTTGTATTTTGAGTGTGCGAATATGTGCCTAATATTGGGGCTTATGCTTTATGTAATGTGAAATAGGGGAATGCGCTTAAGGAGGGAGAACGGTGGTGAGAGGTTTAGCGAGTTTTTAGGATAAAGAATGTGTGATGTTCATTTCTTTTCTTTTGATAAAAGCTCACCACCTTTTTGGAATAGAGCACAATGGTAAACCCGGGTATCTTGGTCGGTGACCAGGACTAGTACGCTAGATGACACGGCAGGGGTTCTTCCCGGTTTGTCTAGCAGGATTGACGCAACAACACTAACTAAACATATGAATTTCTGAGGGTCGTGGCCTTCTAAGCCACGTTTTCTGAGGGTCGTGGTCTTCTAAGCCACGTTTCACCGAGGTACGAGGTCTCTAGGTTCCCACTTATTCTAGCTACCTATAGGGATTTCCCATGGTGCTCATTTGTGACATGCTACTAGCGGTGTGACTCTCTTTTCAGTTGTTTCATACTTGATGTTTTTAATCCAAATTGGTTTCTTTTCATTTGAAACGTCAATGCACGCTTGGAACCTAATTTGAAAATGTAGTGGGAGTGAAATCCTTTATTTGAAAATGAAAACTCGTTACTTGGATTTGGAAAGAAGGAAAACATTATTTTATTATACCTTATTTTTCAAACTGGCATGATTGGATTTCTTACTTAAGGCAGGGGCATAGGACGTTGTTATATTTTGGCTTTCCTACTGAGAATCTCAGTGCTCACGCCTAACTTACTTTTCAGTTGCAGGTTTCAGTCTTGGATCGCTCTTGGGAGCGAGTGTAGTTGACGTACCGTGGTGATCCACGGGGTCACCTGAGGTATGTCACGCTTTGTTTATTCCTTTTTCCACTGCCATGTTGTTCAGTTCTTTTTCCTTTTATTTACCTGCTTGTTCAGTTTATGTTTACTTATCTTTGTCATGGGCCAAATCATTCCCAACTGGTTTGTTTTGATGCCCGGCACTAGTTGCCAGCCCGTGGGGATCGGGAACGCCCTTCGGGCCATGTCGCGGACCGGGTCGGGTGTCGGGTCAGATGACGACCCGACCTGGTTCGTGACATTTATTCTAACCCTACTTACCTTTGGCATTTTCATCATAGACATAAATAAAAACCACATTTAAGGACTCCTTTGAGATGGATCATTGGAATCATTCAATTATGAATTTTGTGGTGAATGTGAGTGTTATTTATTAGTTAAGGTAACTAAAGAACCTTTTTTGGAAAGGTGATATGGATAGTTAATTATTAGATCTTATAAATAGTGATGTATGTGTTCTAATTAGTATTCAATTAAGTGACGAATTTAGGTACTTTATAACCATTAAATAATAAATTAGTCATTATGGGTATGTATTTGGGATAAGACAAAAGTTTTAAACATCTTAAAATTTCATATAATTTTAAAAATAAGTATAAAATCAACTGGGGAAACATATTATGATTTTCCAATCAGATCGAGGTAGTGAATTCTTTAGACCTGAAATCATTATTCATATAAGATATTGTGAAATTATTTCACAACACATTCTTACTTTGACACCAGTATAATTATTTTTTTAGGAGGAGTAATCTTGCCTTGTTAAACTTGTTTTTATTGATGACTTGTTGTACTGGCAATCCCATTTCATTCTAGGGATATTCTTTTCAAAATATTTCATTCATACCTAACTATATTTCATCTAAGGATGTTTTAAATAAACCATATGTGATATGGAATAGGTAATATTTCAATATGTATTTTATAATTACTGAGTATTCTAAAGAATATTATTAATTTTTGGCTTCCAATATACTTATCCCTAAATAATAGAAATTAATTTTTATTGGTTAACCAAAATTGACTACACATATTAACTTTATAATATTATTGAATAGAAAGTGTGTGTGGATTAATGGGGTATTTTTATTGATAAAGAGTACATTTTTCATTGAGTCTAATATTGTAAAATTAAACTTAGATAATTTTAAGGCCAATAAATAGGATTTCATACTGATACAGAAGTTTAGATAGTCCTACAAAGTGATTTGGAAGAAGTACCAACTGAAATTACCTAATAACCTCAATGGTCTTGCAGGATTCACTAGGAACTAGATATATATGGATTTATTTTAGAAAATAATGAAGAAATAATTTTTATAGATGATGAGACTATTAAATATCAATAAACCAATAAAAGTTTTTATTCTGACTAATAGGTAAATTCTGTGAAATATTAAATGAAATCCATATATGAAAAATAAGTCTGAAATTTTGTGGATTCATTGAAAGGGATTAGTCTCATAGGGTGAAAGTGGTTTTTTAAAGGAAACCTAAAATGGATTATATATTATCTACCTATAATGTTATCTTGGTGCCAAAGTGTTTCAAAAAATTTATGATATTGACTATGAAAAACCGTTTCTCTAATTTTTATGATAAATTTTATTTACACTCTTCTTTTCATATAATCACCTTATGAATTATTAGATATATAAAATGGATATCAAATACTCTTTCCATAAGTGTAATTTAGTTAATGATTTTTATATGATAAAACCAAAATTTTTTGAAGTTCTAAATGTGTCTACTATAGTTTATAAGTTGGATAAGTCCATTTATGGATTGAATAAAGATTCTTAGAGTTGGAATATATAGTTTCATGATAAAAATCCATAGTGTTAAATCATCAAGAACAGTAATTCTTCTATTTTATTAAATTAGGATATTAGTAGTGTGGTGGTATTTTTAATATTATATATAGATGATATACTACATATTAGAAATGGTTTCATGACTCTATATTCTTTAAATGTGTAGTTGGGAAAATTATTCTTGATAAAATACATGGGTGAAGCATCTAATATATTTTATTTTAAAATATTTAGATATAATTTGAAGATATTTATTAGATTAAGTCAAATATATATATATATATATTGTTAAAATGA
The DNA here is from genome assembly GCA_963277665.1 of Viscum album. NCBI lineage: Eukaryota > Viridiplantae > Streptophyta > Magnoliopsida > Santalales > Viscaceae > Viscum > Viscum album. The sequence goes on along the minus strand of OY728138.1, from coordinate 915,765,566 downwards.
TAAAATGTTTTGTAATAGAGAACATTGATAATGAATCTTTACCAATGTTTTATGGAATGAATCTTATGAAGATTCAAAATTCTTTTATATAGTTATAAAGAATGGATATAATTCATTATATATCCTCCATAGGATCTTTCATGTATTCCATGTTGTGTAAACGACCAAATATTTCCTATAATTTGATCATAAAAAAAAGATATCAATCCAATCTGGGTGAGAGTAATTAAATTGATGTCAAGTTCATCATTAAGTACTTCAGAATACATTAGGATATTTAATTGGTCTTTAAAATGAAGGATGAGATCATTGTGTGGGTTTAAACCAATTTTAGATTCCAATTTGATAAATATGATATAATATCTCAATATAGATTCATTTTTTACAAAAAATTAGAGCTATTAGTTGGATGGTTTATAATCAATTCACCATAGAAGACACAACAAAAGTGGTAGAGTGAATCACTGCATCAAATACTATGAAGGTAGTTATTTGGATCAAGAACATCATCGCTAAACTTATGGAGGTTCATAGAATCTGGGGAGAAATAGATATTTACTATTATAACAATAGAGATGTTTCTTATCCCAAGGAACCCTTGTCTAATCAATTTACTGAACACATCCTACACAAATTCTATCTCATCAGAAATATTATTAAGTGAGGCGATGTAAAGATCTGTAGGGTGACCAAAGATTTAAATTTAGTTGATTCTCTAAAAATACAATTAGTTTTAGAAAATTATATGGGTCATATTGAATATGCTGGTATTGAATACACGAGATATTTTATGAAATGGTTATAAAATGTATCATGATTATATAAAAAATGTGATCTTAATTGATCAATTATTCATGTGTGGTGTATTTATATTATTTAAATAGTATAATGATAATATCCCCTCAATGTATGACTTTGAGTTTCATATAATAGATTATCATCATGAATTGTTATAGGTTATGGTTATATGTTAATTTTAACATTAGTAAAATCTTGTAATTGATATAAATAATTGTGTACAGTATACAAAGTATTAACTCATGAGGTAATAAGTCGAGACTCATCATCTAGGATGAACTATCAAATTATATCACATGTAATAACTTATGGATATTGACATACTTAGGGGTGTGTACTTATTATGAATCCCCATTACCCAAATATGGTGATATACCTAGCATGAGAAATTTTATACTTTTTTAACTTTATTATATATTCCATGAGGCCAAGCTAATTATGGGTGGTTGGGTATGTTTCTGATCATGTCATTGATTAGAGCTCAACCAATATGGGATTTTTTAATTTGTATGATGACAAAATAAATTTAATCCCTTAATTTCACTAGACTATGTAAATATATGGTCATGATTAGTTGACTAACGTGTTATTTTTTGGGTTACATAGAAAAATGACATGTGATGTATTCATTCATACTGTTCCATATGTTTTAAATAATCATAAATGTATGAGAAAATATATACCATATTGAAATGTTTCATGTAGATTAGTCTCTCGATACCATTGAAAAATGGATTATTTAGGTATAAATTTCATGTATATGATATATCTTTTGGGGTACATGTTTATATAGAGATATGAGTATGTTAGATTGAGACAACTCAAGACCCCTTAGTAACTTTATTAGCACTAATTCTTTTCTAGAGGTCTCTAATTGATTACGTTTTTGAAATTAGGATTTCATTTTTTTTATTTCTATAAAGGCTCGTAGGGACACATAGGTAGTCCTTGGAATAATAATTAAATTTTTGAAAGATTTGTTATTCCTAAATTAATATTGTTAGATAAACCATATCTAAAATGGTTTTGATAGATTCACAAAATTGTGAAGTTTTTCCTATAGAATGTATGGGATTTTTTAGAAAGTGAGAGACAGTTAAAAATGTACTAAAATGGTTATATTTTATTGTATAATATACCCTATTTTGTAACCAACAACATGCATGTAATTCATATCATATCTAACATTTCTCATATGTATTATCATCCAATGATATGGGATATAAAGTGCATGGTCTTCTGTCACTTGTTTGGCATAGTTTATTTTAGTTATGAATCATTAAGATAGTTCATTTATTTATTTATGAACATAAAATAATTTATAGTGTTCAATGATAATGAAACTCAAACTAGTATATGTTATTATAACTTATATTGACTACCAATCATGGGAAACCAATATTCTACTCTTTCTATTCAATGAAAGAATCGTATATAAGGATGTCATCATCCTATTGGATTCGGGTGTATGAAAAGCATGACTAAGTGAAGATATAACAAATGATATATACAGCCCTGCTCCAAATTTTTCATTAAAAAGCAAGGATCTAGAACACATTTGGAGTTTGGGAGTCCTCTCATTGTGTAAAAGGATTTTAGTGGTTGTTATACCATCTATGGAGATGATAATCATTCACTTATCTCTTTGTAATATCCTTAAAATTTTCTCTACTAAATATTGATATAGATATTTTGTTCTAAATTTGTGGTACACTTATTTATATAATTTTTTTACTCACTTTAATTTGTTTTGAAGATGATTGATCGAGCAATATAATGTGTTTCTTTTTTATGATGATCATGAGATGATCCTATATATCCCATTAGAGTTATATGTTAAAAGTTAGGTTTATCAACATATGTTTTATGGACCATCACACATTATGGATAAAATATGAGTATATACTTAATATATTTGGGTTTAAGTATTTTTTTAATATGTATATAGATAGTGCACCAAAAATGCTCAAAAGTTTCCAATGGAAATAGGTAAATTATTAAAAATTTCTTTTAGGAACTTATAATTATTTTTTATGGTAAAATATTAATAAGATAGAATTTCATGATATAAACCATATCCAAAAGGTTTTGGTAAATCTTGATCACTCAATCATTCATTTATTTCACACTAGAATAGTGTATTTTATGTTCTCTTATAGTCTTTTTTAGGGAGTTTAATTCATAGTGCAGTTCCTTGTGATAACATTGGTATAAAATCTATTATAACACCCAAGTGTGTTTATTCCTTCTCAATATATAGATGGATGAGGGGTCTTATTAAAGAGCTTCATAGCATGGTTAGGAACTTTTTATGGACTGGGTAAGTCCATGAAAAGAATTTGATCACTCTTGCATGTTAGTAATGTATAAAATGAGTGGAATTTGGTGGCCTTGGGATCTAAGACCATAGGATTTCTAATGACGGTCTCATAAAGATATTTATATTGAATTTAATTTCCAATGATGTGCCTAATGACTTCTTTACTACCAGGTTTAAAGATAAGTTATTTAATGGATATAAATACTACCTTGTCTCATTTTTTTGTCCTTACATGAAGTATTTATTTTTTAGGATCATGAGTGATACTAAATGGCCAGTAAGTAGGGGCTCCAATATCAATTTTTGGACCACCGAATGGATTGAGAATCTACTATAGGATAGAATGTGTGTTCCACATGATGATAGAAACATGTCAATTGATGATACTTTATCACATTTTCTCAACTATGGCATCATGATCCCATGACAAGTTCATATAACCATTCGAATATACACATTCTTAGATTGTGACATCCTTGTATGGAATCCAAAAAAGAGATATACATTTCAATGCGAATGAGATTTATAATATGGAATATCGGGGATCCATTAAACCACTGGCCTAGTTAATGTAATTAAAAACTCTTTTTTTTCTACCATATCACTTTATTCTCCTCTAGAGGACCTAGAAAAACTATATGCAAACCCATTATCAACAAAACAGAGATGGATTTCAAATTTCATTTGTTTGTTCCATGTACATGAGTGTAGAAAAGAGTGTACAAAATATTTTTCTTCCATGCAGGTTTTTCCAGAACCTATGAACATATATTGGATCCCTATTTGGTTTGAGATTTTATATAGGTATGAAGATAAATTTTTTTATGGAAATAATTTTCACTATGGGTTGTAGTATATAGGTACAAAACCTGTTGGGGGTGGTAGTATCTGTCTGTATTGCTACTATATGGAGGACCTGAACAACACTCTATTTCAGGAAGAGTAGTGCACTGAATATTCATCCATAATATCCATTAATCATGAGTTTAATACATTGTCTATAGAAAAAATATAAATCATGAATAACAGTGTGGCAGAGCTAAACACTCTTCATCTCCTTAGTGTGTCAAACTAGCCAAAAACACCAAAAATGGTTAGGTATATTCGATGGATACCTCTAATAAACCCATGTATCAATGTGAATATTGATGGGGAAGACTCTAGAAAACCATTGCCTTAGGGTTGTGGAGGTGTATTTTGAACATATCATGGGTCAGTCAATGGTTTCTTCCATCACCACACTCGAGTTGGATTCACTTATGAAGCTAAGTTATGGGGGATGATTTATGCAGTTGAATATACTATCCAGTACAAATAGAATTAATTATGGACTGAATCTGGTTCTGAAGTTACAGTGTAGGCCTTAAAAACCAGAACAACGAATGTTCCTTGGGGTATCATAACTCATTGGGATGAATGTCTAAATAAGTTCACTCAGATCAACATGGTTGTATCACATGCTTATAGAAAAGAAAATCAGGTGGCATACATTCTGTAAAAGAAATCAGTAATGTACATGGATATGATTTAGTCCTTCATGTAAATAATTAATTATGATCTAATGTTTTAGGATGACATTTGTGGTAAATTTTACTCTAATATTTGTAATAACCCCTTGTAACACTTTACTCAACCTTCTTATATATATATATATATATATATCTTTATTAGGACCAATCTCTACCAGATCTTAGTTTATTTTTTATAATGGTGAAAAAATATGCGCCTATTATTTGAGAGTTAGTCCTATGAAAATACATTAAATTAGAGTGTATGTAATATAGTAGGTGACTATCCTTGAATCATGATTTGTTATAACTCACTCTATTTGATTTCCCAATAACATATACTTTACAAAAATGTATGTTACTCTATTTAACATGGGTTAGAATCTTCATGTAAAAAAATCCTCAATACCCTTGGAAATAATGACCCCCAAAATCCTATAAATGCATATTTTTATTAAATTTGGTGACATAATTGTTACCCAAAAACCTACATTGCATATTCCCATCAAAAAAATGCAACACACTAACTAATTTCCCCTTAATGACCATGCGGGATCCTTTAGAGATCCTAAAAAAACTAGATCCAACCTAATAGTAACTCAATTATGATTAATAATCCCTAATGTTGTGAGATGTTTCTTTAAGTAAGGGACACATATGACATCATGTATAAAGAAAAAATGTCCATTCAACTTTTATAATAGAAATCCTCTTCCCATGACCCTCCACCCCAAAAATATTTCCTTAGAAAACATCACCTTCAACACCCTTAGTGAAATATCAGAATGAAAGTATATTAGGGAACATGTGGAAGTAAACGACTTAGTCTAATAACCACTCATCATGTAGAGTATTTAATGATATACTAAATACCTTATCACTATCATTTATTAAATCACAAAATATGGAGTGATCACTATACTCATTAATGTTTTATTTTGATTTTTGTTTGAGGCATTTTGGTGTAATATTTAATTTTTTCTAAATTATAAACATTTAACCACATTGTATATATAAATAGAACAAATAATCCTCTACTAATTATATTTCATTCCACTATTCTCCCAAATTTATTTGTTCTTTCATTTAAAATGAAACATACCTCCAAAATATAGACCCTCTTTCATCACCATAACAATTGGTCTATTTTGTATTTATTTAGGAAAAAAAATGAATCCTTAACCTTTTTAAATTTCAAGGATTACTTATAATATATCATAATATCAATAAGTTTATTATATATAATATCAAGCTAGATAATTAGTATAATAACATTCTCTTTATCCAAATCCAGAATGATCTTATTAAATGAATAAATATGTTCTTGAATTAGGGTACCATGATACATCATGAAGGTAAATAGTCTATGCTTCCTATATAAATAATTTATTATAGAAGTGTTCATATATAGTTTCTATAATGTAAAACAAAAAATAGTAGTAAAAGTCTTAATGGAAACCTCACAAAAAAATTTATCACCCAATGATTATGAAATAGGACTATGGGATTTCTTAAACCATTGGAAGAGATGTAAAAATAGGTGGTTGTAGTCTATCCCTTGAAAGACTGACTCAAAATATGTTTCTTACATCTATGAGTTGTATAAATAGATTTTTATTTTACAAAAAGGGAACACATCATGACTATATATAGATTAAAGTCATTTTCACAATCAAATTTATCAATTTTATACTTACAATATTTCATATTTATGCTTAGGAGGCTTTGATACCAATTGTTGTTAACAATATTAAGTGTGGGACCAAATGAAATAACCATAGATCAGTGAAGATGTTTATGGTTTCTTCATAAGTTCAAAAAAGTTTACAATCAAATATGATAGAGTCTTGACATATTGTATGAGATTCAAGAATCCCTAGATAAAATGGTAATAAAAAGAGTAATGAACAAAACATGGGATTTAATGTCCTTCAAACGAACATAGTCATACATGAAAGACATGAACACCACCCATTCAAATATTTTATTAATATCAAAAGAAACTGTGGACCAGTAAATGATATATAAAATATAGAGGAAATACATATAGAAAATAAACCAAATAACTAGAAATTAAATAACTAAATTAAAAGGAACTAATGAAATTATATACAAGTCGGTCTTACCACTGAATGGTATCCCTTTCTTAAAGATGTATTTTTTATGGTTCTCTTAGTTTTCAAGAAAATTTTGGAGATTTCAATAAAGTAGGTAAGATCTCAACCTCATAATTACTTTTAATGGATTCTTCCCTGGAATCCTAAACTAGGGTCACCTCTATATTGGATGGTGAGGAAGCAGAAGGAAAATCCTTAATAGATTAGAAGTTTCAAACACTAGTGAATGATCTATCTATCATTTTTTCATTTTATTTTAAAAATTAAAAACTATAAATGGATTGATCCACTAAAAATAAAGCACCTTGGGGTATAATGATAGTTGAATAAGGCTTGAGGATATAATTTAACCACTCATGGAAAATTCAAAAAAATGAATTAATTAGATGAAAAGAGTTAGCACATGGATCATCTCATTGATAATGGAAATAGATGTGCATAGGATAGTGATTGGAAGAGAGGAAATTTTCATAGATTTATCCACTAAGTAAACACAAATAAATTTATTAATATTTGAATTATTAGTAATTTTCCATGGTATACATTAAATATTTGTATAATAAAGGGTGAGAGTTAGATAACAATAAAATATAAAATTACATCCCTAATAAAATAGCCCAACCCAGATAAAACAAAATGCTAAACTCAACTCAAATATGATAATATAAAACAAATATAAAGAATTATACATAGAGAAATTAAAACGATTTCATGAAAACTAACAAACTGAGTTTTAATTTTTACTCATAACGAAGTATGAAAATTCATAATTACTAATGACATATGATTAAAAGTAATTAATAATTTTTGATTGGTGATATAGTAATTACTAATTAATAATTAATATTATTAGTATATAATTTATAAAAAATTTATTAACATTCAAATATAAATATATAAACATATAAATATATATAAACTAACAAATTGATGTAATTATATTAATATACATAACTATTTATTAATATAAAATGCATAAATAAGTTTATATATCTATATATATGTAAAAATAGAGACATGTATAAAAAGATATAGATATATAAAATTATATAATTACATATAAAACTATATATAAATATATTAGTATATGTAAAAATATATAGATATAAATATATATAATTCTTTCACACAATAGTGTTAAAGGGTTAAAAGGTTAAATATTACTAACCATGTCAACAAGGTGCACCTTTCATTTCGAGACTCTGTCTGGTTATAACTTCATAGATAAATTGGTTTTCCTGGAATAGTGATTAAGAAAGGTAACCTCTTCAGAAGGTTAATTGAGAATGTGTGAGTGAGGACAAAGCACACAAAAAACAACATGTGTGGGGTTGTGGTGAAATTCATTAGTCGGATGATCCAGTAGGGCATGTGGGTGGACCCCAAGTAGGGGACCACGTTTTTGTGGGACAATAGGTGGTGCCTGATGATCTAGGACTTGATGACTATGTTAAGGCAGGGTACTTACACTATCAGTGGGGACTAATTTTTACACTAACAAACTCAGCCAGAAGTATGGTGGCACATCCTATATTGAGATGTAGCATCCACAATGAGGGAATTGTGCTCCAGATGGGGGTGAATATAACAACCCATAATATTAAAGGGTTAAAGGTTAAATTTTGCTACACATGTAAACAAGGAGAACCATTCTTTTTTGAGAGTTTAGCCTTTTAAGAACACTATAGTTAATGTGGTTTGGGCTGGAGTAGTGATTAGGATGGTTGACCTATGGAGAAGTTTCTCTAAGTGTTTGTGGTTGAGGACAAAGGACACTAGAAATATCATGTGATGTCCAATTTGTACATTCATTAGTCTAATGGTCCGTTCAGGCACGTAGTGAGGCCCTAGGTAGGCAACCACATGTCTACAGTGGAACTGGTGGTCCCTGGCCGGCCAGGACCCAACAACCAGGTAAATATGGCATGTTTATGGTTTCAGTGGGGCGTAGTTTTTATAATAATTATATAATTATATATAACTATACCCACACATAGAAACAGATATTTATAAAAAATTATTGTTAAAAATTAGTAACTAATGATTCATTAGTAATAATTAAGTGTGTGTGTGTGTGTGTGTGTAAATAAATATAAATATATAAATATATGTAAAATTATATAAATATATATTAACGTATAAAAATTTATAACTATAAAATTATAAATATAAAAACATATAGTCAATGTATAATTAGAAATTATTTTCAATTGGTTATTACTCACTAATTACAAATATATATATATATACATAAACCTATATAAATAAATATATATATATATATAATATAATTAAATGTATTTATATATTCTTATGTATATTTATATATAATTATATTTATTGTTATATATTTTATATATTAATTTTAATTTTTTGTATTTAAATATTTTTTTAAATATTAATCAATTTTTAATTATTTAAAGAAACTTTTATTCATTTAGGAATAAACATATATAAATATATAAATATAAATTTATATATTTCTTGACATATATTTATGTATTTATAAAAGTATGTATGTATGCATGAATGCATGTGTGAATATATGAAACTATGTATGTATGAATGCATGTTTGTGTGTATGCATGTATGTATGTGTGTGTGTGTGTGTGTGTCTATGTATGTATGTATGTATGTATGCATTCATTTACGAATAAATATATGAATGCATGTTTGTATGTATATATTTATATCTATTTAAGTATATACATATTTATATATTTATATTTGTTTATATGTAATTATAATTATAATTATATATGGGTGTTTGTTTATAAATTTTTAATTTGTATGTATTAATAATTATTTAATATTCATAATAACAAAATTATATTTTTTTAAAATAATTAAAAATTTAATTGTTTCTCTATGTGTGTATTTGTAATTTTTTATTATTAATTATTATTTATTATTTATAATAGGTATGTTATTTTGGGGTTCAATATAACGAAACACACACACACCCACATGCTTGAAATATATGTTATATATACCACACGGATAACACAACCAACAAACCATTTTATTACAAAGAGTGAATCAAAGTCCCAATGGGCATGAAAGTTCATTACTTGGATCAAAGGACCTGTTCTATGTCATTTTTGAGCTGGTTCTACCCTCATTCATGCAACATACAACAAAAATCAACATTCCTATTTCATTCTTTCCTAACTATCATCCCATGTCTCTACCTACGTCACCACCTGCATATGTCACCTCTTACATCACCACCTATAAATTCCCATTGGGGTTGTATCGTCATTGAGTTGTATACATTTATTTATATATGTGTGTGTGTATATTTATCTATATATATAATTACATTAATATGTGTTTAATTAATATATCATGGACTTGGTGGAGTGGTAAATGTTTTACAGAATAACTAAGAGATAGGGGTTTGAATCCTACCTCACACATATATATATAATGAAATTTGAAGTGTGATTAAGGATAAGCTATATATATGTAGTTTTCGGTAGGCTCATGAGGTGTGGGTGGTATCCGGATATGATAGGGCCATGTAATAAAATAAATTTTTAAATAATAAAAAATTAATAATGTATTATTTAAAAAAAATTAAAGAAAATAATTAAATAAAAAACATTGGGAATTTATTTAGTAACAATAATTTGTGATAGCTTCTTAAAATAATTTTGAATCACTTTAAGATAGTTTAAATTGATGTTAAATCCTTTTTTCTTGTTTTATAAATGAAACTGTGGGTGGTTATTAATGATGAGAATTCAAATTTATATTTCTTTGATTTCCACAATTGTTGTAGATTAACTGAGTTTCATTTTTTCTTTTCTTGTTTTTATAATAGTCATAATAATATTTGATAGGTTTCTAAGGATCAAATAATAATTATTCAAAAAAAGAAAGAAAATAAAAAACCCTTAAACCAGTAACACTGTTACATGAAACTAAGACCATGCATTATATAAAATGAAGAACATGAGTACCTTAGATAGATCTTGGTAAAACATCCAGTGGTCAATTTTTTTTCGATAAATATCACTGAAAGTAAACCGATGGGATCATTCCATTGCTATGTATCTATGGGATAAATAATCACCAGATTCATAGGTGGGATTCTCCTTAGGACCATGTAATTCTAGTACCTCTCAGTGGTAAAGAACGAAATTGAGGAGAACTTCATGGCTAATCATACGAATCAAGAACAGGTTTGGATTCCATTTCCATAGAATTAATCCAATTTATATAAGCCTAGAGATGATCATTAAGCCTTATATGCATTCATTCATGTACTCATAACATTTTATTAAATTTAATATAGTTACAAACATTTTTTAACCCCTTAGTTGACCATTCCTTCATTTAATAGATAAATACATTTGATTCTCTATATGTTTATCATATGAAATGTTTATGATCAATGATAGATTGATATGGAATATTACCAGAACATTAACAATTGAAATTCATCTTCCTTATCAATAATAATATATTATTGATTCATATCCCAAAATTTTTGATATATTATTTCATTAAATAAAATATAATTAAATTTCTTGGTTCTGGTGATACCATATCATTATATTTTATCATATTTTATACCCTGGGTAGTAATTTAAAATATACAAACCAAGGAATATGATATTCCTTTGAATCATGGATGGTGTACCTAATGAAATCTTTATATTGTTAAGAATGATAAAGATAAATATTTATCATATATTCATTTAGATTATGGGTATATCTCCATCAATCCCCCACTTACACTGAATCCAAAGTAGAATTTGTTTCATTTCACTATATATTTTGTCTTATATAATAACTAATTAAATCACATCTAAAACACCTTTTGGATATCTTCAAAAAAAGGTTTTTAAATATTTCATTAGTTTCATTATGTATCGTGTCATATGAAATACCTTGTGAATATACATCTAGGACTCATTTTGGATGAACTCTAAAACACTTTTAATGTAGCTCTCTGAGTTTCATAAAATTCAATACCCAATTAATCAACTTCAAAGTGTAACCCCATGGGAATTTATAGCATTGATAACAAAAATTATTTCTTAAATTCAAAAATTGAAGTGAAGAGTGGCCTTTATAAAAGCATTGATTCTACTCAAGATACAAAAGGATTTTCCATGATCTGTATCAAACACATGTATCTTGATACTTGTGTCCAATAGATATATCATATACATGAATTTATTTTTCATATTATCCCTTTATCTATTACCTTAAGTACCCCTAGGGAATAGAGTATTTCAATATCATACAACAACTCACACATTCTATATTCTCTAAGTATAGAGTGACCAAATAGATGAACACATCCCATGTCATTAATCCTTATGGATAAACATATCACATGCCTTTCATTAAATATATTAGAATATAATGTGTTATTATGTTGGTGTTTTGGTGTATAACATCATTCTATTTCATCCTAGGGACCATATTTCTAACTCATCATACAATAGGAAAAATATAATCTTAATTAAAATCAATTACTGACATGTTCAAAAACATACCCAACCACACCATAATTAGCATAGACTAATGTGTTTTGTAAGAAAGGTATTGGTGAATGAAGGATTTCATTCAATGAATATTTTATATAATTATGTAATAAGTAAATCCAAATAAAAAACATGTTCCCCAAGTATACCAAATACATAATGTACGAAACTCTTTGTGGTATACTTCATCAGTCATCCAATAAAAAACAATTGTTTTGTATCTCATGATCATATTTTGTATCATGATATGAATTAATAATCATTTTAACAATAATATTTCCTCACAACCTATAATAATAAATTATATTCATCATTAAGGGACAACATAAAGACATACTTTGGTAGTTTGATTATTATTTAGTTCATATGTCAGATGAAACATAAATTAATGAATGATAAAGTGGAGATGCCTTGCGTATAACATGATATATTTTCATATATTAATAATTTGATTTCATAATATTCAAACACAACTATATATAATTTCTAATATATTATCTCAAATTAAGGGTTACCATTATTCTTTTTGTTTTATATATTTTAGGTTTTGTTAAACACATTATATCTTCATGTAATTTGTGCCAATTCTCTATGTTACTATTTGATAAAACCCTCCCACTAAACTATTTTCATGGGTAACATCTATAAAAAATGATGGTTTGATGATGGAAATTTTAGGAATCATATTCTATATATTCAACTTGTGAACATGCAATCAAACTTATTTACTTCATAACATCTATTGTTACAACATTAATAAAATTTGTTGTCAAATTATAACTTCTTCTAACATTCCCTTTGTGATTTTTTTTGCTAAAAAAATGTAACTACTTCAATTGTTTCATTACCTACATACCCAAAAATATTTTAAGATATAAAGTAACATCAATTTTTAATATTTATTTCTATATTAATTTATCTATTATCCTTTGAACTTCTCTATGTCTAACCGTACTCCCACTAGTCTTTTAGAAACTATATTTATTTCAAAATATCATGTTAAGTTACACAAATTCATTTATATTTAAGATATAAAACTTGCTTCCTTTTTTAATAACTATTTAATAAAATAAACTATTATCATCCATATCTTGTATAGTATTCTATGTATTGGGACAATTAGTCTAAAAATAATATTTTATTCTTTAGAATATTTCACTAATGGTGGTGGAATCTCTTTTAGTCATATATTTACAAAAATCATGGATAAATTATTTTACCTTGGATAAAAAAATTTATCTTAGTCTTATTTTTAATACATTTAATATAACATGATTAAATATTAAAATATGTGTTGAATTAATTTTCTTTTATTATTCATCAAACAACCATTTTTAACGATAATACTACTTGTCATATAATATAAAAACAATATGACAAATAAAAAATAATTATTCTTGATCCATTTGTGCTTTAATGTATTCCACTTCATATAACTACTCTATATAGAAACACTTTTATCTATTAATTAAATTCATTATTTAAGCACAAACCTTAAATTATTCATCAAATTTAAACTCATACATATTTAAAACACTTCTAAAATATACAATTTGTTTTATATACTCTTGAAAATCTAAGAATTTATTTCTATAACATCAATCCTAATATAGAACCTCTAATGGGATTCATTCATGCCTTTATCTCTTCTAAAAAATTCTTAATGACTTGGATCTTTCCAATTTTATTTTCAAAAACGTTTTGGGAAAGTTCTGAGACAAGTCCCTGAGACGGCGTGTGATTCTGAGGCCCGGTGTGTAGGAAAAAATTCGGCAAAAATGTTATGTTTCTAATAGGGCACAAAAAATATTTTTCTAAAAAATAGAATTACTTCTAAATGGGTTCTTGGATCATAAATCCAATATCATTGTTCAGTTGAGAGTAGTGGCTTTACCTAAGGAGAAACTTAACATTAGTTGTCACAGGTCTTCTGAGGAAAAACCTAAAAATGGCGTAACCGTAAATAAAACTATTAAATAAAGTTATTTTAATTTCAAAATCCTAATAAATCATAAACAGTAATTCAGATTGGAAATTCAAGACCACTATTGAGTTTAAAAGGGGGTTCTTTCATTAGGTGAGGCTTAACCTTGGCTGGCATAGGCCAATTGTGAAAGATAGTTTTTAGATATGAGCGTCATTAAAATATTTTAATAAAAAAAATTATTTAAAATTATGTGATGAAACAGCAGTAGTTTCCCTTTTTTATAAGAATTTTCCAAAATATAGGGTTATTTTCATAACCCTAGATTTTCCTGAAGGCAAGGAGAACGATGCTCTCTCAATGGAAATGACGGATTGGAGGTCGGAACTCGGATCAAGCATTGATGAATGATGATGAAAAAAATTTATTCTTCGTCAGTGACCAATCCAAACACTAGGTAAGGTGTGATTTTTGTTTATTTTTCATCCCCTATTCATTATCCCTATAAAAAATATGGATTATTTGACAAATAGACTAATACATAGGTTATGCGTATTGAGGGTTGGGTTTATTCTATTTAGAGAGTTGTTATCACATTGTTATATGGTAGAATTTAATTATTATCTATTTTTTCTTTAAATTATAACATGGACTGATCAAATCCGACATGGAAAAGGCTAATATCTATACATTTTGGGAATTCATGTTCCATGCCTTTATCACTTCTTCATTCTTCAATTCTCGTGTTTTCATGATCATACGATCGTTGCACCTTCGATCTGTGGAAAAATGATCTGAGTTGGGATCCAACCCTATGGTGGCACAAGGCGGCGGCGTTATGAGGTGGTTTCCGAAGGTATCAGATCAGAAACTTTAATGTGGAACGTGAATAGGTGAGGCTACTGGAGGTTCGGTTGGCAATGGAGGCAGCAATCGGCCGACAGGGCGTCCAGGACAGGTGAGTGCGGTAGGACGGCCGCCAGCAGGGTGGTTGGCGGTGGTGGTAGATGAATAGATGCCAGTATGGAGGCTGGTGGTGGAAAAAACCCTCATTTTAGGTGGTAATATGGTGGAGACGAGCCACTGTAAGTGCCTATAGTGGTGTAGTAATAGGCAACAACCTGTAAACCGTGGCGGAGCTAGCAATGTGGATCAAGTCGCGGCGGAGTCACGGGTGTCTGATAGAATGTGGGTCAGGCACGTTGAACATGACTACCAGGTACATTGACTAGGGGGATCTAGTTGGCATGTGGTTGGGTGAATTCATGTGCTAGTGGTGGGCATGGCCAGGGCAGGCAGCATCTTCTAGAGCATGGTTGGCCCGTGTGACGTGTGCCAGGTTGGAGAAATCGGGTCGCCTGAGGCAGCCCAGTGGGATGGACCACTAGACCTTGTGGGTTGCGGTCAAGTGGCCCGATGGACCAGTCTTTTTCAAGTTGACCCAGACCGATCTGGTCGGGTTGGGTTGGCCTAACTAGTTTGGGACATCTAAACAAGTTCGGGGTGGACCCAGACTGGTTTTGAACTATTTTCACTAAATTTTCTGTAACATTCAAATGGATGGTCCATTTGACGATCTGTCTATGGCATTGGGACCCTTGCGATGAGGCAGTCTATTTGAAATGTTTTTCTAGGTTTTTAGTATAAAATGTGTAGGTTGTTAGTTTCCCTTAATTTTTTCCTTGATGGTTCAGTATGGCAGTACGTCCACATCACTGGATAGTAATTCCCTCTAGAGGCTGAGTCCCAGATAGAGTTATAGTGTCCGTCCTTGGGAACAAAACGATCCTCTATCACACATAATGTAGTTTTGTGGGAATTTACATGTCCTAAAATTATAGAGATTTAATAAGCTATCCAGTTGGCCGTATCAATAGGGTTTTCAGTATCCTCGGTGGAGGATCCTCTATATTACAAGTTTCACCATTAGGGTTGTCGGTATTCTCTAATGAGAATCCCCTACGTTGTTGGATAATACATATTGGGTTTATGGTATTATTTGGGAAGGATCACCTCTCTGTATATCATGATCCTTGACTAGTATGTTCAATTTGGGTGGCTCCCAAATTAGTGGGACCTATTTATGAGAGTCTTTGATGACATCATATCACAAGGAGTATGTTCTCCCTAAATGAGCATGCCTTAATCAGAACTTTGTGGATAATGATTTGTTGTGATATTAAGACTCCATGTCTCAGATTGATTGTATGTCTAAGGGAAACATTGTGACGTATCAGGAAAAGGTTTTTTCTTAGATACTTTTGGTATACCTATTCTACAGGCAATCTATCATATGGATCGAGGAGTGAGATCTTCTGGCATGAGCATGATATGAGTGGAACCATATGGTTGGCAGTGGAGGATACATGGAGTCTTATAATCCTTTATATATATACCTGGATATTCTTGTTATATGTGTTGTAGACATATACCGGTTTTGAGATAATTTTATCCTCTTTGTGATGTTTCTATTATGGTAATTTACTTTGTGTTTCGGGATTTCCAACTGGGTATTCTTTTACTAAACCATGCATAGGATTTTCCTTCACTTGTCATGTCTTGTGCATATAATTGATGCTTTGATTGATTCCTTGGTGTACCGGGGCCAGGTTGTTCTTAAAAAGACACGACAGACGAGGTGTGCTTCTGCGGCTTCAAACAGATGTTCTATACCTACCCTTTTGGTAGGATTTTCTACAGAGGAGTTCTAGGTACATCTACTATTTAACTTTTCCTTATTGTTGGTATTTTATTATGGTCCTGTTTAATTTTAGTTTTCTACTATTATAATTTGTGTTGGTATCCTAGTGTTATTTATATTTGTTTACTTAGTGTTTTTATTTTCAACACTTTTGATTGGAGATGTGAGCATGTGTATAGGTACAAAGGAAAATTCTTCCCATTGTGGGATATTTCTACTTGGTACTAGTCACAAGCCACTTACCTATGGGAGGTGGGCCTGGGGTAGTCCTGGAATGGGCCTCATTAGGACAGGTCATGACTGAGTGGTATCAGAGAAGGCCGGTTCTATCTTAAGGACCAAGAAACTATTTGTTTTATTTGGGGAAATAGTGTTTAGTGTTTTGAGTTCGGCTTTCAATTCAGGGAATCCAGTGTTGGTGCGGCAGCCAATGTATCCATACACTTGGATCGTGAATTATGATTTTCAACTCGGTACATGGAAACACTAGTTGTAGGGGAAAATGATGGTTCATGCATCATATATGAATGGGTTGTGGTTTCCATGTCCTTCTTGAGTGAACATAATTGGTATACTCTATTGACCATGGTACATCTTGTTTTACTTCCAGATGCTTCCATATAGATAGCCAGCCAGGATTCCACCACATGATCATGAGGATGATCCATGGGGTAATGAAATATTAGTATAGAGACTTGTACTAGATTCATCACCTTTGGGTGGTGTACCAACTATACCACCACCTGTATATTAGCACCTGGTACCTATCTTACTTGCAGATGAGATGCACAGGAAAATCGTACTTCATGATTTTCAGCGATAGAGACCCCTTAGGTTTTAAGGAGAGACCAACTCTCAAGTTTCTAAGGACTGTCTTCAGGTGTTGATTGAGTTTTCCCTCTAGTTAGGGCACTAATAGATTAGATGTTGGTCAAGGCGGTGAGCCTTTTATGTGTCTCTATAGGGTGATCTTGGGGTTTAGATTACCCAATCCTATGATGAAGTGAATATTACATGAGCAGAGTTTGATAACATATATTAGAGAAGGATATCTCACCATAAATTCTAAAGTATGTACATTCCCAATAGCTTCTATAGCTCTGATAGGATGACATATTGGTAGCTGAGTATTCAACAAGGCATAGAGACCTTTCCAGGTACATGGTGAATATTATTCATGACCACTGCTTCAGGGATAGGATCATCCATCGAGGTTTGTTTATGGAAACCCTATCTATCACTATTACTATATGAATTCCTAATTATTCTAGGGTTCAAGAGAAAACCATTATGGTTGAATGTCTCTTATTAGAGCGGACAAAACCAGTGAATGTGAGCAGTGGGAAAGTAGGGGCAGAGACCTCTAGAGTATGAAATTGACATCATTCTCAAATACTAGATATGTGAGATCTTCCAAGAGGACATTCCATGATAGGGGATCTATAGCTCAAGGATCATAGGATGAGTACAGTCATCCTAGAGAGGAAAATATTTTCATGTGATGATTGAGGACATCTCAAAAGAGATTTTCCAGCCCGTCGTACTACTAATAGGGAAACATTTGATTGACCACCAAGTAAGAGACAGTGATATGAGAATGGATCTATAAGGCATCAGATGTGGTAGAGGAGATGGGAGAGTAGTAGAAAGTGGTATGAATTTTCACATGTTACCACCACCACCCCCATGTGGTCCATACTAGGCTCAGGGAGCTGGAGGACAAGGGAGGGGACAACTGCATGCAATCGAGGTGTATAACCCAAGGGATCCATGATTTATTCAAGGTATAGTTTATGTTTACTTTTTGTTTTTGTATTAATAGACACAAGTGCTAAAAATTATTTATTTTCACAAGTCTTATTGAATACCTAGAATTTCTGGTAAAATTGTCAACTTGACCCTTATGTGTGGAGATACCTACTGGAGGAAACATGATATTCACACTTATTCCAACAGTGCGATCTATCCATTGAGGTGAGAGTTTCAGTTGGAACCTCTTAGTGGTAGTGTCATGGCCTTACCATGTCATTATTGGTATGGATTGGTTATCAATAGTCCATGCTAAGATTGACTATTAGAGTTAGAGGGTGGGGCATATCCATAGAGATGGAACGGGGTTTTCCTTTGTGAAAAAGGAAACCCATAAAGAAAGAGATGGACTCTTTCATATGAGTGTGCATCCAATAATTTTTAAGTTTTCTATCCTTGACCTTGGAGCAGTAGATGTTCTATGTTTTCAAGTTTATAGCAGTAGTGGCATAGTACAAGGACATCTTCTTTGAAGATGTTCTAGGATTACCTCTCCATGGTGATATAGGATTATATATTGATTTACACCATAAAATGGAACCGATAACAGCATCATCATATTAGATTTATTCTGTAGAACTTCACGATATGAGGGTAATGTTAGATGATGTGTAGAGGAAGGAATTAGTAAGACCCATTGTTTGATGTTATCTAGGAATTTTTGGCAATATAACCAAGTGACCATGGAGAATGAGTATCCACTACCAAGGTTCAATGACCTCTTCCATCACTTGAGGCAAATGATATGGCTATAATTCCTCCAGGACTATAACTTGAATATTGTCTATGCCTTTAGGAAGGGGAACATGGAACCAGATGCTCTTAGAAAGAGATATCATTCATAATTACTAAATAAGGAATCGTATCAGCTTGCCTCATTACAGATATCCTTTGTGAATAAAGATAAGGAATCTTACCTCCAATTGATGATTATAGCCCTTCTACTCTTACGGAGAGGTAGGGAGGAACAAATTTGGGATTCCCACTGTGAGGATCTACTTTCTGAAATTTACATAGGCATGCTCCTGATGGATATTCAAAAGGTAGGGAGCACATTGTTCTTCTAAGAGGGTGCATGAATATACCAAGGGAATTGTGAGAGGATGTTCTGAGGGAGTTCATAAATCCCCTTTAACAGTATATCTAAGTGTGTACATGATGTACCGGGACCTATGATGTTAGTTTGGTGTCCAGGTATAAATAAGGAAGTTGTAGATTTTGTGTCTTGATTGCCTACTTTCCAACAAGTAAAGGCAAAGAATCAGGTCCCAGTGGGTTTAACTCAACCCCTTGAGGTGCCACAGTGAAACTGGGATGATATATCGATGGAATTAGTGATGGGTTTACCATGTACATCTTGGGGACATGATTCTATATAGGTGATCATTGATTGACTCACCATGACGGCCCACTTTGGAGATTTTCAGGAGCAGATTTTGGTAAAGATCACGGGATGCCTCTATGTGTAGGAGATAGTTTGACTCCATGGAGTCCCTTAGATGATAGCTTCAGATCGTGATTCTTTCCTAACATGCTGATTGTATAAGGGAATTTATGAGGTGTTCGGGACATAGAATCACTTTAGCACAGTGTTTTACCCTTAGATGGACAACCAGACTGAGTGGACCATTTAGGTTCTAAAGGGAATTATATGGGCTTGAATGTTAAGGTTTTGGCGACATTTTAGAGGATCACCTACTTCTGGTGGATTTTTCATAAAATAATACTTACCCCTCCTAAATCGGTATGGAACCATTCAAGCCATTGTATGGGTGACCCTGTAGGTCACCACTTTGTTGGACTGACATAGGAGAATCGACACTCATGGGCCCAGAGATGGAGAAGGAGACTATAGAGAAGGTGTTAGTCATCCAAGAGTGGATGAAGACTATATAGATCCATCAAAAGTCTTATTCTGAAAAGTGACAATGTCCTTTGGAGTTAGAGGAGGCATACCATGTATTCATCTATGTCTCTCATTGATGCAGGATATGGAGATTTTTCCTGGACGAACAGATATCTCTAAGGTTTACTGGCCCTTTCCTAAAACTGTGTAGAGTTGGAGAGGTGTCATACCTCTTGTATCTACCCACATAGTTGTAATGGGTACATGATGTCTTCCACAAGTATCATATAAAGAGATACATGGATGATTCATTTCATGTCATTGAATGGGGAGACTTTTGCGGAGTACCCAATGGAGATCAAGGATTGACAAGAGCATATCCTTAAAAGGTTGTTGATTCCTCTAGAGTATGTTTAGTGATAGCACGGGAATCTATAGGAGATAACTTGGGAGTAAGATTCTCAGATTCATGATCAGTGCCTTAATCCTTTTGAGTAGCCTTTGTTATGGCTTTCGGGGGCATAAATCCTTAATATAGGGAGAATGTAATGACTCGTATTTTCTTGTTTTTATTTATAGAAAATTTCTGGGAAATTCTGAGACTAGGAATTAATACAAAGTTTTACTACGAGGCTCAGTGTTCCCGAAATGATTTAGGAAAAAATGATATGTTTTTAATAGAGAACACGAGAAATGTTCCGGAAAAAAAAGTAGAATAACTTCCAAATGGGTTCCTAGATCAGAAATATGAGGGGACTATTAATCATAGAGTAGTTTCTTAACCCAAAGAATGAATTTACTATATTTGGGTCTTCTGAGGAAAACCCCAAAAATGTCATAATCATAAAAAAATTATTAAATAAAATTATTCTATTTTTAAATTCCTGAAACCTCATAAATGGTAACTCAGATTTGAAATATGAGACCACTATTGAGTTTTAAGGGGTGAGGGGGTATTTTCCTCAAGTGAGGTTTAACCTTGGTTGGCGCAGGCCAGTTTTGAAAGATAGTTTTTAGATGTGAACATCATTA
Source organism: Viscum album (assembly GCA_963277665.1). NCBI lineage: Eukaryota > Viridiplantae > Streptophyta > Magnoliopsida > Santalales > Viscaceae > Viscum > Viscum album. The sequence goes on along the minus strand of OY728138.1, from coordinate 915,744,010 downwards.
AAATATCTGTTTTAATATTACCTAACGACACAGTGGTAGTTTCCCCTTTTTAATATAACTTTTTAGAAATATGGGGTTACTTCCATAACATGTAGTTTTCCTTAGGTAAGGAGGAGGAGGCTCTCTTGCAGGTGATGATATATTGGTGTTCAGTACTCAGATCAAGAAATGAAGAATGACAACAATGCAAATTCATTCTTCACAATCGATTGATCCAAACCCTATGTATGGTGTGAGTTATTTTTATTTTTCATCCCCAATTAATTATCCCTATTATAAACATGGATTAGTCATTGAACAGACTAATCAATGGGTTATGCATATTTTGGGTGGGTTTTATTCTATTGCGGGAGTTGTTATCCAATTGATACATGTTAGAATTTAATTATTCCCTATTCATTCGTTAAATTCTATCATGGATTGAAAAAATTTGACACTAACAAGGCCGTGATCCATCCATTTTGTGCATTCATTTTCCTTGCCTTTATCCCTTCCTTGTTCTTCAATTATTGCATTTTAGTGATCATAGGATCGTTGTGCCTTCAATCTATGGCGCAACGATCTGAGCTGGGATCCAACCTCATGGTGGCGCAGCATGGAGGCAGTGCGAGACGATGGTCATAGGTGGAGGCTCATACCATTTTAGGTGGAGAGTGATGAGTTGAGGCTGCTAGTGAGACAACCAACAGTGGAGGTGGCACCAGCCTAGTAGGTCGTCCTGGCCAGGTGAACGTGGCAGGATGGTCGTCAGCAGGTCAGTCGACAATGGATGTGGAAGAACGGCTGGTGTTAGGATGGTCGGGGGTGGTGAAATCCTATTGTATAATTGGTACTGTGGAGTTGATGAGATGTTTTCTAATGGGACTGCAATGTTGAAGGTCCTGTGGTGATGGAGCCTCGGGTGGTGACCTGGAAGCCACGGCAGGAGGCCACAGTGGAGCTGGCGACGTGGTTTGAGTCGTGTCATAGGGAGAACTCGTAGTGGAGCCATGTGTGTGTGTTGGAACATGGGTCGAGTGAGTTGAATATAGTAGAATTCCACTTTTATCGAAGGGAGTTGGCTAGTACATGGTCAAAAAACTGCATGAGCCATGGGTGGGCATTGATAGGACGGACCATGTCCAGTGGAGTAGGGTTAGCTTGTGCGATGTGAGTCGGTCTAGAGAAAATGGGCCACCCATTGGGCTGGTCCACTTGGGCTAGGCCAGTTTAAGCCGACCCAGACTGACCAGGTTTTGTTGGGTCGACTGAATTGGGTTGGTCCGTCTGAACTAGGTTGGGCTGCACCCAGACAATTTCGGACCCATTTTCAATAAATTTGACATAACTTTCAAATAGAAGGTCTGTTTGATGATCCGTATACTGAGTTGGGATCATTGAAACAAGTATGTCCTTTTGAAATGGTTTGGTTGGTTTTAGTATGGACTCATGTTGGTGGGCAGTTTCCCTCAATTATTTTGTCAAGGGTTCATTATGACATTACTTACACTTCACTAGATAATAACACCTTCTATAGGTTGTGTCCTGGATGGAGTTTTTGTATCCCTCCTTGGGACTAGTGCGATCCCCTATCACCCTTGATGGAGTTTTTTGGGAATTTTTATGACCTCCAAGATCATGGCATTAATCCTCCATCAAGTGGTCTGTATTGATAGATCTTTTAGTATCCATAGTGGAGGATCCCCTACGTTATTTGTTGCATCAGTAGGTTTGTCGGTATTCTTTGAGGAGGATCCCCTATGCTCTGGGATAATATATATTGGGTTTTTAGTATTATCTTGGAAGGGTCCCCTCTCTGTATAGCATGATCTTTAACCAGTATGTTCATTTCGCGTGGGGCCCAAATTAGCGAGACCTCTTTATAAGAGTCTTCAATGACATCACAGCACGAGGAGTACATTCTCCCTAAATGAGTGTTCCTTGATCATAATCATGTGGCTTATGATTGGATGGGATATCGAGACTTAGGGTCTTATAGAGACTAGATTTCTTGAGGAAACTTCGTGGTTTATAAAGAACAGGTGTTCTCTCAAATACTTTTAGTAGACCTATTCTATGTGCTTTATATCAGATAACTGGATGAGTGAGATCTCCTGGAATGAGAATAAAACAAGCAGAACCATAAGTTTGGTAGTGGAAGAGACTTTCATTCTTGGAATTTATTACGAGTATACCAAGTTGTTCTTGTTATATGTTTTGTAGGCATATACTTGCGTTGATCTGACTATGTCCTCTTGGTGATGTTTTTTTGGTAATTTACTTCATGTTTTGGGATGTCTTATTGAGTATTGTTTTACTCACCCCTACATGGGATTTTCCCACACATGTTGTGTCTTTTGTAGATGATCAAGACTTTGGCAGAGTCCTCGGTGGACCGAGGCCAGAATGTTCTTAGAGAGACCTAACAGAGGAGGTGTAATTCTTCATCTTCAGACATCTTTTCGGTACCAACCCTTTAGGTAGGGTTTTCTAGAAAAGAGTTCTAGTTACTTTTACCATATTACATTTTCTTTTTGTTCATCTTTTATTCTAGCCCCTTTTATTTTTAGTATTCTACTGTGGTACTCTATGTTGGTATCTTAGTGGTATTATTGTTTGTTTACTTAGTGTTTTCAGTTTCATCACTTTTTTCTTGGAGATGTGTGGATGTGTAAAGGTACATAAGAAAATACCTCCCATTTTTGTGATATGCCTACCCAGTGTTAGTCACCAGCCCCTGGCCTATAGGAGTTTGGATTAGGGTAGTCACGGAACGGGACCCACTAGGACGGGTCATGAAAAAATTCCTCCTATAATGACCATGATTTTAAAATTATAAGTGATTATTCTCATTATTGAATTCCCTTAAAGTTTCAAATGCATTAAATATCTTTAGAAGAACATTTTTGGACATTTCAACAGACCTTTTCTTCTTCCATTATAAACTTTTGACTCTTATAACATTAATAAAACACTTGAGTTTTGACATTCTATGTCATGTTCAGATATCCTCAATATATTTAGGACATCTGGTAAAAACAATTGAAATCATTAATATTATAATTCAAAATAAATAGTTAAAACATTTCTGGTAGTGACTGCAGAATAAATTCCGTAGACAGATAAACCCTTAATGTTAACCCTATCCTCTCTAAGTCATTGGTGTACCTAATCAGATTTCTAACACCCTACCCTTTTGAGGTATGAGTTTGATTAAATTTTTCAAAACTATGTATATATATATAAATATATATGTTTCAATGGTTTTAAGTTATTAAATATGTCGATATAGGTTGAGGGTTTGTTTTTGGAAAGGTAGTATTTTGGTGAGACGTCTTTCTATTTTACCAAATGGAACCGAGTACCTAGTTGTAATCCACTAAGTACCTCTTGGACATAAAAGATGTAGATAACCCCTAAAGGTCCACCATCAGGTTAATGTTACCAAGAAGGGTACATTATTGATCATAAGGTTTCCAATTATAGACAACCATGAACTTGGTGGATACCAAGGCTATTTTAAGAAAAAATAATAATTAATTTTAATAAATTGGTTGTAATTAATATAAATGAGTTTCCCCTATCATTTATTACATACCCAACTACATAACCCAATCCCCTTATGAATTTTCTCCCTCTTTAACTATGAATCTTCTCCTATTGAACTCAGATATTCAGATAGTTCACCCATATGGATCACCTTAGGTTAGGTTGTTACTCGTCACTCATATATTCCTAGTTTCTCACACTATTTCAACATTATTTAATAATTATTTACCAAATTTAGGGTTTGTTGTTAAATATATATAAATCGTAAAATTGAATTCATTTCATATGAGAATATTCAAAGAGTGGGTTTCTATTATATTGATCTTGGTTGTGCTTAAACTTTCTTATCGGTTTATATGAGTCTTCAAGTGAAAAATGATATAGAGACACACCAATCATGTGTTATTGCCCTAAAATTAATATGAATTGTTTCCCTAGACCCTGTATAAGTTGGTTGATGATATATAAGACAAAAATACACCATTTTTGTGTTATTAATTTATTCAATAACTATTAATATCCATGAAATTAATTCAAAGGGTTTTAAAACACATACTCAAAACCCGATGGGGTCTCTTTTGAGCTATGTTATAGTGTAGTGGACCTTGTTAAGTTCCTATTATCATCAAAAAATAAAGATTATCTTTAATCTCCCTAGTTGGTAGCCAATATTATATCTTGGTAATCTTGAACTATTATTATAATTCCAAATTTTTTAGGGTTGGAATATATATGGTGTTCTGTCCTCTTCCTTTGAGTTTAATAGATCCTAGTGGACAAAAACTTGAGTGATAAATAGTGATATGTTTGGTAAATGATGAATTAAAAAGTATGGTATATCAAGGTTTTGGATATTATTTATAAACATATTTAAATTTTGAATCCTTTAATATTTTAAATATTGAAGGGTTGATAGGATGAGATTGACATACCTATAGATTGAAACTAACATAGGTAGGGGATTCCTTTCTTCATTATCTTCACATTGAAATGTCATGATCATGATGCTTAAGATCTGGTATTATTATTGGTATGGGGATTCCTTACCTTTGTAATTAAAAGTATAATGAGTTGGATTAATATTTTATTGAGATGAGATGATCATAAACACGGGCCTTCCATTTTTCTATTTTCTTTTCATTGATATGATCTAGAGATGCCTAAGGGATAAGATCTCATGTATCATTCTCATTAGTCTTATATTATGTTTATTTAGGATAAATATTCATTAAGTATGAGATCATATTGGAAATCATAGTTTCTCTATGGGTGTCAGTTAAGCACTCAGGGGAATGAAATTAAGTGTTGTTATTTATTTATTATTAGTAGAATATCATTACAAAAATGAACCTGTTCATTCTTTATTTTTTTAGAGAATCCATTGGTGGTGGCGAAGTGGGTTTTCCTCACACGATGCATGGTAATATTTATGTGCATAAGAATTTCATTATTTGTGACATAGATACGGTAAAGAGCCATATAGTGTATATTAAGGATAGTGATGCTTTGTTGGAGTTGGTTGATGGGACTGGGTAGAGTCTTGGGATAATATTTTTTGAATTTATCCCACATTTTATTTTATTTTTGTACCATTTTGTATAAAATGATCTCATTTATTTTCAATCTTACAATATAAGACTCATGTGACATTTCAAAAGAACATTTTTATAGCATGGGATGTATTATATTTTTATAGTTGAACTTCAGATGTAATTTTCATATTCTAATTTTATATTCTAATTTACTATTATTTTTATTGAATCCATTTTGATTTATATTTATCTATATTATATACATTATATTCTCTATACATTATACATAGAACCACAAATATTAGTTAACAGCCTATGATATATGAGGAGGCATGCATAAGGTTTGTAATACTCTAGTCCAATCACAATAAAGTTGAAGTGGGATAGGGATATTAAAATATTGAACACGTGTATAGTGATTGAAGTTCCTAGAAACATCTTGAATCTAAAAAATTCCTTATAAACACCATTCCTCTCTTTCCTAGAAAATTTATAACAGACCCCTTTCAGGATTACTATAATTTTAAATGTGTCTGTGTTATCATTTTTACTTTTCATATTAGCCTCTATAGACACTATCGTATGAGTGGGGATATCTAAATATTTTTTCTTATGCTTCTTGTAATAATATAGACAGGTTTATTGAACATATCTATCCTTTTTATATTCAGGAATGCATTTCTTTAATAAATAAAATTCTCCTTCTTACTTAAAAAAGATTCTTAAGTTTATATACTAGTCTATAAAGTTTCTTCCATTAAAATTCGCATTATATAGGATTGATTTCAAACTCATGTTTGATAATAAAAATGTAATTTATTTAAAATAGATTATTTTATAATAGGATTATTATTCTTTAAATTCATATAATAATGTTATTTATTAATTATACACTAATTTAAATAGTGAACCCTTTAAAATTACATTATATCCATTAGTAGGACACGGTCCAAATTTCACTAATAAATGATTTTGCATTAGTGTTGCTCTTAAATCATAGTTATTTGGGTAGACTACTACACCAATAATATCATATATTACTCTTGGATAATCGATTGGATAACTCATTATCCAAACACATCATCTTGTTTCACTCAATCTTATTCCTTTGGTATCCTATCTCATAAGGTTTCTCAGCTAAGTGAAACCCAAATATCATAGTTGAATTTGTTTACTTAACTTTTAGGGTTATAAATTTCCACCATGAATTATAAAATACAATCCATGAGAATCCAAATTTAGTATGGAATGACACAGTTTGATGATCTAATTTTGGACATGTGATTTTCGTGGGAAAAATCTACCACTTAGTATTTTTAGTGGTTTTTTAAATTATATCACATTATTATCACTTATATTCTCTTTACATGTATGCATGCTTCTACTGATTTAGTTTTTAGTTAATATTCCATCCATTAGAATAATATATTCAATATATATCTATAAATAAATCTTTACACAACACATATCTTGTGTCACTAACACAAATAAATATCTAATTATATTTACACAAATATAAAAACATCCCATTAATAAACTATATGAAACCCTTTCATACAAAGGCTTAATATCATATGAAACAAATAATTTCAATCAGATTTGTCATGGTGTGATAGGTATATATCCCACAATTTTCATAATAGAGCCTAATCGCCCAATACAGTGAGCAGTCTAACCTAACGTCCCACTACCCATGGTTCATAACTAATGAAGTACCGAAATCCCATCATAATTCCAATACCCAATATGTATAAACTATGATCATCTTATCAATTTAAACTCATAAACTAATACAAGTCAAAGTCATGATAGTGAAATAGTAAATCAATTACCATAACTAGTATGAAACTCTTTTAATGCTTGTATAAGAATTTAAAAAATAATTTTAATCACTTTAAACTAAAACAAAAATCTATTCATAATATAACATTTAGATATATGAATAAATCAGTGAATGATAAAAATAATAAGTGAACATTTTATAATTTTTTTCATTAGATAGATACTTATGGAAAATTCATAAATAAAATAATTATAAAGACTTTAAAATTTAGAAATTCATTATAGTAATTCCATAATCCAATAAATAAAAACATTATATTTATCTCTTAAATGAACCCCATCATTTTATATTTATATGGAATTTTCATAAATATATAACATAAAATGAAACATAAACAATTTATATTCTAAAAATATTATATAAAAATTATACATAATCAAAATATCATTTATTTAATATTTTTTTATGTTTTATAATATCAATTATCAAAAATCCTTTTAATATGGTTCAAAAAAATTATAAAATAAGGCTTTTGGATTTGAACATTTAAAATTAACAATTACAGAAATAAGCCAGGGTAGAGCCCAAAGGTCCTAACCAATTTATTAAAGTAAATATAAAGGTAAAATAGGGGACGATGGGGTTATACATGGAAGGAAATCTTTTATAAAGAAAAAATATATACACACTATGTCAGAGGTACCAACTACAAAACAACAATATTCAAAATCAACTATTTGAGTTTGACCCCTTATTCAATGGGATTCCCCCCCATGACCACGAAGGTTGCCTATTCCACATAGACTTCAGCATCTCCTCCATGTCTTGGGTTTCTTACAAGGTTCATGATATTCATATCATTAACTATTATCCCCCAAACATTATCTTTTTTTTAAAGTGAAGCATGGGTGGTATTATTTATATCAAAATCATCGGTCATTCCATATCAAATAAATGATATTTCAATATTATCAAAACTTATTATAGGTATTTATTAGTAAAATGTTTTATAGGTATTTAATAATTAATTATAAAAACATTATGATTAATTATTTTATAAAAACATTATATATTAAATAAATTTTCTAAAATAAATTTTTCAATAGTTTATCGACATTTTATAAATTATATTTATTTTATTAATAATGGGAAAAAATTATATTTAGTGTATTCAATAATATCCCCCTGTCATAATTTGTGACTTAGTTCATAATTTATATTCTACATTATAGATGTTGTGTCACATCCTATGATAGATAATCAAAATTGTTAATCCCAGAGTGAGATTTTTAAGTATGAAAATTTTCAATTTACCTAATTTTATCTTTTTCATTATTTCCCCTATTTTGGGATATTTTTATAATTTTTTGGGTGAGCTAAGTCTTTTTACAGCATATAGGTCTTTCTTCTGCACTAGGAGGTTGTGTTGTGACTCATCCCATTCAGTATAACTATTTTCTAGGAATGATTTCTTTCAATGATTAACACCCTTGAATCTAGTAACCCGGAGCCACAATGCACTTTATTATATCGCTGCAAGATACAAGGGGTCTCAAAAAAGATGATTGATCAATTTAGAATTATTAGGATACCGTATACATTAATGATTTCCATATTACATTGAAAAAAATTAACATATCATGAAAAACTTTCTTGCATCTTTAAAGATCATTCAAACACCACTTCTTCATGTTTTTGGGAAAGGAAAAAATAATAAATTGTGATATAAAATTCTCAATAAGGTATTACATACAATATAATCCATCATGAGTAGATAATCCATTAACTATATGGAATATTTGATAATCAATACATATGTTATTTCATCAAAAACATGATATTCAAAATATATCCATGGAAAATAAAAAAGTAAAAAACGCATGGAAAATAATAACTAAAATATTAATGAAGGAAATGAATAATTATAGAAATTATTATCATGCCATAAATTCCACATACCAATACATCATAAACCTTACCATAAAGCCCTTGTGCTAATACATATCAATGAATGGGTATGTATACACCAAATACCAAACTAATTCAGGCAACTGTTTATCTCAATCTACCTGTCGATGCATTGATAAACTCTCTATAATGGATCCCCACTCTTTACTTGTGTAATTCCATTATATTCATAATATAATGAGTCAAAAATACAATAGATAATAAATATACATTATCAAGAACTAAATAACTATATTGAATCAAGAAAATGGAACATCAATATTTCCCTAGTAAATAAAAAACATTTTTAATAAGCTTCCTCCAACTAACACCATATGTTAAAATGGTATATAGGTAAGACCGTATTGATTTTTTAAAAATGTTATTAAATATATCCATGAAACCAAAAATAGGAACATGAATGATAAAATAATGTCCAATGAATAACGGATATTGATGTAGAACATGATCACAAGAAATTTAATGGTCTCAAAATATAGTATAATCCATAAATCATTTTAGGATGATTTAAGACCATAAATTCGTCAAAAATAATTTTTTGTAATAAACAAACTTATATTGAGAATTATATTGGAAAATTTAACTAATACTTCAAAAATAAATTTCCTTAAATAATTTGTAGCATTTTCAAATAGATATGTTATAAATCATTTCAAAAATTAATTTCATCCTTCTTAAAAATAATACATTTCTATTATAATATAAAATATTAAAATAAAAATATGATGGAAAATTATTTTCATTGAAACCCCATAGAAACTCATAAAGGAATATAAAAAATAATGGTTATGGAGGCAGGAATATTAGTTCACACCATATATGTTAAAAAGGACATTCCTTTCAGAATTATTTAAGAAGTCAAAAATGAATTGTTCATATTTCTTAAAAAATATTCTTTTAAAAAAATAAAGAAAGTAAAATTTGGTGTAAAAAATATACTAATAATTTAAAATTAGACAATAACTTATATAAAATAATTTTAAATATATGGATATAGAAGAAAAATTTTCTTGACCAAAAATATAGAATTAGGATTGTATTTCTTAAAAACATTCTTTTAACCTATGAATAACAAAGATATAAAAAGTTATAATAATAAAATAATTCATATAAATAAATATAGGAAAAGAAAAAATGTTGGGTTTAAGAATATAAATAGAATATAATTCATCCAATATAAATTTAAACATGAATAATCCAAATAAGACTAATGATGTAAAATTAACCATTAAAACTTTAACAATAATTGAATAAAACACCATTAAAAGAGAGAAAACTAGAATTAAAATGTTCAATACCATGAATAAAAATTAATTCATTACATAATATTTAAAATGGTCCATATAGACACCTTATAAAATAAATTAGGTTTATAAAATAAATTATGTCTCATTGGGGTAGAATTAAGATGAAAAACCCATACCTTTGATTCTAGCTTAACCAGGCATGTTATATCCCCCAAAATAGTTAGTTTAAATTTATTAAATACATTATTATTGATTTTTTCATATATATATATATATATATATATTCAATTTTTAATGTCCCTTTATAATCATTTTATGTCCATTCATTCAATAGTTCTTTCTTACATCAACCTCTTAAGGATATTCGATCAATTTATCCAAAAAATACTTTGATATATTGACCATGGTTAAAGGTATTATGAAATGGTCACTAAAAATTTATAACTTCAATAATTAAATTAATATAATTTTTATTCATTATATATAATTTTATAATCATCCATGAAATTATGTATTATAAAAATTAATCACATCACTTTTTGGAGATGGTGGTCCTTGTGTACGTTCGAGTAGCTTTTTCATTTTCCAACGGAGGGTACAAAAGTAAGGTAGATTATATATTATATTTAAAAAGTGACAATAATTTTTTGAATAAAATATATATATATATATATTCATTAATTTCATATTTATAACCATCCATGGTAGGCATTGATGAAAAATTAATGACACTACTATGTGGATACAGTAGCTCATACATACACACGAGCGATGTTTTCATTTTATATTGGATGGAACAAAGATAGAAAATGGATGTGGATCTAAAATAAAAAAAATATCAATGAGGTAAATTTACTAATTCATTTAATCTAATATGGTTAATGAACAGTTGTAGGATGTTTTGAAATAAATGAACATGTAAATTCTCAGTAAGATCATATACCACTTCTTTTGGTAATATCTTTTATCTTACATAAAAACCTTATTGTAGTGGTATTTTGGGAAGCAGAAAACCTCTAGGTTGTAAATAATGTTGTTTGGAAGTTATTTGGGTTGGTATTTGTTGATATAAGTGGAAAAGGAACTGTAGATAAGTGGGGGGTGGGGTGTTATTTTATAAATTATGTGGGTGATAACATATAAATACTTGACTCTTTATTATTTAATATACATCTTTCCCAAGTAAATTGGATCAAAATGGGAATAGTTTATAATAATAAAAAATATAGTAGAAATAAAACCAATATTTGATATTTAATCATGTATCTTATTTTATCTTTAAGCCTTTTCCATTTATTTTAACCCTTTTAACACATCTTACCCTTAACTAAGGTGATAAATACTTTCCATGGTTACTATTTATTATAAATAATAATAATTTGAACTTACCACATAAAATTAATAATTAAAATTGAAAATATGTTATCAATTTTATGTAATTCAGTTTCCATATTTTTTAAAAATTGCTTTTAATAAAAGTTCACATAAAGTAACGAAAACAATTTTTATAAAAATTTATGTCTTATGTGTAAAAATGATTCTATATAACAATAACGTATAATAATGTTTACCATAGTGTTAATTTTATTATATAAATAAAAGGAGAATTCTTATAATTTTAAACCAATCCAAAACTGAAAGGAACTTTGATAATACTTTATTAGAATAGAAGAATCAAAAAAAATATTTGAATAAACACATTACCCACATTTCAAAAATGATATAAATATATTTATAGGTTTGAATTTACATTTATAAATGAATTATACTACTTATTTAATTTAAATTTATTATATAAAAAAATTTCATAAAACTTATAGTCATTATTTTATCATTATAATTTCATAAAAGTGGCAGTAGTTGTAATATATATATTTTTCACTATTCACCAAAAGAACAATTATTTCTAAAAAATATGCAAAATTCACACTAATATAATTTTGACACGATGAATTCAAAAAAAAATATTTGTTTAAATAAAATTTAAAAAAATTCAATATATATTTTAATCACATTCTTGAATAATATTTTGTGTATTGCGTTATATTTTCTTTAGAATGAAATTTTTACTTTCTATAATTGATTCTTAGGTGTTACATTCTTCCCCCCTTAAAAACATTTTCCCTTGAAATATTTATATTATCACATAATGAAAATATGTGGTTATTTCATCATCATAATCTTTTTAGGATCTAATGTTTCCTCTTCAATCTTATGATTTCCCCAAATTACCTTTACAAGGTGAGTCATCAGATTTTGTAACACTTGTTCTCTAGTGTCAAAAATATATATAGGTTCTTAATAATAAAATTTATTATGCCCTAATTAAATTTATCTTAAGGGGAGTAAATTTGTTTGGTCTGGAATATAATTCCTCAGTAAATATATATAGAACACATGATGCACTTTAGAGAGTATGGGTGGAATTATTAAATGGTAATCCACAAGTCCAATTCATTCCAAAATATAAAAAGGCCCAATATACCTAGGATGTTATTTCCATTTTCTTGAAATACCTTATATGTCCCTTATAATAATGATCCTTTAAGAAAAAATAATCCCCTATTTAAAATTTTAGATCCTCCACTCAGTTATCAGCATAACTATTTTACCTTTTTAACCTACCTTGATATAACTTTGAATATATCTCATATTCCCCATTATCCCTTAAACCAGTTTTGGGCCAATAATATTACTTTCAATAACAATGTCCCAATAAGTTGTAATACAAAATTATTCACGTAAAATGCTTTATATGGTTCCATTTGAATGCCGGAATGTAATATGGTATTATATGAAAATTATGTCAAAGTTAAATATTGATTCCACATACCTTTAAACTCAACTAATCAGTATCTAAAAATGTCTTATAGTGTTTCAATGGTCCTCTTAAACTATCCATCTATCTATGTATGATACACAATACTAAAATTTAGCTTAGTGTAATGATCCTTCTGAATAATTTTCGAGATTTTTTATGTTAATCATGTGTCATGATCATATACAATCAAAATTGGCGCACCATGAAGTCTCACAAACTCATTTTTTTGGAGTTTTGTGAGGAACCCTAGAGGTAAATCTTTCTTTATGTAGAGGAAATGTACAAACATGTTTATGAAATCAATAATAACACATATGGAATCATTTCTTTTATGATTCTTTTATAATCTAGTGAAAATGTCCACAGTGTTATTATATCACTTTCATATTCAAAATTGGGTAGGTTCCATGACTCCTTTAGGGTGATTTATCTCATCTATTACCTATTAAACAACCAAACATCTTGATATATACTAATAAATTTTCCTTTTTATATTATCCCAAAAAACATTTCTATTAAATCCCTATATATCTTACTGAAATCATGGTGTATAGGGATATTTTAGATATGGTATTTATCAATTAATTCCCTCTTCTTCTCAGTTATTGATTGAAAAATAGCCACTTTTCAAATTTTCCACACCATATTTATAAAAAATATCTTTTAGATTCACATCATTCATGTTATTATGTTTCTTTTGTAAACTCTTTTTATCAATATGAGAAAATTTTATCTTCCAAGGTTAATATAGTTTAACATTAATCTGTTAATGGAGTGAAATTTCCCCTTCCCTGAATATTTATATATCTTTATTTACTAAATACTTTAATATAGGATCATTTTCAAACCTCATTTTAGTTTGAACTACATGGTTTTCCCTAATCAATACAATAGTTACATTATTTTCCTTCCTAGGGTGGTAGTATATTCAAGGAAAATAATACAACTACCAACTCATGATCATGGGATGCATAATTATATTCAAGGATATTCATATATCCTGACGCATAAGAAACAACATTATTATTCTTTATAAGGACCCATCATAGTCCTTTCTTTGATGTATCACTATATTTCACAAGAATATACCTTCCCAATAGTAATTTCAATATCGATGCATTGACCAATATCCTCTTTAATTATTCAAAATATTTTTTTCATTATTCTAACCATATGAACATAACCCCTTAACATGTCAAATCGGTTAATGTGTTAGCTAATTGGGATAATTATGAACAAAGTGTTGATAGTAACCTTCTAATCCAAGGAAACTATATAAATCTATTATGTTCCTTAATTTAGACCATTAATTAATTATATTTTTCATTGATGGAATATCTGAAATTCCATTATTGGAGAAAATATTTCTTTGAATGTAAAATCTTCTAAGCTATAATTCACACTTTCTAAATTTACCATATAATTCCTTACCTCTGAGAGAATAAAAAATTATTATAAAATGGATTTAATGTTCCTCATGAATTTTAGAGTATAACAAGATATAATTAAAAAATACCATAATGAAATTATCAAGATAATATTTGAATACTTTTTCCATCATATATATATATATAAGGTGCATTAGTCAATCCATATGGCATTACAGTGAACTCATAATGCTTATACCTTTCATAAAATTATATGATTTTAATATCTTCTTTTCTTACTCAAAACTGATGATACCCTGAATGGAGATAATTCATTAAAAAATGTTGATTTCCTTGAATTTGATCAAAAAATCCTTTTATACATAGAATATAAAACTTTTTATTTATAGTAACATAATTTATTTCTTGGTAATCAATGCACAACATCATATGCACATCTATATTCTTAGTAAAGATAGTAGGGGATCCCCACGGTGAAATACTAGGAAAGATAAATCTCTTATTACAAAACTCTTACATTTGTGCCATAAATTTCACTAATTTCACTATGTCAATTCAATAGGGATTCTTGGATATAGATTTTTCTTCTGAGATGAGTTTAATACAAATCTCAACTTCACACCTGGGTGGATTTTCAGGTAACTCATTAGGCAATAAATTGAATATATTCATGTATAATTGGTACATATTATATTAAATGTTTACCTTTCACATACATTGGTTTTTTTATCTTATTCTCTTATAGTTTTATTAAAATGAGTTATTAGAGATGGATCCAAACAATATTCTGATGGTATAGTCTCCATATTGAAGATAAGGGATTCTACATCTCCTTCATGAATTGTAATCTCCATATCTTGGCACTAAATTTCTGTATTATACTTTGAAAGGAAATCTATATAAAGGATTATAAAAAAATTCAACCATATGTATAATAACCATGTTTGAAATAGTCTATTTCTATCCATCATAACAGGGAATGATTAGAGAATATTAAGTGATATAGTAACTCTCTTTTTAGGGATTGGTTTATGGTTTATTTTTATAATAACATTTTAATATATATAATTTCTCAGAAATACTTAAATTTTAAGTAGATGTGATTTGTGGAGTACCTAAAGGTATTTTATTTCAACCCTGAATATATACTAGAAAAATGGAACACTATTTCTAATGATCTTGTAAGGAAGTTACATTCCCAGTATTTGACAGAGATCAATGATGAATAAAACCTGATGGGTCTCTCTTCATAGATGCATTTAGAATCTATGGAATATGAGGGGGTATGTTTCATTATAGTATTTATTTAACGCCCTCTCTTTTTATGCTTATTCATCAAGAGAAACTAATAGATGAAGAGTACCATCACATTGGGAAATTTTTAAATGGTGGGGACCCACCAATGAGTGGTACCTATCTCCTAATAGTATTTTCTCATTTTAAAACTATTATGTAGTACCCTTATCCATAAGGAAAGAAATGATAGAGTATTGAAATTACTTCTTATAGGAATTCCACCTAGTTACCTCCATGATATAACATGACCTGAATCACTGATTCTAGTGGTTGAATGTTCGACATGACATATATGATTTCATGTCATGTTGTTATACCAATCAGTAGATCAAATCAATGAATCAAAAACCTTTGGAATGTTTCATCAAATTTTTATACCCATCCGAAAATGAAAGGTGATTTCCATGCACATCATCTTTGGGTTACCTCGTACCCCTCAGGGGGAGAATGGCTTCTATGTTTTTATTTAATAATTAATTAAATTAGATCATTTTTTCCAATAAAGATACCACTATGGTATCTAAACTTGTGAAACTATATATAAAAGAAATTGTGAGATTACATAGGGTTCCTTTTACCATCTTTGCTAATAAATACCCCTGCTTCACATCATTATTTTTTAATGTCTCTTAAAAGGTAATGATATTCAATATGAAGTTGAGTATGGACTACCATCAATATAGAAATTCTAAGATATAATAATATATTCTTATTCTAGAGAATATTTTTTTATAATGGGATACCAACCTGAAAATGACCATGTTTGTTTATAATAACCATTACCAATCATAGATTAGGATGTCTCCTTTTGTGATCAACCAGGTTGGTCTCCCCTCTATTTTACAGAGGTTGTAAAAAAATATTTTGAGGGATATAGTATTGTTTAGTAAATTATGGTGATTATTAAAACTATTTAGTAGTGATTGGTGATGGATTAGTGTCACAAAAAATCATATGTTGATCATTGGTGTCACCATTTGTAATTTTCTTTTGACGACCAGGTGTTCTTATAGGCATCACCATAGTTAAGTTACTAAAGGATTAAAAATTATGGGAGACTTACTCTAAGGTATATTAGACCATTTTAAATGAATAAAAGGACCAAAAATGTCTCATATCAGTTTGAATTACCTTCTCAATTTAAATTGATTCATGATTACTTCCACATCTTATAATTAAATAATAATAATCTAGATCTCTCATATGTTTGAATTGATAAGTGAAAGAACTGTATCACAATGTCTTAGTGATAGAGAAGATGATTCATATTTTCAACTCTTTAGATAATTTGTTTTTTGGAATTCCATTCCTTTATATTGGTTTTTATGGTAATATGGGATATTTTCTCATGAAATGTGGGAGTATGAATCATTTATGAGGGGGAAGTGGCATCACCAATTTCATTAACACCTATTTTTAAGTTAAATTTATGGGGTTAATATTGATATGGGGAAGATAATTATCACACCCATGATTTCATTTTATAAGTATGTAATTTTTCTATTTATTTATTTATATTCATTTTCATACATTTACTTATTTTCAATGGTATTTTGGTATTTTTGGGTGATTTACAGTTCTAGACTACAGCTGGGTCACTTCACGTAATGAGGAGGTAACACCATCACTCATCCCAAGTTTTTTACCTATTTTTCTTGGAATCTTTACATTCCTAAAACAAGGTAGATCATGTTGAAACCGAACTCATATATAGAGTCTAATTTTTTATGTGTTATGTCGCACCATGACCAAGGTCGGTTACAATGTGATATGACCCGATTAGATTGAGGGTATTTTCCTAGATTGTTGGTCATGTAGTGATGGGGTATGTCACTCCACAACCCATAATATTAGTGTTCATTAAAAAATATATAATTACCCATTTCCCTTATGAGGTTTTACCCCTTTCACACTAATTTTATCTCCTATACAAACCACCTAGGTATGTCTCATGATTGATTTTCTTAAGTCGATTTGAAGTTGTTCCTCCTCTTATTCATTGATATTCTCTCCATCCTCTCATGTTTTTTATACTTTACTATTTCCATGGGGGTATAGAATTTGTTCTAAAAAAATTTCATGGTGTATGGTGTAAAGCATAGGGATTTCCTTTATCTTATAAGGGTCCTTACTCCCCATTACTTATGGATTCACACCATTATCTTGTATTTTCACCTGAATAGGGTATGTGGATTCATGAATTATTCTGTCTTGATGAATCCTAAGTGATTAATCATTTTAAAAGGGTGTTTAATGTTATTTTTAATAATGTTATAGTATTTGGAAGACTGGTTATATGTGATATAGTTGTTTTTAAATTTTTCTCTTTGATTTGGACAATTCAAGTGATTTGAAAAGGTTGTTTTATATGTGGAAATGAAAAAATAATGTTATATATTTTATTAAATTAAATTTTGAATCTAAATTAATTTAAATTATAAAAATTTGTCTCTTAAAAATTAATGGTAGTACTTGTGATGTTCGGTGCTTATATGTGAAAACTAGGATAATTACAATTAGGCATGATATTCCCAACCTATCCTTGGAATATTCCATAATAACTAAACATATTGTGATATGGATTTGTTTTAATACTAAAAATCAATGTATTTCTCAATAGTGGACCATAAATGGGACAAGACATGATTAGATTGATCACTAAGATAGTGTAAGGATCCAATGGTACTAATGGCCATGTCTACATTAGGTATTTCTCTATAGTTCTTGTTTTGGATTACTTTTTCACATGCCATTTTCAATATTGGTTAAAATTATTTAAAGTTATTTTATAGGTTTTTTACCTCTGAAAATATTAATATATTTTTTTAATATGGTTTATTTTTAAACAATCATGCTTGGATTTATTTAATAAATTTTACTCATGGAACACTTTGTAGGATCAAAATGGGATAGTTGTTATTACATGATAAGCTTAATTTATATAAATATATATTGGATACATTTAATTAAATATTATTCATGTTTTATTTTATAATTCACTAGTTTTTGGTATGTTTTGCAAAAATTGTGAATTCTAAACATAAATAAAAAAATTATGAAAAGTAGAGAAAAGAATCTTTACACATCAAGCACATTATACATGGTGTGTAGTACTTGTTCACCACATGCATGTATTCCATTGAACAACATGTGAAGATAACACATGACGTGTATAAAATAAAAAACATGTGTATTTATTACAATTCATTTGAATTGAAAAACCAAAATCCTTCTAAATGTGAATCTCATACACATTGTGCAAATATTACACAATGTGCGAAGTTCAAAGATCCTATCTTGTTAAACATTTTTTCCAAATATCCCACGATATTTATGATCATTAGATGCAATTTTGGATCATAATTACATAATATGCAACCGGATTACATGACCTGAATATTTCAATACAAGGACACTTAAACCAAGTAAACTATGTGAATGACTTACACACCATGTAACTTTTGGTATATTTATATTTTAGGAACTCTAAGAAAATAAGCAAGATGTAATTTCATTTTATTATATTATTTTCTCCCATTTTTCATTTTTTTCATTCCAAACGAATTTTAATTCAGTCATTTAATTGTATTATAAAATCCTTTTGTGTTTCTTGTTTTATTATCTTTTTTCTTCATCCATGGGGAATATGTTTCCATTTTTGACATCCATTTTAACATCGATCATATTTATTCATCAATTCATGCACCGTTATTCATTATTTCTTCATGGGTAGTTTTTTATAATATTTTAATTAATTTGAATTATTTATCATAAATATCTATTTCTTTAAATATTTTATTTCTTATTTATAAACTATTTCATGATAATTCATAGCATGTTTACTATTTCTTTGTGTTTGATCAACACCTCCATGCATGGATAATTCTCTTAGGGTTAGGGGCCAAGAGTAGGTGTGTTTATGAGTCTAATGAATCTATATATTAAACATTTGTAACCCTATGACTAGTAATTATATTAATAATAATTTTTTGTCTTATTATTTTGGACAACATTGTCCATGGGAAATACAATTGAATGGCCATATCCTAATTGCAGTTGAGAGGGACTATGACCATTATCCCATGATGCTTTCTGAATAGAAGTTATTTGTAATTACCCAAGTTTGTTAGATATACCCTAAACATGTGATAGTTTTATCATAAGTAGATCTAATTGGTTTGACCAAAATAAATTAGTGACCCTTACACCACTTTAAATCATATGTTGTAGGACTTTCTTAAGATAAATCGAGTATTATCTTCTCTCAACAACTCTAAAGTTGAACTCAATCCATTAGTTCTTATCTATCATAAATCAAAACTACCTAGATTTCGTAAAAACTAAACATGAAGAGTGAACATGGGGAATCATTTCCATGGTTTCTATTCAAATGGTTGATTTACTTCTAGTGATCTCTTTGGGTTAGACCCTGAACTGCCAATTAACTATACCCTGGTATTAAGTGTAGTTGTAGAATATAAATTTATGATCTGATCAACACCAGCTCAAATTCAATGATGTTTATAGACGAATCAAATTTTGGAACTATTTCTAGGGATTGTTGCTTCTTAGGCACAATATCATTCAGATAAAACCTTGGATTACATCACCCCTCCCCCTTTCTTCTCTTTCCTTTTCCTTTTTCCTTTACATTTTTATCCTTCAGGTGAACTTTCATCCTCTCTCACTTTTCATGCCTAGTGTATACTTTATGGGCCTCTAACTCATTCAAAGAGCCTCCAACTCATTCAAATAGCCATGATGATTAGGAGTTCCATCTATTGGATCCTAATATCGATCGATCTTTAGTTTCACACTACCACATTACAATGGTTTATCTCAACAATCCTACCTAGACCAACCAGAAAAACATTAAATATTCACCACCTAGAAATCAGGGAGTGCATCCATTACTATAGTAGTGCATGATTTTGGACTATAGCTTATCGTCCATAAGTGGTGTCGCACCCAGCATTGTGAGCCCTCAAATTCAGTTTTATAATTTTTAAATCAAGCATGTACTTATTAAAATCATTCAAAACATGGTTCAATTCAGTGGGATACAATGTGAATACCCCCATTAACATATTTCCATCATTTTAGTGATTTTTGTTACCATTCATAGTTAGGGCATGTCATGAGATGAAATAAGTCTCTCTTTATTCTCATTATTCTTTTGTTACTGAGCCAAGTACTAGCCCAAATACCAATCTCCCATGTTGATAATTACTTGGTACAAACTAGTGAAAATGTTCCTTGACAAATACTTTCCTATAATATAGTCTTTTATGTGACGAAATGACATTTAAACCTTCACCCAAGAAAATGAAGAATCCTCATGGGAGTCATGGTATGGATTTAAGAAGGTGACATTCAAGTTCTGACATCATATACTAGGAGTTTATATTGAATTAAAAACTTTCTACCAAGGAATCAAACCTTCTACATGAACTGTAGTTGGCATTTCTCCTGATAGAGGACTCATGCTTAAGATTCCTAAGGCAGGCCAAACCATTATTGATAAAGTTTACCCCAATCCCAGTCCATGGAAATGTGATATAGGAAACCCTTGGCAAAAAATCCATCATGTATATGAAAGTACCAACCTTTCTAAATAAGTAGAATCCCTAAAAAATAAGCTAGCTTCTTTTTAGGTAACTACTACACCACCACCCCCTCATGCTTTAGTGATGATTATTCTAGCCTACGATATGTGCGAAGGTCTTCATAAGTATCAAGACTATAGGGAAGGTATGGAGAATCCACAATTCCAATATTGTAATTATTTCAACTACAATCAAAAAAATAAAAAAATCAAAGCAATAGAAGTAGTACCAAAAATAGAAATCTACTGACAATAACTGGCTCAGAAGCCACAGAAACAATACCAAGGTTATTTTTAGTAGAGGAAAGGGTAGGTTCCACCAATGAATCTGGAACTACATGGGTACCCACCACAAGGTACAGCTCTTTGAACACCACAATAATCCTTAAAAACTTTTCCTAAAACTCATTAGTTCCCACTATCTCTACATTAGCAGTATCAAAAATCTCTATTATAAACACCTCAATAAGCCCAAACTCTCCAAACCCATCTTTATAACTCAGTCACTGCCTTTATGTAGAAATCATACTAAAGGAGGAAAACTAAATAAATGTAAATTCAAAACCACAAAGATACTCTACACAACCTTGAGCATCAAATGGTATAGATATCTAAGAAATTTTCAGATCAACTACCAGGTACCTTACACAGAAATATCAAAGCTTGTATGAGGGGGGATGCCAAATATATAGTTTTCAAAAGTAGAGATATGGTTAATTTCTAATAGGAGTGATTAGGTGAGGAAAATAAATTTGAAGAATCTTATAAAAATGATCAAGGGAGAACTTTAGAATTAGCTACAGAAAAGAAAATAACAAATAGGAAGAAGTTTATGTAAGCCCGCAAGCATATAATCCACCTCTTCCCCTTCCAAAATGGATGAAACAATGTAAAATTGAGGGATAATATAAAAAATTGGATATGTTTAAATAATTTCATATCAATATATCTTTCAAAGGGTAAATTTCTAAAGTATTCACTTATTTAATATTCTTTAAATACATACTTTCCAGTACATAAAATGAAGGGCTTAAGAGTCATCAACTTAAATGAAGAATGATCTGTAATATTCCAATATAAACCACCTCCAAAAATGTGATACACTAGAATTTTCTCAATTAAATTCACTATAAGGATATACAATTTTGAAAAATCCATGTATGTTCTATGATCAAATATCTATCTAATTCTTCTTAGTGTTTACAGGTTGTTGGTGCTTGGAAATTTAAAACCAAAAAGGTTTTAACTCTCACTTATTGACCACTCAGTCAAGAATCCTAAAGGAATACTTGAAGAAATATTAGTAAAATATGGTAAATTCATATTTCCCTAATAATTTTATCATCCTATAAATGGATGAAGATAGATATATTCCTCTCATTCTAGGAATATCATTTATCAATACTATAAAGGAATTGAGTGATGTTAACCAAGGTAGAGTTTTATTCATAGTTGGAAAAGAATATTTTTTTTTTGATTTAGTGGATGATACTAACAAAAGTGACGAGCCATTGAATTTTCTTACCACCACTCTAATTGATAAGATAGATGATCATGCAACCAGAAATAATGAAAATAATGAACTAGCACATATTGAAAAGGAATACACTGCTCACAAGAACGTAGAATACACTACACCTTTAGTGAGGAAGTTTGTCCCACTTTTCATCCTCTCTATTTTACAAAACCATTCTACAGGGAGTATCAACTCAAAATAGAAGTCTTCTACACTGAAACATGTCTAGATATAGACAAAAAATAAAGTGTTAAATGGGAGAAACCCAATGTAGGTTGGATGGTATAGTATAGGTTAGTATTGTATTTAGTAATATTAACGGTTACTAAAATATCTTCGAGATGACCTTCCCTAAGAAGGGGAATATTGAAAAATACATGTCGTGAAAAATGTACATGGAGTGTAAATGTCAAGAGAGTAAAAAATCAAAAATATTAAATTTTTCATGTCATATATGAATTAAATAATGTGAAATTTTTTGTGATAGTTTTATATACCTTGAACCCAAGGTTCACGGATGCACCCCCCACCCCACCACTTTGAAAATCCTCCTCCCCCACATACCCCCTCTCCGGAAACCTCGCCTCCTTTCTCCCCACCACTGGTCATTCCTCTTCTCCTCCTAACATCACCATTACACCTCATTACATTCCTCTTTCTCCCTCATTCCATCTTTCATTGCTCAAATGAAGATCGTACAAACTTCTCCTAAAAAATAACATTTGAGAGTGATGATATGCCTCCTCCACCGATGTCACAGAAGGTAGCACCTCATCCACTTCCCATAGAGCCATCCTCTTCAACCTCCACTTCTGCATCTACCTCCAATTCAGATTTTGATGGGTTTCATTAATCATCCACTGGGTTGTACGGTGCTTCCCACCAAAATCTCCACCATTAACTCTGATTTTATTCACTATTGCACCAAATTTAGTTGGTCCATCTATTGGCCAAGTCAATGTAAACCAACATAACATTAGAATTATCATTACTTGAGAGGATCCATGTCCATAGAGAGGTATTTGAATTCATCAACCATGTGAACCTATTTCCCATCACCCATGTGTATGAGGAGATATTTATATATCTATTACTTGAGTTCCTAGAAATTTTTGATCTATTCATCGACTCTGTTCGATTCATACTTAGAGTAAGGCCATTGGAACTCACCCTCATTGAGTTTGGGGCCATCCTCAGCATCTAATCTGCTGATTTAATTTCATCATTGGTATTTATACATTAAATATCAAGCCTAACAAGCCCTATTCTGTAGGTCTTTTTGAAAGGATCTCTAGAGATCCACAGAGCCACTACGATCCATGCATAATGAAGAGCACCCAGCTTTATGGTGTTTCTCTTTGGATATTCCATCGAGAATTGGCTCATTCTCAGTTGGCCATATGATATGCTCATTTTGGAATCAGCCATATTTATGTTCTCATCTTAAAATTAATCCTGATAGGCTCATCCATCAACATGGCTAAGAATTTTGGTGAGTTCTACCAGACCCTAGAGAGGAAAAACCAAGGCATGTTGATGGAAGGCTCGTTTATTACCCATCTATCTAGAAATCTTAGTGACTTTGAGGTCACCTAGCCCCACATGTGCTTTATACCTATGAAGAGAATAAGAATAATTATATTACACAAGATAAGGATTCTCATTAAGGATGTAAGCATCTACTAGTGGGCATCAACTATTCTTGAGGACGCTGACAAGGATCCTGCAAAGCATGCAGCTATCCTGACTGCACCATCCTCCCCTGATCATGCCCCTACTAACAACACTACAGCCACCTCCACCATAGCCTTCGCCCCTACCACCAATACCATCACTCACAACACCAATCCCCTTACCCCTATTTTTACCATCAATCTAGTGCTACTGCAAATGTATATTCCTTATCCATTTCATCTGAGTTATTTAATGTTTTCCAGTATAAGTTGGAGAACTAGTGTTGGGTTTCCCACCACCTACGCATTCCCATCTCCAAGCATTCCCATTTCACCACCCTAACACCACCATCATATTTTTATCCTCCACTACTAACCTACCATTCATCCTCCTCCATACCAATAACATCTCCCACCTAGACCGATCTACCCTCTAAACTGACTGACCCAGCATCCCAGAATGAGTTTTTTAGGAGTAGGAAATGTGAGGTAAGGGATCTTCCATAAAACCCTCATCAAAGGATCTATTCATCAATATTACATCCAAACACATGGTGTAACAACCCGATATTATATAAGATATATTCATTTTAATTTCTTTCAAATCTTTTGTTGTACGCTACACCAAGATTATCTTGCACTATATGCAACTCTGTATTAGCTTGCAGTATACGCAACACTATTCTTGGATCGTGTTACACACAATTTCATGTTTGTTTGATAGTAGTTATTCTACGAAACATTGAGTATATATATATATATATTCAATTTATTTTTTTATACACAACAACAAAGGAGTCGTTCACTACATGCAACCCTGGCTTGGCTTGCATTACACACAATCGCGACCTTCCTCGATAGCGTGTCTTGTACGCTATACCGGGTTTTACTAAACAACGATATATTATTATTATGAACTATCTGTTATGAATAGTATTAACTAAATTTTGAATTTTATAACATTATTATTCATCATACACATTTTCTAGAACATGGTATAAGAACAAAATAAATTTATCGGGTAAAATAAGTATTTTTCAAAAAATGCAGTTTCGCCGCCTTTTGATGGCGCACCCACATTAAATTTAGTTTTTAGCATGTTTATAAGTTCAATTTTACAAAATAAAATTATTATTTGGAATCATGATATAAAATTTTACCTTGTATAAATTTTTCATATTATTCTGATAACCTTCATATTTTAATTAATAGTAAAAACACGCTATATTTTAATTAAAAACAACTTTTTTCATAGTAATAACTTATGTGGTTAAATTATAATATTGAATGGTTTTAAAGTATAAATATAATATATTTTTACCATTTAATATAATGTATTTCATTAGCATTTATTTTACAATGAATTCATAGGTTAAATCAATTCAATCTTTTGCAATGTTTTAAACAAAAACCTGTTTTCATTCGACAACGGGATTAATTTTAATTTCATTTATGCAACTTCTGTGTATTGAATTTGAAAAAATGGATTCCATATTTTGAATCAGTGGGTCCAAATTATTTTAATAGGCTGATTTTTATTTTTGGGAATTATGAATTGTAACTACGGTAAATTTTATTTACCATAGTTAAAGGTAAATCGTGTAATTAAGGGTAAATATAATATTATAAAATTACCCTAACACATTACAAAATTCTATTTTATGGCTAAAAGTAGACCCATATCACCTAATGGTCAGATTATATTCATTTTATGGACTTTTGACCATGAAAATTATTTAATTATAATTAAAACCAAAGAAAGTGACAACATGTCACTCTCTTAAATCTTTTAAGTATAATAATTTTAATTTAGTGATAAACATCATAAAACTTATAACATAAATATTATACAGAAATCTAATAAAATTATCTACATCATTATAATTTATTTATAATTTTTAGGGATTAAATAATTGTCATTAATGGTGATACATTAATGATGCAAAATTATTTATTAAGTGAACAATCTGTAATATAGTTTTTATTGAAATAATAATACCCATTAAAAGGCCCACAAACAAGACCAAAACTTATTTTTAGTGTATATATATACCATAATAATCCAATGACCTAATATATAACCGTTTGGAGTCTAATAAAGGTGATTATGACACTTATATTATTTTATTTTAAATGATGCCAAAGTTGTCACCTTCATAATTTAATAAATATAACAATTTAAATATTGTGATTTTAGGATTCTAAATTAGAGTAAATGTATTATTGTTAAGGGTAATAGATTTATATTCATCATAGGATTTTATTTTTAATTTTTATGAAACGAATATGTATATTAAATAATTATACAAAAATGTTGTAGTAATTATTTTATTAAGAGATAAACCAAATAAATGGTTTTAAAAATTATAAAATAAATATTATATGAACTATTTAATGTGATCCACTGATTTTATATAAACATATGACATTTTATGAATCTATTAAAGCTTTTAGTTCGAATATATCCTCTGTATATATTTTATTTAAATTCATATAAATGAATAGTGTCAAATTTGACACTATTTTTATGTTATAAAAATAACATATTATAAAAAAATTTCAAAATCACAAAAATATATAAAAATTATAAATTTAAATTTATATGGTCTTAAATGTTATAAAGTATCCAATTATGGAAAATTCTCAAAAAATAAGTAATTTGTTGTTATAATTTAAAATTTAGAATGTTATTGCCACAAATAAAATTTAATTGATTAAGAAAGGATAAATCAAGTTGATAATGTTTAAAATAATTTCCTAACATGTCTAAATTTTATTGTTTGATGAGATTACAACCCTATCTCATCTAATATTCAAATTGATTCATTTTTTGAGGTTTTTATGTGGGGTTTGAATTTATATTAAACTAATATTTTTGAGGATTCCAAAGGTGCCCCTCTCCTCCCTTATAAAAGGGAACCTCCTCCCTCTCTTCCTCACACCACATTGAGCCTTCAAGCTCGTCCAAACCCTGACAAATTCTCTTATCCACTTTCCTAGAAACATCCTAGAGGTACTGGTCTTCTTCAAAGACCAATTGTAGTTCCCTAAGAGGAGGTCTCAAAGAGGTGCTTCAAAGAAGAGGTAATGTCCGTTACCGATTCTTTCAACTTTATTTCTTCTTCCACTTATTCTTATTTAGTTGTTTCATTATGAAGTAATAAAATCATTATCATTCATATACGGAAATTTTATTATAATTATGAAACAACCCTATTTTACCATCTATCCATCCTACAGAAAATGAAATCACCGCGCGTGCGTACGTACGGAATACTGTCTCCACGTCGTGGTGTAATCTGTTTTTCCAACACCCCCTTACTTGGATGGGTATAATGGTGTAAAGAATAACTATAAATATTTATTATAACATCATATAGATTCTGATATATTGTATCGTCCTCTCCAATTCAATTCAATAATTATGGGAACGATATCATCGCTCGTGCGTACGTACGGACTACCGTCTCCACGACGTGATGAGATTCATTCTCAATGATTAACCATTCATGAATGATTATAAAGTATATATTATAAGTAATAATTAAATATATGAAATAATTATACTGGATTTATGTATATATATATTTATGTCATCTAATTAATTCCATTCAATTCAATAAGGAAACAAAAACAGCGTTCATGCGTACGTACGGCCTATCGTCTCCATGAACGGTGTATTTCATTCCATTTATTGATATATGTATATTCTGAATACATAGAAATCATGTTTTACATTCTTTAATTAAGTAAATAAGGTTATAAGTAATAATATCAGGAACAACAAGTCCAAACATGTACGATAAATAAAACGATTTTACCCAAAACGCTACTTTAACATGGAACTTAAAAAAGAACGGGTAATATAAAATAATAAGTGAACCATATTTGATATCATAACAATGAATATGATTCTGTAATTAGTCAATGACATTATTTAAATAATTATACATGAGTTTTGGATACGTACGAAGCAAATCAGACCTAAGGTAAGGGATAATTTTGCAAATCTCATTTTTATCTGAGATTACTTATACGTAAGTATTTACTGGGGTTATTGTTGTAATCAATGTAAATGTTTTATAAAATTGTTTTCATGTATTTTTAAAGTCCATTTTACCCATTTTTTACTTTTACTGTAGGGTATGTAAGGAATCTTTATTTTGTTTACGTTACGAGGTACTTTTTTGACTTTTTCGGTAAAAGTATGAGAAGAATGTTTTTTTTAACTTATACGGCATGAAAGGATATTTACGGTTTTATAAAGACTTATTTTCATGAGGCTTCCTCCAAAAGATTTAATGACTATTTTCAAAAAAAATCTCTTTATTTTAAAGTTGCATGGAAAGAAAATGATTTTTAAGAAGAAAGGATATTTTCC
Organism: Viscum album; assembly: GCA_963277665.1. NCBI lineage: Eukaryota > Viridiplantae > Streptophyta > Magnoliopsida > Santalales > Viscaceae > Viscum > Viscum album. The sequence continues at coordinate 915,715,272 of OY728138.1, read as the reverse complement.
TCAAGAATTCATTTCAAGTGTTTTATCAAAACCATTTTCCATATAAGATGAAATTATTTTCATATTGTATGTTTTAAGTATAATGTCTCTATGATTTACATGGATTCACTTTTCTTATTATGAAATGATATCCATTTCTTTTATATGGATTATGTGATGATGGGATGATATTTATGAAAACCATTTTATTCGTTGGGTTATTATGAATGATGTATGTTTATTTTGTGGCACAAGTAAGAATGATTTCATTATGAGATGGGTGGGACATATATATCCCTCCAATGCATTGGGTAAAAATTTATATCTCATGAGATAGACATGGATGGAAACGAAATTTAAACTGGTTCCATAATACAGGACTGGAATGAGGAGTGAACTCGATTCAGAAAGGGACTTTCTCCACTAAGATGGTCTTGGCAGAAATGCCTTGGATAATATGGAAATCATATCATGTGCTTAATGGTTGCCACAATTACATGTTTTATTCTCATGCTATTTTATCATTCTTAATGTTTCTTTATGATCTATACCTTATGTACTTCCATTTATTATGTAATTGCTCAAGCTTTTGATGTTTAAACATTATGTTCATGTTTTTTAGTTCAAATGTATATGGTATGTTTTATTTTATCCATGCTTACCCTTACTGAGCATTTGAGCTCACCCTTTTTATGTTTTCTTTTCCCCAGGATATAAAGAAAGGTTTTAGGTAAGAACAAAAAGGGAAGATCTTTATGGGAGATGTTGAAGATCTTTCACCATGATTAGAAGATTACGTTCCAAGTTTCCAAAGACACTAAACTATTACAGTCCTTGTGTGTCTGTTTTTGTTATGTGTTAAGTATTCTGAAAAAGTAATGTAATGTCCATGTACGTCAAGATATGGGTCTCTACAGTTGGTATCAGAGGAAAGGTTTAGTCAACCTTTGGAAACTAGGATGCGAAAACGTTAGTGAGATCCCTAGAGATATTTCTAAGGTATGTCTAGGGATGTCCCTAAGGATAAGTATACGTATATGATATAGTCCTAGAATTACGGTAACGATCATAGAATTTAACCTAAGATGTTAGATATTGAGGGTAATCCTCCTTTACTATGTTGTTTTCCCTAGCATGATTTTTGCCTCTCACACTATTATTTTTGGGTTTTAGAAAATGGCTGGAAACAGGAAGATTAACGATAATGGAGGATATGACAGAGAATGGAATGATATTCTTCATGAGCAACCAAATGAAACGGGATTTGGAAGTCGAAACCTCGTTATTATGCCTAATCAGCAATCTCATAATATGATCAATAATCTCAACTTTGGTAAGTTTCCCGACTCAACTAATAAGAGAAAGATGGAGTTTCATGATGATCATAGAGGAAAGAAAGTTCAATTTCACTCATGTAAATCATGTGGGAAGAGGCATCAGGGAGAATGTTTCAAAGGAACTGGAAGATTCTTTGGGGGTGGAAAAGAAGGACACAAATCCAGTAAGTGCAAAGGAAGAGGTTAAGTTAACACCATGGACAAGGATAATGGTATTTCTACGACATCAAAAATGACTAGATGTTTTAAATATGGAATGTATGGGCATTATGCAAACCCATTCCCTAAGGGAAAATCTCATGAAGAGAATCATCATGGTCATATAAGTAGTATTTATGTGGATGATTATGATGAGACTACAAATAAAATGTTAGCTGAAAGAAATGATGAAGCTCAGTCAGTGGTTTAAGAAGTTAGTGGAATGATTGTATGTTTATAAAGAATAATGTATGGTACTATGGAATAAATAATCATCTAAGGATTGTTACACTATTGTTTTTCCTAAATTATTTGAAAGTATATGTTGAATGGTACCAGTAACCATGGAAGGTTATTCAGATATTTTTGGAAAGTAGATGATATGCGTATAATGAAGGGATAAGAAGATAATGAGATGTTTTATTATATTCATGAGCTCATGATTGATATAAGGACTAAGTGATATCATGGTTTGAGTATATAGATTTTTGAGGATTTTGGTATGTGGAAAGTGTTAACTTTTAACTGCATTCATGTTTTCACTATGGTTCAATGGGTATTCATTTTTTTCAAGAGAATACTTGATTAAGGCCATCGAATGTTTGGAATGTGACCAAAAATACATATCTTATGATATATGGGGATCAACGATGGTATTAACATGTTTTTTATATGAACTTTTTGGTAATCGTTTTCACTATAATATGAGATTGGACAACAGTATTTTGGATAAGCCTAAAGATTGGAATATATTATGTTGGGAATAAGTTATTATTGTTTAAGGATAGAACTTTTTTCGATATTATTGATGGGATGTTATAGTAATGTAGTTTTAGAAAAAGGATAACCAGCAGGACGGGCGACAACCCATCGCGTCAGAAAAGGCTGTGGGAATCGAAACCACAACCGAAGTGCAATTGGCATTTATTGCCTACTACTGGCCTACAGGAAGTCCCTGGTTAGTAGAAACTAGTTTTATTTTATTAAGCGGTATGATATATGAAGTATAAGTTCATTTTTGGAATCGTATATGATTAAACTCACCATAGATGGACTTATGTCTATTTGATAACTTTTTCTAACCTTTTGTTTGAAACAGATGGAATGACCCATCATTCTATCACATGAACTTTTAACACTTCATGAATAACAAATTCAACTTCATTTCTTTAAGAGATGAAGTGGAAATTGTTCAAAGCACGAACAATAGTTAGATTGTACCAAAATCAAGAAAGTATTTCTTCTAATTCCAATTTCTTCAACTTTAGGGAAATCATCTTGAAACCCAAAAATGTTGTCCTAGTGCCCTTATATCCGATGAATCAGATGGTACCTTAAATCATCACAAATTTATGGCTTTGTGATTGATGGATTTTTCATAGCCATGTTCTCTACCACTCTCCATCAGAACTTGATGGTTAGATTTTTCTTCCATATCCATATTTTCACCTATGTTCTCCTATATGGAAACCCAGTGATGAGTTACTTTGGGTAATCATTATTTTTCTTACTTTAGTTTTTAAAATTAAGTTTTAGTATTCCTTTTTACGATGTGGGTTTCTATGAATAGTAAACGATTTATAACCCCGACGAATTTTGAGGGAGAAATTCATTTTAAGGGGGGTAGAATGTAAGAACCCGATATTTTATAAGATATATTTGTTTTAATTTCTTTCATATCTTCTGTTGTACGCTACACCAAGATTATCTTGCACTATACGCAACACCGTATTAGCTTGTAGTATACACAACACTATTCTTGGATCGTGTTACACACAATTTCATGTTTTTTTACAGTAGTTATTCTATGAAACATTGAGTATATATATATTCAATGTATTTTGTTATACGCAACAAAAAATGAGTCGCTCACTACACGCAACCCTGACTTGGCTTGCATTACACGCAATCGCAACATTCCTTGATAGCGTGTGTTGTACGCAATACCGGGTTTTACTAAACAACGATATATTATTATTATAAACTATCCTTTATCAATATTATTATCTAAATTTTGAATTTTATATCATTATTATTCATCTTACACATTTTCTAGAACATGGTCTAAGAACAAAATAAATTTTTCAGGTAAAATAAGTATTTTTCAAAAAATGCAGTTTTGCCGCCTTTTGATGGAACACCCACTTTAAATCTAGTTTTTGAAATGTTTAAAAGTTAAATTTTAAGAAATAAAATTATTCATTTTAATCAGGATATAAAATTTTACTGTGGATAAATTTTTCATATTATTCTGATAACTTTCATATTTTAATGAATAGTAAAAACACGCTATATTTTAATTAAAAACAACTTTTTCATCGTAATAACTTATGTGGTTAAATTATAATATTGAATGGTTTTAAAGTATAAATAGAATATATTTTTACCATTTAATATAATTTATGTCATTAGCATTTATTTTACATTGAATTCATAGGTTAAATCAATTCAATCTTTTGCAATGTTTTAAACAAAAACCCATTTTAATTCGACAACGGGATTAATTTTAATTTAATTTCTGCAACTTCTGTGTATTGAATTTGAAAAAATGTATTCCATATTTGGAATTAGTGGGTCCAAATTATGTTAATAGGCTGCTTTTTATTTTTGGGAATTATGAATAGTAACTACGGTAAATTTTATTTACCATAGTTAAAGATAAATCGGGTAATTAAGGGTAAATATAATATTAAAAAATTACCCTAACACATTCCAAAATTCTATTGTATGGATAAAAGTAGACTCATATCACCTAAGGGTAAGATTAGATTCATTTTATTGACTTTTTACCTTGAAAATAATTTAATTATTATTAAAACCAAAGAAAGTGACAACATGTCACTCTCTTACATATTATAAGTATAATAATTTTAATTTAGTGATAAACATCATAAAACTTCGAAAATAAAAAGTCTCCAGAATTATAATAAAATTATCTACATCATGATAATTTATTTATAATTTTTAGGGATTAAATAATTGTCATTAATGGTGATACATTAATGATGAAAAATTATTTATTAAGGGAAAAATCGGTAATATAGTTTTTATTGAAATAATATTAAATATTAAAAAGCCCAAAAACCTGACCAAAACTTATTGGAAGTGTATATATATACCATAATAATCCCATTACCTAATATATAACCGTTTGGAGTCTTATAAAAGTGATTATTACACTTATATTATTTTATTTTAAATGATGCCAAAGTTGTCACCTTCATAATTTAATATATATAACAATTTAAATATTGTGATTTTAAGATGATGAATTCTAGTAAAAGAATTATTGTTAAAGGTAATAGATTTATATTAATAATAGGATTTTATTTTTAATTTTTATGCAACAAATAAGTATATTAAATAATTATACAAAAATGTTGTAGTAATTATTTTATTAAGAGATAAACCAAATAAATGGTTTTAAAAATAATAAAATAAATATTATATGAACTATTTAATGTGATCCACTAATTTTATAGATACATATGACATTTTATGAATCTATTAAAACTTTTATTTCGAACATATCTTCTGTATATATTTTATTTAAATTCATATAAATGAATAGTGTCAAAATTGACACTATTTTTATTTTATAAAAATAACATATTATAAAATTGTTTAAAAATCACGAAAAATTTATATAAATTATAAATTTATATGGTATTAAATGTTATAAAGTATCCAATTATGTGCAATTTACAACCAATAAGTAATTTTTTGTTATAATTTAAAATTTAAAATGTTATAACCACAAATAAAATAAAATTTATTAAGTAAGGATAAATCAAGTTGATAATGTTTAAAATAATTTCCTAACATTTATAAATTTTATTGGTTTATTAGCTTAAAACCCTATCTCATATAATATTCTAACTGATTCATTTTTGGAGGTTTTTATGTGGGGTTTGAATTTATATTAAACTAATATTTTTTAGGATTTCAAAGGTGCCCCTCTCCTCCCTTATAAAAGGGCACCTCCTCCCTCTCTTCCTCACACCAATTTGAGCCTTCATTCTCGGCCAACCCCTGAAAAATTCTCTTCTCCACTTCCCTAGAAACATCCTAGAGGTCCTGGTATTCTTCAAATACCAATTTTAGGGCCATAAGAGGAGGTCTCAAAAAGGCGCTTTAAAGAAGAAGTAATGTTCGTTACCGATTCTTTCAACTTTATTTCTTCTTCCACTTATTCTTCTTTAGTTGTTTCATTATGAAGTAATAAAATAAGTATCACTCATATACTAATATGTTATTATAAGTATGAAACAACCCTATTTCCCCATCTATCCATCCTACGGAAAATGAAATCATCGCGCGTGCGTACGTATGGAATACCATCTCCACGCTGTGGTGTAATCTGTTTTTCCAACACCACTTTACTTGGATGGGTATAATGGTGTAAATAATAACTATAAATAGTTATTATAACATCATACTGATTATTATATATTGTATCATCCTCTCCAATTCAATTCAATAATTATGGGAATGATATCATCGCTCGTGCGTACGTACGGACTACCGTCTCCACGACGCGATGAGATTCATTCTCAATGATTAACCATTATTGAATGATTATAAAGTATATATAATAAGTAATCATGAAATATATGAAATAATGATACTGGATTTATGTATATATATATATGTATGTATTTCATCCAATTAATTCCATTCAATTCAATAAGTAAACAAAAACAGCGTTCATGCGTACGTACGGCCTACCGTCTCCATGAACGGTGTATTTCATTCCATTATCGATATATGTATATGATGAATATATATAAATTATTTTTTACATTATGGAATTAAGTAAATCAGGTTATAATTAATAATATCATGAACAAAAAGTCCAAACATGTACAATAAATAAAACGATTTTACCCAAAATGCTACTTTAACATGGAACTTACAAAAGAACGGGTAATATAAAGTAATAAGTGAACCATATATGATATCATAACAATGAATATGATTATGTAATAAGTAAATGACATTATTTAAATCATTATACAGGAAGTTTGGATACGTACGAAGCATATCAGACCTAAGGTAAGGGATAATTTTTCAAATCTCATTTTTATCCGAGATTGCTTATACATAAGTATTTACTGGGGTTATTGTTATCATCCATGTAAATGTTTTATAAAAGTGTTTTCATGTATGTTTAAAGTCCTATTTACTCATTTTTTACTTTTACTACATTTTATGTAAGGAATATTTCTTTTATTTACGTTACGAGGTACTTTTTTGACTTTTCCGGCAAAAGTATGAGAAGAATATTTTTTTAACTTATACAGCATGAAAGGATTTTTACGGTTTTATAAAGCCTTATTTTAATGAAGCTTCCTACAAAAGATTTCATGACTATTTTCAACAAAATATCTTTCTTTTAAAATTTCATGGCAAGAAAATGATTTTCAAGAAGAAAGGATATGTTCCTCAAGAATTCATTTCAAGTGTTTTATCAAAACCATTTTCCATCTAAGATGAAATTATTTCCATATGTGTATGTTTCAAGTATAATGTCTCTATGATTTACATGGATTCACTTTTCTTATTATAAAATGATATCCATTTCTTTTATATGTATTATGTGATGATGGGATGATATTTATGAAACCCATTTTATTCGTTGGGTTATTATGAATGATGTATGTTTATTTTGTGGCACAAGTAAGAATGATTTCATTATGAGATGGGTGGACCTATATCTCCCTCCAATGCATTTGGTAAAGATTTATATCTCATGAGATGAAACATGGCTGGAATGGAAAGTTAAACCAGTTCCGTAATACAAGACTAAAACATGGAGTGAACTCGATTCAGAAAGGGACTTTGTCCACTAAGATGGTCTTGGCAGAAATGCTCTGGCTAATATGGAAATAATATCATGTGCATAATGGTTTCCACAATTACATGTTTTATTCCCATGATATTTTATCATTCTTAATGTTTCTTTATGATCTATGCCTTACGTACTTCCATGTTTTATGTCATTGCTCAAGCTTTTGATGTTTAAACATTATGTTCATGTTTTTAGGTTCAAATGTATATGGTATGTTTTATTTTATCCATGCTTACCCTTACTGAGCATTTGAGCTCACCCTTTTTATGTTTTCTTTTCCCTAGGATATAAAGAAATGTTTTAGGTAATAAAAAAAGGGAAGATCTTTATAGAAGATATTGAAGATCTTTCACCGCGATTAGAAGATTACGTTCCAAGTTTCCAAAGACACAAAACTATTACGGTCCTTGTGTGTCTATTTTTGTTATGTATTAAGTATTCCGCAAAAGTAATGTAATGTCCATGTACGTCAAGCTACGGGTCTCTACACATGTAATAGGTACGGATGTGTACCTCATCGCCTCTACCCCTAACTAATCTATATGATAGCACCACGGCACCACCCTTGGCAGTCGATCCCCTAGCCCCTTCTTCCATCATTGACATCGATAAGGTGAGATAGATTTATGTACCCACTATTAGGGGGGATTTATGATGTGGATATCAATGAGTTTAAGTTTACTACCTAGTTCTATCCCAGTACCCTCTTATTTTTTGTACTCTAATTGGGTGTCCATCACTTTTTGTGTTACTTGTATACCTTTTAATCTAATGTATCATTGATTATATATATACATGGGGTATAGATTTTTTATTTACTTCTTGATATATCACATTACATTTTATTATTGTATCATGATATCTATTTCAATCTCTTCTTCCTCCCTGATGGTTGTTTACATGCATGTCCTGCCACCATCTACCCTCCTACTTTGAATGTCTCAGCATCTAGATGACATCGAGCACCAGCTTGAGGATCTCTCACTTGATATATCTACACATAAGGGGTACCCACCAAGATGGTAATAGAATATAAATTTTTTCCTGAGATTCATGCTTAGTATGATCCTAAGGTGGTAAATCCCACCTAATATCTCTTGGTGATTGATGACACAACCAGCAATTCCTGTTGGAGGAAGAGGACTTCTGAGAAGATGGATGACCCTAACTGAATCACTTGTCCATCTGTAAAGTTGATGAATTTATTTTTATAAACTTATATGAGGAACCCCTTATTTTTATTTTATTTATTTTCAGTTGTGTTCTTAGGATCATTTATTTTACTTTTACTACAATTCTTATTTGTAGGTTTCCCTGTACTTCACTATACTCACCTTTATACATTTATATGATCTCATTTTCATTACTATTAAATGTGTGAACCTTTTATTTTATTCTTTATTATTTTTTAATCCCTATGGAATAATGTGTTATCCATTGAAGGTATTTTATTTTTAAAAAAATTTGAATTTCAAAAAAAAAATCCACTCAAAATCAAAGAAATTTTCCCATGGAATGACATTCACTACATGGGGCTCTTGATTCCCTCATTTCATTTCATAATTATAATTTCATTTTTTCTCTTAGATATGTTTTATTCCTCCAATTATTATTTCTAAAATAGTTTATACACTATCTCATTTTAAATTTTAGGGAGTCTTTCTTGATCTGTATTATTGGTACACTAGGATTATTGCTAGTTTTCACCAATATAGGAGACATTTTTCCTTATAATAATGCTTTAAACCTGAAATATGATTTATCCCATTTAAATAAAAAAGATAATATTTGGTTAGAGAATGTAGAAATCCATGTTGTATTTATATTTAAAAAAATCATTAATATTGAAGTTTAGTAATTTAATTTAAATTCGAGATTCTCGTAATTCCATTTGATTTACTTATTACTAGATTTTATACCCTAAAGGATTAGAAGTTATTTTTTTATACTCTCATTCCCAAGAATACTATATAATTGCACTTTTAAATTATTTTATGAGCTTATTTCCTAGTAGATACTTGGATCATGTAAACCAATCAGCACATATATTAAGATATTATTAGCACAGATTAAACAAATACTATTTTAAAATGATTGAGTAAATTTATGTGAGACACTTTTTTCTAATACCCCCTATACATATTTCCTTATTTATACCAGAGTAGTCATGAATATCATTATTAGGATAGATTGTTTTCAATCCAATTACCTCATCCTAAAATTCTCTTGGTACGATGCATGATTGTCCTTTGAAAGAGTGTGGTGGAATTTTCACTACTAATAGACATAAGATGTTGTTATTGAAAAGGTGTATGGTAGCACATTCACATGACTGATATGATGTGGTCAATGATTAACTTTAGTATTTTATATTCCTATGTTATTCCTTTCAAAAAAACATATAGAAAAAAAAAGGAAAAAGATATTGGGTTGTGTATTGGGATGATCAAAATCACCATTACCATACAAATGAATCCTATGATGACTCATATGTGTTTAGGAGAAGTATGTGAGACTTTTCCATATATTATTTTTGAAAAAAAAAATTAATTGGGTATATTCTTGATACCTACTGAAATACTCATGGATCCACTTTGAGTTTTTAGAGAATGGACACATCTTTTTCCTTGAATGAGTCACTTAATTACATTGTTCAACATTTTCTTTCATTATACTATATAGTTTATCATCCTTTTGAGATTGTTTTTTATCACATCCCTACCTTCCATTGGCCTAAAATTCATTTGAAATCTATTGCTGAAGCCCCCCTGATTCATATTGTTTTTTTCTTTATAATGTGCATATGTTAGGACAAATGATATCATATGGTTAAAAACATGTATTTTGGGTTTGATCATAATGCCAATTACATTTTACCATGAGTGATGAGAAAAAAATTATTGTGAGCTAAATTTATAAAAGGGTATATTATTTAAAAATAATTTATGAAATTTTTGATAAAGGAACAAAAAATTAGGAAATAATAACTCAAGTATGAGGCATGACTATGTTTATCTATAGGACTGATTCCGAACAACTGAATTATTCTGATTACACTTAGTTTTATTTTCCTAATCATGATTCATGTTTCTTTTTTTTAAAAATTATATCTTTTGTAATCCCTATTGATATTTCTTTTTCTTAAGGACAACTAATTTTTCATGTATGGGTGAATTTAACAAGAGGTATTTATAAATATATATATATATATATATATGATATGTTTAAATAAACATTATTCATGTTTATTTGATAATACACTAGTTTTTTGTTTGTTTTTGCAATAATTATGAATTCATAAATTAGAGGAAATCTGGAAAAGTGGAAAAATAATAATCTTTACAAATCATGTACATTATACACAACTTATAGTCCACATTAACTGCATTCCTACAGGCCATAGACCAACCTATTAGGACAATACATAAAGTGAAGACAATACACTATGTTTACATTTATTATATATAGTGAAAATTTAAAAACCCAATTCCCAATAAAATTGAATCTCATACATGGAATAAAAATATTGAATGTTGTGATAAGTTCTAATATACAATCTATTCAAAGATATTATCTAATGATCTTGTGTGATTCGTGATTTTTAAAGGAAAATGTGGATATCAATTACACAACATGAAACCTGATTACATGTTAGGAAGATATAGATACAAATCCACTTAAACCCAATACATTATGTGAATGACTTACACATCATGTTACTTTCATCCTATTTCTATTTTTAAAACTCCTCTTCATAAAAAAATAAAATCCTAATTTCATTTTATCTTATTTTGTTCTCCCATTTTTCAACTATTTTCATTCCAAACCCATTTAAATTCACTCCATTTCTTGTTTTATCAAATCCTATTGTGTATCTTATCATTATATATCTTTTTTTCATCCATTGTGGATATGTTTCTATTTTATATGCTCTTTTCAACATCACTCTTACTTTTTCATCAACACCCACACCATTATTCCTTTTTTCTTCATGTCCGATGATTTTTTCACTGGATTTTCATTTCTTTCAATTTTGTATCTTTAATATCTTAAATTTTTTCATCATGTAATTATTATTTCTTAATTATTTTAGGATTATTCATATCATGATTATCATTTCCCTAATTTTTATCTACCCTTAGAAGTGTTTATAATCTCCCTAGGGTTCGGGGTTGATAGTAGTGGTGTTTCTGAATCTAATGAATCTATAGATTAAACCTTTTTAACCCTATGTTTAATCATTTGGATAATAATAATTCGTTATAAAATTATTTTTCACAACCTTGACCATGGAAAGTGTATTTTAATTAACTTAACCTAACTATAGTTGAGTATGAAAATGACCATTAGCCTATGACACTTTCTACATTGGGGATAAGCATAATTCCCCTAGGTTTTTATCTATAACCTGATAATGGTATAGTTTCCACATATGTAAGTCCAATTAGATTAACCAAAACCAATTGGTAAACCTTGAACTACTTCACAGTATAAGCCATAGAACTATCCCAAGGTAAATCTTGAATTATATTCTATAAAGAACACTGAAATTTCCCAATATACCTTCCTTTTTTCTATCATAATTCCAAACAACCATGGTTTAGTTAAAACAAAACCTGAATAGTGAGTGTGAGGAATCCTTTCCAAGGGTTTTGTTTGAATGGTTTCTTGACTATAAATGATATCTATGGGTTTGACCAGACACATCTACTTTACTATTCCCCAGTATTATGTGTAGTTTGGGACTATAAATTTCTAGTCTTATCAATGTGAATTCAATGATGAATGTGGGAGAATCATTATACCCTGCATTTACCCAATGGGTGTTTGTATACCTTTTTTACTAGATACAAGAAAAGGTATGGAACAAAATATTGGTGGTTATAATTCTTATTAATAGATCATGGGATGTTTGTGGTGGCAAGGTGGGAGTGATCCCTCATATCCTACAAATATGAGTGATAGATTTTGATGAACTTTTGGATTTTGGTTCTTATTTTTTACTTTTATATAGCCACTTCAACTTCCTATTCCATTACATTTATTTATATATAATTGGACATTGTTTTTTATTATTTCATGAAATATGACTTATGTTTTGATGTGTGGTTGTTATTATTTATTGGGATTTTATTTTTATTATGGAATGTTGATAAGTTATTGTTTTTATTCTTCTAATTTCACTTCATGTCTCTCCAAAGTATGTTGAGGTCATGTAGAGTTATCAATTATATCCTTCTTGATGATTTATTGGAAAAAATATTCTACATATAGGTATCTTGATTTATAAGAACTAATTTCTAGATATGGTGATCAGGAACATAATTTTTTTTTCTACAGACTAGCTCTAGTGGTCAGTTCAGGGGTATCTCAGGTTCATTAGTGATAGTAGTTATTCATCATACTTCATTATATCCTTCATATCATAAGCTATAAGATATTTCAAAAACCATATCCAACTTCCTAATATGGGGTGTGGTGTCCTATGATATAATCATCAACACTTTATAATTCATTCTTTCTGATATACCATATATCATATTCAATATGTTACACATTATTTAATGGATTGAATAAGATTAAAATTGGTACCATCATAGTTTAGATCTCCCCATGTCATACATTATAATATTTAAGAAACTAAAGGGTTCACATTCTATCACAAATTATTAAATTAAATATTATATAAGGTCATACTTTCATAATTTATCATATCCCATATCATAAGTCTTAAAACAATTAAAAATATATATATTATTTATTGATTACAAATTTCATACCCATTTTAAAAAATAAAAATATATATAGTAACTTATATTATCAATTATTCGTTATATTAAATATGATTTCAATAATCATTTGAATCATGGCTGAAAATTAATTTTTTATTTCCAAACACTTATAGGAAAAGTGAGAAACCATGGGTCACAAATAGTACAAGAACACAACCGAAAAAATCAAACATCAAAGAGAACGAAAACAAACAACAATAATATACCAGCACAACCACAAATAATCATAATAATCATACTTTTCACCACACCCAACACAAGATTCCTCCTCCGTAGTGGCCGATTCTCATTCAGATGCTCGCTTATATTGCCTCCAGAGATTATTTCCTTGGTCCCATCTTCTCATTTGATCCAGAGAGTGCTTCCCCTGACATGATTTCATGGATATGCTGTCTTTTTTGAAAGCATCGTTCACCCCGTGATCTCACTTAGATGAAGATCTGGTATTCTCTAGATGCAGCAGATAATAATAATCCTTACTCATTCTCCTTCTTTAGTTAGCCTACAACGTTCCAACATCCTCATTCATCCTCTTTTCCCCACCTTGAACAATATCACTAAAGGACTGGGTGCCCAAGTCACTTAGGTTTTCTCATTTGAATCATGGAAATATTTGATACCAATAAGGTGTTTTCATTAATTGAATAATAATTATTCAAGCAAAGAGAGACAATTAGGAACCCATAAATCAGTATCACCATGTTATAAAATATAAACCATGTGTTTTATAAAATGTAGAACATGTGTACCTTACACTGATGTTGGTTGAATCACTAGTCATGAAACATGTGTTTGATAATGAATTATGAGAAAAAAAGGGAACCTTCTTCCATAATGTATTTATTGGATCTGGTTCCATAGAACTGACTAAATTTGAACATTCAATTACAGAAGATATTAATTCTTATCACATAGAGATTATTATTCTATATGACTTTAACATGATTATTTTACTACAATATTTTCCATGTCAAAGGGTTATATAAGCTACAAAAAATAAAAAAAAAACATAGATATTCTATGAAAATATTCTTAATGAATATTTCATTTGGTCAAGATACATCAATCAGATCGGATATAGAAAATGAATGAGTATCATGTTTTTTATGCTCAAAATCATTGATACTTCTGCAAATGAAGCTCACCCTTGGTGATATTTATGATTTATGATTATAAGGGAATTCTCAAAATTAATAATTACACATGTTTATGTGTAATTTAGTATTAATATATTTGAACATATATAATATTCCTTTAACCTAAGATAATTATTAATGTATATCATTTATTGAATATATTTTTTGTATGGATGAAAACTGTGATGATATATTCTCATGGTGAGGTATCCTGAATTGGGTGTTTCATAAGTTATATTACATTAATCTAATATTAAAGAAAGGATTTTTTCCTTTCATGTTAATAGAAGAATATATCTTTATCCCTTTAAATAAAATATATGTTTAAAATAAAAATACTTGGTCGTGGTATTTTATAGAAAATTTCATTTTAAAAATATTTTTAAATATTGATCATTCATATATAGTGACAAAAAATATTGTATCATCTTTTATGGGATGTCTGTTGACAAAGGGTTTATATTAAAAATTATCATTTATAGGAAGGTTGTTGTAGAGGCTACACCAGCTTCTTTCTCTATTGATTCCAAGATGTGTTTCTAGATACCAATATTACACCATAATTTTTTTTCTAATGATAATGTTTCCTAGAGTTTCACATACAAATTGTATCCATAAAAACATAATTATATTGAAATTAAGTTTATAGTTCCCCTGGATGGATTGACCACTGAAATGAGAGTGAATCGATGTTCTTCTTCTATGAATTATTATCATTTTATATTCAAACTATTAAACATGATAAATTTCATCATCCACTAAATAATACTTCCCAAATCCTCACATAAGTTTCATTAATAATATATAATAAATATTCATAGAGTATTTTCAAGTTTTAGTATAAAATTTCACACCTTGTTGTGATCCGTTATTCTGCCTTGTTAAATATTCTTCACTATCAAAAAAGTTACATCCACCACTTACTATCCCATCCCAATCCAAAAATACTCCAACTATGTTCATCCAATTCCAAAACCAAGTGAAAGATAGACTCCACTTCCAACACCAATTAGAATATACAATTATCTTCTTCAATAATGTTCCAGTACAAATATATTTTCATCCACTCCTTGGTCAAATCTGAACCACATAAAAATATAATCATCCTCTAAAAATGGATGAATCAATAATATTTCATGTGTTCCTTTTCTAGATATTCATAATTGGATTTCAAATTTTATTATATTGATACATCAAATCTGGTTCAATAGGTGTTTTCCCAAACTTCATTGATACTAGATGTATCGGTGCCTCTCCGAATTCTATAGCACAATGGATGAAAGGTCTCTCAATTCTCAACAACATTATTTGATACCTACGAAAAATATTTATATTTAAAAAAATACTATGAATATTATTATTAAAATATAACATTCAATATATCTATATTTTTATTATAGAAACCTATATCATTAGCAGTAGAATCATAACATTGAAATCCTTTAACTGATTCTTGATAAATCTCTCACTTAAACTCATTTGAATTCTCATTTAAATCATTATTTAAATCTAATGAAATATAAAACATTATCACATCATTCACATTGTATTTAAATATCCATGATCACTAAAATTCCTCAAATCTATCATCATTAAAAAGCTCTTTAATTTCCATGTATTCATGCAATCAGCTACATACCACAATCGGAAACATGAACTATATTCAGAACTAAAAAATATATGTTATTTATTCCCAAAGTACCTCTGTATAAATTAGAAGAATGGTTCTCATTATTTATCCATACCCTTATATAGTTTTGAAATATTATTTATACCTTCATACAAGATTCTTGTACCCTTACATATCATTTTGGTTACCCTTATGCAGGTAATGAATATCTCGTCATACCTTTTTGTAACCCTCAATTACCTTTACATTTCACCCAGTTAACCTTATGTAGGAAGTATAGGTTACCAATTACACTTATGTAGAACATTAATTACCATTTTGAAATATAATTACACATATTCATGTCACATTTTTTATTATACCAAGTACCCTTACAAAACATGTTTACTTTTATTTGAGCCTAGTATCCTTATGCATCTTTTTTATTTTCTCGCTACCTTTATAAAGCCTCAATGTATCTTTATATTGAATAAATGCACCCTTAAACATCTCAAAAAATTATTTTTAACCTTATATAGGTAGTGAATTAAAATAAGGTA
Organism: Viscum album; assembly: GCA_963277665.1. Taxonomy (NCBI): domain Eukaryota; kingdom Viridiplantae; phylum Streptophyta; class Magnoliopsida; order Santalales; family Viscaceae; genus Viscum; species Viscum album. Next base: position 915,698,810 of record OY728138.1, on the reverse strand, counting down.
GTTGAAGGTGCCATGACAAAGCTACTTGTTTATTCTATATTTCACTCTATTCAAATCAAAACCTTATCAAAATCACTCCAAGAATTCTTTAAAACATTCCTTCATGAAGATGAATATTTTTATAGTCTTAGGCGTTATTAAATTTTTTATAAAATTTTCCTTAAACTATAAACACTTTACATTAATTTCCCTTGAATATAATCAAAATAATAATCAAATCTATAAAAATAATTGTTCATTCATAATATCCAATTCCATTAAATAAATCCATAATAATTTTCCATCAATCAACCATTTAAATATGGAGTTACTAGAAAAACTCAACACATAGTCTAAAAAATATCCCCTTTGTATATATTTTTAATACCAATTCATAAAATAAAATAAAATATGTGGTAAAAATTTATTTTCTACCCCTTATTGACAGTCAAATTAAAAGGATAAGTGGGGATATTCATATCTCAAAAAAAATTGCAAAAACATTTCTCCTCCCTTATATGATTATTTATTAAACACTTATAAGAGAGGAATGATATCAAATGGTTCAACCAAAAAGACACCTTAGTTAATCAACTCTAATACAAAATGGCATAAATTTGTGTGGAAAACAATTGATATATAACTAAGGTTTTATATTTTTCACATAAATTATCATCTATGTGGAATCATGCCCAGAATTTCATATTTAAAAAATATGGTATTTATAAAAATAGTTTCTTTTAAAAGAAACATGTAACCTACACAGATCTCAATAAACCATCAAAATATTTAATGTAAAATTAATACAATTACCCATTCTTTCTCATGTTTTGATAACTAACAGTCTACCTTAACAAGTTCATTTAATACAAAAATAATAATGGGATCTATGTTTGATTCACATACCTCAGCCTTCTTGTTTTAAATATATCTAGAATATCTAAATTCACTAAAAAATTAATGATTTATTCTTATAAAATATTCTCCCCTCATGTTATGAACTCCTCTTATTCTATTTTCAAGAAAATCAATACAATCCAAGAGAAATAGTCTACTCATGTTGTCTAATAGTGAAATCCTCATAATTATCCTTAAATTCCCAAAATGTTAAATCAAAATATATAAAATAATATGGAATAAGGAGTGACTTATAGTTTTAATTGAAATGAAATTCAGACTGCAATATTCCTCTCAATCTAGTTCATTTCTTCCTCTAATATCTTCATGGGAAGATTTTTTTGGACACCTTTTTATATTTTGAGTCTCATATATTTGATTGAATTTTTTCTTCCATTGAACTTAAACCTTTTATAGAATATCTTTTTCCAACTCATTCGTATGAATTTTCATGTTTCCATTTTTAAATAAATTCTCAAAAAAATTATCACACCTTCTGAAGCAACATATTTTCCTTAATATTCAGTAATTATTTCAACTTATTCTAATTCTTTATCCACATTCAATTGTTTTTACTAAATAACTAGGCCCTCTTTCATGACATTATTAGTCATATTAGAATCTTTAAATTAATTAGGATTGGTTTTATTTTGAATCCTCTTACCTTTCTCAAAATAATTAACTAATCCTTCTAACATTCTAATGTAGACCTCTAATATGTGACCTTATAAACTGCATATTCTACAAGCTTCTACTAGAATATGAGTTTTGCTTCATGTAGATAGTTTTGGTATAGATATTATAACAAGTTGTTTTCTCTAAGATTTTGTCCCTAGATTCTCATTGAAACTCCCCCCCCCCCCTTGTTTTTCCTCCTTTATAATTAAGAAATTTATAACCATAAATAATAGGCTTTGTGTCCATTTGTATCAAAACACCAAAAGAATCCTTGAGGATTTGTACATCCAGATTGGTAACAAATCTATCCTGGTTTTTTTATTATGTTTCTTTTTCAAACCAAACTTCACTTTTCTTGGGGGATTGTGTCCTCCTAGACATATTATTCTCAACCTTTTATTATGAATATTTCATCTTGTTTTTATTATCCCAGATATCCAATTTTGTTTAATTATGTACTATGAAATGAAATAAGCCTATTTTGAAACTAATTATCACATATTTACATCAATCATGTTAAATTTTCTTTTAATTGGTCTGAGAAGATTCCCATCTTACCTTATCTACCTTAGTGAAGTATTCTCTTTATTTTTTAACTCATTTTGTATTATGAGACATATGAATATTGTCAGAACTAGATCTTCTTCCTTGGCATCAAGTTCCTTACTTAGAGTTGTTCTTATCTTTACATGTCTAACTTCTCTAAATTATGATCCTTTATCTCATCAATGTATGTCAATTCCTTCTTGGAAAACTATTCCATCTAAGTAACCTCATTTTTTCTCCTTAAAAAACTTCTTATTTTATTTCCTAAGTTGTGAAATCTATTAAAGGAAAGACTGCAATTTTACTTTTAGTTCCCATTCATGTTCAATCATTTCTTATTCACCATCACTACTACCTGATGTATCATATTCTTTATTAGCATGAGAAAAGATTCAAACATTTTAATCTAAATAAATACATTATTATGAACCTTTATAATGATTTATTATTAAATTTATCTTCCTTTTTAAAAATTGTTTCTTATTTTTCTTATTCTTTTTTTTTATGATGTCTATCATTATCTGATTCTAATTCTGGTTCTAATTATTCAACCTTTTCATGGGGAAATATTTTTCCAAGTGACCAGAGTCCCCATAGTTGAAACATTTTAGTGGTTTCCTACTCCTACCCTTCCACATTCGATTTTTTAATCCTTTTTATATAAGAGAAACAATTTTATTGAATTCATTATTATCCTCATCACTATTTGAATCACATAATTTAGTAGCCTCTTATTCTTTATCTTTCTTTTTTCTAAATACTTCAAAGTCCATTTCAAACTTTTCTTTCTTATTGAAAGCTAGAATTTTCCTTATATCATAATCTATGATAATTTTATGTATTTCATCAAGAGTAAAATCATCACTTTCTTCCAAGGTTAAAATTTTTGATTCAAAACAATCTCGAAATATCTCCTCAAGTTTTTGAAAAAGATAAATTCATCTTCCTTATCACCAAATACTTAAATGTTGTTAACTATCTAATTTAATATAATGAAATAGTAATCAATATTGTTTTCATTATCCATTTTTTTATCCTCAAACTAACTCCTCATACATGTAGTTTGGATTCATTGAATTATGTATTACCTTCTTAACTACTTCATAGTCTTTCCTAAATCTCCTTAGTAAACTAGAGACCTATGATCTTTCTATTTACCTTTTTGGAAAGATAAATAAAGATATAATATTGATCATTTCCCTCTAACTTCATTTTCCTCTTATCATCTTGTGTTATAGTAATATTGTTAGTAGTGTGTGTAAAATCGACTATTGTATAATTTCTCACTTCTAGGCTAACTAATAAGAGATTGGTAAGATCATATTCCTCCATCTATGATAATTAATTCCATAAATAATGGGACTATGTCAAATATTGAAAGAATTATGATTCTATATTTTTCATAATGATTATTGGATTTTTAGAAGGAACCTTCCCTTTGATACCACTTGCACTGTCCCATGCCAGAATGACCACTGAGGGGGGTGAATTAGTGGTACTCTTTTATGAATTCTTCCCCTTTTAAACTAAATTTCTTAAAATGGTTAAATTTATTGAACTACTTAAGAGTATTTCTCAAAAACTCACCTCCTATTTTTTAATAATCTATAATAAATCATTAATGTTTATTTACAAGTTTCAGTATAAAATCATACTCCTTGTCTCACTTGGTTATGACCCCCAGTTACATATTATTCACTATCAAATAAGTATCTTCAATAATAGAAAATCATATCCATATCAACATAGAGTCATACTATGTTACTCCTCTTCTATAACTAACTAGAATATTTTCCCCACATCCATAAAAAATTTGAATGTTAAATTATCTTATTCAAGAAAGATATAACTCACAAAAATATTCTCTATATCCTTGGTTTCATTAGAACCACTTGGAAATAGAATCTTCCTCCATGAAAATATGGGTTAAAATATTTGACCATATGCCTCTTAAAAATATTTGGAACTTCCATGCATCTCCACTTGTATTAATACTCTTTCATTATCATATGTGATCAATATTAACTTTATCATCCTTGATACTAGGTGTATATGCCTCTCTCATAATTATCTTGCATAATGAATGGAATTCCTATCAATTTTAAACAACATTATTTGACACATGTTTCAAATATTTATATTTAAATAATTATCCAAAATAATATTCATCATATTTCACATTCAATATCTCCATAATTGAATTTTGGAATCCTATGATCTTCAATAGTAGGATTATCACATTAAATTGGTCCACTAATTCTTGATTTATATCTTATTTAAACTCATCTTAATTTTCATTTAAATATTCATTTAAATCAAAAAAAATATATATTCATACTATAACACCCCAAGCTTCTATGGTACGCTTCTCTTTGAATAATGCGATAGCGTGTGTTGTACGCAACATCGAGTTCTAACACACCACAACCAATCAAACTAGCCGTTATGAATAGTAAAACCTACTTTTTGAAATTTTATAAATTTTATCTCTCAAAATGGACTTCATTTTTGGATTCGTAATATCGAATTTATCCTAGGGTGAAATTTTGGAACTTTTCGGATAACATTTATATTTTGATGAATAGTGAAAATTACTAAATTATAATTAAAAACAACTTTTTCAATTGAAATAATTTATATTGATAAATTATGAATTTGAGTGGTTTTAAAGTATATTTATAATATATTTTTACCATTTAATACAATTTTGGTCATTGTACATAATTTTACAATTAAACCGAACATAAACAAGTGTCAATCTTTTTATAGTTATTATCTCTTAAAAACACGCTTTTTGTTTTAACAATAGGAATTAATTTTAAATTAATTTCTGCCACTTCTGTGTTTTGAATTTGGAAAAATGGATTCCATATTTGGAATCAGGATATTCAAATTTTGTAAATAAGTACTTTTATTTTTAGACATTTTGAATATTACTTCGGTAAATATTTTATTTACCATGGTTAAAGGATAAATCCGGTAAATAAGGGTTAAAAAAATAATATTATAATAATACAAAATTACCCTAAAACGTGTCCTAACCTTATTGGTTGATACATGTCCGACCATGGGCATATTTGGGTCGATTTTGGGACCCCATGGAGCAACTTGTAAGTGATAGGGACACTTTATTTTAATTATGTTAAAATGAATACAAAAATGACACAAGCATATATCTTTTAGAAAAACAATTGTCAAATAGGGTTATATATGTTGGATTTTAGAGTATAAATATTAATTAGAAAGATAAAAATATTTCCTACATAATGATAGTTTATTTATAACTTTTAGACATTATATAATTTAATTTATTTATGACACAATGATGATGCAGTAATGACCTAATTAATGAAAAATTAGAATAATTGATATTATAAATACTCCAATAAATATAATTTGAGACTTTTTATGAATTACACTAATTTTATAAGTTAATATGACATGTTAGTATTGATTTAATTAACTTTTTTCGAAGTAATAATTCTTTTATAAGTTTTAAAAAAATCAATTACTGAATTGTGTCAAAATTGACATAAAAGAGTTTTTAAAACAAATATTATATTATTAATTGATATTAAATTCCTAAAAATCTAAGGTTCGTCAAAACGACTTATATCATGATATTTGTATCATTAATGGACCACTTGGGGGTCTCTTGCATGTATATAGTAATTTTATTAACCATATAATATAAAAATAGTAAGAGACATTGTAAAAGTGAAACTAATTAACTAAGAGTTAATACTTAAAGATAAGGTTAATATAGTAACCCAAACCTGTCTAAATTCTATTGTTTGAGTGGTTTTAGAACAATACCCACCTTAAATTTTAAATAATCCACTTTTTATCCATTATAAACCGAATATGAATTTATTATAAAATAATATTTCTAGCTTTTCCAAAGGTGCCCCTCACCCCTCTTATAAAAGGGTACTCTCCCTTATCATTATCTCACACCTTCAAAGCCTTTTGGTTCTACCAAACTCTACCCAAATACTCTCTAAACTTCCCTAACTTCATCCTAGAGGCCTTCGTTTAGTCAGAAATCCAACTTAAGGAGCCCTTTTGATCAAATCAAAAGGAAGAACACGAAGAAGAGGTAATGTTTTCACCACCCTTTTTCAAATTCATTTCGTCTTCAACTACTTATTTATTTGTTATTCCCATTATAAAATAATGAATCCAGTATCTCCTATATACTTTAATATCATTATAAATATGGTACAACCATATTCAGTATTCTATCAGTCCTTTGAATAACATGTCACCATACGTGTGTACGTACGGCTTACCGTCTCCACGTCGTGGTGTAATTGTTATTCAATAAATTGTTATTTGGATGGGTATAATAATGATGTGTAATTAATGTAAATAATAAATATAACATGATAATGATTCTGTATATATGATATACCATCCAATTATATATAATTTTAATATCAAAAGAATGATATTCTCGCCCGTGCGTACGTACGAACAACCGTCTCCACGAACGCGATGAGATTCATTCTCCATCGTATCCATTCAAGTATAATTATCATTTTATGATTTAAAAATAATGTTTAAGGACTTTATATCATTCTGGATATGAATAATATACAACCTATCCATGAAAAACATGGCCTACGTAACAAAACATATAAAAGAAAACGAGTAAGTTAACACCCGAAACAACGATAATACTAAGATATTATTAACAAATCAATGTTAAAAGATAATATATGATATCATATTAATGTATATTATTCTTGTATAATTTAATAACAATTATTTCACCATTATACATGAGGTTAACCTACCCCCAACAAAGTAAAAGTACAAAGTAAGGGTTTATTTCGCAATCTCTTCATTATCCGAGGTTGTTTATACGTAATAATCTACTGGGATTTCTTTATCATCCACATCCATGTTTCTTAAAAATGTATTTCAAAACATTTTTTACTATTTACTAGAATATAGGTTAAAGTCATTTATACCCTTGTAGACTTTTATAAGTTGTTTATAAAGGAATATTTCTGTCGTTTTCCAAACAAGGTCCTTTTTAACCTTTTCGACTGAATTAATGTAAGAATGTTTTTTAACTTATACGGCGGGTGCGGCTATTTTATGCCGTTATAAAATCATCAAAGATTCCCTTACAAGCTTATAAGAATATTTTCAAATAAAATGTTTTATTTTATAAATATATGACTCTTAAATGATTTCAAAATAGAAATAGATATTTCTCTAAAAAGAGTTTTGATTTCATCTATGTCAACATCCTTTGATGGATTTTACGCTTATTTGAAGTTGATTTATTATGATACAAAACTTCTATATTGTATTGAAGGTTTTGTGATATGTTTTACTATGGTTGTGTTGTTTTTATACCATTCATGGTTTATGGATGAAGTATTTACATTTGGTATGCTAGTTTTAATACGAATTTTTATGTCATGTTTAAACATTTTCATATGGGAATGCATTGGACTTAATATGTGATGGGTGGAGCCTGCTATAGCTCCTCAATGCATCGGTAGGTCTCATGAGACAAACTAATGTCTTGTCATAAGGCCTTGACAAAATATTATTTGAAGTCTCGGCACAAGGTCTTGGCTATGTGGTTATGATAATCTGGCATTATGCATTCCATCATTATGAAAGTGGTTACTGATATTTCATCTTATTATTCGATTAGTAGAATATAAATGTGAATAAGTAAATAGAATTATTTCATTTTATTTTTTCCATACTATTTTGAAGTTCAATTTTAAAAGTATTTTGTTTTAGTTATACATTGCCTTAAATGATTATTCCTATTTATGAAAGTTTCAGCTCTATTTTTATCCTTACTGGGCATTTGAGCTCACCCATTTTCTATGTTTTATTTTTCCCAGGATGTGAAGAAGTAAATTATGAATGACCTGCAGGGATAGTATGAGGTGATAAGAGTGTGGAATATGGATACTATGTTGTTTTTGTTTTCATTTTATGATGTAATGTAAACTTTATTAATGTATCTAGTTATTCCAATGCTACTAAACGAAACCGTCTTTTGAGACTTGATCTTTCTTGTGATCATTCCAATGTTGTGTAATAATGCACCGACTCTGGGTAACATGGGTCGGGGCATTACAGTTGGTATCAGAGGAAGTTTAGTACAAACCTTGGAAGCTAGATTTAGATAAACTCTGATTAGAGCACATAGATCTTAGATGAACTTTGAGGATTAGTATAGAAGAACTTCCTAGAATTTTGGTATTGTAGAGATTATGTGAGTTTTCCGAGCAATACATCCCTGTCTAGATACAAGAAGGTAGAGGCGGCTCTGGCACAGATGTACCTAGGGGTAAAACCCGAAAACACCACTTTGAGATGGACTCGAACGGGAACTAGTGTATGACAACGGGCCTTTCTGCACTCTTGGTTACGACACTCCTGGGGGATATGCTTAGGATAACTCTCATTTCCTTTACAAGTCATTATGAAAGGTTTATGAGTATATACTTCCTCAAAGAAAACATTTTTATGATTATGGATTATATCCATAAATAGTTCAATTTATGTTAAGTGTTTTATAAGTATGGAATTATTTATTTTGATTCATAAACTGGTCTAGTTTATTCCATTGTTTAGAAATGGCGCCTAGTGGAAGAAATGGAAACTATATCAATGCACGCACTCCATGTAGGGATTGCCCTCCTTCTCAAGATAATTATAGTGGAGCTGGTGATGAAACTGGTGCCGATCAGCTAATCATTATACTGGGACAACTCACTTAGGTTATGAATAATAACCTTACCCATATGGAGCACCCTGGTCTATAGCGTGGAGGATCAATGTTAGATCGCTTCATGACCACCAACATTCAATGGGAGTACAAATCCCTTAGTAGGTGAGCAATGGATAAATTCCCTAGAGAAAATATTTCAGGCTTTGGGGAGTAGTGAAAGGGAACTAGAGATGCTGATCAATGGTGGTCATTGATTCAAAACATGAAGGAAGATTATGAAGTATCAAATATGGAATGGAGGGAGTTCAAAGATCCGTTTTTAGAAAAATACTTTCCTCTCGACCATCGAGCAGATATGGAAAGGCAATTTCTGGGTCTGAGACAAAAGGTGGATGAGAATGTCACAAAGTATGATGCTAACTTTACAAGGTTAGCAAGGTATGCTGGAGATTATATACGTAACCCAAGAAGTAAGATTGGTCATTTCTTTGATGGGTTAAAACCATTTCTCCGTCGAGCATTAGTCTCACAATCCTTTTCATCATAAGAAGACATTGTCTCATGTGCTGTCATAACTGAAAAGGAATTCTCTAAGACTTATGACTTTAAAGAAAATCAAGAGAAGAAGAGATCTTCTGATCAATCTGGGAATGTAAATAAGGGGAATAAGGGAAAGGTTGAATATCCATCCTGTGGTAAATGTGGGAAGAAACACCCCGGTACTTGCTTGAAGGGAATGGGTGTCTGTTACAAGTGTGGTGAAAAAGGCCACCAAACTCATGATTGCAAAGGGAAGAAGTAAGCTACCAATGTTTAGTGCTACAGTTGTAGGGAGATGGGACATTATGCAAATGAATTTCCTAAGCGTCAGGGGAACTTACCTCAAAAAAGGCCAAGGGATCAAGGCCAAGCTTATGTTATCACTACTGCTGAGGTAGAAGCTCCAAAAGACATGGTGGCAGGTAATTTAATGGTTTCCTCAAGTTTAGAAAATGCCTTATTTGATTCCGGATCATTGCATTGTTTCAACAAAGTTCCTAAGGGAAGTATCATTGAAACAACGTTTTGTGAATCAGTCCCCATTAGAGCACATAAATGTTCTTTATCTGCTGATCTCATCATCATACCTATGGTTGAGTTTGATATAATCCTCGTTACAGACTGGATTTCAGACCATGATGTGAAGATTTATTGTAAGAAGAAGGATGTTAAGATTTTTTATGATGATTATAAAGAACGCCTTATCATTAGAGAAGAATCGTCACCACCTGATTCTTATCTAGATCCACCCCCAGTAGCTCAACTAAATTCAATTATTGGGGAGGAAGATAATGAAATGACTATGGGTGAGGAAAGGAATGTTCAAATAGAGTATGTACCTATTTTCAAAGAATATGTAGATGTATTTCCGAAAGATTTACCTGGACATCCTCCAGAATGAGAATTTGAGTTTTCCATTGATTTAATTTCTGGATCAAGGCCTATATTGAAGACCCCTTATAGAATGGCCATTGTGGAATTAGTCGAACTAAAGAAACAATTATAGGAATTGAGTAATAAGGGATTTATTTTCCCTAGTGTTTCTCCATGGGGAGCCCCTGTTCTTTTTGTTAAAAAGAAAGATGGATCTATGAGGTTATGTATCGAATACAGGGAGATAAATGCTATAACAATAAAGAACAAGTATCCCCTACCTCGCATTGATGATTTATTTGACCAAATGCATGGATCTCAATACTTTTCAAAGATTGACCTTCGATATGGATACCATCAGTTGTGTGTGAAGAAGTAAGACATTCCAAAGACAGCATTTCGAACCAAGTACAGGCATTACGAGTTTACAGTAATGCCTTTTGGATTGACTAATACACCCTTTATATTCATGGATCTGATGAATAGAGTTTTCAAGGAATATCTTGATAAATTTTTTGTGGTATTTATTGATGATATCTTGGTATACTCCAAAATCTATGAAGATCATGAAAATCAATTGCGCGTTATCCTGAAGACTCTGAGAAGACATGAATTATATGGGAAGTTTAGCAAGTGTAAATTTTGGATTCAAGAGATTTCTTTTCATGGCCATATTGTCTCTAATGATGGAATCTTTGTTGATCCTTCTAAGAACAAGGCAATCCAAGAATGTCCTGCACCGATGATTATAACTGAGGTACGTAGTTTTATTTGTTTAGTAGGTTATTATCGACATTTCGTCCAGAATTTTTCCTGGTTGGCTAACCCATTGACAAAGCTCACACGTAAAGGGGTTAAATTTTTTTGGACAAAAGAGTGTGAATAATGTTTCGAATAACTGAAGATAAGATTAGTCAATGCTCCAATACTGACTCTACCATTAGGGAATGATGGGTTTTTTATTTATAGCGATGCATCGATGAAAGGACCTGGTTGTGTCCTTATGCATAATGATAGGGTCATTTCCTATGCATCACGACAGTTGAAAATTCATGAAAAAAACTATCCTACTCATGATCTCGAGTTATCAGCTGTGATATTTGCTTTGAAGATATGGAGGCACTACCTCTATGGTGAAAAATGTGAGATTTATACTGATCACAAGAGTTTGAAGTATATTTTCTCACAAAAAGAACTCAACATGAGGCAAAGGAGATGGCTTGAATTACTCAAGGATTATGATTTTACAATACACTACCACCTGGGGAAAGCAAACAAGGTGGAAGATTCTTTGAGCAGAAAATATCATGGAGTTTTGAATAATATGATAATTGAAAGGGATCCAATTTTCATGGATCTAGTGAAGATAGACATGGGAATAACCATGGAAGGTGAAACATCAATTCTTTTTCAAATGGTTGTCAAACCATCTTTAATAGAAAGAATTAAGAGTTCTCAGACCGAAGATGAATAATTTCAAAAGAAGATTAAAGCTGTGAATGATGGGAGATTGAGAGACTTTGTGTATGAAGATGGAATTTTGAAATTCAAGAGGAGACTTTGTGTTCCTGATATACCTTATCTAAAAAGGGAATTTCTGGATTATGCACATAGTTCCAATTTCTCTATACACCCTGGGAGCACCAAAATGTATAGAGATTTGAAGGAACATTTTTGATGGGACAACATGAAGAGGGAAATTGCTGATTTTGTGTCAATATGTATGGTTTGTCAATAAGTGAAAGCTGGAAGGCAGCAACCTGGATGAGTCATGCAACCTCTTCCCATACCGGAGTGGAAATGGGACAATATTACGATGGACTTTTTCATGGGTCTACCAAAGACTCCTAGAAGGAACGATGAAATATGGGTTATTATTGATCATCTTACTAAGTCAGCACATTTTCATGCTATAAGAGAAGATCTACCACTGGAAAGTCTAGCAAGACTATATATTAATGAAGTTGTGAGACTTCATGGAGTACCCCTATCGATTGTTTCTGATCGTGATCCCCATTTTACTTCAAGATTCTGGAAGAGTCTTCAGAAATACCTGGATACTGAACTTCATTTGAGCACTGCCTACCACCCTCAGACAGACAGATAATCAGAATAGACTATTCAAACCTTATAAGTCATATTGAGATCTTTCTTACTTGACTTTCCGGGTATGTGGGATCAATATTTACCTTTGGTAGAATTTTCTTATAACAATAGCTTCCATTCGAGTATTCATATGGCACCATATGAAGCGTTATACAGAAAGAGATTCCGCACACCAACCTGTTGGGATGACGTTGGTGAAAGGGAACTTGTAGGTCCAGAACTGGTGGAGGAAATGATGGAAAAGGTGAAGGTAATCCAAAATCACATCAAATCAGCTCAAAGTAGGCAGAAGAGCTATGCCGATAATCGAAGGAAGGATTCGGAATTTCAATTTGGTGATCATGTTTTCCTGAAGGTATCTCCATGGAATGGAGTCATACGTTTTGGTAGGAAAGGTAAATTGAGTCCCTGGTACATCGGAACTTTCGAAATTATAGAACGAATTGGGGTTGTATCTTACCGATTGGCAATGCCGCCAAGTCTCTCCAAAGTTCACGATGTCTTCCACGTATCTCTGTTGAGGAAATACATGCCTGGCCCAATGCATGTACTCGCCTATGAAGAATTAGAACAGGAACCCGATCTTTCTTATTGTGAAGAGCCCGTCAGGATTCCTGATAGGAGGGAACAAGTACTGAGAAACCGGATGACTCGTCTGGTAAAAGTCTTGTGGAGAAACCATAAGATGGAAGAGGCAACGTGGGAACCTGAGGAACTTATGATAAAGAACCACCCGAGTCTTTTCATGCGGTATTATTCTATAAATTTCGAGGACGAAATTATTTGAAGGAGGGGAGAATGTAACACCATAAGCTTCTACGGTATGCTTCTCTTTGAATAATGTGATAGCGTGTGTTGTACGCAACATCGATTTCTAACACACCACAACCAATCAAACTAGCCATTATGAATAGTAATACCTACTTTTTAAAATTTTTTAAATTTTATCTCTCAAAATGGACTTCATTTTTGGATTTGGAATATCAAATTTAGCCTAGGTTGAAATTTTGGAACTTTTCGGATAACATTTATATTTTGATGAATAGTGAAAATTACTAATTTTTAATTAAAAACAACTTTTTCAATTGAAATAATTTATATTGATAAATTATGAATTTGAGTGGTTTTAAAGTATATTTAGAATATATTTTTACCATTTAATACAATTTTGGTCATTGTACATAATTTTACAATTAAACCGGACATAAACAAGTGTCAATCTTTTGATAGTTATTATCTCTTAAAAACACGCTTTTTGTTTTAACAATGGGAATTAATTTTAAATTTATTTCTACCACTTATGTGTTTTGAATTTGGAAAAATGGATTCCATATTTAGAATCAGGATGTTCAAATTGTGTAAATAGGTAACTTTTATTTTTAGACATTTTGAATAATTACTTCGGTAAATATTTTATTTACCATGGTTAAAGGGTAAATCCGGTAAATAAGGGTTAAAAAATAATATTATAATAATACAAAATTACCCTAAAACGTGTCCTAACCATATTGGTTGATACATGTCTGACCACGGGCATCTTTGGGTCGATTTTGGGACCCCATGTAGTCACTTGTAAGTGATAGTGACACTTTATTTTAATTATGTTAAAATGAATACAAAAATGACACAAGCATATATCTTTTAGCAAAACAATTGTTACATAGGGTTATATATGTTGGATTTTAGACTATAAATATTCATTATAAAGATACAAAGATTTAATACATAATGACAGTTTATTTATAATTTTTAGACATTATATAATTTAATTTATTTATGACACAATGATGATGTAGAAATTACCTAATTAATAAAAAATTAGAATAATTGATATTATAAATACTAAAATAAATATAATTTGAGACTTTTTATGAATTAAACTAATTTTATAGGTTAATATTACATGTTAGGATTAATTTAATTAACATTATTTGAAGTAATAATTCTATTATAAGTTTTAAAAAAATCAATTATTGAATAGTGTCAAAATTGACATAAAAGAGTTTTTAAAAAATATATTATATTATTAATTGATATTAAATTCTTAAAAATCCAAGGTTAGGAAAAGAGACTTATATCATGATATTTATATCATTAATGGACCACTTGTGGGTCACTTGTATGTATATAGTAAGTTTATTAACCATATAATATAAAAATACAAAGAGACATTGTAAAAGTGAAACTAATTAACTAAGAGTTAATACTTAAATATAAGGTTGATATAGTAATCCAAACCTATCTAAATTCTATTATTTGAGTGGTTTTAGACCCATCCCCACCTTAACCTTAAAATAATCTACTTTGAAGCCATTATAAACCGAATATGAATTTATTATAAAATAATATTTCAAGCTTTTCTAAAGGTGCCCCCCACCCCTCTTATAAAAGGGCACTCTCCCTTCTCATTATCTCACACCTTCAAAGCCTTTTGTTTCGGCCAAACTCTACCCAAATACTCTCTCGAATTCCCTCACTTCATCCTAGATGCCTTCCTTTAGTCAGAAAGCCAACTTAAGGAGCCCTTTTGATCAAATCAAAAGGAAGAACCGGAAGAAGAGGTAATGTTTTCACCACCCATTTTCAAATTCATTTCTTCTTCAACTTATTCTTTCCTTATTATTCCCATTATAAAATAATGAATCCAGTATCTCATTTATACTTTAATATCATTATAAATATGGTACAACCATATTCATTATTCTATCCATCCTTTGAATAACATGTCACCATACGTGCGTACATACGGCATACCGTCTCCAAGTCGTGGTGTAATTGTTATTCAATAAATTATTATTTGGATGGGTATAATAATGATGTGTAATTCATGTAAATAATAAATATAACATGATAATGATTCTGTATATATGATACACCATCCAATTATATATAATTTTAATATCAAAAGAATGATATTGTCGCTCGTGCGTACGTACGGACTACCGTCTCGACGAACGTGATCAGATTCATTCTCCATCGTATCCATTCAAGTACAATTATCATTTGATGATTTAAAAATAATGTTTAAGGACTTTATATCATTCTGGATATGAATAATATACAACCTATCTATGACAAACATAGCTTACGTAACAAAACAAATAAAAGAATACGAGTAAGTTAACACCCGAAACAACGGTAATACTAAGATATTATTTACAAATCAATGTTAAAAGATCATATATAATATCATATTAATGTATATGATTCTTGTATAATTTAATAACAATTATTTCACCATTATACAGGAGGTTAACCTACCCCCAACAAATGAAAAGTACAAGGTAAGGGTCTATTTTGCAATCTCTTCATTATCCGAGGTTGTTTATACATAATAATCTACTGGGATTTATTTATCATCCACATCCATGTTTCTTAAAAATGTATTTCAAAACATTTTTTACTATTTACTAGAATATGGGTTAAAGTCATTTATACCCTTGTTGACTTTTATAAGTTGTTTATAAAGTAATCTTTCTTTCATTTTCCAAACAAGGTCCTTTTTAACCTTTTCAACAGAATTAAGTTAAGAATGTTTTTTTAACTTATACAGCGGGTGTGGCTATTTTCCGCCGTTATAAAATCGTCGAAGCTTCCCTTACCAGCTTATAAGAATATTTTAAAATAAAATGCTTTATTTTATAAATATATGACTCTTCAATTATTTCAAAATAGAAGGATATATTTCTCTAAAAAGAGTTTTGATTTCATCTATGTCAACATCCTTTGATGGATTTTACGCTTATTTGAAGTTGATTTATTATGATACAAAACTTCTATATTGTATTGAAGGTTTTGTGATATGTTCGACTGTGGATGTGTTATTTTTATAACATTCATGGTTTATGGATGAAGTATTTAAATTTCATATGCTAGTTTTAATACGAATTTTTATGTTATGTTTAAAACTTTTCATATGGGAATGCATTGAACATAATATGTGACTGGTGGATCCCGCTATAGCTCCTCGGTGAATCGGTAGTTCTCATGAGACAAACTAGTGTCTTGGAACAAGGCCTTGACAAAATCTTATTTGTAGTCCTGGCACGAGGTCTTGGCTATGTGGTTATGATATTCTGGCATTATGCATTCTGTCATTATGAAAGTGGTTACTGATATTGCATGTGATTATTCGATTAGTAGAATATCCTTGTGAATAAGTAAATGGCATTATTTCATTTTATTTTTTCCATACTATGTTGAAGTTGAAGTTTAAAAGGATTTTGTTTTAGTTATACATTGCCTTAAATGTTTATTCTTATTTATGAAAGTTTATGCTATATTGTTATCCTTACTGGGCATTTGAGCTAACCCCTTTTCTATGTTTTATTTTTCCCAGGATGTGAAGAAGTAAATTATGAATGACCTGCAGGGATAGTATGAGGGGATAAGAGTGTGGAATATCGAGACTATGTTGTTGTAGTTTTCATTTTATGATGTAATGTAAACTTTATTAATGTATCTAGTTATTCCAAGGCTACTAAACGAATCGGTCTTTCGATATTTGATATTTCTTGTGATCATGCCAATGTTATATAATAATGCACCGAATCTGGGTAACTGGGGTCGGGGCGTTACACATACCAACATTCATGTGATATTTAATTATTTTTTTTCAATAAAATTACTAATATCTAACTTTATTAATAACCTATATAATATTTATGTCTTCACATAATTGGTTGTGTATTACAATCAGCTAAAAAAATATCTTCACCACTAAAATGACTATATGATTTCTTCCCAAAGTGCATATGTATAAATCAAATACATGGTTCTCATCATTTTCTCAAACCCTTCTGTGGGTTTTTGAAGCTCAGTTATAACTTAATTCAAGTATCGTATACCCTTATATAGCCTTGTAGTTACCCTTACATAGGTAATGACATTCTTGATGTACCTTTCTACAGTGCTCATTTACCTTTATGTGGTTCTTAGTTACCTTTATATGCAAATCACATCAGTTACCGTTACATGATCCTAATAACATTACACATGTCACATGCTTAACTTTATGAAATTCACTTATATAACATGTTTACCTTTACGTGAGCCCAGTACCCCTACGCATCCTCATGATTTTCTCACTACCTTTACATAGACTCAATATACCTTTACAAAGTTTCAATTTACACTTAAAAGTCTCACAAAATAAATTTAACCCTTACGTAGGTAGTCAATTATATTTACATACCTATAGGTACCTTTATTCAGCTTCTTATTTCTTCAATATTTCACTCTATTCAAATCAAAACCTTCTAAAACTCACTCGAAGCCTTAATCAAAACATTAATTCATGAAAATAAATATTTTCATGGTCCCAAACACTGTGAAATTTTATAAATAAGTTTCCTTCGCACATAAACACTTTTCTTTAGTTTCTTTTGAATTTCAACAAAACAATTATCACATTTACTGGGATAATTACTCGATCATGACAATCAATTCCATTAAATAAATCAATAAAAAATTTAAAATAATCATCACCTCACATATTAACTTATTGTAAAAAAGAGAAACACATGGGCTAAAAAAGTTAAAGAATAAATTTATACTTTTCATTGAAATAATATTTATTCAAGTTAATTTTATAATAAAATTTAGTCACAATATATTCATGTTTATAAAATGTAAGGTGAATTTGATTAATTATTATTTTTATTCACAATTTTAATAAATAATTTAAAATAGATATTTAATTAAATTTATGTGGATATATATACATAAAATTAAATATTTATTTTAAATTCAAGAAAATAAAATATTTATTTTATCAAATTAATATATTTATTATTAAGGGTTTGAAAAATATTAATGAGATAATATGTACTGAATTTAAAGATCTAGTGGAAATGATTTCTTTTATTTAATATCCTTTAAATAATATTTGTTTATTTATTTAATAAATTATATAAAATAAATCACATTCCATCTAAAAATTATACCAATTTTATTATTATTATTTTTTGTGACATGTGGTATGACTTTTATTAAATTAAAAGAAATTTTCATTTATGAAATTATCTTATTTAATAAAAGTATATATATTAAAATACATAATTTTACCCTGTGATTCTCATGGATGTTATACATGTTTTCTAATTTTTTCTCAACTCTTAGATAAAATCCTCTCATTCTCTTCGTCTCTCATCAACCTGGATCGAGAAAAATAGATTCTAATTATAATAAATGACCTATGATATAAATTGAGTGTTTTTATTATTACATCACCAGGGGGATCAAGAGAATCCTTCAGAGTTTTATAATTCATGTAGGAATATGAATAGAGGAATCCTCATTCAGATTATATAATGTAATGACAATGCAACAAGCATGGAAACAACAAAGAATTAATCCAAAATAATTTCATAGTTAAGGTAATTCAATTATTAATAATTACATATTCAATGTGGATGATATTTAACATAAAATTATGGAGATTTTTCATCATGTTATTCATATTTATTTGTTCAATTTAATGAAATATAAAAATTAGGATTCCACTTGATGCTTCCATTGTGTCTTGAAACCCTTAAGTTTTTTCAAAGCGATCATATTTTAATTTAGAATTATTTAATATTATTTGATCGTTCATAGAGATTGATTTATAGTATTCATTATAAGTTCTTTGTAAGAAGACAAATGGCGAAGATAATGCATTAATTTGAATTGTTCTGGCCAAGAACATATCATAAATGTGCGATAAATGATCAGAAAATCCATCTAAAAGTTTTATGCTTTCTATATGCATGACATGACTAAATACAAAATATCATCAAAATACAAGTCATGTGATAGGTGTCATTCAATGTAAGGTACACACCACATATTACATGACATTTTTCATTGGTCAATACATGTCATTATTACACGTTACATTTTGATTTAGAACATAGTAGACAGTGTCATTACATGACACTTGTTAACATAAGGTATGTTATGTGGCGTGTAATGGTCAGTCAGACACCAAATACATGAAACAACTCTAAAGTGGTACAAACCACATATATTAATGGTGTTACATGTAGTCTTTCACACAATATAGTCTACCTAGTTTGACCATGATGATTTACAGATCATTTATGTAATGAAAATAGTGTATAGTTATATGTTGTGTATTATGTGATAAGTGACTCAAACTATATACAATCCATATTATATGACATGTTATTTGTTAGTGAATGTCATTTAAACACAAAAATTACAATCAATGGATTTAATATTACACACATTTTATGTGTCTTATAACCTTAAAAAAATTACCTGTATTTAATTATTTTAATTAAAATTTAACTTTTTTAAATTTTTTTAATAATTAATGGGATTAATTAATATGTATAAATTACTATTAATTGAACCGAATTTAAGATAAATAATTAATTTATCTTAAAAATAGAACAATATAAATTAATTATAACAATTATTAAATGTTAATTTCATTACCTGTTATGAATGATCATGAGATTTGACAAGTCTACGTATGTGTTAGATTTATTTATTTAATTTATTTATTTATTTCATGGTTTATTATGTGATAATTATTATCAAATTAAATATTATTACACATAAATAAACCCTCCCTCCTTCATTATATAAAATATCGTGTGTCCAAGGATTATTTAATGAAACCATAAACCCCTATTAACCCTCAGATGCATATGAGTATACATTTTTAATGGATGAAGATCCCAATTATTGGGGATGGTTCAGGACTCGAGTTGAGATATATTCAAACATGGAGATATATAAAAAAATAGTAAATTCTATAACTTTATTAATGTTAAGACTTAAAAATTTCCCCCCTTAGGGTCTAGGAGGGTTTATCATAACTTGATAAAAAACCAATAGATTAAACTCATGATAATTTCATCTCATTATTTTATTTTTTTAGTGCATGGTTATTTATTTTATTATATCATGAATGGTTTATTTATTTTTGTTAAATAAACACAATCACATATTATAGATAAACTAAAAATCATGCTTAGATAAAATAAAATAAACAATATGAGATTTATTTTTCTATGTATAGCTAATCATTTATGTAAGTTCTCACATAAAATAATTAACGAGTATACCATGAATATAATAGGGTATCTTATATAAGTATAAAATTTGAAAAAGTAGATAAATTATTTTATCAAACATGGTTAATTATTTATATATGTTACAAATAAATCTTTAATAAACCAATAGAGATGAAAATAATAATATTTATAGATAACACAACAAAAATACCTCAAAATTAAAAATTTAGTAATTAAATGCCTTATATCACATGAGTTAAAATAAAACTATTGTTTAATTTTTTGGTTTTTCAATCATTAGTGTACTTTAAAGTATTATAATGTTATAATAAACAATTTCATCCAACTTAACCAAATTGCCATCAAGAAAATATTCCCTAGCATGCCTGATATAATTTGGAGGCATGTTTTAAAGAAATTTAAGTGTATCATTTCACATTTAGGGAGTCCACTCAATTTATCAAGTAATTGTGTGTTAATGTAGTTAATAAGAATAAAATATATCTAATTAACTTTAAATAATTTTTAAAGGACCGTTTCTGGTTTATGAAAAGGAAAATATGGATCCCTAACACTAGAATATCCTAGGGAATAGATATTCTAAATCCAATAGTGTGGAATTTTGGGATTTTGAAAAATAGTGGGCGACAAAATAAAATGTTTAATTAAATATATCATAATTGGTAACCATGATAAAGTAATAAACTTCTATTTTAGGTTTTGTAGATAATGGAAGAAGTACCATTAATTCACTGCCATTGTAATTTGTTTTAAACAAGAAAAATTTATTTACTGGTGAAAAAATTCAAGAGTTGTGCATGAATTTATCAATTGTATTATGACAATATAGGAAACACTTGATGGGAATATAGGTATCATTTTTTGATTTTAGAATTGGAATAAAACCTAAAATAATTATTATCAACCATCAACATAATCAATATATGAAAGAATAACATAAAATATTGGTGTATATTTATTTCTGAAAGATCTAAATTTTACTCTGTGACTGAGAACACTTGATAGAGGTCACTAAAGCAATAGTAAAAAAAAGAATATTGTCTATGAGGGAATTACACTATCCTTAGATCAATGTTTATAATGAAAAGACCCATATTCTTCAATGGTGTTCTAGCACATTCCTCTAAGAAGATAAATAAAAACCAAAAACTAAAGAGAGAATCATATCGGGTTAAAATACATCATAGTACCCATAAATAGAGGGTATCATCCATTTTATATACATTATTAATTAAATTAATAGAGTCGTAGCATCAAATAATTGGTTTTCATCACATAACAGCTGATATATGTAACCTCCCATTAGTGTTTACAATACTATTTGAATGATTCAAATGTGTTTAATGTGAATTTATGGCCATAAATGAATCAATATCATTTATATATAATTTAAAAAACTAACCTGGAAGATGTTAAATAATATATGAAATAATATCACATATTCCATTTACATCATACACTATGATGGAAACTTATCATTCACTACAGAAGAGGCATCCATATTGCCATGTGATTGGTTATAACCTAGGGATATCATAAAATATGATATCCCTATTTTTAGTGTATTTCCCATAATCTCCCACCTACACTAAAATCCCATAATAACTTTATAAAAAATCACAAATATTTATGAATCCATCAAAAATATATTGGATAGTATTTTTCAAACTCGCTTAATTTTAGAATAAACATTATTTTTATAACATAATCCTTATCATAAAGCCTAACATTATGACCTTTACAAGAATATTTAGAACTGAAAGAAAATATTAAATATCAATTTCATATATTTAATAAAATACAAACCTCAAAAAAAGAATTAGTTCTACTAAATTTACAATGATTCTAGTGCAATCTCAGTAAGACACAATCTTATTTCTATATGAATATTTCCACAAAAAGATGAATCATATACGTCATTTTTATAGCCATATAATCCCTTCTCCATGACATAGAGTGACCACTATACATGGAACAAGTCAATTTAGCGTAGTACATCCCATACATTCATGATTATATAAAAAAATAACTAGATAGCCTAATACATCACATGTCATTCATCTAGTATAAGATCACGTCACATGTATCTCATCCAAGTCACTGATCACATCCTATGTCACTCACCTAAGAATAACCCTTAATTTCCTGAATATATTTCAATAAAGAACCTAGATGTATTTCCCTTTGTAAAAGTGTAAAAATAACATCTTTGTTGAGATCTAACTGACAACATGATCAGTAACATAAACAACAACACCTTGATTAAATATTCAAAAAATATTTCCAAGGAAATATATCAAATTATAAAAG
Source organism: Viscum album (assembly GCA_963277665.1). Classification (NCBI taxonomy): domain Eukaryota; kingdom Viridiplantae; phylum Streptophyta; class Magnoliopsida; order Santalales; family Viscaceae; genus Viscum; species Viscum album. The sequence goes on along the minus strand of OY728138.1, from coordinate 915,676,121 downwards.
TTATCATTCTAGGTATCTCATCAACCTTAGGTAAAAAAGGATTCATAATAAACATATATCCATAAATATATTTATGATTGTATAATATTCTATAAGATATTTTTTGGCAGGTCAATACAAAGAATAATTCTTCTCTTATTAGCTCATGAGTACACTACTCATGATAATATTAACATATCATTGAAAACCATATTACTCCATGTTGAATAATATTAATCTTCTTGAGTAAATTCATGTTATGTAAATTGTTTTTAGATCCATTTTATATATCTTATTATAAAAATGAGTAACTATTTCAATAAACATTTAAATAGACTTTATTATCACATTGGTTAAATGTTCTCTTCATAGTTAATGTTATAATGTTTTTTAATACTTTTCCACCAAACACAATTTATAGGTATAAATTTTACCATTAATGCCAATTTTCTTATAAAAATACCACCTTCACCCAATGGGTATCACCACTTCATATGCATCTACCATATTCCAAACCTAGTTATTGTATATGGAGTTTAGTTTAGATTCCATGGATTTTAACCAATATCAGAATTAGACCACTTAATGGATTCATGTTAGATACTTGGTCCACCACTTATGAATATTACTTCATAACCATTCAAAAAAAAATTCAAATCTATTAGGCTCCTAAAAAATCCTACTAGTACTTTGTAGTTGCTGTTTAGCCTTAGTCAGTTCCTCTTCTATAAATATTTGTGTTAATGAATCAAATTCCACTATAGGAACACTTCATATTTATTATAATTGAAAATCTCAATGGTCAAATATCATCCCAATGACACCTCAAATAATGTGAACCTTCTCAAGTAAAACACTATAACACGACACACTCACTTATTATTTTTTATGATTATATTAATAATATCCCTTTATTTCTTTCATATAACTGAAATATATGAATTTTTATGATTTAAGGTTTTTTTTTCATAATCTACACATCTTGTGTATGCTTCATAACCCCAAATACTCATAATATACATATTTATGTGTCTCCTAATTCATTTATTATATGTTTTATTTGTAAATACATTAGATTGAATGTGGTTCAGTAGGAATGCAAAAGTTTCTAGTGTATATCTCAAGAATAAAATGAGAAGGTCACATTTCCTCATAATCGGTCAAACCATGAATAAAGGGTACAATTACTATAATCATTCATGTCATTCCACTATGGTGTTCCCGAATGATTTAGTATTGTAATAATTATATAATATCATAGATGATGAGTAAATTCCTAGCATAAGTATTCACTTCCCTAATATAATTAGAAAATTCTAAAACATTTTCCCATTTGATTATCTACTTCATTTTAAAAATACTTGAATTTTTTTAAAAATTTAAACATGTATATAATTAGAAACAATTAATCATACCAAAAAAATCATTGGTATAATAAATCACCAAAAACCACTAATTTCTTGAGTATACATTATATCACATGAATCCCTATATATAAGATCAAAAAAATTTCTATCCCGTTCAGTTGTTCCACTATAATGTTTTTGTTATTTTCTAAAATAAATAAGACTCATAATTATTTAAAAAATAAGAATCAAATGAGTACAAAAATATATATCTTGGGAGTATTTGGAAGAATTTCTAAATTATATGTCCTAGGAAACAATTCTAAAGGTGTTTGGGATTAGAATCAACTCTGGCCTTCTGATTAAAAATATAATATATATAATTATCCATACCTAAATTATATAAATAATTTACCATATTCCCAATTCCATAAAAATATTTATTCATTTATATATAAAAAATATTAATCCTAACAATGAATGAAAACACTTTATTGTCCAAATAAGATACAAAAATAAAATGATCAAAATTTTTGAGAACATAACAATATTTCTCCAATTCTAAAACTAATCTGTTGTGTATGCATAGATTATAAGTGCTAACATCCAGTGTAGAAAATATTTCACTATTCTTAACATGAAGATAAGATTCACCCTTCCTTAATTCCCTATAATCTCTAAGACTATTATTATCATTGAAAATATATGATAATAACCTAGTATCTAATATCTATGAGTCATACTTAGAGAAAATTATCTTTATAACATTCATAATTAGATTATTATAATTATTCTCTTTGAGAATAGTTCTCAACATTAGAGACTAATCTTGAATTTTTTTAATGGTAATTCATATAAGATATATTAAAATAATATACATGATCCATGTCCTAATAAATAATAAATACATATCTATGGGTGAGTATCATGTGTTTATCTTTTCATAAATAAATTTTCATGAAAGTTATCTCTCTAAAAATAATGACCCCATATGTCATATCAATTTTGTGATCCAATGTCTATATTTCAAAAACAAACAACCCCATATTTGTATTAGACTCATTAAATTTGTTATTAAAATATGATAACTTTTCCAATCATATCACATATGAGCCTCGAATAGTTAAGTGGAAAACTATTTTACCCAATATATCACATCGATATAAACACACCTTTTTTCCTCCAATATCCCAACTCTTAGGGTTTCCCAGCTAATATTTATTCAAATCTCATAAGGGGATGTGGTTAGATTACTCTTAGGAATATCCATATCCACTATTCTATACACAAGATACTTCATGGGAACCCAAATTTGACATTAACTTACCCAGTTGGATGATCGAGGTCATGACATGTGTTTCAGTTAGAATGAATATTACACACAGTATTTTGGAGGGTTTTATTTTAAACTATAACCAATTTAAGACACATCACATGCATGGTAAATCCATAATTATTTCATATCTTGTAATATTTATTATATCAATTTTTATTCCTTAGTATTCATTCTTATATGGATTTTGATTTGGAATCCATATTCCAACCCCCCAAACTAATATGTTCACACCATATTAATGTGTAACTCTTTATACGTACCATAATTTGCGTTACTCACCCAAAATATAATCCAAACATATATAAACATATATAAATTCATATCACGAAAAATATATATGAACATTTTATATAAATGTTTAGAATTATATCAGATTAATATTATCCACATCAATAATCCAAGAGCTAGAGATAGCTAGCCCCACATTTTTAGAACAAAACATAAGCCTCCATGCCAATGTGAGGTCCAACCCAAAGGCTCTATAACTAGGGTTACTTTACTGAATAGATAATCCAATTATTCATGAATGTAAAAACTAATATGGATAATTTATGTTCAACAACTAAATTCAATATTATAAAATTCATTACAAACCAAGGTCATGGGAGATAAAAACTAAACATTATGTTGTAATACCTATAATTTAATGTATGGATTATCAATTAATAAGAAAAAAATTATCAAATAAACTAAATAACACATAATATTCACAATTTTTAAACACTTTATAAATATATAAAAATAGATAAAATATTAAATTGCATTCTTAAGATGAGATAAAAAAGAACATTTAATATTTAATTTGGGAATAAAATATATCATTTTATTATTCCTAACACTTTTCATTTATAAATATTTGACAAACTATAATTAATTCAGAAAAAAAATATTAAAATTTTATCATCTTTAGCTTATATAGTATTTTATGACTGTTAATGGGATTATTAGTCATAATCTTGGATTTATATTGTAGCTTAAAATTGGAATAGTTGTAAGGCTCTAATAATATTGAAAATATCCCTAAAGTAATTGATACAACATGATGCTCTTTTTTTCCAAAATTTGGATTCAATCATATATCGTGTCTTACAGCATATTACAAATCCACTGGATTGTGATATATCACAACCTATGATATATGGAAGTCATGCACTATGACTAATAAATAAAATGTAATCCTACATATCATAGGATATGATATTCCCACAAACACCTTATAGAATACATGTTCTTTAAAAAATTAGTAAAAAACATGTTATCATATTGGTGAAGGTGGCTCTGATACTGTTGATGATTTTAGGGGGATCAACTTATGATCATGTAAGTGAAAGAACAGTTATAATAATCTTGATCTACGATCAATATAATCAACATGTGAAATAAAAATATTAAATAATAATGTACCTATACTATTTAAATCTCTATCTATTACTCTAAAATGGAGTACACTTTGTAGGGGTCATTAAAAACACCCAAAATATTCACTACTGAAAAAGCAAGTTTTACCAACGGTTAAGAACCATTGGGAAAAGCCCTGGAACCATTGGGAAATGTTATCCCAACAGTTCCAGCAACCGTTGGTATGCGGGGAAAAAATGGGATTTATGTTTTACCAAAGGTTCAGCTGAACCATTGGTATAAAGAATAGCAGATTTCATAAACAGGGGTATACCAACGGTTTGAAACCGTTGGCATACACCCTCAATCACAAAAAAAATGTTGCCTGTAATCAAAAAACTGAGCCTGTAATCAAAAAACGCAGACTACAACCAAAACTACAGACTGTAATCAAAACTGCAGACTACAACCTCTATTTTTCACAGATAGTAAACACACTGCAATCACATAAAAAAATTTCAGACTGTAATCAAAACTGCAGACTACAACCTCTATTTTTCACGGATAGTAAACACACTGCAATTACATAAAAAAACTTCAGACTGTAACTACTGTTTTTCATGGACAGAAAACACACTGCAATCACAAAAAAAACACAAAACTACCATGAAATCACAAAAAATACTTAGTATGTGTGTTATCAGGATAGTGCAACCTGTAGTCACACCAAAACACACTACAAACACAAAAAAACACACAAAAACACACTCCTTTTGTTTGTTTACCGAACACCACAACCTATAATCTCACAAAAACACACACATTCTGTGTGTTTCAGGGACACTTCAACCTGCAATCAAACAAAAATGAACAACAAACACAGAAAACACACTAAATTAGGGGTCATAATTACATCACTCTTTGATATTATGGTTTCTAGAACAATCTCAGTTTCCAAATTCTTTAGCGATTGATATACTAGAATGGTGGCCCTCTTATCAAGTTCCTCTATTTGAGATATCAATGAAAAAGGTGGAAAAAAATTCATACATCATCCAATGAATACCAAAGTAATGTAGAGGTATTATAGGTACCCCCACATATGTTGGATAATTTTATTCTTTAGTTGTGTAATCATATTCCGATAGAGCACCCTAGATGTCATCTCCAATAGGTGCTTCCTCGCTATTCATGGTAGGGACCTCAAATATTGTCATTTTCCTATCATATATAATTTCTAGGATTTCATCACCTCTTATTACAACTTGATTGGTCATTGGATCCTAACCCCCTTACATGAAAACCACCTATTCAATTTTTTGAATATGGGTGTTCAAGCAAGGTTGGCCTTTAGGGAAATGATTGTGGACCACTTTGGGTGGGTTGGGAGGGTCCACCCTCTCGGCTTATTGGGTTATCAATTTCTCAAAGCAAAGAGGTTAGATATTTATAATCTATCATCAAATAATAATCCTAGCTATATTTTCAGTAGATGGATTCTTATGAGCTATAAGTACAAAGTCGTCATGTCATGTGGAGAGATGATCCAATGAGTATAAGTGATGATGAATTACACTCATCAAGCATGTTGCTGAAGCCTTGAAATTCATCTAGGAAGGAAATAATTTCCATAGCCGATATGAGATATTCCATCATGTGTACTGCTTCAAAAATCATGATGTTCCTATAAAAAATATAAAATTATTAGGGTGATGTGAAATGTATCCATCACACTCAATGGTCATCCATGATCCATTAACTTCTTAAATGGTAGAGGTAATCAGTGTATTCATTTTCAATGATCCCTTTGCCACTAATGCGGTGTTTTGTATGGTAGGGGTGTGGCTTCAGACCTCTTTCACCAATATATATATGTTTCACTAGTATCTTTATATTCTACCAGTGTTTGATCATGTATGTAGGTGTATTCAGACCCCTATTTAGGTTAGTAGGTCCCATAGGTGGGAAGAAAGAAAGGGGCTTATCCCCTACACTTCCTTCATCACCCTATGACTAGAAAACATCTCTTTTTCTTCCAGGGTATTCAAACTCACGACACCTATTGGGGTGCCACCCATGGAGTACTCTAGAAATTTCCTAAACAGAGAAAATGACCTTTTCTTGTTTAAACATCATTCATTGTCTTCTTGATTAATCTTCCACTCGTACATGGAATCACTCGTTGTTCTATTTTTAATGAAATATTTATATATTCTATGATGTTGGACTAATAATCTAGAAAAATTTATAATATATTCAGTATAAATTGAGAAAATGACCTTTTCTCAAACTGTTTAAAGTGACACATTTAGATAAATGAGGTCTGATTTTATGGGAACATGGATTTCAAACCTAGAATATCAGTAGATCTAAGGAAGATACAATTATGTATTAGTAAGGATTAGGGAATGTGTCTGAAATAAAATGTTTCCTTGGGATTTATGACTAATACATGAGGTCCATCTAGGACTTTCTTGCCAAGAAGTATCCAATACTATTCACATACAGAAGGTAGACATGTTTGAATGTATGGAATAATGAATAGAGGACTTCTTATACATGACATAGAATATGTTTCAAGTGTAGATTTTACATAATAGTATAAACCCTTCACTATACCAGATTGAGAAGAATCTCTGTTAACATGTACTAATTTATTAAAGACTTTATTGTAGTTTTTAATCCCATGTTTGATTGCAAAACATATTTATTGTGTTTATGATAGATCTTATTCTTTTATATTTAAATCATATTTTATGCCTCTTAAACACATGGACTTTATTCCATATTCCCTGTAATATATAAACACCTCTAATCACTGTAATTCCTCAAATATTTCTACATTTTAATACCAAATTGGTTCTTGAAATATCACCAAAAATAGTATCATAATACAAAGTACGATGTAGTGAAATGGAACCAAAAAATCAAAAATAAAATAAGGCAGCTGAAATGATTTAAAGTGGAAGAACAAAATTTACTTGAATCAAAGAAAGATGGCCAGTTTTAATGTAGAGTTAGCACCCTTAAGAGCAGGTTGGGAAGTAGGGTTTGATCCACAACCTAAAATGATATATTCCTTGTGGGGTATCATAATACAAACTAAATTGCAGTGAAATAGAATGACAAAATCTAAAGTAAATGGAGTCAGATGTACCGATTTAAAGCGGAAGAGAAAATCGATGGGAAACCAGACCTGTTGGACTGGGAAATAGGGTTCACGTTGAGAGCCGATTGGGAAGTAGGGTTCGCGTCCATCTTTTGGAAAAAATCTTCGAAATGGGGCGTTGAGATGTCGTTTATGGCAAAATATGATGGGCTCTGGTGGCTCGAATATGGGTTCTAGATGCCTCTATGTCGAGCTCTCGTTTAGGGAAAGCTTCTCGAGACGGTTTCGGGATGGTTGAAATGGGTTGGGAGGCCAGCACCGATTATTTTCTGGGATTTTTGTAAAACAATATCCCAACGGTTTATTAAAACGTTGGAGAAAAAAATTACAACTTATACCAATGTTTAATTTAAACCATTGGTATATTAAACTATTTCCAACAGTTTTGTTAAACCGTTGGAAACATTGTGTTGGTATAAACTGGGTTTCCAGTAGTGACTCCTACTTAAGAGGTAATTAGACCAGAAATGGATCATTATTCATAAGCTTAATGGAAGACATATTTTATATACTTATCTTCATGAAATCATGTGATGAAGTCATCATGATTATGATATTTATTAAACATCCTTCTTGGATTCCCTGGTACATAGATCTAATTCATATATGGTATCTATCTACATTGATCAAAGTTTGTGTGAATATCCATGGGTCTTTCAAGAAGTGGTGTATCATGTTTCCATGGTGTATTCTCATTGGGTGGTGTGTAATTTCTTTCTAAAGCATTGATATATAGGTCATGTGGTGCTTGGATGTTATCATGTGGTTACTCTCGATATAAGTAGTTTTAGTTTAGCTTTAGATCATTAGAAAAATCTTGTGGAAGGAATAATGCAGAAACTGTGATGGATGATATTGGGGGTTCTCATGGAGGTTGTCTTGTGGGATAGGTACACCAATGGCCCTTTGATCGGTGGTGGTTTCTAGGTTTTAGAATTTTAGGCATGGTGATGTTGGGATTTATCTAATATCCTAGGAATGTTTACTCAAATGGGTAGTTGATATCTTTTTGAGTTATGGATTTGGTCTTATTTCAATTGTTTGTGGTGTAGATTTTTTGTAAGTATGAATGGGTGGCAGGACTTGAAAGATATATTGGTGTTCTGACACTCATTATCTAGTCATCTATCCTCTTCTGGTTATATGGGTAGGTTCCCTCCTAATTATTTTCACTATGTTTTCTTTCTAGGTTTTCATTGCATCATTTGGAGTGTGTTGTGGGTCTCATAAATTCATTTTCATGTCGTAATCTTGAAATAGTGATATATTTGTTAGTACATATCTTATATCCCTCCCTCTGGATGTTTATGTGGATTTGAGGGGTTCTCTACCATATTTTGTTGGTCCAACTTGACGCAACTTCTTGGTATGGGGCGACACATTTCTATGATGGACTTCACTATTTCATTATCTGGAATGGGCGGAAATTAGAAATTTTTTATTGATTATATTTATTTTTTTTCACCCATCAGAAATCTAGGACCATTATTTCCTTCATGTCTTTATTTTCTTAAGGCTCTTTCCTATTTTTTTGTAATGGGTTCCCTCTCCACCCATTCTCAAAAGTGGTTTCTGTTTTATATTCAATAAAGGGGGAATATCCATTAACCTATTCAAAAAAAATATAACATTCAATTGTGGGATACCATCCCTTTTATAAAATATCTTTCTTAAAGGAATCATGTAGAAGAATCAACGCATTGACTACGATCTCATAGAAGCTGACATATGTTACATCCCATTGGTTTTTACATTAATATTTTAATTATTCAAACAAATATCATGCATGCATGGCCATAAATGAATCAATCTCATTGTTCCATAATAGAATAAAATAACAAAGAAGACGTGGAAGAATCGATGCACCTGATATCACATATAACATTCCAATTTTACACAATAATGGAAACCTTTCATATGCTATTATAGAGGAATCTATATAACCATATTTTTGGATTTGACCTTGGGATATAATAAAATAATATAACCTTATTTCTAGTGAATTCTCAATGGTACTATTCACTATAATCCACACTACCTATTTTGCCTCCTCGAGAATCTATTAAGGATAATAAAGATATCTAATAGAGATGAATTGATGATATATTATATATACAATCAATTATGAATTTTTCTATCAAGTGAGATTCATATCTGTATGAAGGAAAATCTGTGTACTCTATGTTATCTCATCTCTAGGATATTTACCATGAGACATATATATATAAGTGATATCAAATATCCAAATCACTCTTCACATTAAATTCAGGATAAGGAGTCCCCATCAAACCTCATGTAAACAAGATAATAGGGTACATTGAGTATTTGGATAATTTGGGATTCAAGATGCTTAATGAGCTATCCACAAATCACATTCTCTAATCCTTACCATCCAGATTCTTGAGTTTTATTATTATTTTCAATATGAAAAATATATAGTAGTCACTTATAGATCTATTAACAATGATTATCCAAGATTATAAGGATATTAAGAAGAACAAACCTTTTTCATAGTGAATAAAAATAATGGTAAGTCAAAAATACCTAAGGAAGGATATAAACCAAAGGTACTTCTTAATTGTACTTTAAAAAATGAGATATCATGAGCGAAACTGATGAGTATGAATTTTTTTGTTTTCTATAATGAAAAAAAGGACACTAAAAATGAATTATACCTTTATAAATAAACAAGGGTAAGATTTATGTATATTCATTATCAAATGAAATATTTATATTTCTATAAATTATGTATGGAATATAGTTCATGGATTACACATTTGTACCCAAGTATAGGAACAAAGTAGATTCTAGAAAATTACAAATGATGAGGTGGATTTTTTGGTAATGTAATGAGACTGGTTTCACTAGTTATAGTAAACTACCAAAACAAATTTCTAATTGAATGATTTTAATTTTAAATAAATATTATAATGTGCCTAGTGTACCAAAAAAATATTACTTCTATATCATACTTAGACGTAGATAGATTTAATTTCAATTTTTTAGATAAAATTTTATTGTTTTATAAATATAGTATATGTTGTTCTATAGAACATATAAATAATTGTCCTCATTTACAAGATCTTGAAAATCAATTATTATTAATTGGTAATGAATAAAGTTCACATGACTCATATTACACTCTATTATGTAATCATCAACTTGGTTATATAAACAAAAAACATTTGATGATATTATATAAATAAGTGTAAATAATTAATTTTTAGTTGAAACCCTTAGATATATTTCATGCTTGATTAAAAGGTAAAATGACCAGGACACCTATCAATTAAAAGGTGAAATAATCACAAATATTGTTGTATTAAATCATAAAATGTGTGTGGACCTTTTCTAGTTAAGGAAATTGGTGGATTATTAGACTTAGTAAATTTCATTTATGATTTTAGTAGATATTTATATGTATACTTATTGAGGTATATGTCAATTTACTTATAAAAATTAATTATTACAAAAAACATTAGTGGATCAGCTTGGTAAGATGGTAAAGATGCTTTACTAAAAGAGAGTTATAGAATATATTAATCAAGAATTCATAGATTTGGTAAAATATTATATAATATTATATAAACTAACTCATATATATATACCTTAATGGAATAGTGTTAGTAAATTAATGAATCACACCTTATTATATATAGTGGTATTGATTTTGAGTTCATGAATATCTTCTATTATCCTTTTTTAAATATTAATTACAATCGTAATCATACAAACTAAACCTAGTGTTAATACAATATTTAAATGGTATTCCATATATGTTATGGTATGAGATAAAATAATTTCTATCACATATTCATGTATGGGGATGAAAAAAAATGTTAATTATAATTATTGAAAAAAAAATCATCACAAGATACAAAGTGTATCATTATATGATATCTTATATAGAAAATAAGATATTCTCTATAGGATCCCTTGGATGATATGCTTTCGTAAATTTAGCATATGTAAGCACACAGTTTTCCACATAGGTATGGATCCATTAAGTTTTGGTAAAAAAATTTATTTTGAACCTAATATGGATTCTTAATGAGTTAGTAAAGGTAATGAGGGTTTATGGGGATTTTTTGGATCATGGAACTCATATTTTGTGGGGAAAAAGGCATGTCACATGGTTAGAGTAACCGTACGAGAAGGTCGTGTGTTTAGATCTAATCATGTGGATGGTCTGCACTTTTGGGAAGAGATAACTCACATAGTTAGAGAAGAGTTTCCCTAATTGTGCTACCTAATCGTGTATTATACCCCTTTCTCTAGATACTCGTGCATGACTTGAAATAGTTTTTCAAACCGTGCATAGGCCAATGTTTGTGTAATTTTACATTTTTACCCCTAATGATCTAATTTAACCTCCTCCTTCCTCCTATATGATTTTTCCATGGGATAACCTCTTTTTTCTTCAATTTTTGAAGCTTTTTAAGGTGTTACACCATCATCTGGGATCTGTTTGAGCTTTCATTCATCCTATTGGATGTGCAACGGTAAATAGTCAAGTCCTTTTTAGTTGTTCTTCATATCTCTTTCTCTAGGCCTAGCTATCGATGTGTGAGAATTTTTTTCTTTTTCTAATATCAACTTAGATCCAAGAATAATTAGTGGCTAATACTAGATGAGGAGATTTTTATAAGAATAAGGTTTGTGCTTTATAACTCATCCCACAAATTCATTGATTTGGGAATTGTCGTGTGGATCCCACTGATTTAATCGGGTGACATTTATTAAATTTATATTTAATTCTTATAATCATTAGAACCGTATGAATATTATATTTCCAAATATGTGATTATTTTTTAGTGGTTACACCCACAAATCCATTCATCCCACGTAGGATGTTATGCCATAATTTTTGTTTTAGTGTTTTGGCACATTTGAGCCACTGTTCGGGTGTGCCATGGCTTGACCTTTCTAAAGGTAAGTTTTTCTATATTAAATGGATTGATTAATATTTTTAATTGCACAATGTCAAGTACCATGTGTGGTCACCACTTAACCTACCTAAGGTAAGTTCTTTGAATGATAAAATATTGTTAAATGGAAATTGGAAAGTACAATAACTATATGACTTGACCTTTTTAAATGTAATTGAATAATAGGATGGATGTTAGTAGCACCCCTTACCATGTTAATTGATAGTAGTGGAGTAAACCTTGATCATTATAAATTCCTTAAATGGATTAAATTAATGATTTCAAACTACTTTTCCTTTTCACACTAATGAAATCAAGGCTTGAACCAAATGGACTTATTGATTAATTATGAATTGTTTAAATGGTTTCATTCTTAATTATTATTGTCACACTAACGAAAGTAAATGGCATAAACCTTATGAAATTTTATATGAAATCATTATAAAATAAGAGTGTCATGACTCGAGATGACCTTGGATTCCATAGGGAATGCCTTGAGCACTTGGGAACCCCATTTAGATTCAAGGATTTTGATTTCATTGGTTGAGACCCACCTAGAACCTAATCCTTGTCTAACATTGGAATCCTAGTATGATATTGTAGGATCCCTCATGTAGTGTTATAGGATTCCCTAGATACTCTCCTTGGATCTAGCATTGAAAATTAAGTTCCATGGTTAAATCCCATCAGGACTAGTCATTTTTTTCATATTTTACCTTGGATGAAATCCTTGGACTCGGTAGGCTTATCATTATGGAATAATGGAAACTATGCTCCTTTTATTTCACTCATACCCATAGATAGGCTAAAATTATTACTAAGTTTGAAACCCTTGAGGTATACTTTTCCTTTTTTATTACCTTCAAACTTCATTATTAAGTATCATACAGGTTTCCATTTTTATGGTTGGAACCTTTACTATTCCTCCCATGTTACTTATTTATAAATGGGTAATAATAAAATAATGAATTGGTAATATGTTCAGACACCAGCTGAGGGCTAAAGTAGGTACTTGCGTATTTAGTTAAATTTTACTACATTACTTTATATATTCATGCTTTCAAAATTTTAAATTTCCATGACATGGGCCAGATGTTATAAAAACCATTGGTGGTGGTTCACTGAGATTTATATCACACCCTCTCCAGGCATTTTTTGGTAACCGAGGCAGACTAAATGAATGTTGGTGTTGATAAATAGAAAAATATGAATTCGAACACTTGATTGCTTGTTGTTTAAGATTGATATTGATAGCAGATGACTGATCTGGAGCTCACGGTGCTTGGGATAGTCTTTGACTTCTTTATAATTTTGTGAAACATTTTATGCCTGTGGTATTGTATCTATGATTTACAATTTTCTATGGACATGAAATGTCATCATCATTTATTCCAATTGATTCATTTGTTGTTATCATTGTTTATTTAATAATTTTTTCTACTTCATTTGTTTACTTATATTTCTTTTACTATTTACATTTTATTAAATATTAGTTGTTCTACACTATAGTAATGAAAGAATAGTCTTACCATCAACACAACCTAGTCCCTCACTGCTTTTCGGAAGCCTCTAGAGTTTGGGGAGATGCACTTAAGGCCATGTGGCCCACTGAGGTCAGGGAACCTATTAAGTGGCATCCGATTTTAGGACGTCACAAAGTGGTATCAGAGCAGTTTATTTTCTTGATTTACTATTTGGAGACAATAGTCAAGATATTAATAATTCTTGGAAGTTGTTCATCATCCTTTCTTTGGATTCATGAACCCATGTTTGGGGTAAAGGCTAAGTTTTCTAACATATAATTATTGTTCTGTGTTTACCTATTATAGTTGACATTTTTTCACTCTTGGGTGATGCACATGTTGTTTTGTTGTAATTATTACTACTCTGATTGAGAATTTCATTTCATGATTGGCCCGATGATATGAGGGAATGTAGCACTGTTACATGCATCATTATAGGTTCCTAGAATTTTCATGTCATGCATATTTTCATTCCATATAGGTGAATTTCACTTAATGCATTTCTTGATATACATGTGATTATTGAGTGATGTTGTGATAGTTAACTTATTATTATATTACTCTTGGTTGTGATTGTGTGATTTCTTGTCTTAATTGATGAGGTGTATGGGTCCTCATGGGTTGGGATGAGTAATTTATCAAGTCGATCCATCATTCTATAAATAAATGGGTGTTGTTTTCTTTGATGAGGTGTATGGGAACTGATTCTATGGGATTTTCAATCCATTATAAAGTGAAACATGACTTCTAAAATGAAATAGTTGCACATCCTTATCCTTCCTTTCCATGTTTCTGGAAGGTAAGTGAATGAACCTTGTAATTAAATGTAAAATGAGATGAAAATTATACTTGAGCATGTACAAGTCCCTAGCCATTTAAGCAGGAAGTTTGGGTATTATACCTTGGGTAGTGACCTTTTTCTAGTTTATATTCTGTAAGTGTTTCTATCTATCTGCTTAAATATTTTTCTAAGGAATGTGCTTGGAATTTATAGACCAATATAGCCATGACATCCTCATATTGTTTTCCAAGAGGGTGAAAACGACCATACTCTAGACGTGGTGGGCCATGAGAGGCCAGTCTTACTTCCAGAAGTTCCACATGAGGAACAACCTCCAATACCTTATTTGGGATCTGATGCCCATGTTTTTTATTGTTTCCTACATCGACTGCAGTATATGTGTGATGCTCCATGTCTTGCACCTATATTGGTTGATCTGACCCGCGAGTTATGGTGGTAGCATCCTTCTACTTTCTCATGGGATGGTCGTCCAAAGGATACAGATTATTGTCTATAATCTATCCTGTGTATATTATAATATTTGGAAACACATCCAAAGCATAGGGTCAAGCATTCCACTTACATGCTTCATGATTCTGCCAAGCATTGGTGGTATGTGATTACCCAGTCTATTCATCATCAAGGCATGCTATGTTTTGATTTCCAGACTATCTTCTATGAATAATTCATTACACATAAGATGAAAGATAATAGATCCAGATAATCATGCATCGTGAGTAGGGTTCTATGTTAGTTATGGATTATTCAACACATTTCACAGAGTTTTAGTTCTTTTCACCACTTATATCTAGTGATGAGCTTTCACGTTCTATAAATTTCAAGGATGGGCTCAATTATTCCATCCATTCTCAAGTGAATGTTTTTTCCTAACAAATTTATATGAGGTCCTAAATTAGGAACTTATAACTAAGCGTAATCTGATGGATGAAAATAGTACCGAGTATAGAGTATCAATGTCGCATCAGGCCAGTAGTCCTTTCAGTTGTTGGAAGAATTATTTCAAGGATTCTCATCAGGTTAGTGGAAGCTAGAGTACACAGGTTGGTAGTTCTATAGTGTGTCACCAATGCATACATACAAGGCACCTAAAGCCTCATTGTGATAGAGACCCAATGGAGTGTCGGGATTGTATCTATATGGGGAATATTTAATATTTCTTCATGACTTTTCCAATATCTTTAAGTGGAAAAGGATCCACACTATATCCACCTTATGTAGAGGGTTATTTTTTCACCACATAAGGTGAGTAGTTGGAATAGCACTGAAAAATCTGGTCGAGGAGGAGATCATGGTCGTTGTAGTTAGACCGTAGATCATTAGCAATGCCAGCAGAACAGTTTTAATCATGGTAGTCTAGTTATTTCACTAGGTCATGGATTAGGTTAGATTCATACACTACATTTGATACCCAAGGATCAGGCTATGGGACCATCTATAGTACAGGGTACTATTATCGTTGCATCTACTATAGTATCTGTTTTATTTGATATAGGTTATTCAAATTATTTTATATATGTATCTATCTTGGAAAGTCTCAGACTAGAGATACAACATTATTATGGTATAATGACCCTATATTCACCATTAGGAGTTCGGTCAGAGGGAATATTCTAATGTAGGGACATTCCCCTTGAGGTAGGTAGTTACCCTTTCTTATGTAACCTCTTTATTCTTGATATGACAGACTTTGATATCATTATTGGGATAGATTGGTTGGTTTAGTATGATGCTTTTGTAGACTTCTATCACTATAGGGTATCTTTTATTTTCACCCGAAGGAATTAGTTATCTACATAAACGTGATTGGGATGTCTAGGCTGGTAAGATAAGACCAAGCATCGTGGGATAGGTGGAGTGACCACCCAGATCTCAAATCTCTTCAAGGAATATATAGGACTACATCAAGATGATTTCCATCCAGTAATAAATCATTTCACAAGGGATTTCATAGAAATTTTTCCGGATTACCACCTTAGAGGGATGTAGAGTTTACAATTGAGCTTATTATGAGAGTAGCTCCAATTTCCATTCCTCCGTATAGTATGGCACCTACTGAGATCCTATAACTCAAGCAGTAGTTAGAAAATTTAGAGGCCAAGGGATTTATATTTCCCAATAAATTATTTGGGGATTCTCCTATGATTTTCACTAAGAGGGTGGATATAACCTTACATCTATGCATGGATTACATAATGTTAAACCAACTTATGGTCAAGAACTGATATCTAATACCTTGAACAGATAATCTCTTTGACCAGCTCTGAGGATCAAGAATATTCTCTAAGATCGTCCTGATATCAAGTTATACTCATGTGTGAGTAAGTCCATCCAACATAAATCATATATATTTTCATAGTAGTTATGGTCTATATGATTACTTAGTTATGTCATTCGGTCTTAAGAACATTCCTTCCTTATTCATGGCTCTGATGAATAGGGTGTTCGAACCATTTTTAGATTCTTTTTTCATGAACATTATAGATGAAATCTTGGTGTATTATCACACTCATAGTGACGATGATAAACATCTTGATATAATTCTGAGTACACTGAGATAGCATCAACTTTACACCAAGCTTGCTAAGTTTCACTTTCGGATTGAAAAAGTTCACTTCTTGGGTCATATTATCTCAGAATTAGGAGTCTCTATTATCCTTGAAAATTTTAGTGTTGTAGTTTCTTGGGATTATCCCAAGAATGTGTTTGATATATAGAGTTTCTTGGGGCTGGATGGAAATTAAATGTGTTTTATACAGGACTTCCCATGCCTTGCTTCACCTCTCACTGGTTTTATAAAGAAGGTTGTGATGTTCATGTGGTTAGAAACATGTGAGAAATCCTTTCAAGGACTAAAAGTAAGGTTTGTATCGACACCTATTTTAACGTTTCCAGATCCATGTAATGGTTATACCATCTTCTATGATAAATTAGGCATCAGTTTAGGAGCAATGTTAATGTAGGAGGATATAGTCATTATGAAAAAATCTTGGTAGTTGAGACCTCATGAGGGAAACAACCCGTTGCACAGCATTAAACTACCAGTAGTTGTCCATGACTTACATTGCTGGATACATTATCTATTGGGTGAGCACTTTATGGTGTACATGAACCATAATATCCTCAAATATATCTTTTCATAGTGTTTCTTGAACCTCATATAGTGTATATGGGTCAAATACATGTAGTCCTATGATTTTTATCTTGCCTATATGCCTGGGAAGGGAAATGTGGTTGTAAATACACTGAGTCGGAAAACTCAAACATATGCCAAACAAAAAAGTTAGTGATGAATAGAAGTTAATTGTCCTCTTCTCTATGATGTTTCTAAAGTTTCTTGATTGTCGCGAGTAGCCTTACCTCTCATATTTGACAGTCACCTCTTCCCTCCTTGAGAAGGTGAAGGGTAGAAAATTTCTAGATCATAAAGGATTGGTTCCCCGTGAGAGTATAACAGAAAATAACCCACCTCTATATTGGTATGTGGACAGAGATAACATCTTGTGTATTCATGGGCATGTCTGGATTCCTATAGATACAAGAGAAGATTTTATGCATGAGTCCCATAATTCTCAGTGGTTAGTTTATCCAAGAATCTCCGAGATTTATTGGGATATGTGACGCCAGTACTTGTAGTTAGAGATGAAACATCATATTTCAGGCTTTATCACTAGGTCTTACATCTATCAGTAGGTGAAGGTGGAGTACCAGAGACCTATAGGATTGTTATAGATTCTTACTATCCCGGAATGGAATTGGGAAGATGTTTCCATGGAAATTTTAGTTTTTTTCTTAGGTCGCCTAGAGGTAGTGATGTTATATGGGTTGTCATTGACAGACTAACAAAATTGGATCACTTCATACCTATTTAGGATACTTTCTCAGTTTATAAGTTGGGAAGACTATATTTTCATGATATCATATGACTAAACTGAGTCCCAGGTAATATCATTTCAAATTGGGATGCTCAATTCACATCATGATTCTTGTAGGGATTGAATAAAGCTATGGGTACACAGGTGCTTCTAAGAAAAAATTTTCAAACTCTGATCAATGGAAAATCAAAATGGATGATAGGGGTTCTAGAGGATATGCTCCAAGAATGTGTTCTTCATTTTGGTTGTTCTTGGGAGAAGCATATCTCACTTGTTGAGTTCACCTATAAAAATATATTTCAGCCGACAATTTTGATGGATCCTTTTGAGGCCTTATTTGTAAATTCATGTCGTTCACCCTTTTTCTTGATAGTGGTAAGTGAGGTGGCCCTACTAGGTCCTCGTCTCATTTAAGAGGCTTCGGAGTAGGTTCAACAGATCATAAAGCATATGACTACAGCTTAGTCTAGAAAAAAATCTTATGTCGGTCACCATCGACGATCACTAGAGTTCGATGTCAGGGATTATGATTTCCTTCAGGTATCACCCATGCTAAATAATAGATGATTACAGATGTAAGGGAATATTTTTTATTATTACATAGGTACTTTTGATATTATTAGAGAGAGTCGTGTAGGCATCATATCAGTTGCTACTACCTCAGAGGTATCATGCCTCAAATGACATCTTCCATGTTTCATAGAATTTCTAATATCATGTTAACCAATATCATACCTTTGACCCCAAGGAAGTTGAGTTAGATTCCAATTCCACCTTTGAAGATTATCCAGTATGCATTGATGAGAAGATCATAAAGGCTCTCAGAGGCTGGTTTGTCCGACTAGTATGGGTGTTATGGCGGAACGACCACGTGAAAGATAATACATGTGAGAAGAAGGACTATGTATGTGCCCAGTGGATAGATTTGTTCACAGATATTGTTTCCCCACCCCCAGAAGGTGAACTTTGGAATGAGTTCTTTTAAGGTGGTAAGACTATAAGAACTTGGTTTTCTACACAGGTTTGGATCCTTTAAGTTTCAGTCTAAATATTTATTTTGGACCTAATGTGGATGCTTAATGAGTTAGAGAAGGTACTGAGGGAGTCTGGGGCTTATTCAAATCCTAAAACCCTTCTTTTGGGGAAAATGGGCTTGTTTAACTATTAGAGTAAAGTGTGCGGGTAGGCCGCATAGTTAAATCAAACTATGTGGATGGTCTGCATTTTTTGGGAGAGCCATTACACATGTTTGGTGCACGGTTTCTCTAACCATGTAACCTAATCATGTATTACAACCCTTTCTCTATAAACCCATGCATGGTTTTCACATGGTTTTTCAAACCATGCAGATAAACTATACACATGCTAAATTTTGGGTAATTTTATATTTTTACCCTTAATGATCTAATTTAACCTCATCTTTCCTCCTATATGATTTTCCAGTAGGAAAAACTCTTTTTCCTCTCATTTTGAAGTTTTTTAAGGACTAACCTGTGGATAAATAGATTTCCTTCATCCATGATATGTTTTAGCTTATATTTATCATGTTGGATGCCCAATGGTAAGTACTCAAGTCCTTTCTAGTCGTTCTTCATCTCACTTTCTCTCGACCTAGCTATCGAGGTGTGAGGGTATTTCTATTTTTCATAGATCTAATATGATCCAATCCTAATTATAGGGTAATAATGGATGAGAATATCCATACATTCTTAAGGTTTGTTTTCCATAACTCATCCCTCGAGTTCATTGATTTTGGAATTTTTGTGCGGGGCCCACTGATTTCATCTTGTGCCATTTATTGAATTTATATTCCATGCTTATCATCATTAGAAAATTATGGATATTATATTTCCAAATATATGATTATTTTTTAATGGTTATCCCCACAACTACATCCATCGCATGTATGATGTTATACCATAATTATCGGTTTAGTGTTTTGGCATGTTTTGAGCCATCGTTCAGGTGTGCCTTGGCTTGACCTTAATAAGGGAAATATTTTATATATTAAATGGATTGATTTATATTTTGAATTCTATAATAGAAATTATCATGTATATTCACCACTTGACCAACTTAAGGTAAGTGATTCGATCGATAAACTAATGTTAAATAGAAATTTTCAAGTAAACTAAATATATGAATCGACCTTTTTAAATGTAATTGAATTATAGGTTTCATATCTCAATAACCACTTACCATGTTAATGGAAGGTATAAGAGTGAACCTTGATCATTGGAAATTCCTTAAATGGATTAAATTAATGGTTTTAAGCTGGTTGACCTTGTCACACTATTTAAAGTAAAGGCTTGAACCAAATGGACTTATTTATTAATTATGACTTGTTTAAGTGGTTGCATGTTCAATTAGCCTTATCACACTAATTAAAGGTAATGGATTGAACCATATGAAATTTTATATGACATAATTATCAAATATGAGTGGCTTAACTCAAGATCACCTTGGATTTCTTAGGTAATTCCTTCAGCACTCAAGAACCCCATTCCGATTCAAGGATGCTACTTCCTTGGGTTGAGACCCACCTAAAACACGATCCTTCTATACCTTTGGATGCTCGGTATGACACCAAAGGATCCCTCATATAGTATGACAGGATTCCTTGGATACACTCTTTGGTTCCAACATTGAAAAGTTGGTTCTATGGTTAAATCCCATTAGGCCCAGTCATTACTTAACCCTGGTTTACCTTTGATGAACTCCTTAGACTCGATAGGCATCTCATTATGGAATTCCTTAGACTATGATCCTTGGATTACACTCTTACCCTGATCCAGGTTATATTTATTACTGATATAGAGACCCTTGAGGTCTATGTTTTCTTGGTTATTACCTTATAACTTCATTATTAAATATCATATAGATTACATTGTTACAGCTTGGAACCTTTACTATTACTAACATGTGACATATTTAAAATTGGTAATAATCAAATAATTAATTGGATACATGTTCAGACACCAGATGAGGGTTTAAGTGGGTACTTGGGTATTTAGTTACATTGTACTTCTTTACTTCATATATGAAAGATTTCACACTGTTACATTTCCATTACACGGGACGGATGTTATAGACACAATTGGTGGTGATACACTGAGATTTATCTCACTGCCTCTCTAGGAATCATTTGGTACCTAGGGATGAATACATGATTTTAGGTGTTTATAAAAGGAAACATTCAACTTTGAACACTTTATTTCTTACTATTTAGGATGGATCTTGATAGAAGATGACTGAGATGGAGCTCAAGATGCTTAGGATAGTATTTTATTTTCTTTATATTTTGGTGGAAAAGTTATACATTTTTTCTTGTATCCATATATTCCAGTTTTTTAGAGGAATGTCTTATCATAATCAGTTATTATAGTTGAATTAGTTACTATTATCCTTGTTTATTTATTACTTTTGTATACATCCATTGTTTAGTTCTATTGATTCCACTATTTTACTTGGTTATTATTTATCCATTCTACTGCACTCTGGTAATGAGGTAATAATCTCCCCACAGACACACCCTAGGCCCTCGCTGCTTGTCAGCAGCCTTTATCATTTGGAGTGATGCGCTTGAGGCCATGAGGCCCACTAGGTTTGGGGCACCTATTAAGTTGAATTTGGGTCTGGGTCATTACAACATATCTCCAAATAATAAAGTGGGAGAAAAATATAAATTGATGGATTCAAGGCTCAAGATACACATGATTTGGAATAAGAACAAATTCCATAACATTTATCTGAAGAAGTTTCTCCAGAGACACAAACACTACATAAGCCAACTAAGGAAGTTAGTGAGAACCAAAATTGTATAGTTTCCATGTCACTAGGAAAGGTGTATTATTTTTTATTGAAAATAATAAACCCTTTTCCTATAATTATGTAATAAATACCAAATAATTATTTAAGTGGAGAGAATAATTGAATTTTTAAATAGATTCCATATACCAAAATCTAGTTTGGATGTTGGTTGATCCTCCAATTAATGTAATGCCAGTTCAGTATAAATAATTATTTAAGAAGAAACTATGAAAATATGGTAAATTTAGTTCCTATAAATCATTATTTTTAGATAAAGGTTTCAATAAAATTCAATCGAATATGAAAAAAACAATTCACCAGTTTTAGTACTAAAATTCATTAAAATTATTCTCACCATTTCATATTTAATGATAATGAAATTCAGCAGATGGATATCAAATAAAATTTCTTAAATAAAATACTTATATAATATGTATATCTAAAATAACCAAAAGGATTTATGGAACAAATGGATGATAATAAAGGATGGAAGTTGTAGAGATCAATTTAAGGATAAAATATGTATTAAGATCATTGAATATTCATTTTGATGAGTCTATAAGAGAATTTATTTTGATAAAGAAATAAAGTGATCTGTGTTCTTATAGTAAGATTAATCGAAGTTTCATTGTTTTACTAATGATATATATTAATGATGTATTAATAATGGAAAATGATATGTTGATATTTATATTAGTTAAGAATTTTTTAGATAATTATTCTCCATGATGTACATAGGTGAAGAAGCTTATATCATAAGGATTAAAATCTATAAACAAAGATATAAGAGGAAACTTGGACTAAGTAAATGTAAATATAATGATAAGATACTAAAATATGAAATATAAAACAATCCAAGAGATGATATTTTACCAATTTCACTTGATATACTTCTCCCTAAAAAGATATGTCCACAAACAGAAGAAGAGGGAGAAATAATCAGTAAAAATCCTTATTCATTAGAAGATGGATATATTATGAACTTCATGTTATATACTACCTCATAAAGTAATTTTTTATTAAAAAAAGAGGCATAATGGTCACAAACAATCAGAGTTCAAGAGAGACTCATTGGGTATTTATTAAAACAATCCTAATGTACATGAAATATATAAAGGATATATTCTTCAAATTTGGAGGATATGACAATCTAGTTTTGATGAGATACATAGATTCTAGTTTCCAAACATATTAATATGATATAAAATCATAATCATGAGATTTGTTTTACATAATTAGTGTTATACTGAGTCAGAGGAGTTCAAAAAAAACATCTTCCCTCTAATTATATAGATGAAGATGAGTATAATTTTGATTTTATGTAACTAAGGAAGTAACATGTTTACATAGTTTTGTCTAGGATCTTGTTTATTTACCTTGTAGTGTAGATCATACCATGGCATATTATGATAATATTATAGTAATTGTTCTATCTAAATAGCCCAGGTCACATCAATAGATGAATTTTATACTTTTGAAGGATCGTATCTTGGTGGATTTTAGTCAAAGAGGTAATATCATGGTTAACAGATTTTCCATAAAATATAAAATAAAGGAAACCTAAAATAAATCGTTATCATAATAAAATAATGAATATAAAGTGATATCTAGTGATTTGAAATTTGTTTGGATTATTTTTTAGTGAATCTTAGAGTCTGTTTAATTTGGTGCCCTAGAACCATGTAACTTTGTACATTCTAATACCAAAACATATTCATTCTTATCAAATAGTGTCTATTCTTCTCTAAAACTTAAATTTTATAATTCCTTGGAATATTTATCACGTCAAAGGGTTATAGGTATTCCCCGTTATAATGAGAACCTAGAAATGTCATGAAATGTTTCTAATATAATGTGTTATGAGGTATATATATCAATAGAAAAGGATATATATGGTGTATTATTGTTAAGTGTTTGGGGTTACCAAGTATTGAGACTACTTTTAATGAATTCTTAACATTATAATCTCTATGAATGGAGTTCATTAAGATAGATTCACTAATAGAAATTCCACATTCTTATGTGTCATTGGATATTCTTATATGGGAATGTGTGTGTTGGTCCTTTGGCATGTGATCATTGTTAATGTGTATCATGAAGCATATAGTTTTATGTATGGATAAAATATATGATGATATATAATCATGTAGAGGTAGAATATGTTGGTTGTACCATAAGTTATATAGAATTAATTTAATGGTTAAGGATTTTTTCCATGAAAGTTAATGGAATAATATATCTCTATCTCTTTTATGGAAATGGATAATTTGAAAAAAAAACATGTACATTGTCCTTTATAGACATGCTCATTTCAAAAATTCAAATAATGATAAAACAAAAATATGTGGTGATGACACAAGTGTACATCATGCTTGATGAGATATTAGTTTACAAAAGGATTATATTACATAGTGGTGTTCGTGGGATGTTTTTTTTATAATTTACACACTATATTTTTTATCCATGGGTACCCTGATGTGCTTTTGATCAAAAATAATTGATATTAGCTAATTTTTTTCTATTACCATTGTGAATGTGGTCTAGAGGGTAATACACTAAGTGTATCAAGAAACTTATTAATAAATTTTTAATTTTTATTTTAAAATAAATATTCTTAAGGTTTATAGAATAATATTTATTCAAGATAATATTATCATAAAATTAAATCATGAGATATTTAAATTAGAATATGTGATTTAAATTTAATCACTTATTTATTTATACATAAGTTTAATGAATATATATATATATTTATTTATTTATTTATACACAAGTTTAGTGGAAATGTAAAATAAAAATTTTAATCATGCTATGTGAAAAAACATATATCCTAAAATAAATTGTTATTCCCAACACAAGTGAATATAATATTTAATTTATCAGATAAATATATTTATCATTCGAGGATTAATAAATCTTAATAGGATATTATGGATTGAGTTTAATGATCCAATAGAAATGAAGTATTTTATTTTATATCATTTAAATAAATTTTAATTTATTAATTTATTAAATAATAATAAATAAAAAACTTTCCATAAGAAAAAATAATTATTTTATAATTATTATTCAATATGGTGGTTCCCTCATGTGTTCTTCACTAATTGTTTATATATTAGGATGCAGACCTACTTTCATGGGATATACCTACAAATCTTAAAATTTCAATTTGGTTAAGAGGATAATATATCAAAAAATCCCTTAAAGGGATTTATTACCTGATCTAAGACTCTCTTAAAGATTTAAAATATATTCATGAAATGCATCATGATAACACTATCAGTTACCTTGGTCATGAGAGTGATCGATCATTAGCATAAATCAATGTGAATATCTTTTTTTATTTTAGGTTCTTTATCATTACCTTAATGGTTGATTATGTTATGATTTAAAGCCATACAGTTGGGAACTCTAGAGTATATCACCATCTGGGGAGGTTTAGGTGTTGTGGAGTTGGGATCAAGCCCATTATAGTAGAATATTGTGTATCTTTGTTGAGGGTTTTAGAACCCATGAATTTCAATGAAACTTAATGGATCATTTCATTGATATTAAGTTTACTTAACAATAACTAGTGTGGTTCCCTTTAATGTTATACAGTCATGGAAAAATAATGTACCTTTTAAGGTTTTGCATCTATGAACAATTATTCATTGTATTTTAAGTTCATATTCCTAGGACTTGTTACGATCATATTAACCTCATTTAGATTGGACTATTAAGTTACATGTACCAATAAATGGTTTGTGTGGAACTTATTCACTATCATACCTTAATAGTTAAACTTGATAAATGAATAAACTTAAGGTATATTGAGTATTACACTATGTTGTAGGCCTATGAAATGTAATAATTTTTTATGAGATCATCAATTAAGACATTTTCTGGAAATAGTCTGAGGTTAGGAAGATTTACACAAGTTGTTTAAGGATAGAGAACCTTTTTATCAAGCTAATAACCCACTGTTAAAATATTAAGGGTATTATTGGATAAATAGAAAACCACATGGGACACATTCAAAAAAATTACCAATTCCCTTTATTAAAATAATACATTATAAAAAAAGAAAATACTAGAGTGCATAACAGATTCTCGTATCTTAGGTTTTTATGGAGGTAGAGTGGTTAAATGGTACACAGTTGCGGGATGGTCTAGGATAATGAGTGTTATAAATGAATTTTGGGAAATTTATTTAGTCTAAATAAAGGTCTTAAGTGAATGTGATTTATAGGTAAGATTTATGTTGGCTATGTATCTGTAACTATACAAATGTATCCCTGGTAGAGGGTTTGGGTGAGGTAATGCCCTAGTAATTATAATCTAGAGTGACCTCAGAAAATGATTCTTTAGTAGGGATCTTCTCAATGTACTAGTAAAATAGTTCCCTAATATGGGTGTCCTAGGAAAATGGTTCCCTAGTAAGGGTCTTTGGTGTACTATGGGTGATTTATGCACTTTTATGGGTCTTTATAATGAACATTATGAATGAAACCCTGGCAGGGGTCTCTAGGGTAGCCTGTAAAAATTTCACCTTGGAAGGACTTTTCAAGATGGCTTGGGGAATTGTTCCCTATTTTGGGTGGTAAGAGGTAATATCTCCATAGTATAGTCATTTAGGGTAACCTAGATTTTTGGAACCCTAGTATAGGTTTTAGGGGTAGTCTGGTTGATTTTCTCCCTAGTATGGATGTCTTGGGGGAATGGATCCCTAGTTTGGGTCTTTGGGGTGGTTTAAGTGGATGTCACCCAATTATTGGTCTTCAAGGTATATAGGATGATTTGTGCCCAAATATGAGTTTCAATGGTAGATTTATGGTTGGAGCCTTGATAAGGATCTCCATGATATATTGGGTTATTTTCACCTAGGAAGGACTCTCTAGAGGTGAGTTCCTTCACCCTATTCTAGAATTTATATAAGGGGTGTTTTTTTATTCTAAGGTTTGGTGTTACAAGATTTTGATGAAGTACATACCCCAAACTCACATTTTTTCCTCATTTTTTTCTTATAGAGTCACATAAAGGTGAAATGTGAGGGTTTGGCATGTATAAAAATTGGTCAAGGTGTTTGAATCATTTCAATCTATCGATATATTCCCCTACCTTTAAATGGTATTCATGAGGTATATTTATAGGTAAACTGAGTGTGGGTCATGAGGATAAGTGGATAATATCTACTAAATAATTATCATTCACTAGTACGGTGGTTTTCTCATGTAATGAGCCTTCGGTGTAGGATCTAGTCTATAGGACCACAGAGCACCCTGAGAAAAGAGGGGTGAATCAAGGTTTCAACATTTTAATTTAATGTTATGGTTCTTATTCCAACATAGTTAGGAACCCATAAAAACTATATGTTGGAATCGAGAATTAATCAAACATTCACATGTAGAAAGACAACATATTAGTTTTATATGGTTCATTACTAAGGTCTAGTCCAAGGATAATTTTTCAACAGTGTGATGGTAATAACAAAATCCACTAATCTTCACTAGTTGTGGAATACAATAAGTTCAAAAATAGTCACTCTCTACCAGGAACATTTCCTTTACAAGATTTTATGGATTTCACACTTCTTCCCTCAGAAAACTTCTATCGACTCCCCCTAGATCATTGTTTTTTGAGAATTATTATTCAGTTTATCGACTTGAAGGTCTCTTCAAAAGATTTTCATTGAATTATTTTTACCTATATATCATTAGACTCTTATTTCACTATTTTCTTGAATCAATGCACTTGAAATCACTCATAAAACAAGTCAAATATTCAAAACATTCAAGAAGAACACACTAGTACTTGCGCGAAACAACTACTCTTGTATGAAATATTTGGTATTTTCATGCAATATTAATTTCACTCAACCCTTATCTTATCCCCACCCCTTATCTTTCTTTCAGCTACACCATAAATTTCAAACGGTCTTTAAAGACTAAAGGAACACATTACATGCAATATTTTCGTTATACAACTCTTTCACATGAAACACTTTCATGAGGTAGAGGAACCTAATATTTATTGGAATTTTCTAAGTTCTGAATGGGGGTAGTAATGTATTTATTGGCCTCAATGACCATGCGTGCAATATTATTTCTAAGTGTGAAAAGATTGTTGTTTTTACATCGCATGGGGCATGTAAGTCTCTTCCGTGTAGAGACAAATATTTCTCACAATACTAATATCTCATGTGATTATTTCCTTTTCAATATTTTTATGAGATGGTCCTGAAACACACATTTCACAAAACTTTAATATTCACCTTCAATCTTTTGTGTAACTTCCTTTTCTAGAAAATGTTTCTTCATTCTCCAATTTTTTCACCCAAAAATTTTGCAAACACTAGGAAACAACACCACCTTCAATAATATTGTATGATTGAACTATAAGATCCATTTACTTGAAAAATCCATAATATTCCATGTGAGGGTTGAAAAAAATACAAATCATACTCCATTTCTATCAAAGAACATCCTTGGTTCCAAGAATCTCCCCCTTTGGTTTTATTGGTAATCTGTAGATAAATTTAGTAAAGCATGTGCCACTATCAAGATTTGATATCCAATAAACAACTCAACCAACACTCTAATCTATATGAGAAATGCTAAATGTAGAAAAAAAAAGGAAAATAAGGAATTGAGTTCTCATTTCTTGGAATTCTTAATGATGTCCAATCTAAGCTCTTATCATGTCCTAAAAACATTGCACGACTTGAACTATTTCCTCATAACACCTTATTCTGTTTGATTTTTCATTATCCCACTTTTTTTCTCATTTTTCCTAAAACTTATCATTTCTATTGAAACCTCATAGAATAAAATCTCATAGAATTGAATTTATCCGTTATACCCCATTGTAAATAAACCCAACAAACTTATTATTCAATGTTTGGAGCTCAAAACACACTCCCACTGAATTGTATCACCCCCATAAACCTGCATTACTTCCACAAACATATTAAAATAGTTAAAATAGTTGGGTAAAAGGGAACATTTTTGAAATACACAATCACTAGGAGTTGAATGAACATTGATGTTCAACTGATGTTTTTTAAACACTTTTTCTACCAGTGGCTTGGTTAGAATGTCAACCACTTTCTCATCAGTTCCAACATTATTAATTATAATTACCCCTTGTTCAACTTTTTCATTGATGAAGTTATACCTAATATAAATATGTTTCATATGATAATTTTTAACATGATACTTTGTAAGATCAATCACACTCTTGTTATCACTAATAATCACCATTAGATTATTCACCTCATCAACAATATCATCCAGTTGTTGCTTCATCCACAGTAGTTGGGTAAAATATTTCATAGTAGAGATATATTGTCCTTCAGAATTACTATTTGAAGAAATTTAGTATTTCTTACTCAACCATACCACACATTTCTTTCCAATAAATAATTATCCACCACTTATGAACATTCTATCCACCACATCCCTAGCCCAGTCAGCATCAGAAAATGTTGATAGTTCATTATCTCTTCCGGTTGGAAAGTATAAGAGATAATTATGAGTACCTTGAATATACCTCATTATTATTTTAATGACTTCCGCATGTTCTTCCTACATATTAAATTAAATTTAGATCACCAAGTGTTTTTAAAATACAATATATGGTTAGGTATCTTTCATGTAAAATAAGATTCCAGTGATTCTCATGTACATTGTGGGATCTAGAGATGTCACATCCTTATGCTTTACCAATTTGGTGTCAACCACAATTAGAGTCAAAATTGGTTTGTATTAATACATATTTAATTTCTTCAGTAACTATCTTTCATACTTTTTCTAAGAAATAAAAGTGTCATATTTCCTCTCAATCGCTTGTATACCCAAGAAGAATGTGAGTTAACCAATCATAGACATTTCAAATTTTGATTTCATATGATTGGAAAATTTATCCACTAATCTATACCTTCTACTACCAAATATAATATCATCTACATACACTAGTACCATAAACAAGTATTTTTGGGAATTATTCCTATAGAGATTGTGATCCACTCCTCCACCATTAAATTCAATATACTTTTGATAAGAATCTATCTGAGAGTACCATGCTCGTAGTGCATACTTCAGACCATAGAGCACCTTCTTTAATATGTAAACCTTTATTTAATCATTACCATGTAGAAACCCTAATAGTTGTTCAATGTAGACTCACTCTTCAAGAACACCATTTAAGAAAGATATTATCACATCCATTTGATAAAATTTGTATCCTATTTGGATTTCCATAGCAAAGAAAGGCTTAATCTACTCCAGTCACACCATTGGGGTAAAAGTTTCTTCAACATCAACACCTTAATTATTTTCATAGCCTTTACACACCAAGTGTGCCTTGTTTTTTATCACATTTCCTTGCTTATTAAAAAAATTAAAGATCCCTTTTATTCCAATCACATTGTGAATTTTACGTTTATTGACAAGATCCCATGTCTGGTTCTTTTCAATCTGATCTTCTTTTTCATTCATGGTTGTAACCATTGATTCATCATTCATAGATTTTTAAAATGAGGATGGTTCCAAAATTGATAGGAAGGTGAAATTCACTTCAATACTCATTCATATGGCCTGAATGGGTGAATTTTGATTCCAAATGATGTTGGATTTATCAATTTTTTCTCTTCTATTTTTTCCTTGGAATTCTGATAATGTTTCTTCAGCCATGGGATCTTCTTCTGATTCTTCTTCTCAATCATCATTACTACCTGATCCCTATTTAAACATGAATCCTTCTTCTACTTTTGTATTAGAGTATGTCCCTTGACAACATTATCTTTATTATTAATCATATAATAATATGATCTCCACTTGTACGATTTTCTCTTCATTTAATATCCTAGGAATATTTCCTCATCAGTAGAATCACAATACTAATCATGATACCATATGCAATAAGGGCTCATGAACTTATCTTCAAGGGTTTTCCACTTTCATTCCAGGCTGAAAATACTAAATGTGATATGATATTTTTAAGAACAATCAACCAGAAACTTCTGCACACACTTCTAAAAAGGATCAAAAATGTTAAATATAAAAAGGTTGGATAAGTGTCCTTTGGGAAATATTATTCTTATTATGTCACTTATCCAATGAAATGTTCTTCAACTAGTTTCTAGAATGATTAAATTTTATACTAGTTGAAATAATGATACTGGAATCTTATTCATTTTTGACCCCCTTAAGGGAAAAACTTCTAAATATCTTCATAATAGTGGATCTCATCGAAATGGATTTCAAGAAATTTTATTTTGGAGAATACACCAGAATGGATCTTCATTTTGTGACTGTCCATTTTGGACAACATTTGCAACTTCACCAAGGATAATCTTTTTGAACACTTTTTCTCCATTATACAATAAATAAGATCAAACCAAGATAGTAACTTCTTTATCCTAATTTCCCAAAAATGAACATCCTTATCTATATCAAAAAATTATCATCCACCATATCTATAAATAATTATCAAATTGAGGAATCATTCAATGATGGTGACTTCTTCAGCTTGGATATCAAGAATAGACAGCCCTATATGCTTCTCAGGTTCTCCCCCTGAGAAATTTCTTCACCTTTAATTCCATGAATTATAAGAAAAAATATAATACAAAAAATATTAATGGAATAAGTTAGAACCTCCTTGCTTCATCAGTATGAACTGTAAAGTTGAGATGATCTTCTAAACCATGTTGTTCTATTTTCTCTAGTCTTCATGATTACATATCTAAATATATGTTCATATTTATGTTGTCAAGGAATTAGTCTCCTCAAATTATCTTCTAATTTGTGTGGAGAATTGTTATTCTTAATATCCATCATAGATGATACATTCTCTCTCCTATTAAGGGCTGCTTCTTTCTCTGGTATTAAGAGAAAACATAATTTTTCAATGAGACAAAATTTTATACATATTTCACTCATAACTTATTTAACACATGAGTTTCCTTTTAATTGAAAACCCTCACACACTTTGCCTTCAACGCATGTAATCATTCCTTTCCCTTTTTCACCAGCCTTAGAATGTGCATCTTGAAGTTTCCTCATTCTTTCCAAATCATCTAGAGAAATAAATAACATGTCATTAGGAATGGCTTCAATAAGTTTAGATCTTCCACATGTGTTCATCTGAGTTTCATCCCTTTTAGTAGCTATTTTAGATGTACTACCCTTCAGCTTCCTAGATTTAGAATCCAGGGTCATCTCAGATTCATTACGTGATATATTCTTAGGATAATTTTTGTTCATAATATTCCACTAATTTATTCCTAAGGTATCTTATTCATAAATAGATAGATTTTGTTGTATTATTTACTTATCGAAAATGAATGCATGTTGAGATAAGAAAGTACCAAACTTGTGAATTCTAAAATTTCATAAATCACAGATGTTATCAAGTATTCTATATCTGTTTGCAGTAAAAATATGCTTATGGACCTGTAGATGTTTCTTCTTCATCTCTGGATTCCTCCCCCAAGATATAGTCTTCTGTTGTCCTATTTTGTTTTAAGTATTTTACCAAAAATTTAATTCACAAAACCCGAATATGTTGTAGAACCAACATTGACCCACAAATCATTATTTCTTTGTATCTATTTTATAAGTTTGTTGGATTTTCCTCATGACTTTTTATGATCTATATGGGTAACTGGCTCCCATACTCTTTTTCCTATCCACCCTAGTCAGGGTGGTTGGTTTCTTATCACCTTTATTCATCCATACTTGTATAGTATTTGTCTTATAACCTACACTCTTCAAGATAATAGGTTTATAACAATTTACACAAGTTGGTTTGGATGGTACATGTTTCTTCTCAGCTGCTTGAGATAGGTCATAAAAAGATGTCATGATCTTATTTTCACAAGTTGGAGGTCTTTCAGCTTTAGAATCCTATAGTGAGCATTGTGTAGCTGCAACAACTATTTCCTTTATTTGTGAAGTGGAAGTATATGTCTTCTCAAGATTGACCAAAATGGATTCCAAAAATAGACATTTTATATTGAGGATGATTTTATGATCTCCAATCATGATCATCTTTTCTTCACAATCCTTCTCCATTGTAACTGCTTATTCTTCATGTTTCATTACTTTCTTCTAAATCAAAGAGTCAAGTTCCTTAATCTTATTGGATATTTCATCCAATTTTTTGACCCCTTAAATTAGTTATATTTTCCAATTTATCTTCAAGAACATGGATCTTTCCTTCAAGATCCTCTTTGAATCCATATTTCTAAAAAAAATATTTGAGGTATTTTCGGGAACTTATTTCAAGTTCCCTCTTTGTTTATTGAAGTGCTTAAGTCTATCAGGAGATCTTTAAAAACTCGAGAACGTTTCCTTACAAGCCCGTTTCTATAGAACTCTATTCTCCTTCCAACTTAGTGATCTATACCTACATATATTGAATGATTTTACAAAAAATGGGATCTCTTTATTTTAGAATATGATGCAAATAATTTCTTAATCTCTCAATTGAAAATTGATGTAAGGTTGTGGATTGATCATTGTAACCATGTGTGATTCGATCTTTATTTTGAGGTAAAATTTCAAAGGTGATAACACACACCACCTAGCCATGTGAAATTTTTGATTTAATTGAGGTAGAAGTGTTTTAATTCTCTTTGTTGGAAACCTAAACCATTTTATCTTTAGATTCTATGCCTGGTATATCTTTATTATTAGAAAGGTATGGAGAACTAGATATTACCTCTTCTTTAGATAATAGGTACATATTCAACTATCTCTTCTATTTCATTATCATGTTATTCATGATCTTGGTAGATATAGACTTATGCCCAGAGATAAAAGGATCTTCGTCAAACATACAATTCATTTTTGACATAGGAAAGAAACTCAAATCTTCAATAGAGAATAAATTTACCATTGAGTACCCAACATATGTGAACCTTACCTCTGATACCACATGTAGGACCCCGAAGCACCCTATGAGGGGAGGGGTGAATCAGGGTGTCAACAATTTCTTTTAATGTGAACGATCTGGTTCCCACAATGGTAGTAACTTTTTAAAATATGTATGATGGATTTGATCATTAATCAAAAATTCCCATGCAGAAAGAAAACATGACATTTTTACTTGGTTCACCACTAAGGGCTACTCCAATGATCATCTTCCAAAAGTGTGCCAGTCATAAAAAAATATACTAATCTTCAGTAGTTGTGGAATACAAGAAGTTTAGATATATTCACTATGTTCCAGTCCCACTTTACAATTTTCAAGGGTAGCACATTGTATCCCTCATAACACTTCCATCGACTCCCCCTAGCTCACTACTTTGGGAGAAGTATTACACATTTTATTGACTTGAAGGTATATTCAATAGATTTTCATTGAAGTATTTTTCCCATCCTAGCATGAGACTCTTCTTACATCGTTATCCTAAATTTATTCACTTGAAATCACTGATCAAACAAACTAGATATTCAAAACATGCTAGAAGCACACACTGGTACTTGTTCAAAACACATAATCATGCAAGAAATATTTTTTATTTTCATGCAACATGGATTTCATGAAACCCTTATATTTTTCACACCCCTTATCATTCATGTAACTAAACCATATGTTCTATTTTTTCTTTAAATACTAAAAAAACACATTACGTGCAAGGTTTTCTTTCTGTAACTCTTTCGTGTGAAACTCTCTTACATGGTGTAGGAACTTGATCTTCATTGGAAAGTTATAAGTTCTAAATGGTTCTATTTGTATATTTATAGGCCTATAATAAATTTCATACAATATTATTTCCAAGCATGAAAAACCTTTTTTGACATTTCGTTGGGTGCGTAATTCTCTTTCATGTAGAACCAAATCTTTTTCAAAAAAACTAATCTTGTGCATAATTATTTCTATTTCTATATTTTGATCAGATAATCCAAAAACATACCTTGTGAAAAAAAATTAGATGAACCTTCAATCATGTATGAAACTTCATTTTCCAAAAAAATACTTTTCTTTATTCACTAATTTTTAGACACAAAATTTTTTGCAAACACTGGGAAATGACACCACCTTCAATATTATTTCCTTCTTAAACTATAAGATCCCCTTACATTCAAATTCCCTAATCTTACATGTGATTTTGACAATTAACACAAACCACACTCCTTTTCTAGTGAATAATATACATAGTTCCAACATAGTCATGTATGGGATTTCATAAGAACACTTAAGCATAGAATCCAAGAATATAGTTCCATTCACATAAAGAGACTTGGGAAAATAATCTAGGTGCATAGATTCCCTCACATAAGGATACATATTCACATAAATTCTAGGAAAATAAAGATCTTGGTGTAACGTGACTTATGTAAGGATACAATGGTTTGAGGAAGGCCAATAACAAGTAGGGATTTGTGTAAGGATACATGGGTAGAGAATAAATTCACATGAATTCATGGAAACCATACACAATATTTCTAATAAAAATAATGATCACCAAGATAAATTATATAACCTTAGTAAATGTGAGTTCTAGAAAATCCCCCCCACCAGAATTGGATTTTATAAAAATGAGGGGGTAAAATTATACAGAAAATGACACTCTTGAGATAATGTTTCCTTTGAGGATAGCATAAGCATGGTTTTGTGATTTGAGCATTCATGCAGCTAGGGGACTAGAGACTTGGACACAATCATGTTGTGTATGGGACATAGTTTTTCTAGGTGCTTTATATGGTCATATTACACATGTAATACCCCAGTTCTATATATGAATTAAATCTCTATCAAGCATCAAAAACCTAGGTGAATCCTATATATAAATGATCCCCATATTCACTCATGTCTTACTCTCTATGGCTACTGAGTCTAAATGTTTCTGCTCATTTTCACTTTTTCCTTGGAACATGATGTAAGGAATGTTATTTTATAAGAAAATTAATCTAAGGATTCCTAAAAGGGTGTGGGTGAGTTAATAATATCACCATGGTGTTCTCACTTGGGTTAATCCACCTTGGAAAAGAGATTTAAGTGAAGCAACGTGAGATAAGCTAACCTGAATGAAGAGAACTTAGTGAAATTTTGTTCTTCACCAATTTTTTCACAGTCATCATCTTGATAAGATCTTCTTCATTCATAAGGTGTGTTCATGTTCACTCCTTATTTATATTATTGAAATTTTTTATCTTTCTTTTATAGTAAAATGTCCCATATTCAAAAACTATTCTAGACACTAAAGCAACCACCCATGTTGATGGGTTGATCCAATTAATTTGACAATGATAAGAGAGATGATGTGGGCCACATCTATCTACTCTCAAATAAGCCTTATGGGTGATTCATCAGAAACTTCCATTATCATATTTATACTCACAATATGGAAATGGGATCTTGGTTGATATTGATTTCTGGAATCCATATGAAAACCTACCAGACTCTTGGCTCTCAAAGCATATGAATTTGGGAAGTGCCAACTATTTTTTTGAGAGTCTCATATATCAATGAGGGTGTGACCAGCCTATACCACCATACACACACCTCTCAAGACTTTGGCTTTTCCAAACCCTACCCATTTTGTCTCTCCACATCCCTCTATTACTCCTAGAATCCTCACTTTGGGCATAAGTCTTTCCAAGGAAGCCTTTGAGCTCAAATCA
Organism: Viscum album; assembly: GCA_963277665.1. Taxonomy (NCBI): domain Eukaryota; kingdom Viridiplantae; phylum Streptophyta; class Magnoliopsida; order Santalales; family Viscaceae; genus Viscum; species Viscum album. The sequence goes on along the minus strand of OY728138.1, from coordinate 915,639,403 downwards.
AAAAGAGTTACCCGATTTTAAGGTAATGTCTTCACTTGTGTTCTTTTGTTTTATTTTGCTTCTCCAACCCCCTAAACTCTTTTTATTCATTTAATTTGTAACAACTCCAGTATAATAAATATACTAGGATTTTTTTATAAGAATCGTTCGAGCTACACTTACACACACCTACATCTAATGGTTAAATAACATACTATTTCTTTGGATGGCGAATTTCTGCCTCACGAAACGATGATTGTTCAACACTAATATAACACCTTAAAAGGTGGCCATTAAGATGTCACTATATTTATATATGAGATATAATATGTTTATGTTTTACTTAATCTTCTGTATTTTTCATTTATGGCATACCTTTATGGTTTCCATTATGGGTAAACGCGATATCTTCATTTTAGGAAGTGCGGACTACCGCCCCCTCAAAGTGATTTGATTCATTAATACCATATGTGGTATGTATAAAGGATAGATTTAATGATATTATATATGATATTATACTAGAATTATAATATACCTTTATATAATTATTATTTCTTTCCATTAAAGTATGAGATAGAAATGAAAGTAGCGTTCATGCGTATGTACGGCTTACCGTCTCCATGAACGGTGCATTTCATTTCTTGTCCCCAACTGTAATGTACTATTATAAGTACATATATATAATAGATATATATGATTTATGTTACATCTAAATGATGAATATAATTCTGTAATTAAAATATACATATCTCTCATTAAGTTTTAATTCCATTAGTATGACATAGAAATGAAAGTAGCGTTCATGCGTACGTACAGCTTACTGTCTCCATGAATGGTGCATTTCATTTCTTACCTCTAAATGATTATGTAATATTATAAATGCATGTATATACTGGATATATATGATATATGGCATCTACAAGATTAATATCATTCTTGATATAATGGATATTTGACTATGTGAACAACTTGTAAATATAAGAAGTTCACTTTTGACTCAAGTACCAAATATCGACAAAATGATCGTTATTAACTTAAATGATTAAATAATGTTCATAACATGGTAATAATTGATATAAAAGGAATAATGAACTTGAAAAGGGATCTTAATCAATTAGAAATTAACACTAGTTTATTATTCAGGAGATTAAAGAGCAATCGAGTCACGTCGGACACGAGGTAAGGGACTTCGTCTCAATATCCTTTCATTGAGGCATATATTGTTCTAATACAATATTTTATTTTATATGGTTTATAAACCCCTTTGACTTTTAATTTTATACAAAAGGAATCTTTTTATACAAAGCGTTTTACAAAACGACAAAAAGGAATGTTTCTTTTAACGTACGTGATGATAACGACCTTTTCCGCCGCCGCGAGTATTATTTGGACTTTGGCTTCCTCAAAAAGCCGTAATGTTTTTAAAAGTAAATAAATACCATATACTCTTTTATGTATTTTGGTATTGAAAATAGTTTTTATAATGGATTTGTTATGTCAATATATTTAAGTGATATCCATTATTTTTTTTATGTATTATGATTTTATAATGGTACTTGGACATTTGACGGGTGGTTACGTGATAAACCATATGACGGGTGGTGTCGTGAATACCAGGATGGGTGGTTACGTTATAACCTCCAATGCATTGGGTATGGAAGTCGGCTGTATGTCTATTCCATTAAGTATGTGTGGAATTCGACCGTATGGTTATTCCATTAAAGTATGTTAATGTCCCAAGTTACCTTTATATGTTATGTGTTCTTTATATGGGTTTTATGGTAATATTTTGGTTATAAAAGGGTAAGTAATGATCTTTTATTCAATGAAGATTATTTTGTGCTTCATAAAGGTGAAAATTATTACTTTGATAAAGTATTCATGGTTTACTGGTTGTTTTGAAAAACTAACAGTTTTCCTTCTTTATGTGTCCCTTACTGATCTTTTTATGCTCACCCCAAGTTTTTGAAATGTTTTTCACAGGACTTAAAGTGGAATAGGGTCAAGGATGGGATCAAGGAAAAGTAATGCTATCTAAAACATGGAACTAGACATGTTTATTTTTAATAGTTTTTATTTTATGGAAACTTAGTAGAAGTGTCTACTTTATAATCTTTTGAGATGTAATAGTTATTTCCTAACTCTCTAAAACTCTAAACCCGAAAAGATCCTCAATGTGAATTATTCATTTAATTCAATATTAAGTAAGGTTTAAGGTCGGGGCCTTATATCACCCCTCTCTTTCAACCAATTTATAGCTATAATTTTTCAAATAGTTCAAAAAAAATATTTTTTGAGAAGTGAAATACCCAAGATTGCTCTCTAACATCGTCCCTATCAAGAAGAAGAATGGCCATATTAGGTTCTCGATCGATTTCAATGAACTTAATTAAGAATTCCTGAATAAATATTTCTCATTATCAATCACAGAGCTCTTGGTGTATGCTAATACTAGCATCTAGGACCTTTCCATTATAGATGGGTACTCATGGTACAATTCAATAAATATTTCCCCTGAAGATGAGGAAGCCACTACCTTCAGAGCACCCCAAAGTATCTTATACTATTAATTTATTCCATTTTCCTTAAAAAATATTGGAACCACCTATTAGTGTGTCATGAATCATATATTCAATTCCTTTTTGGTAAAAATAGTAGATTGTTATGTCAAAAACCTGGTTGTGAAATCCTGACAGCGAAATGGTCACTTCACAGATCTTCAAACAATCATAAAAAAATGTGAGAAAAGTTTGAAGATGAATATACTAAAAATTTATTATTGGGGTAACATCAGTTAAGTTCCTTGTCTTTGTGTTATGCCACTGTAGAATTTAGGTTGAACATGAAAGGACTAGTTCTATTCTAGTAGTGGCACAAACCTGTGAATCTCAAATAATTGAGGTGGCTCTAAGGGAGCCTCGCTTACATTAAAAGTTTCATATCCAAGATATCTAGAAAATCCATCCCATTAACCTAGCTAATGAAGAAGGTAATTTCCTATCAATGGTATGGGTACTACCAAAAATACTTTGAGAGTCTCAAGTAGTACTAGCTACACCCAAAAATCATGATTTCATCGGTGGAATGAAATCCACTAATCCTATATGTGACCACCATGGAATGATCATTGTATACACTCCTCACACAGAAGACTGATACGAGGAGTGATAAAAGTCATTACTACCTTGTAAAAATTATTCTAGGCACTATGTATTGACACTCTGATGTTGATAAGAACTTCCTCACACTTATCTTTGCAGTGTAGAAGTTTTTTCATTACATATAACACCATGAAGTAGACCTGGTATCTCATATTTATTTTCTCAAGTACATCCTTGGTCATCCCATTCTAAATGGGAATTTTTCCTGATGGGATTTCATTCTTTAACAATGTGATATTCATTTCATGTTATGGAAATTAGAGAAAGGGTAGGCCCTATATGATTTTATTACATCCCATCCTACTCTGTAAAGCTCACCAGTAGAAATAGATTTTCTAAATGAGTAGATTTTCTATTCCCATGACACTCCCTATACATGGGAAATTGATTTTGATGGATCCTCCCAGAGTCCTGTTGGCATGAGACTGGAAAAACATGATACTCAATTAGATCATCATAGGGATTATATTTTTTTCTCTGGATACAAAAATATTTCCCTACTCTTTCTCATTATCTGAAGGCTTCACAAATAATGAGGAAAAATACCAATCCATCGTCGTTGAATTTTAATTATCTGTAAAGCTGAAAATAACCTACCTAAACATAAAAGAGGATTAAAAGATAATGATAAAGTAGATCAGTAGTGGATATTCTATAAAAAAAGAAGAACTAGACCCTCTCACTAAATATGTTAGAATACTGATGGCATAGTTCCCTTTTGAGTTCACATTTCATTGTGTTCCCTTATCAAAAATGCTCATACCAATGAATTAGATAATTTTGATATAGTCTTGGATGACCCTGATCAAGAGGAAACAATCTTACATTCCGCGCATCAAACAATGGTCTCATTAATCATCATCTGTGATATGGAGGAAATCAACCAGGTTAGCAATTCCCTAGATCATGACGAAACAATAACCACTCCAGGATGGATGGAACCCATAATTGGTTATCTCCAAAATGTAACTCTCCCAACATAATGAGATATAAAGGAACATATTTGGTTCTAATAAATTAACTTTACCCTGAAGTATAGTCCAAATGATAAGAAATACCACTACAAGTGACGCTTTAATGGAAGACTACTCAGATTCCTAGCAGAAATATAGATTCCCACCGTCATGGATAAAGTCCATGAAGGCTTATGCGATGATCATCAGTCTAGGTCCATACTCTCCCACTAAATCAAGAGGTTGGGTTATTATTGGAAAATAATGATACAAGACTATGTGGAATTCACCAGGAAATTTCATGTATTCCAGATCCATGAAAACTTCATCCATCATCCCCCATAATTTCTACATATAGCTAAATATTATTGGTTGTTTTCCTATGTGGAATAGATGTTGTGGGGTCATATCCCCTAGCCATAGCTATGTAGTCCAAGTACATCATTAATGTTACTGAATTATTATCCAAATAGAATAATGAAATACCCTTCAAATAATCCAAGATAAAGAATAGCATCAACTTTATAATGCCCCATAACATCACCTAGTTTGGAGACCCTCACACAATACTGGGGGACAATGGAACCAACATTTGTTATAGAGAGTTAATGAAATTGTACCTCGAGTACCACATCGATTCCAATCATTTATCTCACTATCATCCATTCAAAAATAGATAGAGAGAGGCCTTAAATAAGTCTTTTTCAAAGATACTCTAGAAGATAGTGAAAAGGATAAGAATTAATATCTAGAAAATATCTTAATTCTTTATGGGCCAACTATACCACCATGTGTACCTTAATACAAGAAATACTATATTCATTGGTGTATGGGATTGAGGTAGTGTTACCCATATAATTCAAGCTTCCTTTACTCCAAATAGACACTTCTGAATAACTCTTGGATGTTGAGAAATCACAAAAGTGGTTGGATGAATTGGAGAGGCTCAATGAGAATAGTATGTGTACATTAAACAACCTTGAGGTCTATAAGAATCGGATAGCATGAGAATTCAGTAAAAATGTTCTCCTCTATTCGTTACTCTAATTAGAACATGTTTTTTCCATCAATACCCTAATGATAGTAAGAAAGTAGCCTCTGAATATGGAACCCCGATGGGAAGGGCCTTATGTTATAAACAAGGTCTATCACAATAGATCTTTCTCATTGACCACAATGGATGGGGAGGGTGTCACACCCCCCACCAATGCAATATTTCTCAACAAATAATTCACATAATTTCCATCAATTGTCTCACTTCCTTGTCACATGACAAAAAACTATATAGATTAATCCTAACCACATGACGTTAAGCTATATAGATTTCAACATGGTAGTAAGACTTTAAACTACATATCATCTTTTTTCCTCACCACATGATGAAAAACTATATGGAACTTGTCATAGAAAAATCACTTTAAGATTCATAGCATCTCTTATCCTAAATACATGATTTTTAAATTAAATAAAATATTTCCTCATCAGATGATGTTAAACTACACAGAAACCATCATCTTGACAAGAATTCACCGCACATGAGATATATCTATGCAAAAGAAAGATGAAATTCCCCTATCTCTATATGATATTCAAAAACACATAGGGAATATTGTCTTACAAGAAATTTTTTTTTTGATTCCTAACATTGTAGGATACATATTGATGCCCAGACCTCCATTCTTAGGCCCAGTTACAAAATTCCTCTTCTTCCACATTGGGTGACCCATGTCCTTACCTCATGATTTTAAACAACATGGTTGATGTCCTTATCATATGAAACTAAATTCCATAGGTTTCTAGAACTAAATATGTCTTAATTATCATTTTAATGATATGTTTAGGGAAACATGGATCGTATATTCTGGTTCACCCACCTCATGGTACAAAATACCCATTTCCTTTATCTAATTGTATCCACGTCATGAGGAACCTTTCTCATTCTATGTTTCTCACACCGATCATAGCCCACATGAGTTTAGTAATTATGTTAAGGGTTCCCCCTAACAAGACTGAGTCATATCAGTACATGATACAGTGAAAATGTTCTTAGATGAAAGACCTAAAAATAAATTCCATGAGTCCTTACCACATAATGTTAAAACTACACAGTTGATGTCTTTTTTGTACGAAACTAAACTAAATGGGTTAATAGAACTACATGTAGCTTGATTTATATCATCATAGGATATGTAATGATTCCTGGGTCTCAAAACCCATGCTTAGTGTCAACAAATAAGGATGAAAAGATCCCCCCCCCCCTCTCTGTGTACTGTATAAACCTACGTAGGGTGATCTATAAAATGAATTATGTGTGTATTGATTATTGTCCTTAAAGAAAATGTAGTGATACCCAAATACCACATCTCAAGTTTAGCTGCAATATTACATTTTCACATTTGGAATACTACATCCTTGCTACATGACATAAAACTACACGGTTCCTCAAGAACTATGTGTCTCTTGATTCCTATCATCATAGGATATGTAGTGATGCAAATATCGCTACTCGCAGGCCCAACTACAACAATAATTAGAAATAATTTCCCCATCTATGTATGGTTCATACCTATATAGAGTGTTTTGAATTCAATAACTACATGTGGATTCCTCATAGGATACATAGTGATGATTGGATCTCTAATTACTGGTTCCAAATGTGATAAAATAAATATTCCCTCATCCTTGTGTGTGGGTTATACCTGTATAAGGGACTTCCCCCAACTATATAGGGGTTGAGATATATAAGCTCATTCATCATGTGTATGAGTCATATCTCTATAGGTCTTGTTTATACAAGTAATATATCTTTCAAAATCCCTCATGGTGGTTCCCACATCCTTACTAAATGACGTTAAAATTTATAGGAGAAAATATGTCCTTATGAAATGACTTTAAACTATAAGGAAAATGTCCTTACCGCATGATGTTAACTTGTATGTAAAAAAATTATGTCCCTATTAAAATATGTTAAACTATGAATCCTATAACCCATAATCACCCCTTATCAATGGACTAAAGGAGCCTTACCCCGGTCAATCAAAGTATGGGGTGCTTTTTTCATCTTTTAAGTTCCTCAATTCATAAATCACACTTCATGTTTTGAGTACCTTGGGTTTCCACAAACCTTCCATGGCCCTTGGAAAAGGATACTTGGCTTCAAGGGACCCTTTTTTTTACTATGAATGTATGCCTATGAATCCTTCATATGCACCTATGGTCAAAAACCAAATATTTCACTCTATAAAAAGGAATTTTTGAGCCTTTTAAACCCTGAAGTCACCATGGAATAACTTATCACCTTAATAAGTTTTCAGCTATTCTCGACATGATTGGAACATTTCATTTATCATTACTTAATAACCTTGATCCATGATTTATGAAATTTCCATCTCCCACTCAAAAGTTTTTTTGATAACACTTGAAACTTGGTGTCCTAATTATCTTCTTGTGTAACATCCCCCTCATATTAACTCCACGTGCATCAGGCACTTAAAATTTTTACATGTTGTTCAAATTTATATGAACTTAAACTCTATCCTTTGATGTTCCAAATAGAAAGACCTTAAATTACTATCAAAAGAGACACAAAACGTTTCAGGCTAAAAACCCATAAAGGGTGGCTTGAGAAAAACTCAAGTCTTCACTCACTAAACTCTTCATATTTAGAGTTTATGAAGTTAAATTAGTGTGTAAAAAAACGCATAAAGCTCATAGGTTCCACTTTTTGGCCCTAGTAAAATTTTATTTATACTCATTACACCCCTGATCTAGGAAAAAGTCCAAATAATGGTTTTTCATGTCTCCTCACCATGATAACATGTTCACTAGGTGGTGACACAACTTTTAGGGTGCTCAAACCCTCTAGGAATATTAAATTCTCCATAAATAACACTTTATGATTTGATTGTCTTAGGTCATCGTAAATCTTCCATGGCCCTTGGAATAGATACACATCTTCAATAAACCATTTTTTGACTATGAAGATATTTATATGGCTCATACATATGCATCTATGTTCATAGACCATATTTTTCACTCTGTAAAAGGGGATTTATGATTCTTATGATCCCTAACATTGCTTTAGAAGAACTCAGCACCTCAGTGTGTTCTGGGCCAGTCCCAACACAATTCTTCTGCACCATCCTCATAACCTGAACACTTTATACTATGGTTTAAAATCCTAATAACTAGACTATTCAAGAGTATTTGACATCCTCAAAGTTATGTCACTTTGTTTTTTACCCTTTCTTAAATAAGGGATGTATCACTCCATTCCTGAACCTTTTGATGGTCCACAAATTGTTATCTGAAACCATAGGGAGTAGGTATTGATCTTTACATAAGATCTAAACTGGCCTGGGGTTCATTAACCCTTACTGGATAGCGCTTTTTTCCATATCCAACCTCATCACCTAGTTGTTTGATCCTTCACAAATATTTCATGTCCCTTATAAAGGATTGGGGATCATCTTTTCTTGAACATGCAATCAATGCATAAGGGATTTGACTTACCAACTAAAGGAATTTCATCCTCATCGGAAATGAACTATGATCTTTTGGAGCTCAGGATACAACGTGGTAGAACCTGGCACCTCATGGTGTTATGGGTTATCCCCGACATGTCTTCCCGATTCAAATTTTCTTAACTCAAACTTTGGGGTTATAATTTACATCACCCACATTCCAATTATCCAGGTGGATCTATAATATCTATTATTTCTCCCTTAACCAATATTACACACATAAATCTTCCAAGAACCTTGGAAAGGAGTACAGAAACCTTTTTTTGACAATGTTTTTGATGCATAAGCGATTTGAACTACCAACCAGAGGCATCTCCTCATTATAGGAAAGGAACTCTAATCATTGTGATCCTCAACAACACCATGACGGAACTCCACATCCTATGGTTTTTGTGTCATCCCTGTCATATATTCCTCATATTCTATAATCATAGATCATATCTTACAATCAATAATTTAAACTTCATGACATCCCAATTTCCAAGATAAAATACCCTAAAATACAGAAATAGAAGGTCTGATCTAAAAGACCCTAATCTATAGAAAAAGAAATTCTAAGCTAAAAAGACCCTAAACTACATCAATATAAGCTATGAGATAAAATAACCTAAAATACAGTATAGCAGTAATATAGTCAGCAGTAATGGAGAATATTTCGAGGCCCACCATTTGGATTTAGCAAAAATCAATCTATGATTTCCAAGTCTATTGAATTCCGAAACAAATAGAGCACTCTCCATATAGGATATATATTATACCCAAACTATCCTTCTATGAATTTGGTAATCTCAAGATATATGGAGCAGATATATCAGTGAATAATCTCATGTTGGTGGGAATTCATGAGCATTTATCAATAATAATAATTAATGATTTATATATATATATATATATATCCTACAATTATGGTTTACATGATATTATATAAAGGATGGGTATAATTGATGATTCATACAACATTAGATCAGAAAAATATCATGCACATTATGAATAAAAGATAATTGGACAATGATATAGAAAGTTTAGAGGATTCCTTCATTGATATCATGAAGAAAGGAGTGATAATTTCTACAATTTAGAGACTCTCCAAAGATTCAATCAATATAAAATAGAAATCAATGGTAAAACTAAAAAATAATTTTAATCGTACAATCTGGCCAAATCAACAATATTCTGACGAGATGCACCAGTAGAGCACCAAAGTGTAACTTTCCCCACTTCTTCTACTTCTGCCCTAGGATGAAGGGTCTCAATGACAGTAGAAAGGTATTAAAATCTCTTCTGAGAAGTTTACAATGAGGATGATGACACTAAGAGGTAAAACCTTAGGTGGGATATGATCTACTCATATCTCTATATCTCTATGGTCTAGGTATCCATCTGGGCTTGCAAATCAAATATGAATTGGAGACTCTACTCCAATTCATCTAAATTCCCCTTTATCTATTCAGCTAATGGAGTCTCATATTCAAGATCGTGCAAGACCCTCTCATTGGTGTCCAAATATTATAGAGTCAGAATAATTTGTCTCATGATTTTGTACAGTGGATGTAGTTCATAGTCATCTGCCCCTATTCATGTAATAGTTTATGAATGTGTTCCTCTTGGTCAAAAAATATTCCCAGAGGAGTCTCAGTAATCAGGTCATAAATCTATTTCCAGGTCATTCTACGGAATTTATGATCTTTTTTGGATGATGAAGTGGGTACATTGAAGCATGGTATATTTTCTCCAATAGACTATTCATAGGTACGATTCTCTACTATTGTGTATAGGGTCACTCGAGTCGAATCCTCGATGATGGTACTTTTTTGTCACTGATTTTTTATTTGATTTTTCTTTTCATTGGAGGGTTTGTTCGCAGAGCTCAATAAAATTAATTAATGGGTGAATTTTTATTTATAAATTTGATAAATATTGGGATGAGCTCATTATTGGGTATTTAATATTTTGATATTCTTGAGCTTTGTGAGATATTTCATTAAATTTATACCCACATAACAAGATGATTTTGATGGGAATTTCCAAGTGTTTGGGCTTTAATCTGAGCCTTAACTTAACTAGGGTTAAAATATTAATCAATAATTTTTTTTTGTTAGTGTATTTATGGTTATAATAATCCATTTAATCCATGTATTAATTAAAATAATACATTAATCTAATAAATTGGAAGCTTCAAATACACATTGTTAACCTAAATAATATTTAATGAGAAAAATCTCCCAATCTCTTAGCATCCCCATATTATGAATCACCTAAAAATTATTTAATCAACCATTTATATATTTTTTAATCTGTTTGATTATACTTATGGTAATGATTTATAAAGATAAGAAAAATAATGGGACAAAAAAAGGGCAGTGTTCCAAACACACACATGAAATGCAAAGAGAGGTAAAAATTCCCTTTTGATTGAATGAGAAAGAAAATGAGGAGATAGTTTTAACCTTAATTCAAACTATTTCATGAAAATTAATATTTAAAAATATAGTTTTAATGGGAATTATATATGATGATGAAGGACCATGCATTAATATTGAATTAAAATGAAAATAAACCTATACTATTATAATTTAAAACAAGTGAAAACAAATATGAAAAGAAATAATATAGGAATGGTATATTAACTAGAAGATAGAGTTCGTAAAGTCATATGAAGCCTTTATAATGTTTATGGTCATGTAAACCTATCTTTCTAAGCACTAAAATCCCAACCCTTGCAAGGAGAAGAGGGGTTTGAATTTATACCCCAAGGTGGTGGACTATTAGCATTCCAAAAAAATACCCTCCATTGGGATCGCCAATTTGAAAATTTATACAGAAGAATATAGAGAAATATTCTTCTTAAAATTTGTATATATGGATGTTTAAAATACACACTCCAAATGTAGAGTGCATTGGTATTTTGTGGCTAATTTTATGTCTATTTTCCTAAAAAAGGTTCTGATTGCCATTTTTACAGACTTTTTCAAAGTCCAAAATGTGAATGGGTTTTTGGATAGGATATTTCCTCAAATATGAAAAATTTCTTCAAAAAGTTTGAAACCGACACCTTTTCATTCACACCATAAAATATAAATTAAATTTTATGAATGGATTGAGAGAAAATTCATGAATTGTAGACTCTTTTCAAATCCCATACAGAATTGTGGGATGGACTTTCATGCATTAATTGGGCCCATTATTGGTTGAGTTCAGAATTTATATTTTTATAAACGTTTTAATTTAATGTTCCTGGAATTTTTGTGGAGAATTAACGAATTTTGACTTCTGGATTGAGCCTTGAAAATATAACATAATATTTGGTCCATTTTCTTTGAGAGATTATTTGGTCCTTCTTGTGTGGTCCAAATTACCCTTCAAATGGCCAAATTAGACAATGCTCCAGTTGAATGATTTGTAGTAAATTGAATTAAAACCCCTAAAAATAATAATCACAACATTTAAGTATTTATAGTTATTTTTATGATTAAAATATTAATTTAACTCGAATCATGATTAAATCAAGTAATGCACAAAAATTATATTTAATATTAAGAAATGGGTATTTCAAACCAATTATGAAATTTTCCTTGAAAATAAGTAAAAGGAGTGGATAAAAAGTTAAGAATAAATGAATAACATAAACTTCTATGCACTTAGTCTTGTTAATATCCTCATATAAATCAAATATAAAAACATAACTAAATAATTTTTACTCACAAAAAAATATTAAAATTTTGTTTTCTCTAATTAGGGGGTCAAGAATAATTCATTCATTCATAATTCATTCCACCAAAAATTTGTATAGAAATAATTTTCCATAAAAAAATAATTTTTCATGCTCAAAATTATAAATAGAAAATGTGGGCACTCATAATACACACCTCTCAATATGATAAAAATATATTTATAGGGGCTCGCTCATTCACTAACCAAAAGAGAAAATCTTAGAATTTTAAATCACTCTCAGCTTTTATCCCCTATTATAAAGTGCATGAAAATAAAAAGGTATTTCATAGGGGTTTTCAGTGGATATGTTTCAATAAAAATATAATGTCCAAAATATTGGAAAAAAGGGGTAAACCAAAAACCTGGAAAAAGTGATGCACAATTTTTGAAATTAGATATAGAAGGTTATGAAAATACATATTTATATGGGAATGAATGTGTGAAGGAAAAAATAGGTATAAAATTGGAAGAAGATAAAAAATATGAAATATGTAAAAACACAAACAACTTCTCCCAATGACATATGAAAACATGAGGTAAGTTTTCCCCCTTTTTTCTTCTATTTTCTCTTTTTTATAAGTCTAACTTAGAAAAAATCTCACAATAATATTTTAACCATTGTTTAATATCCCCATGATACTAATTTTAAAAGTTATAAAAAGATCAAATGTTGAAAAATATTTATTTTTGACCTACCCAAGACACAACCCATTCTTTTTTTCTTCATTTTTTATTTTGTTCATATATTATTTTGAACACTTTTCAAGAAAATTTGTACAAAATGAAATAATCATGAATTAATTTCACAAAACATACTTAATTTTAACCTTTCCCATGTACTAAAATTGATGATTTCCCTCAAGAATACGATAACACTTTGACAATCTAAAAAATGGAACCCAGCATGAAATCCATCCCCCCACACTTAAATATCAAAAAATAATGCAATAAAATCCATGTAGATGTTGGGTGGGACACATTTTTTTCTTGTAATGTGGATATAAAAATGTTTTTTCTAGTCTCAAAGGGTATTTCAAAAGGAGGATCATTGTAATGGTAATAAGATGATATTTGGATATTCTAGTTCTTATGTGGTTTAGAAAATTCCTCTATCATATTAATGTACTCTACGGTGGGAAATTCATCTGAGAGGTCCATAAAATCAATACTCATGATCGAGGGTAAAAAATTCATGAAATGAAAAGATGGTCATAGGCGAACATGGCATGAAAGGGGAAGTTGTTCTTCATAATAGGAGAAAACATTCCCAAATCAAAAATTTAGTATTAAAAAAATATTATTCCTAAAAAATTATTTTTCCAAATTTATGATGAAAATACAAAAAAAAAATAGGTGAAAACAGGTCATTCGACACCCCAAATAGTTGGAAAAAATTAAAAAATTTAAATTTGTGTAATTGTGGAACTTCGTTTTATTTTTGATTTTTTTTAGTTTTTTTATTTTTTTTCTTGTTTATATAAACATAAACCCAACAAAAGAGAAATTTGAAAAAAAATATTGGTGAAGAAAATGGAAAAAAATGAGAAATAGAGAGGAAGAAGAGAGAGAGAAAGATACGGAGAGAGATAGAGATAGTTGAAGAATAAGAGAGGGAGAGGGACTTAAAGGGAAATATGTGCTCCCTCGTTTGGATTTGGTGGGTCTCTATCTCCATTCTATGGTGGGTCTATCATAGTAGTTTGGGATCCAGTGTATGTTGATGTGGTTCCTAGGGGATGTATCATCTCCAATTATTCTTTAGAAAATTTCCCTTACCTATAAGAGAAGCAAAAATAAAAATCATTATTCATTTAATGAAAAACTAAAAAGAAATTAAAATTTCAGAAAAGTAAAAGAAAAATTTGGTTTCCTCCCAAGAATCTCTACATTTATTTTTTCTACAAAAAGTTAGTTGCAATATACTACCCATAGTCCAATAGTGCACATCATATTTTCCTAACTCCATTGTGTTTCAAGAAAAACTTATCCTTTTGGAGGCCCCATTGTTCATGGGATAATTTATTCCCTTTATTTTCATTATGCTTACAATTAAATGGGGTGGAAAGAGGATGTGGGTATCAAACATTGGTCTTCCACTTGAGGAATGATTCATTCCACAAAGTTTTAGTTTCCTATGCTCATATGATCAGGAATATGTCTTAATTATAATGATGCATTTATGTGTGTTTCTAAAAGTATGAAATCAGAGTATGAGATCCTAGTTATTGTTAATTCATTTTTTCATTGCATTCTAATACATAGTAATGTGGATCAAAGGGGACATAAGAATAAATATATTTTTTATGATCCTTTATAATATTTTTTTACAAATAATGGTAAACTTCAACCTCACCAGTGATCAATTTATTAATTAGGGAACAAATCTCATAATCATTACTCATAATGGAAATAGAAAATCAAATTTTATCTAGGTTAACCTCAAAAATAATAGAATTTTTAAAATCATGATATAAAATTATGAATGTTAGATAGTTTGATTTTAATAAAAAATGATCATGTTGGTTTATTTTCGTTATTGGTTCCCAAGTTGGAGTGGTGTATATCAGAGGTGAAATGCTATTCTAAATAGTTTTTTAGATTCTTTAGATCGATGGAGTTTATTTGTGAATGTTCAACATCAACTTCTCTATTTATGAATTGGTTAATGAAAATTAAAAATTCAATAACTCCTTTATCATTAGAATAGGAAGAACATGATCGATCATGGTTCAACACGATATTAGAGAGTATTTTAGATGAATGAATAGAGAATATAGAGTGATTCTATGATGGGTATCTCATTGATTAACAATTATTGCACTTGATCAGTTTGTCACCAAATTACATGGATAATAATCCCACATGGACATCAAATTTGGTTATAGATTTCATGAGGATAGGTGTTCCTAGAATCATAGGATATTATTAAAAAGATGTCCCAACTTACATGTCAAGGGAATAAAAATCATCTAGGAAGATAAGATCATTAAACCAAAAAATGAAATCCTTGATTATTCCCTCAGGACTGGATGTGATTTGATTAGATAACTGGATAACAATAGTCAATGGGTTCAAGGGGCCAAGACCAAGGAATGATAATATGTATTTAGGCATGACATTTATCAAAGAACCTAGGTCAATGAGGGCATCATCAAAGTTAGAACTCCCTATTTGGAATGTAACAGTAAATATAGCTGGATATTTTCACTTAATAGGAATAGCATATTGGGTTGAAACATTTTCAATGGTCCTATGTAGTCTCTTATGGGTTAAAAATTCCTAGAGAAACTTTCCAAGCTTAGTTATTTGTTTTATAAAATCCAAGAAGGGAATGTTGACCTCAACATGTCTAAACATGTCAAGTATTTTAGAATTAGGATCAAAGGGATTCTTAGGTTTAGATATGTCTAGAGGAAATGAAATTTGATTCCTTAGAGTAATGTAAGGAGGTGATGGAGTGGATTCTGGTACTTTTTCTGGTATTTTTTCATTTTCCATCTCAATGTTTAAATATGATTTATAGGATTCATCGTGTGGAATAGAAATTTTATTTCCAGATCGAAGTGAAATTGCACATACATTGCCCTTGGTGTTCGGAAATGGTTGAGCTTGGATTTGGGAGGAATTTTATTATCACTGCTGGCTAAGGTGGGATGAAAGTTGACCCAATTGGGTTTTCAATGCTTTTGATATTATAATGGGTGAAGGATTAAAGATCTAATATACCAATTTACCATGGTTCCTTAGAAGAGTATGCATATCCCTCATCAGGATTTCTTTGATTTTTGAACTTGATAATGTTTTTATATTGGGTGGGGTATTGAGAAAGCTCACTGGGATAGTGGAATCCTGGAGGAGTAGGAGGATGATTTCTTATTAGAGGATGAGGAACAAAAGGATAAGGTTGATAAAAGTTACCACCACCTTGACCACATTTTAATTGGTTTTTATTTTGAGGAGGGAATTAAGGGGGTGATATATGGGATTACTATACCTCAATCCATGGTTATAGGTAGAAGATAAGGGATCATAGTGAGGTTGGGTGATGTTTTTAATGAACTAACCTAATTATTGAGGGATGGTGTTCCATTGAGAATATGTTTCATTAAACTCTATTAGACTAGAAGAATCAGATTGATCATTTTGAAGTTGTCGATATGTGTCAGTTGGATAAGCTGGTGAGCTTTAAATTCCACAATTTTTTATAGGTTCATGGAACATATATTCTTGAGAAAATGAGTTTTTGGCTTTTCCATTCACAGGTTATTCACACACAAGACATGTATGCTCACTCACCAACTTGTTAATCTTGTTGGGCTCTATGGATTTATTCTCTTGGACTTATATGACTTGATAATGTCCTCTAGTGTGGAATTATTATGCATTTTCAGTCATGTTTCTTATGATATCTCGTGCAAATATAGTATTTTTTCAACAAGATCACCGCCACTTGATATATTAATGAGATATTTCTCCATAGAAAATAACTTGTCATAGAAGTATTGGATCAAGATTTAGTCATGGATTTTATGGGGTGGGAAATTTTTCACAATATTTTTGAACCTCTCCCATTAGTCATGGAGTTAATCATTAGGTAATTGATGGATACCACTTATTTCCATTTGGATAATAGTGATTCAAGAAGTGGAGAAGAAATTATCTAAGAAGAGTCTATTCATTTAATTCCATGTGGTTATGGAATTAGGAGGGAGGTAATATAGAAAATACTTGGGGGAGTCATCTAGGGATAAAGGGAATGCTTGAAATTTTATTTGTTCTTCAAAAACCCCTTGAGGATTCATGGTAGAGCACAACACTTGGAACTCTTTGGGTTGAATATGTTTATCCTCACTGGCTAGCCCATGGAAATGTGTTAGAAGATGAATCAAAACCAATTTGAGTGAAAAATTATACTTGATGATTGGATATTGAATACCAAGGGGTTGGTAATTCATATGAGGGGAAGTGAGTTACTTTAAGGTTTATTCCTTATGATTTTTTTTATATCTAGTTCAATTAGATGTGAAATGAATAGTTCTTGGGTGATTTGATTATCTCTAATGTTCCTCCTAATATGGTGAATATTTCACTTGATTTCTATGTAAACCAAATATGATGGATTGTTTGGGAGGATATAGGTCATTAAAAGAATTTTTAAAGGATGAGGAAGTTGGTTTTTTCATTGTGTTTTTTATGTTTATGATTTTTATGAGAAGTCTGTTTTTTCTTTGTGTTTTTTAGATTTTTTTGGTTTTTTATTTGTATATATAAATCAAAAACAACCAAATATTTAATGCACCATCTCCTAAAAAATTCCATTTTAATTGTAGTTAATTATCTCTTATCGACCGTTCAATGGTCTACTGCTCTTTTAATGTGTATAGAGACACTCGGTTCGAATCCTTTGTGATGGTACTTTTTAGTGTCAATTATTTTGATTGGGGTATTTTTTGTAGATATTGATTAAATTAATTAATTTATGATTTTTTATTTATAATTTTAATAAATATTTGGGTGAGTTCATTATTATGGATTTAATCTTATAATATCATTGATATTTTCATGATATTGCATTAAATTAACACCCACTTAACATGATGATTTTGATCAGAATTTCCAATTATTAAGGCTTTAATCTAATATATAAATTAAATATGGTAATGATATTAAAAAATAATTGTTTATATTAGTCTATTAATGGTTACAATAATCTATGGAATCCATATGTTAAATGTGACATTTCATTAATCCCTAAAATTTAATGTTTAACTTACACAATGTTAACCTAAAGAATATATAATGAGAAAAAAGCTATAAATCACTACAAATCCCATTATTATGACTCAACCCCATGGATGATTTACTTAGAAATTTATATGTTTATTAATATGGTTGATGAGACTTATAGTGATCAGTTATAAAGATAACAAAATTAATTGGATAATAAAAGAGTGGTGTCCCGAACACACACCCAAAATGTGAAGAGAGTTAAAAATTCACTTTTGATTGAATGTGAAAGAAAAAGAGTAAAAGGTTTTGAAATTTTTTTAAACTATTTTAATATCATTAATATTAAAAAAAATTGGGTGGATGAGAATTATATATTATTTTTAAGAAACATGAATTAATATTCAATTTAAATGAAAAAAAACTTACACGATTACAATTGAAAACAAGTGAAAACAATTATGCAAATAAAGCATAGAGGAATAGTATATAAAGTATAAAATTGAGTTTTTTAGGTCCTATTACTCCTTTTGAAAGGATATGTTCATGCCAAATATCCTCCTAATAACTGCAATTACAACTCATTTCAAAGTGAAGATGGGACTGAATTTATATCCCATGGTGGTGGACTGTTTGCATTCCAAAACTATCCCCCCCCCCCCACATGGCTCTCCAAATTCATAATTTCATAAGATGATTATGGAGAATTATTCTTCTTAATAGTTTTATATATGTATGTTTAATGTTCACCCTCCAAATTTTTCATCCATTGTACTTTAATAGCCAATGTTATTTTTGTTTTCCTAAACAATATTCTACTGCCCATTTTTATCCAAGCTTTATCAAAGGCCACAATGTGAATGGGTTTTTGGAAAGGAATATACCCTAAAATATGAACCATTTCTTCAAAAAAATATGGGCACCTACATCTTGGATTTCATACCACAAAATATCATCTCAACTGGAAAATTTTATTGGGAGAAAAGTAAAGAATTGTGGGTTATTTTCAAATCTCGTATGGAATTGTGGGATGGAATTTCATGCATAAATTAGATATTTTTGGTTGAGTTGGGACTTTAAATTTTAATCCCAGTTGTTAAGTAATGTTACTGGACTTATTGTGGAGAATAAAATACATTTAAATTCTATATTGAGCCTATAAAATAAAACATTACAGTTGGTCTAATATCTTTGACAGATTCTTTGGGCCTTCATGCGTGGTCCATATGACCCTTTAAATGGCCTAATTGGTCAAATATTCAGTTGAATTATTTGTATTATATTTAATTATTAACCATAAAAACACACAATTTGGATAATTAAGGTTATATATATGATTAAAATAGTAAACTGACTCAAATTTTGATTAATTTAAATAATGATCAAAAAATTTATTTGATATTAAAACATGGGTATTCCACACTAATTTTTCACTCTTCCTTGTAAATAAATAAAAAGAGTAAATAAAATTTTTGAATAAATTAATAACATCATATATCAAGAGGAGGAATAATCAGTTGATTTGTTGAGGAATCTGGAGATGAATCCCCATATGTTCTTCTCTCATCAGGCATATCATCCATTGCTTGTGTTGAAGGGCCAGCCTCCGTAGAAGATTCTACCCACTAACTGTATAATCATAACTAGGAAAGGATTGATTCCTAGAAGAATCACCCAAGTCTTGAATAAAATCCATCATTACTACGGACTTTTGGATTGATGAAGTAAATGATTTTTCTATATGGAAGACCAGTCAGTTTAGCACACTACTGGGGTAAGGTTCTACCCAAGCATGGGTGTGATCATGTGATAGAAATAAAAAGGATACAAGAGGAGGAATTAGGATCTAAAAATTTGTTTCTTCATATGATAATAGAATCTAGAACTGGATGATGATCTTTGTGTGTGTCTCTCCCTACACGTTGGCCTAAAGAAGAGGGGATACCCTCTCGGTACAACTGAACTTGTGACCAAACTGATAAGGATTATGTGGATCGCAAACAATATTCTCATCCATCATGGATGTAATAACACTATCATGAAGATATATTTTATAACCATTCTTCAAGAGAGACACTTCCATTGTTAATGATTATCCTAGAAGGTGTAGGATAAGGCGTGAAATAGAAGCGATTGGGTCAGCTCAACACATTGGAAACATCATTAGGGCCTAGAGAAAAAGGCCCAACCCCATATATGCTCATTATATTAGGAAAAAATAAGGAACTAGGGATCCTAGTAGTATATTACTATCCCTATAAGTAAAAATTATCCCATATATAGCCAAATAAAAACTAGAAAGGACCACTGATCCTATAGGGGATGTTACCCTACGGAATGTGGCCAGGATCCAAAAAAGGCATCCAAGGGTAGGTACTGTCAGATTGAGGTGTCCTTCCTCTTATAACTATATATGAAACCATCACTAGATTACTGTCATATATTCATGAGCATGAATCCCTAGGGAGAAAATCCACACATTAATGAACATGTCCATCAAGCCCTCCATCCTAAGGCTTGTATATTTCTCCAGCTTCACTCAGTATCCCCATGAGGTATGATCCTCATATTTCAAAATTTCCCAATATGAACCGGTGTTTTCATAAACCTTATAGTAAGGGAACCTATGGGGTTGTATATAATTATTCTTAGCTATGTTATTCTAAAGGAAAATATTGATCCAATATTTAAAATATATGAGTGAGCACATAATCACCTCTCTTCATAACTTTTCCTTCACAATATTGAGCATGTATCTCGCTAATATTGGAGTTTCCAAAGGGTTATCCCAGATATTTGTGAATGGAAGGAACTCATCATACATCTCTCCAAGAGGGGGTATCCCACCCAATTTTATAGATATCCCATAGGCTGATTCCTACCTTGTCATGGGATAGATGGAATGAGTTAGTTCCAGGACACCAATGGATAACCGGTTCTCTAAGAATATCAAACTAATGATAAATGATGAATTAGGAAACCCATACCACTGTGTAGATATGGAAAGTGTATATTATTTCAGAAAACTCTAACTATCATTTCATGAACCAGAATGGCAATTCCCATTCATCGTAAAAAATTTCACCAGGGTGAAAATCCCATTTTAATCTCTAGCCACCACCTAGATTTTTCGTAGAAGAGGAAAGTTTTCATGAGTATCTTTGAGATAGGGTTTGGTGGGTGAAGTCACATCTATTTAGACCCATGGGATAGTTTTCTAACATATAAGATACCCTTAGGAGCATGCTATGACTAGTTGTAAATCCTTTGAAATCATCACCTGAAGTTAATCGAGGGAACTTGATATCTAGAAAGATGAAAAATTATAGTCTGAAGCAGTGATGGTATCATAATCCAATAGTTTGAATATATTTAATGGGTTTCAGTGTGATAAAGTATAATTTTGGAGGATGTATGGGAGAAGATGTTTTAGAACTTCCCATTTAGTGCACAAAATAAATGGAGTGTCAACATTATGATTCATAGAAATCATGGACCTTTGATTAGATACGGTTGAAGATTGGTGATGCGAGATAGAAGCTATATTAACAAAATTAAGTGTAATATGTTAGAAAAGTACAAATAAAATCTTGAAAAGGGAAAGGCATAGTATCCTGTAGTAATATGTGCATTGCATGAATCATTAAAGGGATTTTTGATCCCATGAAGGACTCACAAATCAACTGTCTCATAATGATCTTACAGACTACATAAAACCACAAAACATCATTTGACTACATGTCCCCTCAGAAGAATCGTGATTTAATGACATTGAAATAGTGACATGAGCTGAAAAATAGTCAAAGTAGTCATGATACTGAGCTAGCATATCCCAAAAGACCCTTGAATATAATCATGCATCCTTATTCACATGGTTCAAAAATTATTGAAAAAAAATTATTGGTTGATTAGAACAAGTTTCTAGGTAAAGTAGGTCTTGATATTTAGTTCTCATGGAATGTTATAGTGAAAGTATCACATGATTGGTTCTTATAGGTGAGTATTGTGAAAGGTTCATTTGATAAAGATAGGGTGCAAGAGATTTGAAGGTTGGGTAGCTGGTGATTGAGACACCCTCTGCTCCCCTAATTATAGAGACTTTTGGGGAATACCAAATGTCACCTATAAGACCAACGGTCACCCAAGACACCAATTGGAAGTAACACCAAAGCCTCAGGTGGGAATTTCCTTTCATTATAATTGGTCCCTTATCCCTATGTACATCTCTCTAGATGGGGGAATTCATTGATGATAGTAAAATGAGCACCATAAAATCTAAAAGGGAAAAAATACCTGAATATGGGTATTATTTTCCCCACAAAGCAAAGGAAGAATAAGATGTCCAAGATCACACATATTTCCTAACCTGTAATTGGAAGTGTGATTTCATGACCTTTATAAGTTCATGAAAACATTTCAAGTGAAGTGTATAACCTACTAAGAGATCATTTGAATCACATTTGATAAAGCCTCCTTCATTTTAAAAAGGCATCCCATATAATTTCTAATCATGGAATGGTGTCTAGATGAGTTCCTCCAGATCACGCGACTTTTCAACCAGCAAATGCCTGAAATTTCATCCAAAAATCGATGGAAAATGAGGAGAAAATGACCCAAATTAAGGGAACCTATTATGGTCATGAATCTTATGTGATGAACCCATTTATCTCATGATATTTCATGGAGGCCCTGATGACATGTCCACCATGTCATGCAAGAGTTGGTGGACATGTCACCCTTGTCACACAAAGGGCCTCAGACATTTCTTGGAAGTCTTTCACTCTCTCTCTAGATATAAAAGAAAATAAAAATAAATTTCTATAATAATTTTCATGAATCAACGCATGACCCTTTTTTGGTCACACTATTCATCACTAGTGAGGAGAGCGGTTGTTTTTAACAACACTTGTGAAAACTTGTGAGATCTAAAACCCCTATAAAATAGACAAATCAATAAAATGGGAAATGAAGGGAGCTTATTGTGAGAGTAAGATACACTTATCATCATTGATACTTAAAAAACCCCCTCAACAATCCAGTACATTCCCTTAATGACCACCTAGAAAGACACATTTGTCTCATGGAATTTCATGGAAACTTCACTTTAGATCATCCAAAAGAATCCCAATGGGAATCCTAATCTCACAAAAGCCCATTGGAATGTCCATATGATTAGTTAAGACCTTATTAATTATTAAATATATAATAAATGGGGTTTTGATGGTATGGACTTATTGTTTCTGAAAATTACATCACACTAACATCGAGATTTCATGAAGTGCTTGACACCTAAGTCCTCCACCAAATCTAGCCTAAATCCTTGAGAAACATGTTTCACATGGTGGCATATAACTGGGGTAGAGATTCCTATAACCCCCCCCCCCCCCACCCCACACACACACACCCCTAGCCCACTCCCCCCCCCCCTCCCCCTCCCCCTCCGTAACTAAAAATTATAATCCATCTATAATCCCTTGTGTTCGAGATCTCAGAATCGTATTTCTGAGAGCAGCGCATCATGCGATCGTAAAAGTATTCCACAAGGTAAAATTTGAGGAATGACTCAGTAGTTATTAAACATGCATAGAAACTTCATGTTATCACTTATGATCATGTGAAAGACTTTTGGAATGTCACTTGGATTATGAAATGTACATATCACATATCGAATAGATCACATGAAATATAAAAAAATTAACCACTAAAAAAATATAAGACACATATGCAATAAAAATGGAGTAATGACTAAAGGATGGGAACATAAGAAAATATAGGTACATTGATCCTCATGAACTTTTAATGAGTTATCAAGATCATGTGAAAATAGCACTGCTTATCACCCAACACATTTGATTGCATCTTGACCTACTATTAGGATCATGTGATGTACTCTTGACACTCCAATAAAGTCACAAATCACAATCTGATCATTCCACCCAAATCTCACGAAGCCCTATGGGATCTCCATCTAGATCTTTTGAAATCCTAGAGAAATTTGACCCAAATATATGGTGACACCATTATATTTTATATAGGTCTCGCAAAGTCCTCCAATCATGAAAATAAGATCTTGTGATGCCCCCAAATCATGTCGGCCAGGTCTCACATTGACCCCCAGACATGTCAGCTTAAGTCATGAAACAACCTCTAGACATGCCAACCTGGATCATGTGATGTCATCTAGAAAAGTTATCTAGGTCTCACAATGAAACCTGGAATATTTATTTAGGTCATGAGACACTCTCTGGATATTCCAACCTGGATCATGTGACTATCTCTAGACATCCTCAGCTATGTCTCGTGACATCCTTTGAATAATTAAAATGGATAATGTGATTGTCATTGTACATGTACACTATATTGTTAGTACATGTCTAGACATCTTTAGAGTCATTAGGAAGATAACCAAACATTTAAATCAAGAAACCAGTCATGGTAGGGAGACAATCAGGCCATGTCAAACAGACATACCAAGACATGATAGCCTTGTCTGATGGCCATGATAATGAAACGTCAGTGTGTAATCCCCAATCAACTGAACTATGAGAAACTAGATTCCTTCTATTACTAAGATACATATTATTCCTTCCTAAGGCCCATGATCTATATTAAACATTCAAAGGGTATTTCCAACACATAATTATTGCATCCACAAGTGATGAAACTAATTACTTATTATCCCTTGTTTCTCACACTAAGTGTCGCTCACATGGGATTGGGGAGTTGAAATGATCATATCATTCATGTTGGAAAACCTTAGAATGTGATCCCAAATCAGTGTTATAATATGATATGCCACACATGCTTGGGAAACCTCAGTCTATAATCCCCAATAAACTGAACCCTGATACCAACTAAAACTGGGATATGTATGACGCAGTCTAATGGCCTGAGATCCATATAAAATATCTAAAGGGTCATCACGGAATATAATTCATGCATCCAAAGGTGATGATACTGATTAATTTCTATCCCATTTCTCTCACACTAAACATAGATCACATGGACATAGGGAGATGTAATGATAATATCATTCGTATAGGGAAACCTCATCATGTTAGCCCCAATCAGTGGCATAATATGATATGCCCCATGTGTTAGAGCAACCTTAGTGTGTAATACTTGGTCAACTGAACTAAAAGAACTATGATACCTTCTATAAGAAGGATATGTGTGATGGCTTCTTAAGGCATGAGATCCATATTAAACATCCAAAGGGTCATCCTAGCACATTAGTCTTGTATCTATAGGTGATGAGATTGAATACTTACTATCCTTTGTTTTTTACACTGATTATAGCTCACATGGACATAGGGAGTTTCAATGATCATAACATTCATAGAGGGAAACCTTAGCATGTAATCCCTAATCAGTGGAATAACATGATATGCTTCATATTTTATGGCATCCTCATCGTGTAACCACCAATCAACTGAACTACGAGAACTCTAATTACTTCTATATTAAGAATACGTAGGACACCTTCTCAAAGCCCAAGCTCAAATTGGAATCCACTCTAGTGTAAGTACCCCAAGTCTCTGACATTTCAACCATTGAGACCCAATCATTCCCATGGACTGATCATTCTACCTTATCCATCAGTGGACTGATAAATCAAGTGAACTATAATGAATTTGATTCCTACAATATCTTGGGTATGTAGGATTCATTCTTAAGGCTTGAGCTACATATTAAACATCCAAATCGGTGTCCTAGTATGTAATTCCTATATCTATATGTAGTGATACTGAATACTTCCTATCCCTTATTTCTCACATTCAGTAAGACTCGCATGGTCTTAGGGAGTTGCAATGGTTTTATTACTCATAATACAATATCCACAACTTAGGGAAATCCTAGTGTGTAATACCCAGTTAATTGAATTATATGACTACTCGCATAGTAGGGTATCCCCATCGAGGTCATTCTTGAGGGAATGATCCAATTAATATAACTATGATTCCTTCTATAATAAGGATACTTAGGATGCCTCTCTGAGTCTTGAGCTCAAAAACCCAGTGTCTCGGTACCCACACATATTTCTTTTCCACATGATGTTAAACTTCATAGGTCTAATGAACTATGTGGGTTTTGGTTCCTTTAATAAATGGGATATGTAGGATTCCTCATAACAGATCAATCTCGTCCTCAATATATTAAATTTCTCCTTACATGGAAAAACATTCTGAAGTTCATGGCTATATGTATTTATCATATAAGTATCCACCCATCATGGGAAATTGACAAAAAAATCAGATACATACAGATGGACTCACTAAAATATTCCTCTATCACACATAAAAGAGATTTAACATGAGGACATTATATGAGGGTAACTGGTTCTATATTGAGATCATAAAAAAGATTTAACATATGGTAATTTTTCAAGGGTAACTGGTTTTGTATTGTGATTAGAAGGAGATCCACAAACATATCTTAAATATGTAAGAGTGTCCAGGGGTATGAAACAATTCTCCCCAAAAATAGTATGATGAGACCAACCTCTTATCCTCTCAAAGAATGTTAGTTCCTATGTTCCATTGGGTCTATAACCCCAACTGACCACCTCCCATTGGAAATTAGGTCAGTACCCAGTTATGGATGTGGCAACCATTAGGAGTTTTTGTTAGGAACAATAATGAATGCACCCCCTTCTAATAGAAAAAAATATGGTGACCCTAATTCCATGACATTTAGCCGTGACATCTCCTTTAAAAAGGATATACCACTCGGTTCTCATCAGGCCATCCTGTTCCTATCATGAGGGTACCACCCAAATTGGTTTTTGTCCCCTTTCCATCAAAATAGATGTTAAACCCCATTACGTGAATAAAATTTCATCATTAAAATATTATCCAATATAATAGAATATATTATTTATAATGATTTAAAATGTTCTAATTCTATTCCATGATGATTTTTGTCTTGATTCATGGAGATGAAATCAGCAATGATCATTTTTCGGGTAATTTACTAATATAAATAGATTAAATTATAATGATCATTAATTTTATTTAATATCCTTACATAATCATATTTATGATTTATGTTACACATTAATATAATATAAATTCATAAAATATATTTTAATAATCATCTATGTAATGTGATGATGAAAAATTAAACATATTGTCCATAGAGGAGGTAATCTGCACATACAAAAGGGATACATTTTCATTTTCCATAGAACAGAATGAAATTAGAAATTTATTTATCATTTCAAAATCATAATTATGTTATAAATATGATATTTATTATTTAATTAAATTTTTATACCATCCATAAAAGGATATTTTAAAAAAAATCATGACATTTATGGAGGTGCCAATTCGCACGTAAACATGGAATACATTTTTACTTTTGTAAGAAGAATGGAGGGAGGTAGGTAATGATTTGTCCATCAATATAATAATATTTTAGTATAATAATTATATTTATATTATTATTTTATAATGGTTAATATAATTTCATGGTAGAATAAGAGTACCTAAAGAAATAGAAATGAAAAGGATTGATTTTATAATTTATACCATTCTCCTTCGAATAAGTCCTTTATAAATTAGCTTAATCATTTGAGGGGTGGAAATTGGAGGAGAAACAAAACTATAAGAAATAGATAGTAGTTTTAGAGATTGATTTTTATAGGTTTTGGTCGAACCAATTTCCTTAAAGATCAATGAAAATTGGGGTGTTAAATTCTACTTTTATAAGAAATAGATGTCAAACTTTTATAAATACTCATAAATTTATTTCAGTTTCATGAAAATTTAAAAGTAATTTAAGTCCTAATGTAAAAAAATAATGGATATTGGATGAGTGTGGGTTGATAAATTCATCAACCATCCATTTGGATACATGATTTTAACAGGCTTTAAATCTTTGACACTTTGATCCAACCTTTTACAATTTTTCCATTAATCACATTAACTAATTCATACCTATGTAATTTATTTTTTGGAATAATAATATAATGTGAAAAATTAAATAATATTGTCCTTATAATTCAAAACATAGAGTCCATTTTATTTATGAAATTTTTAAAATTGAAAAAAAAATCTAAAATGATAAATGTATAATGAATGAAAAATAGTTTTGTAAAAAAATGTAACTTAAGTTCTAAAATGTAAAATATTGTTTTGAAAATTAAGCATAGTATTTTAAAATAAATAATTATACTTATTAAATATATGATTTTTAAAAAAATCTTCATAAAATTTAAGTAATTATTATTTCCTAATGATTTCATAAAAGTCACAGTATTTTTAAAAATGGCATTTTGTACTATTCACCTAAAAATAAATATTTTCATAAAAATAAAAAAAGTTAATATTAATCTAATAGTAACATGATAAATCAAAGAATAAAGTAAATTTTTTAAAATTAAAATTCTAAAATTTAATAATTTAACTTTTAAATGGAAACATGAAATAAAATGAAAAAATATTTTTATACAAAAAATAATTTTTAAATATTTACTACTATTGATAAATTTTCCTATAAATTAATAAATAAATTTGAGATAATATATTTTGAATAATAAAAATATATTTTATCATTATTTAACAATAACAAATTAAGGTTCTTAAAATCAAAATGCATAGCGCCTAAAAATAAAAATTTTAGGAAAATTAATTTTTATGTATAAAATGGTCTCTTTAGTTATTTTAATTCACTAATTTAATTTATTAGAGAATTGATATTAAAAATTAATTTACTTTTATTTCCTAAAATATTTAAAAATTCATGTACATCAATTTATAATTGTCAATTCAATGGCTAAATTTTAACTATCTCATTTAATACATATAATATTATCTTAATAAAATGTATCATTGTATTGTTCATGTTTGATATTATATGTGAAAAAATATATTCAAAATTGTATTAATTTAAAGGAGAAATAAATATTGAAATCTCAATTTGTTTCATACTATTTAATATAAAATTATGAATCAATAACTATAGATGATTCTAAGGTTTCACCACTTGAGGGGGCTTCAGCACTTGAGGAAGATGATGCTCTTGCGAGAGTAGGTGAATACATAGAATCCATTCAATAATCATTGAAAATCAATTTTATATATATATATATTCCTTCCATGTCACTTATTTAAATTTTATTACAAATAGTGTAAAATTACAAAGAATCTTTTTTCCCTACACATTAACTACTAGTTCACACATAGATTTGAGTTGTTTTGATCCTAATAATCTCGAAGAGAGATGAACACATAGATTCTTTGAGTGTGTTGGTTTAAAAATACATTTTAGTCTTTAGTAATGGATCTAGTTAATAGTTTGAGTACAATAACATTCAATTAACTTCACAACATCATGTGTGGAATGATATCTATAAGTTGATATAAAAAACCATGTATGGTCTGTGTAATAAATTATATAGGCTCTACCACATGTTTATGACCCAATGATATGGATTGTTAAACTATCAAACCATTATGTTATTATGAAGGAAATTATATATGATTATGAGTGAAATTTTAAATTATAGTGGATATTTCACAAGGTAGAATTAGTGGTTCAATTTATAAGTCTCAGACTAGAAGTATTTCAAGAAGGATATCATCATGTAGATGTAGAATCAGAGTAATAATGTTTGAAAAATTAATGGAAATCACTAATAATAATTATTCATCTAGAACTGAGTGTGTCTGAATAAATAGTAGTGGATCCCTAAAATCCACATGAAAGTTCCAAGAGGGGTGAAATATATGATACTACTAGTTTACAGAGGTTTCAACCTACCGAGGAAGCTAAATTTGCATAGTTGGATGGAATTTCAAGAAACATTGATGGGTCCCATTTATCCATTGATAAAATTTTAACATTTCTTGGTAGTAACCTATAATAAAATATAGTTTTAAAAAAAATAAAAAGATCTAATGACTCTATTTTTTGGACCATCCTTTTCTTCATTTGGATTCATATTAATCCTTTTTAAAACTCTTTTTTATCAAATTATGAATATTATATATTTCTTTGGCTATCAATTCATAAGAATATATGAAACTGAAAAATTTTAACTTAGAAATAATTTTATTCGTCTAAAAATTTAATAAAAATGTATCTGGGAAAATAATAAAACCAAAATGTTTCATTTGATGATGAAATATCTAAATCAAAATATTATATTTAAGGTATCTTCCCACAAATCGATATAAAAAAGTTGGATATGAAGTAACTGGTTATTTTTTAAGGACCATACTATGATCTTATAAATCATAATAATCCCATTTAATAGCCCAACCTATCATCGTTGAATCAACTTTCATGGTGGAATGAATAATATCATACCTACAATGTTGTGAACTTTATCTTATTACTCTTATAGAGTATGTATGATGAGGATCATCGAAGTAGAAAAAAAAAATTTCTTCCACTTAAGGGATTACCCTGATCTTGTATCCCAGATAATATCTTGAGGAACCCTAAGTAAGAAATGGATGATGGCACCTTTACCTAGTGATAAATGATGCATCAAGAAAAAGAAAGGCCATTGAGATTGTATGTAATTTGGGTAGTCCATGAATATGTATTGTATCCTTTATAGAACCATCCCTATCACTCTTCATTTAATTAAGAGTATCAGCCATATCGAATGCATTCTATTCCATATCATGGAACCCATAATTTTCTTCCCATTGGAGTGTTCCTCGTTGAACACTTTAATGAAGGTGTGAAATCCATCAATAAATCAAAAAACTATACAAGAGGTGGTAGCTAAATACATAAACTCACATCCCAATCATATGGTATTAAAAGCTTATCACTTGATATGATGTAGGAAACATAAGCATCATATACCCCCTTTATGATACATGCATATCATTAACTATGACTTTCTTTTAATTAAAGTATCTACATATGATATAGGGTATATTGTAAAATACAATATACCAATTTAAGGGAATATCCATTAGTAATAAATATTATCATTGTATGTTAAGGCGAGTCTATGAAACCAAAGACTATAAGGTTTTATATCCACATTAACTATTACTCTTAGATGGATATAGGCGGGAAGGATATGTGGAATATTTACCATCACCATAATCCAAGGTTATTCCACTCAAATATAAAGTGTTACATCCTCCTAAACTTGTACTCTTAGATAGATATAAGCAGTGTAGATATAAATCACATTTACTATCATTTTAATCCAAGGTTAGTTCATTTGAATATGAAGATGTGGATTACTCGGCATAATGGAATTCCTGGAGTGACTTTTGTATGAGGGTTTTAATGTTCAAAATGTTTCAAGTGGCCCAAAATTACATCTAAATGCAATCTAAAAAAATAAATTGAACTGATATATGTGTGTAATAAAAGGATGATCTCTTTTTTATCTATGTCTATGAACCTAGAAAAAATAATATGAATTTTTTCAAATCTGAAGAGAAGTCTTTACAAGATTTGTGTTTTTTAATTTTGAACCTAATTTTTTCATGGGTCATGAGAGGGGAGAGTCTTAGCAATCCAAAAATCATATTTTTATTAGGCTTCCCCTTACATGTTTTAAATGTGACAAGATTTATGTATTTTCTTTTTTTTTAGTACTCAATATTTTTCCTAATCTAGGAAAATTTCATTCCTAGTGAGATAAGACTCATCTTTTTTCCAGGATTCCCTTTATAGGTTATTAACCTAGAAATTTTTATGTCTATTTTGTTTTTATGTTTATGATATTGTAATATGGACTAATGAAACTAATGTTTATATTTGAATAGAACTAATCAAAAATTATTATTTCATGGGATCATATAGAATGATTTTTGAGATAGTCTATATCAGAATAAGGGAAAGTAAAACCTGACATGAATTGATCTCCTGGGGATGATATATAAAATATAAAAGATAGTTGCACATTGTTTAAGGTCATAGTTATTAAACCAGAAATATGAGGTGGGATATTTACTAATAATGGAAGACTGGGTGTTGAAAATAAACTAAAATAGTTATATCATATTTTATGATCTACTTTGATCCATATAAAATGATATTGGTTTTTAGATGCTTTTATCATAACTTACGACTGGTATTTAATAGTGTATTCTAGATAAGTGATATGTGACATCAAGTGTGTTTCTAATACCGCATATTCCACTTCAGTTTCCTTTATATATGAATTAACATGTCAATTCATTTATGGATATACATCTATATAATCATCATTTGAGATGTTCAAATGATCATATCACCAACAGAACATGTGTTATCATAACACATGTCGGTTCTCATGAAATGAAATCCAATTATATAATTTATTAATAGATGGAATAGAGTCTATATAAAGGGATTATATCCATTTATTGTGTGTGACTCTCATGATACAAACTTTATGCCTTCTTCATCATGGTTCTCCTTTCTTCTTCACAATGTTAGTGATAGAACACTATAGCAGATCACAGGGTCCTATCATTATAAATATGGATTCTAATGGATGTTATTATCCCTATAGAGGTGAGTGTACATTGGATATCTATTGTAAATATAAAAATTTTCCCATGTAATTGACCATGGAAACTATGATATGGTCCTCAGTTAGAAAACACAAGTGAAGATCGGGTATAAAAGTTCCCTTGATCATAAAAAAACAAAAATAATATCTCTATGTGTTGCATGATTTATCACCCACTAATGTGTGGATATTGATTAAAAATAATTCTCCTATTGATTAAATAGTGGTGAAAACCTCACATAGGTAGTACAAAAAGTATGGATTCCATTACTGGTGAAAAGGGAGGTCAAAATCATAGAACCCATTTTTAGGGGTCTTCTGAACACTTTTTATCATTGGGAAAAACCTACTACAAGGATATACTCTATATATATGTGTATTTAATTTTATATATTTTGATTTGATAGCTAATGGATCCCAAAAAACATAAAAAACAGAATTTATGGCTCTTTGAATTTGGGATTTTTTTTAGCATGGAGGAAAAAATGGAAAATGGAGATTTTCCACAAAGGAAAAGTGATTTTTCAGGAATGATTCATTATTTTTGGTATAATAATGTAACTCGTTTATGACTAAATTAATCCATAATGATCTAATAACTTCATCATTAATACATAATCACTTAAATTTTGGGTATTAGTTTGGAAATATAAGGCATACATTCTTCATAGTCACATAAAAGTCTTATGAATATCCATCATTAGAGACATTGGTATGGGTATTATTAGTTTTCATATAGTATCTTTGTAGTTGTACATAATTTTTAGGTAGTGTGATGAGATTCATCTAAACCACATGTTATATTCATGTTCAACCGTCCCTTATTATTAGCATAATGAAAATCTTTCACAGTTGTGAAGCATATTTAATGTGGGTCAACATTTTTTGGAAGAAATGTAGTGATGTTTCACTATAAATCCATATTTTTTTATTTTCTAAATCCACTTTTAGGTTAGTGGTAATCATACATTCCAAAATCCAATAACAGCATCACATAAAAAAGGAAATTATGAATTCAAATCATAAGTATCCAAAACCCCAAATTCAAAATTTGGAAACCAAATCAATCTCTTCAGTGCTAAATTTCTTCGAACCATGAAATCTGTACCACTGGTAACCTTGATTCACGCACCCTGAAACACTGTCAACTTCATGACATTGCAGATGTACACTTCCCTGAACTTCCCATTCCATCAAGAACACCGATGGCACCGGTGAAACCCAAAACATACATCCATAAAGAAAACTAAATAGGAAACACAAACACTATAGAGGAAGAATCCAATGTCATATTCTTCTCCTGGAAGTTAGAAGCTGCCCAAATATCACATCCCAAAACATCTATTGAGGCAACCGAACCAGACCAATAGGGAAGGTCATGATGAACTAGGATGTCAGAGTAGTGTTGAGCAGACAAAGGCTCGGTTAGGGTCCATTCCTTCACAAGATCTTTGTCCCTTCCTTTAAGGAACCAAAAACTAGAAAACTAGAAGTAAATGCACAAAAACCATAAAAACATAGCTTCATCTTCTCCTTTTAAGACCAGTGAATCTAGTGAAGAGTTATCAATATAGTGATGTTTCATAGTTACATAGATCTTAGTGTCTATGAATATATTATTTTACCATGTATTATGGGAATATAGATATGAAGGGAAACCTATATATAAATAGAACACACTTCATAACAACAAAGAAAAAAATTCAAGGAGAATATTTTCTTCTATAACAAAATTTCCAAGGGAGAAATCACATTACTTTTTTAATGATTAATTTGTGTGAAATTCATCATGTAATAATTCAATCTTAGATAGAGATAAGGATTGAATTGTAAAATACCATCATGGTAATTCCCTACATGTGGAAGATATTTGGGAAGTCTCCCACATAATGTTCTTTTTGAATCACTCCCACAAAATCCGTTCATGAAGGAATCATGTAAATAAATTTTGTATTAGGTCATGTGTGTATATTATTCATGAACTAGTAGCCTCAAAACCCTAGATTTTATTTAACTATACCCCTTGCATAGAAACATCAATTTTATATGAAAATCGGGTTTCCTAAAGTATATTTTTTCCTCTGTTAAATGGTTAAATTATATGTAATATTTTTTCAGGGATAAACCACATTGAAATATATTCTTTATATGAGTTTTTAAACATATTTTAATATAAAAACCTCCTTTAACATAAACCAATTCTTCCATGGGACTCTAGAATTTTGAATCACATGTTTTTTCCTTCATAAAGGTATGCCACCCAGTAAAATTTGGTGTAGGGTAACCCCTTTTAGGATATATTTATTATTTAAGAAGAAAACATGCAAAATTCCCATACATATTCCTGGATTAAAGATACTACACTTATTTCCCTCATATAACTAGAGTCAAGATTCTCCTCATAGTTTTCTAAAATACATTAATTCAAGATACATATTATGGTTTCCTAAATCACATTGAGTCAAGATCCTACTCTTAGATTCATAAAGTTCCTTGAGTTGATATCCTCCTCATGGTAAACCAAAACTACCATAATCTACCACATAAAACAAAATAACCCATAAAAGGGTATTTGTTTATATGTTCCACACTAACCTATTGGTATTTACCTCAAAACTAGTATTCCTAATAGTATAAATTTAAAGTTTATACCACATAGTTGTTAACACATGATGTAAAACTACATGGATTAGTCTAGTCACAAGACCATAAATTTTTTAACTCAAACGATGTGGGTTTTTATTAATCATCTAACAAGATACACAAAAAACCTCTTTGAGATTCAATCCCAGCACCATTTTTATACCATCTCCCCCTATGGAGGTGATATCCTCTAAACATGAACAGCCTTTTATGTGATGAGCATAAGAAACTACCACCTTATATGATGATCATAGGGTGATTCATCATTATTTATTTTATGAGTATAAGAAACCCTCATAGACTTTCTTGATAAAGATAAAATTGTGTCAAACTAGGTGTAGTCCCCAGCCATACCCTCTCTTATCAGAATTATAGCAGACATGATGAACCAAAAAAGGACCACTTATATATAATTATCACAAAAACCCTTGTTATGTACCTTCAACCAATTATCTCACTCCACATAAATTTAAACTACTTGAATAAATCATAGAAGCATGACTATAAAAGGAATACTTCTTTCCCTTATCACTTGGATCGAAAAGGTATAACATGTCTTGTTAAATGGAAAAAAACTACATGGGTTCTCATTAACTTTGAATGGATATATAGGAATCCCATTTAATAGGATCTATCCTAACTTCACAACACCTTGAGTATCCTTTCACAGGATCGAGATACCTCCTTATATAATGATAAATTCCAAAGTTCCATCCAATATATCTAAAAACTATAGATCTAATGAATACTTAGATAAAATGAGAGATAACATAATCTCTATATATAGTGTCCTATTAAATAAAATTTCCAATCAATCAATTTATCTTGGGAAATTTATATTATTAATCAGAAAGGTTCATGAACATTTTTTAAATCTATAAGAGTGTCCTGAAGTATGAAATAATTCTCCCCAACATAGGTGAAATGATCCCACCCCACTATACTCTCAACTAATGTGTAACCCAAAGTGTCTCCGGTATGTCCTAGTGACCGCCTTCCATTGAGAATAAGGTCTTCATTGAGTCAAAATGTGTAGGTGTGGGGGGCGTTTCAGAAACAAAATGGTCAACAAAAATATAAATCCATACATAGGAAATAAGTTGATTACCCTTATATTTTTATTTGTAATTTTACCCTAATACTATAAGAAAAATGGTATTTAATGACCGTGTTTTTTAATTAAATGGTAGATTAAACCACCACTAATTAATTCAATGTATTTTCTCAAACTTTCAATTTTTTTTTCACAAGCTATTAATTAGAATCATTTTTTATCGTCGATCTTCTAGAATCATTTCAAATCTATAATTTT
Organism: Viscum album; assembly: GCA_963277665.1. Lineage (NCBI taxonomy): Eukaryota > Viridiplantae > Streptophyta > Magnoliopsida > Santalales > Viscaceae > Viscum > Viscum album. The sequence continues at coordinate 915,602,918 of OY728138.1, read as the reverse complement.
CATTGGTTTAAAAACTTATACATTTAAAAATGTGGTGGTTTAATTTTTGGTATTATAATAATATTTAATAGAGGATATAACCTATAACAAGCTGAATTATTTGTTTTTATTTCTCTTTAATAAACTTTATGTAGTGGATGGAATATTTTTCATGAAACACTAAACAAAAATAAACTATGATATAATTAAAATATGACCATTATATTATAGTTTTTGAATTAGTGGTTATAAATAGATGTAACCATTTTATGAAACCTATAAAAATTTAGAAGAAATAAAATCAAGTAGTATAAGTCTTCTTTATGAAGCTCAATTTTCTAAGCTTGGAAGGGATACATCTTTAATATGGTTTCCCCTAGACCAAGCACATTATTAACTCTAACAAGTGTAGATTGAGAGAAATTGATTGAGGTAGAAATTAAAGCTCATGGAATTTTCTACAACATACATTATAGTAAAATCACCACCTGTTACTAACACCACTACATATCTTATCATCAGGTGTTACAAAGATATCTTTGTAGGTAGAATTTAGGATGTTTTAAATATATAATTATCAATGTAATAAATTATACATATATATATCATTTGTATTTTTATGATTTTTTCATTTATAATTTTAATGAAAAATAAAATTTATTTTAATACAAATATATTCAAATAACTAATCAAATCATTTTATGATTAAATTTTTATTTTTCAAAAAATTATCTTTTAAGAACTATGCATTTATTTTATGTAAAGTAAATATATTATGGTTATATTTATTTTAATTAAATATATTATTGATATTAACAATATATTAATACCAATTTAATTAGTAATTTATATAAAATATGAACTAGAGAAGGTAATATTTAAAATTTCACTTATCTATAAAAACATTTTTTAATATATCTTACATTTTGATTTGAAGATTAATTTTATCATATTTAGAAAATTAATTCTATTAAATCTAGTATAAATTCAGATTTAGAATGTTAAAAGTTTTTTATTGGGGTCACTTAATATTTTTACGAAAAAAATAATAATAACTATGGTAAATATTTAATCAATGTTAATAAGGGTAAATATGGGTAACTAAATGTGGAAAAAAAATAAAATTAAATTGAAACATAGATATTTAATTATACCTTTTTTGGTTTTGTTATCCCCACTAGGTTAAATTCCTTAAAAGGGGGGTGAATCATGATATGACATATTAAAAAATCCCCTTTGGATCGAGTTTCTTTGTTAAAAAACTCTCTTCTCTCTCTTTCTCAAAGCAATGTATGAACATAAATGAAATCATGCATGAGACACAATGATTTTTATTGGTTTAACCTCATTGAGCTATGTCTAAGGATCATACAATGGTAATGTGCCAATGTACCAAATCCACTAAAGTTCACTACAAAATTACAAGTTTTGGACTAGATTAATTATATGCATAGGTTCACTTCCTTTACAAGATTTAGGGCCAGCTCACTGCTTTCCGAAAAGTCACTCCCTAAGTCTCTTTCTTTGGATCACTATCATTGGAAAGGATCACCTTCTTATTCTTCCTTTTCTCACATCTCTAGAACGTATCCAATCACAGTTTATTTACATTTATGTCCCTTCATTTTCATGAATTAACACATCCTCAATTGTAGATAGATGCTCTGTTGAAGTCTTGTTTTCATCTGTAGACGACATACACATTTTTATATACTGTTAATTTGTGGAAATTGCTTCCGTGAACTATTTTAATCCCTAAAAAAACTATCTTTCATCCTCTATAAATATAAATTAATCCTCCACAAACATAATTGAACTGTGTGGTATGAGTTCTTCATAGTCCGCATCTTCTTTTGTGGATCACCTCTTCATCCACAAACTGCCTCTTCTTCCGAAGACCACCTCTTCTTCCATAGACTAACCTAATTTTTATATACATTTTTCATCTACGGACCACCTATAATATGTGGTCCCTTTTACTTTTTGGGCTAAAGATCCCCAAAAACTCCTTTTATGGAATTTTTCTCACAAAATTATTCCTCCTTAGCAGAATCCTCCCTCGCAAAATAGTCTCCTTCACAGAATTTTCCCTTGTAAACTACATCAGACATCACTGAATTCTTCCTAGATTAATGATATTTTTTAATGAAATTGTCTCTACCTAATTATGTGTTTAGGGGTCTCTATATAACCAAATATATCTGAAAAACCTTCTAAGCAAAATTACCCAAAACCTCAATGCAGTATATCCTTCACCACGAACTATTATGTGGTCCACATAATACATTTATTCATTATAGTAGCCGATGTCATCTAAAAATAAAAAAACCCCATTTCAGAAGCATAAATCACCACATCTCAATCGAAAATGACAAGCCTCCCCCAAATGATGAATCTTCTATGAACTTTAAGCCTTCCAAAAATAGAGAGCCTCTTATGAAAAATTTTTCACTATGTGGTTTGCATAGTACACTTTGCGGTTCACATAGCACTGCTATATGGAAATATTCCTTTGTTTTTTTTCCTTCTCAATTTCATGTACCTTCTTTCGGATCTCTTAATTTCACTTTTTGGTCCACAAACTTTTTTTCATGAAATATTTTCTGAAAATCATCATTTTACCTACAATGAACTCTCGATTTTGAGGCACAACAATTTGGAAAACACTAGGAAACTGCACCACCGTAAAAATATACTTCAAAAACACCAACTATACTAATTCGAAGTCATCTATCTTTTTAAACAATTACAATAACCCAAAAAATATGGATATGAAAACTAGGAATAATTTTTCCCAATTTTTTTTAAATACATACTCATATGTCTCACCAATAATTCCTGTGGAATTATACCTTTTTTATATAATACTTTTAACATAATTCTTTAATAAATATTATATTAATAACATTGAATGTTCTTTTGTAGTATAATGTCTTGGAAACTAGTTAAAAATACAATAATTATATAAGTAAAATATAAGCATTAAAATTATATAATCCTGTTGAAAGATAGTTTTTTAATCCTTCCTGGGTCACCTCAGTGAAAATAATTTCCTAGGTACATATATTAACATAAAAGGGTTAGCATAAATCTCAGTAAGGGATAAAAAAGGAAACAGAATGTGAATGATCATCATGGATAAATAAAATTGAATAAGATAAGAGAATAATCATAAGTACGTGATACTTATTATGTAAATGTGGGTACAACAAAAAAATGATACATTCATAATAATATCACTAAGTTTTATCATCAAGGTGTCATAAAACATAAACACTACGGTTATTTTTTAAGGTGTCATAAAACATGTCATCTATAAAAATTAATTCTTCACCCAATGAATTGGGGAAATATCAGGGCAAACCATTTATACATCTTAATTCATGTGATCCACATTGATTATAATAAATCATTTCATCAATAACCCAAATAGAATTAACAATGAGTTTCATATAAAATCACTGACTACATAAGTGTTGAAAGACTCAAACAATACATTATTTTTAACCCATGATAAGGTAATGTGGGTTTCATATATGTAATTACCTGATAAATAATTTATATTACATATATTTGAATAAACATGGATAATTAATGAGTTTTAGTATTCACAAAAAAAATCAATATTTCATGTAAAATAGAGAAATTGAATAAATGAAATTAGCATTATGACAGTATACAATATGAAGTGAGGAAAGGGTATAAATAGAGGGAACAAAGTTATAACATTTAAAAATGAAATTTTGGATGTAATGGGATAATAATAAAGGGTATTATAATATTGTAATTCAATACTTAGAAAACATACTGCAAAAGAGGTGCTTGAATGGAAAATGGGGAGCAATAAATTCCCTTACCTTGAAGAGTTGCTTCATATTACATGGATATGGAACCTTATAACCTTAAAGATTCCTTGGAAGGACTATTTGGGAGGTAAAATGACAACGAATTCATGTATAATGGATTTAGAGTGTAGAGGAATGGTGGTATTGGTGGGTATTCATAGTAAAAGAGGATGAATTCTTTAATAATTTCTAAATATTTGTCCTGGAATTCTAGGATGTGAAAAATGAAAAACCAATGGCTTACCCTTGTTTTTTTCAAATGAGTTTGGGAATTTAAGTCATGTTTTATAATATTTAATCTATTAGAACTGAAATCAATTTTTTTTAATTATAATTTGGATTTGGAAGATATATTTTTTATAAAATAATTTTTTTAACTTTAATTCTAATTTATACTTTGGAAAGTTATTTATAAGTTTATATTTTGATTTAAATCCATTAAAATAAAAAATATAAATAAAATAACAGATTTCTTATTGTGTATTATATATAATTAATTATTACATATTTATTAAATATATATGATGTAACACCCAAATATTTTATGTTATGACACTTTTTAAATTTATCTTATTCAATAATATACATTGTACAAAACTCTAAGCTTAAAAAATGATTAAATATTATTATAATAGTTATTAACTAGCCATTGGAATGGATGGAATTAAATAATTATTTAAATTATGTAAATACAGTTTACACATATTTATAAATGAGTTGTTTATTTACTAATTAATTATAAATAAAAATAAAAAACAATTGAACATAAGAGATGTGTTTTTATAAAAAGAACTATTTTTATGACCACAATGGTATTTCAAATTAATAAATTTAATTAATCACTATTATTTAATGATATTAATGAAAATTATATGTTACATATTCAATAAAATATTTTTAAATTCAATTAATAAGTTTTATTGGCTTAATATAAGAATAAATCAAATTTTATGCATACAAGACTATATTTTCTAAAGATAGTTTTGGCCACCTTTTAATGGCGCAGTTGTTCTAAAACTAAATTCTAACCCTTTCATAAATTATATTGAACAAAATAAACTTCATTTGTAAAAGTTTAATTTAAAAATTAACTTAGGGTGAAATTTTTTTATTTTTCTGAAAATATTTATTTTCCAATGAATAGTGAAAATCATGATTTTTATAAAACTTCCATTTTTATTATATTAATAATATATTTGTGATTTTAATAGTAACCTATCTTATGAAATTATACTTAAAATTTATGTATCTTGTAAATGAAAATATTTTATATTTATATCATGAAATAAGTAAATAAATTTTTTAATAATGATAAATTAAGTATTGGTATTTTTGTAAAACATAAATGTTTATTCCCAATTTTATAATTAAAATAATTAATTAAAATAAAATTTATTTTCATAAAATTTATTAATAAATTAATTTTTTTCTTTTTATTATAAGATAAATTTTTGATACCATAATTAATTTTTGAATACGTCATAAAAATAGTTATAATATTAAAATTGGTATTTTCGAGTAAATAATGATTTTATTTAAATATTAAATTCATAATATTTAGAAAATTATTTTCATAAAATGGAGTTCATTTTTTAATTATTCACATTGAAAAATTTTAGGGTGATTTTTTGAAATTTTTCTAAAATACATGAATTTTTGTGAATAGTAAAATACGTTAATTTACAGTATAAATATTTTATAAGGTAAATGCATTATTCCTTATGTTATCACAGATGTAATCACCACAATATCAAACTAATATTAATTATATTAATATATTTTGTTATTATTATTAAACTATTTATAGTCTTTAGCCAAAATAATAAACAAAATAATAAAATATTCAAAAAACACCCCTCTCCTCCACTATAAATACCACCCATTGCCACCTATTTCCCTCACAACTATTAAGCCTTGATGATTGTCCAATTATTGCCTAATACTATCTATAAGTCTCTTCCCCATGTCTATGATCATTTTCTCTCACAAAAATTCCAAAATCAATTCCCTTAAGGAGGTTCTCAAGGAGAAGAAATTCATGAGGTAAAATCCTGTTTTGTTTTCCTTTACTTTCTTTTCAATTTCTTTTCATTTCATATACATTACTTAGATCTTCTATCCAAACATTTATGATATATCTGGTATCTTATATGTTCAGAAATTTTATTATGATAATGGGATATCCACCATTAATTCTCTTCTCCTCCAATTTTTATTTTGAAAATGAAAACATTGTTTGTGAGGTGCCGATTTACCGTCTTCATGGATGATGATTTTTTTTTAATTATAACTTAAAGGCTGATAATAAAACCATTTTCATTTCTAAACTAGATTAAAATATTATTATTATATCCTAATTAATATTTTATAACCATTTATATAAATGATTATAAATAAAAAAACAAAACTTGTTTGTGATGATAAAAAACACCAAATAATCTAAATGGATATCATTGACATTTTATCTAATGAATCATCCTCAAACATAAAAAAAATGATATAAAAGAACATTTAATATTATTTAATTTTATTAATAATATAAAATTTCAAATACAAACAACTATTTTCATTTTACATGATTTTCTATACATGTATACAAGTAAACTAATCATGAAAACAAAGGAAATGAATGCTCCCGAACGATGAAATTGTATCTTATAACTCATCAAAAAGATCATAAAAGAACTTAATAAAATTATAATAAATAAAATACATGTTCAATAGGTTTTTTAATATTTTAGTAGTTAATATAATTTCATTATCTATGAATTTAAGTATAATTTCATAACACCTTCATACATAAGGTAAGGGTTTTCTCATATCACTTTTATTTTAGTGAGATATGACTTATTCACCACTTATCTCTTGTGTTTATTGTATGTATACTTTCCTTTTATAAATCATATAATGAGTTACTTTATCTTAATGTTATTCAATATCTCATTTTATTATTATTAATTTTATGGGTCATATGATCGATTGATTGCAAAGCGGTAAGGGATTCTTCCCGAACCTCTATTTTTCATTCGGGTTACGCTTTCTCTCTATTTACACAAATTTTATTCTTCTTTATTTTTATATAATTGTTATAAATTATGTTTATATGTTTTAAACTCATTTATACAGATCATTTATCCTTATTTTTTGGTTAAAGATGATTTTATAAGGTTCCCTTCCCAATTATTCCCTAAAAGAAAGCTCGATTTAAGAGAACTTCCTGATTTCTCACCCATTTTCAAGTGCACTACATATTATTTTTTAAGACACAATTATTTTTCTAAAATCAATAATTTTTTAATGAAATACTACCTTGTTTAATTTATGGTTTTATACAAACAATTATGCCTTTTTTGTTTTAATGAATCTTGAACCGCACTAAAATGGTTTATTTCTAAAGTTTCTTAAACACTCTTTTTACAAGTTTTCACTTTAGTTGAAAATATTTTTTGCCTCAAAAATAATTTTATTTTACTTAAATTTTATTTTTTGGTATATACATGTTTAAAATATTATTTTTATGGAAAATACAAATGATTTCCCAAAATAAATCTTCTTTTCAAAGAAAAATGATACTTCTCTCAAAATTTCTCAACGATTTTATTACAGTACTTTAATCTAGGATTATGATTCAAATATTTCTAAGAGGTATAGGAAAAATTGATTTAAAGAAATATTTTTTACATATGATAAATTTATTGGACTTATTATGTGATGGTAAGGTCCTGCTATAGCCCCTCGAGGCATTGGTAGGTCTCATGAGACAAACTAGACTGGGTTTTGGTTGAGTCCTTACCCATTTATTTGTACTTCTTGGTCAAGGCCTTGATGATATGTTTATGATTCCCAGTATTATTAATTCCCACATAATGATATTATTAATTTATACTCTATGTTATTATTTGACTAGTATAACATCCATAGTTAAGTTTATTTCTCATGTGATTATTTATATGGAATTATTTCTTAAGGTTTTATTCATGCCATATTATGATCAATATTGTGTTATAATGGTATGTGTTTTTAGTCCTTCACTATGACTTATTATTTATGTCATCTTTTTCTATATTTCATATCCTTTCTAAGCATATGATCACACCCCTTTCTTGTGTTTTATTTTTCCCTAGGATATGAAGATGTATCTTATGAATGACTTGGAGGGTTTATCTAAGAGAATGATGGTTTTCTCAAAGGATTCTATTTATTTTGTTATATGTTTTAAATTTTAATGTAAATTTAATATGTTTAATGTCTTCAAAAATGGTTAAACCGATTGATCATTTGGGATTCGAGTCTTGTATCTATGTTAATGTAATAAAGTATGGTACCAAATCTGTGCTACTGAGTTCAAGGTCTCTATAGTTTGTATCAGAGAAATTTTAGTATAAACCTTGGAAACTAGATTTATAAAACATATATTAGCTAACATAAAACTAATATACACTTTGAGGATAATCATAGAATAACATCATTTAATTTTGATAAGTTATATATTATGTGGGTCTTCTTAGAAATATATCCATGTTCGGATACTACAACGGGATGTGGTTCAGGCACAAATGTACCAATGTGTAACAACTCTGAAAAGGTGTGTCAGGCCTGGCTCAGCGTAACCTGGTACACAATAATTAGCCTTACTACACACCATATTTTACACTCTTGGGGGGTATTATTATAACAGTTCACATTTTATTTAAAAATAATTATGAAATATTTAATAGTAAATACTTTCCCAAAGAAACCATGTTTATGATTATGAGATTAGTTGTGCATATATTTTTTATTATGTATTTCACTAGTTTTGGGGTTATACATTATGCTTCATAATTATATGATCTAATTTAGTGTATTTTATTTTTTGGAAACTAAACCTAGAAGAATGAATGGTAATTTCATCAAAGAACGTAATTTAAAGAGTAATAATAATCGTTTCTTCGATGGGTATATGCCTATCATTCAAAGGTAATGAGTCTCCCAAATATTCTCACCATATAAGGAAATTATATAATATTATAACCAGAGAGATAAATAATTATCCATGTTTTATGGATTCAAATTGAAGTAAGATAAGAAGAGGTAAGTTGGGAAAAAGATAGATACGTAGAAGAAGGTAAATATTTTTTTTCCAACATGTGATAATTGTGGAAGGAAGCACCTTGTTCTATGATTAAAGGGGAAATGAGTTTTCTTCTAGTGTGGAGAAAAAAGGCCACCATACTCATTATTATATATAAAGGAAATAATTTTCCATTTTTTATTGCTTCAACTACAAGAATATGGGACACTACACAAATCAATGTCTCATGTGTCAAAGGAATATACACAAAAAGGGGATAATGAATCATGGTCAAGCTTATTCAACTACAATAGATGAAGATTAATGATTAATACTCTTTTTTGGATTAAATAATTTTTCTATTTTATTATTTTATCAATATTTATTTGGTTATAAGAATCATGATATATAAAAGGATTGTACTGTGGTACTTCTTCTTTAATGAATTTGAATCATGTGATGAATAGAACCGATAATCTAGAGAATTGATTCTATTGTGAGTTGATATTCTTGAAAACACATGAATTGGGAAAGATAACCCTAAATATGTTCTTTATACTGAGATAATATTAAATATATGTTTCTGGGATAGTACTAGTGACCATGAATGTGGCTAGTGATTCGATGGTTTATGTTATGCTGTAATTATTAGATGTTTGGATTTAAGGACAACCAGATATTTTACTCTTGGAAACATGCATGTTTCATAATGGTTTAAATGATATTGAGGTACTAATATATTTTTAATGTGGTATTAAGAGTTAAATTATTTGGATAATCATATGTTATTTTTATTTAGTGACCTTCTTTCTAAATATTTGGTCGTTGAATGTGGACAGACATGATTTAGATTAGTCTTAAGATTAACAACTTATGGAATAGTTCAAGTTAAACTTTGGAAATTAATATCCATTAATAATATATTCTAACATTATTAGTTTTAGTAAACATTTAAAGGTATAATAAATGACTTAAGGATTATATGATTCGTTAAAAGTGCTTCAGACGTGAAAAAATTATCATGAACATTCATTTCTAAGTGTCAGGGTTGAAGTGAAAAATAGGTCTAAGCACAACCAAAGGATGATATTATTCTTATGACATGGAAAGTAATCAAGTATTTATATTTTCTCAAGTGATTATCTGGATAGTAAAAGAAACCCTTAACTCTAGGAAAACTATTTTAGAACAAAAATGTCATCCATTTACTTTTCCTTTTGAGAAATCAACATTCTCTTAACTCATCACAAATCTATGGTTTTGTGATGGTCAACTTTCTAATGAACATGTTCTCCACCACTATCCTTCAGAACGTGATAGTTATATTTCTCATCTATGTCCATGTTATCACTTTCCACTAATTATTTCCTATCCAAAATCTAAGTTTTTTATTGACCTTTGCTTTCCCCTTTCCCTCTTATTAAGACGATATTTTATTAACACTATTTTGGTTGTGGGTTTCCCAAAAAGGAATTTTGAAGTATCAAATATTGATTTTCTAAGTACAATTTCAAATTGTGAGGATTAAATTTATTGAAGGAGGGGAGAATGTAACAACCCAAAATTTGTTGGTATCTCACTTTTTTTAATTTATATTCTTCGATAGTGTACATTACAAAGAACACTGAGCTTAAAAAAAGACTAAATATTATTGTGATAGTTATACCTTATCCATTGAAATGGTGAGAATGAAATAGATTATGTAAATTATAAAAATATATTTTACACATATTTATAAATTAATTTTTTGGTTACTAATTAATCAGAAATGAAAACAAAAAACAATTTAACATAAGAAAAGTGTTTTTATAAAAAAAGTATTTTTATGACCATAATGGTATTTTATATTAAAATATTTAATAAATAACTATTAGTGAAATATATTAAGGAAAATTATATGTTACATATTCAATCAACTTTTTTTAAATTTAACTCATAAGTTTGATAAGATTAATAAAATAATAGATCCATTTTTACACATAAAAGACTATATTTCCTAAAGATTGTTTTACCACCTTTTAATTGCGCACTTGTTTTAAAAATAAATTTTTACACTTTTATAAATTCTATTTAACAAAATAAACTTCATTTTTAAATGTGTAATGTCAAAATTATCTTAGGGTTAAATTTTTGTATTTTTTTAAAACTATTTATTTTATAGTAAATAGTAAAAAATCTTGATTTTTATAAAACTATAATTTTTATTATATAAATAGTATATTTATGATTTGAATAATTAAATCACTTATGAAAGTATACATAAAATTTTGGTATATTATAAATGAAAATTTTTTATATTTATATCAGAAAATAAGTAAATAAATGTTTTAAAAATGATAAATTAAGTATCGGTATTTTTCTAAAACATAAATGTTTATTCAGAAATTTTTTAATTAAAAAATTTATTTAAAAGAAAATTTATTTTTATAAAATATATTCATAAATTAATTTTGTTTCCCTTATGATTATAATATTAAATATTTTGACCTTAATTAATTTTTAAAAGCCACCTAAAAACAGTAGTAGTATTAAAATCTGTATTTATCGAGTAAATGATGATTTTATTTAAATATTTAATATATCATATTTGAAAAATTATTTTCATAAAATGGATTCCATTTATTAATTATACATTTAAAAAAAATTAGAGTGAATTTTTGGTATTTTTCTGAAATGCTATATTTTTGTGAATAGTAAAATACAGTAATTTTTTGTATAAATATATTATAAGTTAAATACACTATTAATTGGGTCATCACTAATTTAATCACCATAATATCAAACTTAACTTAAATATTTTAATATATTTGGTAATAATTATCAAACTATTCATATTCTAGATCCAAAATAATAAACAAATGAATAAAATATTTAAAAAACACCCATCTAATCCATTATAAATACCACTCCTCACCACCTCTTTCCCTCACACCACTAAAGCCTTGGTTATTGAAAAATTTAAGCCCAATATTCTCCATGAGTATCTTACCCAAGTCCAAGAGCCTTTTTTCTCACCAAAAAACAAAACCCAATCCCCTTAACAAGGTTCTCATAGAGAATAAATTCAAGAGGTAAAATCTTATTTTATTTTCCTTTATTTTCATTTTAATTTCATATCTTTTCTTATCCATTCCTTACCTCCTCTGTCCAAACATGCATTATAACTCTAGTATCTTTTATATACTTGAATTTTATTATGATAATGGTATATCCAACATAAATTATCCTCTCTTCCCTTTTTATTCTAAAAATGAAAACATCATCTGTGAGGTGCTGATTTATAGCCTTTATGGACGATGAGTTTTCATTTTTCAATTCTAACTTCAAGCATAGTCATGAAAAAAAATTATGGTTTAGGCATATTATTATATAAATATTTAATCCTATTTAATTTTTTTTAACCATTATATATATATGATATTAATTAATAAAATAAAACTAGTTTCTGATGATTAAAAAATTTCAAATAATCTAAACTGTTATCATTAACATTTAATCTAATGAATGATCCTAAAATCTAGAAAAAAATGATATATAAGGCCGTTTAATATTATATAAGTTCATTAATAATATAAAATCTCAATTCTAGATAACTATTCTCATTTTACATGGTTTTCCATTCATGTATACAAGTAAACTGATCATGAAAACCATAGAAACGAACACTCCTGAACAATAAAACTGTATCTTATAACACATAAAAAAGACCATAAATTAAATTATTAAAATTATAATAAATAAAATTCATTTTAAATATGTTATTAACTAATTTATTAATAAATCTAATTTCATTATCCATGAAATTAAGTTCAAGTTAAGAATGCTTTCAGACATAAGGTAAGGGTTTTCTTATCTCACTTTTATTCTGGTGAGATATGCATATTCACCACCTATATCATGTTTGTGGTGTATTTATACTTTAAATTGATGTATAATATCATGAGTTACTTTATATTAATGGTATTAAATGTTTCATTTCATGATTATTAATTTTATGGGTCATATGATTCAACTAATTACAAAGTGGTAAGGGATTCTTCCCTAACCTCCATTTGTTATTCGAGTTACACTTTCTCTCCTTTTACCCAAAATTAATTCTTCTTTATTCTTATAAAATTCTTATAAATTATGTTTATATGTTCAAAAATCATTTATCTATATCATTTCATCCTTATTTTATGGGAAATACATGATTTTATAAGGTTCCCTTCTCAATTATTCTCGATTTGCATGCCTGATTTAAGGGAACTTCCCAATTTCTAACCCATTTTTAAATGCACTCCATCATATATTTTAAGAAACCATTATTTTAAAAAATCACATATTTTATCATGAAAATATATTTTTTATCATTTCTTGTTTTATACAAACAATTATTCCATTACTATTTTTAATAATATTGTACCGCACTAAAATATTTTATTTCTGAAGTTTCTTAAACACTCTTCTTACATGTTTTCACTTTAGATGGAAATAATTTATTCCTCAAACATAATTTAATTTTCATTACCTTTTATATTCTGGGATATACATTTTTACAATCTTATTTTTATTTCAGATAAAAATTATTTTCCAAAATAAATTAACTTTTTGAAGAAAAAGTGTATTTCTCTCAAGAATTTCTTATTGATTTTATTAGAGTAATTTTCAATGATTATGATTCCAATATTTCCAATTGGTATGTAAAACATTGATTTAAAGATATATTTTTGACATATTAGGAATTCACTAGACTTAGTAAGTGATAGTTAGGGCCCTCTATATCCCTTTGATGCATTTTTAAGTCTCGTGAGACAAACTAGACTGCGTTTTGGCCAAGGCCTTACCCATTTATGTGGACTTCTTCACAAAGTAAATAATAGTATGTTTATGATGTCTAGAATTATGTATTCCCTCATTATTATGTTAGTATTGATAATCCTTGTGATTATTCAACTAGTATAATTTTCATGGTTAAGTTTTATTCTCATGTGATTATTTATATGGCATTATTTATTCAGCTTTTATTCTTACCATATTATGCCCAAGATTAGGTTATAATGGAATGTTTTTTTATTCATTCACCATGAATTATTATTTATGTTAGCTTCTATTTTATTGGTTACCCTTACTGAGATTTTGTGCTCACCCCTTTTTATGTTTTATTTTTTCCTAGTATGCAAGGATGTTTCTTATGAATGACTTTCAGGGTCAAAATGGAAGACTGATAATGTTCTCAAAGGATTCTATTTGTTGTATTTTATGTTTTAAAATGTAATGTAAAGTTCAAGTATGTTATTGTCTTCAAAAACTGCTAAACTGGTCAATCCTTCGGGTTTTTAGTTTTGTATCTATGTTAATTTAATAAATTCACCAACTCTAGGGTACTGAGGTTATCGTCTTTATATATGAAGTCATAAAACAAATCAAAAACAAGAAAATTTATTTTCACTAAAAAAATTATTTTAGAAAATTATAAAGTTTTCACCCTAACAAAATTTTGACATCATAATTCCAAAAATAATGTTTATTTTATAGAATTTATTTTCTTAATATTATAATTATAACGTTTAAATAAAAATTTCTTAGTTATTGAAAAATAATTTTTTTTATGTCATAGAAAAATTTCTGACACTTATAAATATTGCTTATGACATTATACAATTATATTATCATTATTATTAAAATAAATATTTTTTATAATAATATTTCAAAAAAAAATTATTTAGAATACTTAAATTATAAATGTGTATATATTTTTCTGAAAATACAATTATGTATTATTTGTATTCAAAAATCTATTTATCATATTCATCTTACATTCATGTGTATTTTATTAAATAAAATAGTATTGAAAATGGAATTGAAGAAATTAGTTGTTCATCTAACTTTTATGATAGTAAGGTTAAGGTACATAACCCATTATTACAC